>JBBPCX010000001.1:38675052-38697089 GCA_037974365.1 Hydrocynus forskahlii
TATATTTATCTCATATATATCTATACATACACACACACACACACACACACACATATGCCATGTGTCTGAGGGTGTTCAAACATTATAACTGTATAGCTTATAACTGTATCACAAAAGTATGACCCAAATCAGAGACCCCCAACTCTGGTCCTGGTGGGACACAGTAGGTAGTTCCTCTCCTCCAACACACTCACTAAACCTGGTGGTTAACAGGTGGGCTGAACCAGGTGAGGTGGGAAATCTCACCGGACCTCCAGGCCCAGAGTTGGGGTCCCTGTCTTAAATGGTATGTAATATAATATAGTCAGTAATATGTAGACCTTTTATCTTATTCACTCACTGAATCATAAGAAGCATCACATCTTACGCAGTTGCCTCGCATCGTTTTGCTTTGTGATCACACAGTCGGGCTCCATCACAGCACAGAAGGCAGATAGACTCGCTAATTCCCCCCAGCATCACCTCAATTACAGATTCCGAAAGTGTGGGACAGAATTTGTGATTAATGAAATGCAGTGTCCTCTGTAAACCCACCTGATTTATGATAGAAACAGCTTCACCTCCGTTCTAATGAATAATCAGGGAGACGGGGGCCTGTTGGGTTAGTGTTAACAGGTGGTAGAGGGGTGTTATTATTATAATTATAATTATTATTATTATTAGTAGTAGTAGTAGTAGTCGTAGTTATATCGTTGTTATTTGTTATTATTAGTAGTAGCGGTAGTAGTAATAGCAGCATTATTGATTCCATAATTTTTAAGATGTCATATATCATTTTATTATATAAATATGAAAATACTGAAATAAGGACCTTTATAACATCATATCCATATCTTGGAGACTTCTTGCCCCAAAGGTCCTTATCTCAAAAGAAAAGTCTCCCTGTCTGTGTTTATATTATTATTATTATTATTATTATTATTATTATTGTTATTATTGTTATTATTATTATTATAGCAGTAGTAAGTAGTGGAAGCTTCCATTAATGATCATGCGAGTGATTTTGTCCGAAAACATTTACTTGCTGACTGCATGTAAAACAATAAAATGGTGCAGAGAGAAAAAGCCCTATACAGAGAGATAGAGAAGGCGCCACAGAATAGAAAAAAATTCAAAAGGTGTCTGTAAATTAAACCAACATTAAACCTGCGAACCCCAACAACACCACATTTGTCATTTTTCAATAAATACTGCAGTTTATGAACATCAGCAAACACTTAATGTCTTATTTTTTTATTGTTCTCTTTAAACAACTTTTAACTTTTAACTTTGACCTTATTTTACTTAAGTTACAACATCCTCCCCACCCATCATTATACGGTACGCCGCACACAACACTAATGAATTACTTCCATACAATTGTCAAACACTTAAGCAATTTCTAGTGGATATAATAACTTCACGGCCTTCTCAACACATTGCTTGAAAGGATACAAACTAAACAGGAAAGAATCAGTCCATCCCTGCCTGGAAACAATTCAGTTATCCTGCCCATTTTCCAGGTTTGCCTGGGCATACTGGCCTCTCCAATCAACACAACATCTCCCACCTTAAGCGTAGTGAGTGTTAGTGTCTTGCATTTGTGAGCTGATATCAAATCCATCAAATAGTCCTTTAGCCAGCGAGTCCAAAACTGATTTAAAAGTCTCTGTCTGTACCTCCATCTCTGTCCCATGTCCTTTTGATTCAGGCTAGTTGCCTGAGACATAGGGAATGTGGTCTTTGGCAGCAGTGAGAAAATGAGAGGGCGTCAGGGGCTCTGGCTCACTTGCATCGTCGTGCACTTTGGACAGAGGCCTTGAACTGTGCAGCCTCCACCTCTGTGAGCATCGTTGCCAATTCTTCAACCCCCAACAAGACTTTCCCTAGGACTCCTTTTAAACATTCCTTCACTGACCTCACAAGTCTCTCCCAGAAACCTCCCCACCAAGCCGCTCGCTCTGCAATAAACTTCCAGGTGAACTTCCAGTGAAAAGCTCTGTGAGTTCTGACACTCAGATGATTTCCATAGATCCTGGTTTGCTCTCTTAAATGTCTTTGCATTGTCAGAATAAAGAACTTTACAGAGTCCTTGTCTTGAAATAAACCTCCTTAGGGCCAACAGGAAGTTCTCAGTAATCTGGTCTGAGACAAGCTCTGAATATACTGCCCTAGTGACAGCACAAGTGAAAAGTGCAATGTATGCTTTCTTTGGTTGACCATTAGACTTAACATACAATGGTCCAGCAAAGTCTAGTCCTGTTACTTCAAAGGGAGGAGACTCAGTAACTCTGTCCTTTGGTAATGGAGCTGTAACTTGTTGAGCTGGCTCTTTAGTCTTTTACAGATGTAGTAATGGCTTACAATCTGATTAACTAGTTGTCTACCCCTCAAAATCTAATACCTATCCCACTTGTACTAAAGTATCTCTAACACTAGCATGCATTCTTCTCTCATGACAGTCTAGACTGCTGTAACCTTCCTCCTACACTCCTACACATAAGGCCGTTTTTATCTAGAAATGGCTTCAATTCTTCTTTAATTTTTGAATATCCCTTTATGTCCTGTCCTGAACACAGCTGACCAAGTTCTTGACAGAAACTGTGTGCTTGTGTTACCTTTATCCAGTATACTTCGGCTGCATTAAGCTGGTTCAGTGCTGGCAAGACATACTGCAGCGTCTTGCTTAGCTCTAAGTTCTGTGCTGGCCTCATCAGTGACACAATTCTCATCCATCTCTTGTGAGTCATAAGCTGACAACTGGGAAGTAGGTCCATTCCACCACAGCTGGCTCCGTATGATGTTCTCTACACTTAGAACTCTAGTGGGTAAATCTGCAGGATTTGCATTGCCACTGCAGTGTGACCATAACTCCGGATTTGTCAGAGTTTGGATCTCAGTCACTCTGTTTTCTACAAAGGGCTTCCACTTATGTGCTGCACTACGTAGCCAATGGAGAACAATCATGGAATCTGTCCACAGTTTGAGCTGATGTCTTTCCATGTTCAATGGGTTGAGAAGATTATTCCCAAGCCTTGCTCCAATTAAAGCCCCCATTACCTCCAGGCGTGGCAAAGTCATTCTTTTTAGTGGGGCCACCTTTGGTTTGGATGCTACAAAACTTGTCACAATCTCTACATCTTTATTCTTTCCCTGCAGGTAAGCGACTGCACGATATTCCCTTTCACTAGCATCACAGAATATATGCAGTTTGTTTGCCTGAGAGTTTTGCTGAATCTCAATTTGGTACCACCTCGTAATGGCCAGCAGGTGGAGTCTTGGCAGCTCTGTGTATCATTGATTCCATATTTTGGTCGAGTCTGAGGGTAATTGCTCATCCCAGTTAATTCCTCTCACCCACAGTTCTTGAAATAGACAGTTCACACTAATGGTGTATGGAGTAAGAAACCCATTGGGTGTCATCCCTTTCTGCTCTCCAAACCAACCCTAACACCTTGAGTACACCTCTGCAAACGTCCACGTCTGCTGTACATTCCATTTCACTTTCTGCCCAGCGGGCTTTCAGCATGGGTGAATTTGTTTCCCATCTACAGAGGTTCATGCTGGCATGAGACAGAATGGGCCTCTTTAACATTACATGAGCTTCTTATGAAGTCGTCAACATACAGAGAGTCTCTCAGGGCCTCTACAGTCATATACTACCAGTTTCGTACTGCCTGATGTGCTTTCGTGTCGTTGTAGCTAATAGGAACGGACTTGAAACCCCAAATACCACTCTACTCATCCTCATGATATGTAGCTGCTCTTCATCATCTTTAGCTGGATGTCCATGTAGCCACAGGAACCTAACAGCATCCCGGTCCTTATCTGCTAAAGATATCTGCAGAAAAGCCTTAGTAACATCCGCTGTAAAAGCTCTCTGGTGCAGTCTGAATTTGATTAAGATTTAGATTTGGCCCAGTTAGCAGACAGTCATTGAGGGATGGACAACCCTCTACATGTGATGATGCATCAAACACAACTCTTAATTTGATTGTTGTCTTATCCTCCCGGATGATGTGGGAGATGATATTTCACAGCTCTTCTCTTGCCGAACTATTCTCTGGGACATCTTCGCACATGTCCTGCTGCATGTAGTCCTTGATGACATCGTTACATCGTGCAAGCAATGCTGCATCATTTTTCATCAGCCTTCTCTTTTTAGCTTTCAAATCTTTTCTTAGCGACACTGAAGTTGTCTGGAAGATCTGGTTTGCCAGGTCTCCATGGTCATCCTTAAACGGTACTGACCTCTCTAAACTTTAGAGAGCCTCTACATTGTCTGGGCCGTGGGTTTTTCGTTGACAATCCCCAGTGATTCTATCTCCCAAAAGGCATGCAGCTGTTTTGAGCTCTGCACATCTTCTTCTGAGCTGATGTGCACGCAAGCTGCCTCGTCCACTCAGGATGAGGAAACTGGCCCCAGCACAGTCCATCCAAAGCTGCTTTCAACGGCAACAAGAGATTCTGTGATCCTCTCAACCTTTCCGGATATCACCTGCCAGTAAAAGTCTGCTCCTACTAGTAATGACAAATCAGGACTATTATCATCCGCTGATAGGAAATCAGCAAGTTGCAGGCTCGTTCTTTTGCACTCTTCTTGATTGTGTTCACCAGGTACCTTTATAACAGCAGCACACACTTGAGGGGTTTCAACTGCTTCGGTCTGAATCCTTTGGTTTGTATTTCACATATTTTCTAGCAGCACCCTTACAACATTGCGTTTCGTTGTCACCGCGGCAGCAGACCCAATGGTATGGAGGTGTAATGTCTCGCCTTACTACTGCCAGTTTAGATGCCTTCACAACGTTCTCGTGAATAAAACTTCTTTGGCTACCCCTGTCAAGCAACCAGCGTATGACTCTCCTCCCTGCGGGGCCTTCTGTCCATGCCTTGACCGTTGGAAGCAGTATGGCGTTGCAACCATCAGGCTTCAACTTTACAATGCTGGACACAGAAGAGACCACAGCATCAGTACCGCCATCGCTAGTGTCAGGCTGCGGTCAGGCTTGATCACAGATGGACTGGTGATGTCTGTGTTTACACAGGTCACATGAGACACCCTTAACTCTGCAGAACTTTGCTATGTGGTTTGGGCATAGGCACACAAATCATCTTCCAAGTTTTCTCAATTTCTCCTTGTCTGGGCAGTGTTCTGGCTTATGGTCAGGGCTGTCACAAAAAACAGGTCTGAGGAGCATTACTGGCTGCATGTTGCTGCTGATGGCATACTCCATGTTTTGGATTTATGCCCATTAAAGGATGCTGGCCGGGTGAGCATTTTATTACTCTGTGCATTATCTCTTTGTACATTGCCAGGTCTTGTCAATTGGAGTGCTCTTTCCCTGCTCTGAACTTCATTTTGCAGGAATCGAACAAGCTTGAGCACAGTCCATTCACTATTATTGTCTGACTTGCGCGTGTTGGCTAATGCAAGGTCATCTGGAATTAGTTGTACTGGGCACAGCAGACAGCCAAATGTGTCACTGGACACGCCTAAAGACTCTAGACTGCGAATCTGTATCTCGCACTCATCATAAAGTTGCCTCAGCGCTGTAACATCTGATGATCTAGTCACAGGATTTAGGTTTAATAATTTGGACATGTGAGCAGTGACAACAATGTCCTTTCTTCCAAAGCACTGATGTAGCAACTTTATTGCTGCATCAAAGTTGCCATCAGTATATTACAGTAAGTCCAGTTACAGCTATTGCTGCCGCACCAGTTAGATAGGACTTAAGATAGGAGAATTTCTCTGCTTTACACAGTATTTCATACTGACTCCAAAATTCCTGCCAATGGCTGATTTCTCAATCAGACTTCGCTATCTCTAACTTAGGCCGCTTAATAGTCTGCTTGTTTAGCGACGTGTTTGAAATCGCACTTGTGTTGCTCACCCGCACACTTTCAGCGTCACGATCTTTCTGAATATGTCTGCTCGCACGAGTCTTCAAGACAATAATATGGTCTCAATACTCCAGCATGCCTTCCATCTCCGCCTCTAATTCTTGCGTTGGAGTTCTGTCATCAACGGCCATGTCCAAGTCGATCAAACTCTCCTCCTTCACCACCAGCACTGCCAGTATTTCTTGCAGCTTATCACAGTCTGGTTTGTCCTTACCAACTTCCTCCCTGATGCGAGTCAGCAGTCTCGTTGTAGCCACGCGAATTACCCCACGCTTTCATTTAACTCGCTCCAGTGCTTCAGCCATTTCAGCAGGTTTGGTAGCTTCCAGCTTCGAAAGAAAATACAATACAGGTCAGAAGTTTAAGAACACCCCAGTGTTTCAAGCTTTTTTAAATTGAAATTCAAACAGTTCAAGTCCAATGAAAAGCATGAAATGGTACAAAGGACAGTGCTGAACTGCGAGAGGTTTAAAAATGGTTACCCAGAAGTGGGAAATAATTCTGTAGCTCCATGCAGAACCTCTGGTATGTGTCCAGTTGGTCGGGTTCATCCTACAGCAAGATAGTGACCCAAAACAGAAGTCCAAGCTCTGCCAGAACTACCTCAGAAAACAGAACAAGATGGTGAGCTGGAAAACATGGAGTGGCCAGAAGTCTCCGGACTTAAACCCCATCGAGCTGCTTTAGGATGAACTGGACAGAAGAGTGAAAGCAAAGCAACACTTATGGGAACTTCTGCAACATAGTTGGGAAGAACTTTCAGCAGAATGAACAATGAGACCTTGAACCGCTTCAATTTCAGTACAACAAAAACAGAAAAACTGGGGTGTTCTAAAACTTTTGATCAGTAGTGTATATGGATTTTCAGGTTTGATTCTATAGTAAAGAAGCTTTTCAGTGAAATATGACATAGATGATGTGGTGGGCGGAGCTAAACCTTCAATAAAGTAGCAAAATTTTGGAAAAATACAGTCAGACTAAACATAACGCAACAAATTTCTTCATTTTGCATTAAGATTGATTTTGATTTTGATCACACCCACATAGGAGCCGTCCTTCATCTCGTGTTAAGTTTTCATGATGAACAGACCAAACAGAAATGTTCAAGAACATTTGTATCTTCCCCTATAAAGTTCCCCTTTCAAGGGGAAGATACAAATGTTCTTGAACATTTCTGTGTGTTTGGGCACTTTTATGATTATGATTAAGAGATGTGCTATGAATTAAACTGACATTATGCAGGTAACAAATGACTGGCGGAACCAAAAATCAACCTTTCTACTGAGTGTTTTGCCTTAAATCAGAATCAGAAAACTTTATTGATCCTGGATGAAATTGCTTATGCTACAACTGCGCACACACAGAGACACAGAGACAAGAACAATAAAAGACACAGTATAAGTCAAAATAAAATTTAACTCCAGAAATACACTGAATACACAGTGCAAGGAATAAGGCTAGCTTTTCTGCATCCATGCTGAGCCTAACATAGTATTTTCATGCAGAACATGCACCACTCTAATCTGTACAGATCCACACACACACACACACACACACACACACACAAAGACACTTAAAGAGGTTAGGAGGGTGATGAAGGTCAAACAGATTTATCAGACATATTTTTTCACCTAACGTCCTTTTCTCACATAAGGACGATGGTAAACACACCCATTCAGTGATAGAAAGCTCTGAACAATGTCAGAACGCTTTCTGAAGGTCTTCTTTAAATGTCTTTTAGAATTCAGCTTATAGTTGCTTCCAACCTTGCTTCAGAAAAAGCCTAATGATTTCTAGGAGCTAAAGAAATGCACTTCTTTTTTTCAACCTAATGTTAAGTATTTAAACTCCTAAATATGACTTTTCCATTAATATTAAGCTTTATTTGGAACTATATACACAGTGGACAGTAACCCAATCAGTCGTATCTGGGGAGATAAGACTAAGGAAGATCTCCCATTGGTTAAGCCCTCAGAATATGGACTGAAGGTCTAATTTGTCTGATGAACTAATTTTGGGAACATTTTTGTCAGAAAAATGCCATTCTAGCAATACTAGATACATCCCTGACTGTATCCGACCTTCACTGAAGAAGACACTCTGAAATATATGGTCAGCAACTTATAAGCTTCCAGTATGCAAGACTATGTTTAATCTAGAAAGGCCAAAACATATTTATGCACAATGACGTACTGCTAGAATCTCATATTGCTGTTAGCAGAAATGAGTATTTTTATATTATTCTTTGACCGTGTTAGCTTAGCGATATATACAGTTATACTGCACAGTGAAATAACTTCTTTGTGTTTAAGTTTGAGGTGTATGATGCCAAACGAGTTTGGCCAATATGTCTTTCAGTGATAGTATCCACAATGTGATCATATCATCCATATCGTAAAACATACCATGATGTCACTTTTATTCTGGTGTACCTCTCACCTATATTTTCTGGTGTCTCATTTTCTTCATTTACAGTAAAACATTCTATAAAAACATTGTTGGGATCTGCTTTACACTACCATGTGACCTTGTGTGAAACCATAATTTTCCTGAAAAGTTTTTCATATCTATTTTGGTCATGGCGAAGTAATAACAAGCAGGTTTGTGCACAGAATTTGCCACATTAAAAGCAAAGGGGATTCTGGCATATGAATATTTCCGCACCTATCATCACAATAAAGCATACGATCATTCGCATGAAAGAACAAAACAAGGGGGTCAAGAAGGGAAAAGAAAACTCAGTGACGAAGAGAGAGTGGTGTTAAAATCTTGACTAGCAGAACAAGACCACCATTTTCCACTGGTGCAGTTTTACTCCAGGCTAAGAAACAGAGGTACGTGTAAACAAAATGATCACACATGAACACTACTGGTCCTAAGAGTTTAAACTATGGTCAACATGCTTTCAGCACGTGTTTGAGGCTCATGTCTCTGTTTACCTGTTGTCGTTAAAGACATTCCAAACACACATTTATAACTGCTTTTAAAAGGGGGAGGAAAATCAGTACAACCTGCCGCCACAAACTGCTCAGTGGAATGGAATCAGCTGCATGGGTTATAGTTCCACGCACTTTCTGTGTGGCCCTTCCCTCAAATTTATTTGGATGAGGGAGCATTTTGCGTTCATTTTTGTAAAATTCTGATTTACAGGCAAAACTGAAGATTAAATACATCGGCCCCTGAGAAAAGGCAATGTTAAAAATGCAACAAATTCAATTAAGTGCCAGGTGAGAAATGCGGGTGGTCTTGGGGGGCCTCAAGAGCAAAATTTATCCATCTCTTGAAAAATCTTTGAAGCTGCGAGCAAAATGGTTGAAATGAGCATTTGCTTGATTTAAAAGGAATTATTTTGTATAATTTCATCAGTCCTCAATCCCCCCTACCCCCATCAACAAAAACTGTTTTTGTTTCACCCATTTCTTCCCCTTGTTGACAGGTATTTTATTTCATTTTGTCTGTCGCCAATCTCAGGCCACAGTCAACAAATGTTTGACGGGATGGACCCCTGTAAACACACTGTTTAAACACTGTTTTTCACTTTCAACTTTTCGACATTGTGTGCAGAGATGAATTTGTCAGTGTCTGATGTGGCCTCTTTTCACTAATCAGATTAATTTTGAAGAAGATGTTTCAATCGGCATTAAGGCTGACAAACACACACACACACACACACACACTCGAATACATCCACACATATTTGATCTGATTCTCTAGGTCTCTCTGCAGGCTTTCAGACTGACATGTTATTGAACCATCCATCTGTGTCCTCGCCTTTAATCAGCGTCTCTCTCTCTCTTCTGCTGACCGGGCCACCTTTATCCCATCAGTACCCTCACTGACTTATTAAAGCACCCAGCAGCACCCCGTCAGCAAAACCCCCTCAGAGAGAGAGAGGGAGAGAGAGAGAGGGAGGGAGAGAAAGAGAGAGAGAGAGAGGGAGAGAGAGAGAGAGGGAGGAAGAGAGAAAAAGAGAAAGAGGGATAGAGAGAGTGAGAGGGAGGAAGAGAGAAGAAGAGAGAGGGCGAGAGAATGAGAGGTGGAGAGAAAGATAGGGAGAGAGAGAGGGAGAGAGAGGGAGGAAGAGGGAAAGAGAGAGAGAGAGAGAGAGAAGAAAAAAGAAAGTGTAAGACAGGTCAAGAGAGAGAGTGCAGAGGAAGAGAAATAAAAGAAAAGGGAAGAGAAATAAAGAGAAATAGAGAGAGTGCAGATGGAGAAAGAAGAAGAACAAAAGTGTAAGAGTGTGTACAGAGAATGTGTACAGAGAGTGAGAGAGACAGAGAGAGAAGGAGAGAGAGAGAGACAGACATATAGAGACAGAAAGAAGATGGAACAAGGGAGATTGAAGGAAAAAGTGTAAGAGAGAGTAAAAGAAGAAAAAAGTTTCAAGAGAAATAAAGAGAGGGAGAGAGAGGAAGAAAAAGAAAATAAGAGAAGGACAGTGAGATAAAAAAGAGAGAGAGAAAGAGATAAAGGGAGGAGACAGACAGGGAGAGGAAGAAAAAGACAGTATGAGAGAGACAGAGTGAGAGATAGAGTTACAGAGTGAGCGAGAGAGAAAGAGGGATAGAGCAAGAGCGAGCGAGAGAGACACAGAGAGAGAGAAAGGGATAGAGCAAGAGCGAGCAAGAGAGACAGAGAGACAGAGAGAGGGGGATAGAGCAAGAGTGAGAGATGAAAGAAAAGCAAGCCATTTTCACGAGGGTGAGTCTAATGACTGGAGCCGCAGAGACACAGAGACAGAAAATAAGTGTCAGTGTGACTCTGGCTGGCTGCTGCGATGTTAATAATGGTTATGCATGAGGCTTGTTAATGCTGCCTCGCCTCACCCCTCTCCCTCAGCCGGCGTCTACAGCACAGCCTGCGTGAATAAAACACACCCGGACAAACAGCGCAGACGAGGGAGGAGCTGCGGGCACCAGTAAAACCAGTCACAGATTACCATGAGCTCCAGTTCATTAAACCTGGACCAAAGAAGTCTTTACACCCTCAGCGACTTAAACACAAACACATCAATAGTGATTACAACACAGTGCTACATGTATAGAATCACAGAACATGACCCTTAACTCTTCAACACGCCACCTGACTACTGTTCATTAAAGCGGACCGCTCAGAAACGAACATTCTAACTGACCTAAAGCTACAGGCGACTCAGGATTACAGCTGATACGCCATCATCTTCACACTTACATTTTTACTTCTATACTGTTTTTACATTTGACAATCGATCCATAACTAAATCACACCAAACTCGGCCTGCGTCAGAACAGCTGATGCACCAACTGATGGACGTGAGGCCGTGCAGGCCACTCAAAAGCACATCAAACACAAGGAAAAACACAGGCTGGCTGTCTGATGCTGTAAAAACAAAACCTTTACATTCTGCGTACCTACTGAGCAAAACTGACGTCTCGAAGTCACACCAGCAAATGACGGGCCAAGCAGTAGTTTTGGTTACGCGCCTTCGTTGAGTACATCCCATCATATTCATTCACTACTATGACACTGTAATCATAGCAACCACAGCAACCACACGAAATCATTCGGTCAAATTAGTGACACCCGCATCAAGGTGAAAGTCATCTCACTGTTCTGCAGTCAGGCGGTGCAACCAAGAAGAAGATTACAAGAACAATTCACAATTCGAAGTAATGGATTGTCACATTTTAGAGTGGAACACCAGCACACAAGCAAAAACACTGACACGGCAATGGAGTGAACTGTTTAAAAAAAACTCTCCCACTGAAGAGATCTTTAGCTAAAAGCCCCTCATTTGAGATCACTGTCTTGTTGCTCCACCTTGCTGGTGTAAATTTAGGGACTGTATAGCTCAATGGTTACTGCACAATCGGTAATCGCTTCCTTTCTCTCTTCACTTCACTTTAACTTACATTATATTTACACTACCAGTCAACACATTTTTGCACACACTGAGATCTTCTACATTTGCATGCCGGTCACTTCATAGTTACTAAAAATACACTCAATATTATTTACTAACAAATACACTTACAGTATGTTCACCACCGGAGTTACTTTATTTTTATTTGACACTACTAACTTACAAAAAAACACCTAATATAATTAGAATTATAATGTGGATCACCAGACGAGTGTTAGATATTTAAGGAGCTATTAAGTGCTGCAAAAGTGAATGAGTGCATTTAAAGTTAGAGGACATGCACTGTTACAGATTCTTTCATCTTTCAGCAAAGGAAACTTATTTTTGTTTATGGTTCCTCACTCAAAAAGAACAAACAACTGCACTTTACGAAATAAATGGATGAACGGTAAAAATGTGGGGTGCAAAAACCACAGAGCTGCTACTGGCTGGACATTTTTAGGCGGTGGTCCGCTCTCAGTGACAGTGTAAAAACTGACCAGTGATGGTGTAGATGGGGGTCTGCGATGATACACCTATATAGCAGTGTTTCTAATAAAGTGGCCCGTGAGTACAAGGTTGGTGTTTCTAATAAAGTGACATTCACTTCCTCTCTTTATTCTTTCTCTCTCTCCCCCTCTCTCGTGTTTTCCCTCTCCCTCTCTGAAAGTACAGGGCTGGTGTTTCTAATAAAGTGGCCAGTGAGTGGAAGCACAAGGTGGGTGTTTCTCATACAGCAGCCAATAAATGTACATCTAAATGCCTCTAAAAATAAGGCAAATATTTTGGCACCCACAGAAGTGCTAACTAGTGAACAGCTCGCTCCTGCTTTTGTGATTCTGCTGGAGAGCCGAACCCAAAAATGGAATCAGTCACTGCAGGGGATTGTGAGCTTTTTATTTTTTTGGCTCAGAGTTTTTCACAAGCTCTGTGAAAAATGCTGTGATGTCACTGCAGTAGAGACAGAACCTCTCTGATCTCTCACAGAACCGCTCACAATCCCACAATCCCAACACACTGAGGGGGGGGGGCCAGAACGAGAGAGAGAGAAAGAGAGAGATACATAGAGAAGGAGAGAGAGAAAGAGAAAGAGAAAGAGAAGGGTGAAGGAATGAAGAGAAACAGACTAAGACAAATAAGAAAATAACCTAAAAAAAGAAAGACGGAGGCAAAAGAAAAGTTACACAAATAAATAAAGAGACCGAACAAGACCACTACAGCACATCGAGATTACACAATAACGTTGAGAAAAAAAGGGGGGGGAGACATAGAGAGGAAAGAGAGGGAGGAGAGAGAGAGAAAGAGAGACAGTGAGGGAAAAGAGAGAGGAAGACAGAGAAAGAGGGATACAAACAGAGAAAGAGGGAGAGGTAGAAAGAGTGAGAGAGATTAGGAGTGAGAAAGAGGGAGAGAGAGATAGAAAGAGGCAAAGAGGCATAAATAGTGAGAAAGAGGGAGAGAAAGAAGAAAGGAATCAAATGTTCACAGAGAAACAAATTAAGGGAGAGTGTGAGAAAAAGTGTGAAAATAATCTAAAAAACAGAAAGCAGGCGGAGAGAGGGAGAGAGAGAGAGAAAGAGAGAGCAAGAGAGAGAGAGAAAGAGAGAGAGAGAAAGAAAGAGAGAGAGAGAAAAAGAGAAAGAGAGAGAAAGAGAGCAAGAGAGAGAGAGAAAGAGAGAAAGAGAGAGAGATAAAGAGAGCAAGAGAGAGAAAGAGAGAGAGAGAGAGAGAAAGAGAGAAAGAGAGCGAAAGAGAGAGACAAAGAGAGAGAGAGAGAGAGAGAGAAAGAGAGCGAGAGAGAGAGAGAGAGAGAGAGGTTAATAAACAAACAAACAGATAAAGAGAAGACAGATGGGCTGCTGAATCATAAACTGTAATATGATTCAGATTTTCAATGCTAAAATATTGTGCAGCGTGTCATCACTGTCCAAAGAAAATCATTTGGACTCTGTTTGTCTCCATTTATTTTATCATTTGAACACAGAGGGGTGTGAAACTTTTACTATGACGGACCAACAGAAGCAATCCAAAAATGGCTTTACATTAAGAGGGAGAGAGAGAGAGAGAGAGAGAGAGAGAGAGAGAGAGAGAGAGAGAGAGAGAGAGAGAGAGAGAGAGAGAAAGAGAGCAGAGAGAGAGAGAGAGAGAGAAAGAGAGTGAGTGACATGAATAAGAAGAATGGCAGACTACTAGCAAATATGTGTGTGTTTGTGTGTCCAGAGGGAAGCATGTTTTTAAGTGTGGATGATGTGCCAGTTAGTGGTGAGTCACTCAGCTGGTGCTGAACGACTCTTCCAGCCAATTTAACACCTGCACGCCTCTCCTGCATCATTACATCACGCTCACAGTGTCTAGATCAGCCCTCCGTGCCCTGACGCAATGTGGTGGCGACAGCTGTCACCACCTTTAACTTCTAATTTACATTTACGGCATTTAGCAGAAGCTTTTATCCAAAGCAACTTCCATTCCCTAACTACAGGGGGCAGTCTCCCTGGAGCAACAAGGCTGTCTTGCTTAAGCGTCTTGCTCAGGGACCCAGTGGTGGTTTGCTGAAGGTAGGAATCGAACCCAATGACTGGCTGCAACCAGTCTGAGAAAATACTGAGAGACTGACTTCAATTAGACCTCTAGCTAGCTAGATAGTTCTAAATTTGCAGCCCCTAGAACTGTCATTTGCGTAATTTGTATTTACACGCTCACAGACACAAACGTTTCCAGTTTGTTACAGTTACACAGAATCGTGTTAAATGTAAAGAGCAAATTTACCACTTGCGTAAAAATATGTGAAGTTCTTCAGTTGTTAACACAGTAGCTAACAGTTCTAGCATTTTATCTTTGACGCTAGTTAATGTCACTATTTACAGAGTGATCATTCTAAAAATAGCAATATAAGCACAATCCTAGACTGGTGCACTCTGTGGTCCTGCACTGGTGATTTTAGCCACTGTGGGTGATAAGGCTTCAGTAATGGGCTGCTCCTTCAGATGAGCTAATAACAGTGCAGCAGGGATCCCAGTGCAGCAGTAGATGTTGAAGAGTTTGTTGAGTGAGATTACAGCTGCATTACCTCTGTCTGCTCAACCTGTCCCTAACAACATGCCATTCGCAACGCCCCCACAATTTGTTTTTTGCAATTAACACAGATGCTAGTAAAATCAAGCTAAAAAAAAAGGCTGTTTTTTTGTAACAGGATGAGTGAAACCATACAGGCTAACACAATGAGCTACTTTATCCGCCTGGTAAATTAGCCCATACATTTGTAAATGGTTTAATATGCAGATACTGGCAGACTGGACGACTTTTAAGTACCCATGAACCACAAAAAAGACTTGCTTCCATGGTTTGTGACACAACGCTGACAGCATTTGACCCAGAGTAGCATCTCTCATAGAGCGAGTATTCAAGCATGACCAGCACAGATTGATTTACACAAGAATGAACAACAGCCAGCAATTGGAAATGCACTGCAAATATAAAGAGGGGGTGATACTAATTTGAACCCAGTCATGAAAATCATTATTGATGGAACACTATTCAAGCCCTTCCCCTTCCTCTAGATACTGTCTTAAGCACCACATTGATCTAATGATGGCCTTGGGTGGCAGTAGTGATTAGTGGGCTTTGCAGCAAGAAGGTCCTGTGTTTGATTCACAGCCAGAAACTTGAGGGGATGGCTGGTTCTTTCTGAGTGGAGTTTGCACATTCTCCAATATCTTTATGGGTGGGAACTCTGGTTTCCTCCCATAGTCCAAGAAACTCTGGTTTCCTCCCATAGGTGTACAGAACATGCGCCTGAGAAGGTTCAGCAGAATACTCACAACCATCAAGAGTATTCTGTCTGGTTGTTTCACCACCTGGTATGGCAGTTGTAACGCTCTGGACCGCACAGCTCTGCAGAGGGTGGTCAGGTCAGCACAGCGCATCACCAGGACTGAACTGCAGCCATCCAGGACCTGTACAGACACCGCTGTAGGAGGAAGACGCAGCAGATCCTCTCTGATCCCAGCCACTCCAGCCACAGACTTTTCATGCTGCTGCCGTTAGCCAGGCAGTACAGGAGCATCCAGACCTGCACCAGCAGACTCAGAGACAGTTTCTATCCACAAGCCGTCAGGCTTCTGAACTGCTGACATTCTGCACACATCAACATACACTCACCACAGCTACTGGACTCTTGACCGTGGACTCTTCACAATGTCACTTTAAACAATGCCACTTTAAACTCCATTATTTTGCACCCCACATCATATTAATACTTGTAAATATCTTTAAAATTGTATTTTTTATTTTAATTACTTTCTACTTTTCTATTTCTTGTAGTACTTTTTTTACTTATCTATCTATCTATCTTATCTATCTATGTTTATGTAAAGTTAGAGCGGAACATGAGACTTAAGAATTTCATTACGGGTAATGATGCAGCATTGTTATCTGTACATGAGAGTAAAACTTGAAACTTGAAACTCGATAAGGTGAACAGGACATGCTAGTTTACCCCTCGGTGTGACTGCCCGGCAATGGACAGGTGACCTGTTCAGAGTGTTTCTCCACCCTTTACCCTGTGAGCCTTGGGATAGGCTATCATCTAACCAGGGGATAACAGGCTCAGAAAATGAATGAATGAATGTCTAATCTCTGTTTTACATCTGACATTTCCAATCTGCCAGTGTTAGCGCCACTCAGGCGAGGAAGACCAAAAATAAAAAAGAGTGACTCCACCATCTGGGCTGAGTGATTCGACAACCCACGTCTGCCGAGGCTGAAAGAAAAGTAGAAGTAATACCCTTAGACAAAAACAAACTTTTTTAGCATCGATCCACCTTCGAACCACATCCTCGCCTAATGATTCCGTCTCCCTCGCTCGACTGACCTTACTGATGAAGAGACCCCTCAAAAATAGCTCCCTTATTTCCTTGCCTGCTCTCCCCCCACCACTTCCTGAGGCACCATCCCTGCCTCCCGTGGCACGGTGTGGATGCTTCCACCTTTCACTCACAGTGAAGGGGCATAAATCGCCCCGAGTGTGTGCGTCACAGAGGTCTGCATTGATAACAGCTGCCAAAAACAGCAGCAGGATAGATGGGCTGAGCTATTTTTAGGCCCCTGTGCTTGTCGCGGCCCGAAGGAGCCCGTTAAATGCTCAACACAGAGATGCATCAGAAGCATCGGCCGTCAGACGCTTCGGGTCGGGGCGGCACATGCCGGCAATTAATCCTATCTGACACGGTTGATAAACGCAAGCCCAGGCTAATTAGCGTCTAATGACGACGGATTGATGCAGGTGACTGGTGCTTACTCTACATTAATGAGAGATGAATTACTTAAAAACAAGAGAAAAGACCCCCGTTTCAAACCATACAAAGAACCGTAATTGTGTAAAGTCTAATGTCAAGATATGAGCCACTTTCTCACTTCTTGATGTTGACACGCCTCAGTCTTAATTGAACTGTCAGTAGTGTCTTGTGACCCAGTCATTTTCATAAGTGCCCATTGAACTGTCACTCATTAGCTCAGGATGAATACAGATAATAGATGCCTACAATGCAATGTTAACTAGACTGCCATTGGAATTAGTGCTTTTTGCGGCTGTGTGGTTACAAAGAGCAAAGCCGTGATAGAACCTTTAGGGGTGTATCGAGATTTGCTCATGGTTTGATGTTTCCAACAAAGTAAGATTGAAAAGGAATTCAATATTCTCACAATATTTAGAATACAATTTGGATGAGGAAAAAATAGTTACTGTATTTGGCTCTGGCCCAGTTTACTACTGAAACTAGAGCTAGAAGGTGGGGGGATGTGATGTATGACATGAATGGACTGGGCTTTTGATTGGCAACAGTGCAGTTACATCAAATACTAATGAATTAATTCATAGAATGATTATTCTCTATGATGTTTTCATGCAGTATTTTGATGCATTGTTACACCTCTGACAACCATGTGCAGGTGGTTATTTCTATAAATGTAGGGCTTGCTCATCATCCATTAGAGGAATTTCACCAATTATTTTAAATTCAGCAAGATCACCACAGAAAAGTAGTTCAGAGTGATATGTTGTGAAATGCCCTTCTTCTTTTTGAGCTAAAATTGTTCATAGAGGTGTTGATAGGAACCAGATGTCTAAAGTTCCTTTAAAAGCTACCGTTAAAAGATACAGTTACATTAAACTGTTTCAAATGCATTACCCGAGACACAGTTTTACAATTGTTTTGAACAGGTTTTACAGTCCCCTTAGTAGGACAGTGAAAAAATAATAAATGTCTCTACACTGAGGGATTTTACATTAAACCACTCTGTTTGATGTAAAACTTTGTTTACATCGACAAGTGAATTATGTGAAAAGTTTCAAATTTCTTGGAATTTCCCTTTTAGCACATTTGTATCATTGACTTGATTTGTGAGCATGTCTGGAATGACGAATGACAGCAAAAAGACAGAAATGTACAAGGAATATCTGTTTATCTGTGCCACCATTTTGGGAAGCTTCTGTGCCCTTGCAATGAGCAACATAAATTTGACAAGGCTGCCTTCACAGGGACTCTTACCACCAAAACCCACTACTTAACAGTTACCCTAAGTGTCCCTACACAATCTGCTGATGCACTTAAGATTGATCGAACATGTTTAATCCCTTACTACTGCCCAAACCAGCCGCCTGATAACTGCAGGTCACGAGCCGGGGAGCTTTCTGCTGAGTCAGCAGGAGAGGGCCAGGGTCTTGTAGATGCCAAAGGATGATTAGACCTTTCCTTCTCTGAAGTCTCAGGCTGATGCCACTACTGATTGCTCATACCGAGTTGTCATCCTTCTTGAGTGCCCCCTAAGCCCCTATGAGTCAGATCTATTTACGAGCAGACATTGAAGACAGGCTGGGTTTAACAGGGTAGCTCCGTACTGTACTCCTTTCTATATGTCAAGCTATTTGTCTCAAAATGAAATTTGCGTTGAATAATGAAAGCAGATACCTGTGATTCATTGGCGCGTTTTAGTACCAAGTGATCCATGCTAATCAATATGACTCACTGTTAGCAATATTTCCGAACATTAACATAACTCCTAAGGGTCTCCAGTCTTCCAGTACTGCTGGCACAGCTTATAAATCTGCTCTCAACTGAGGCAACCACATTACCACTCCACAGGAAAATGCATCAGACTTTGCACTCCATCATCAGGAACATGTACACAATCAGAAAGGCTTTCAGCAACAGCTGGACTGGTAAATTGCTACATTACAGCAAACCCCACAAAGCATTGTAACCTTAAGGTCACCACTGCAATGCTTTTGGGACACTAGGACCTGATACTGAACGTTAAACCATACATTAGTGGTACCGGACAGTCCCCCAAATTTTCTCAAATGTTACAAAAAACAAGGTCTCAGTCCCCTGTTTTATCCTTCCATCTCTACCCACAATATGGCAGTGACTCTTCCATTTCAAAGCACTGAACTGCATAATGGCATCAGAGCTTCGCGAACAAGCGGAAGAAATTTCAACTCCTGGCTGAGACTGACCTGCAGATAATGGCAAGGCCTCATGGAGGACTTGAGGTCTTGAGGCATCATGGGTTTCTCCAGGTTGAGCGAAGACTTGCGGTAAGCCTCTTTGGCCTGGCTAACAGTCAGTGTGGACCAAGAGCTCCTCTTCATGAACTTCCCCTCAGGGGCCATTCCCATTCCCTCACAAGCCGAGCACTTGACGTCGTTGTTGCTCTTGGAGGTCTTCAGCGAAAGATCTCCAAAGTGGCTCTGGACCGAGTCCGGGTAGCAGTGGCTTATGTGGTCCGCATGGTGGCGGCTCATGACGCTGGGAGTCCGGTAGGTGCTGTCGCTGTCCAGGTTGTCATCGGAGCTCCACCAGCCAGCGATCCCTGAGCGGTGCTTGGAGTCGCCCTTGCGCTCCTTGCTCTTGCTCCTCTTGCTGTGTTTGTGGTGACTGTGGTGGTGCCCGTGGTGCCCGTGGTGCCCGCCGTCCGAGCGAGAATCTCCCTTGGTGCCATTCATCTTAGATGAGCCCTCCAGCGAGTGGGACTTCGTGAAGAGCTTCTGCACAGAGTGTACCAGGTGCCGGATGCGCCCGGGACTCTCGTTGCGCTGCTCGCTGGTAGTGGTGGTGGTGGAAGTGCGCTGGTACTGCAGCGTGTGGAAGCCATCACGGTGGATGGGCAGCTGCTTTTCAAACTGGTCCAGGAGGTTGGCCGGAATTCGATTCATCTTCCCCGAGCCTCCACCTAAGGGCAGACAATGTGGCAAAGATATAGCATCAAAATACGTCACTATCCATCTGTGTTTTCAAAATACAAGCAGTAGTTCAACATTCTAAAGTACAGACTATACCCAGATTTGGATTTATATCATTTTAAAAGTTAAGTAACTGTACTCTGTTATCATTACGGAAAAAAATCATATAATCGTAAAAATAGGACATTTACAAATAGGATTTAGATCAAATTGCATTTAGATCAAATTGCACATTACACTCAATTGGACAGTGATGTTTTTAATGTTTATGTGTTTAATCTCTTGACTGTTTTGATTGCTATTGTTACAAGATGTAGGTGAATGAGTTTGGCCCAGGGACTCTTACTGGTAGACGTGTGTACACAGGGTATAACCAATCAAATTCAAGAAACATATATGGGGCCTTTGAGGTGCACTAATTACTTTATCTGCACACACACACAGCTTGAAAAGACAACCTTCAAAGAAAAGCACTGTCAATGAAAAGGGGTGGAAAGAAGCAATACTGCACAGGCCTAAGATCACCTGGGAGGTTGCTAAGAGGTCTATAAAGCACCCTCAGCACTGGATTTTGGAGCAGGCGAAGTGATGAAGCTCCATGCAATATGGTGTTTGTGATCCAGAAACAATCTTCCAACACTAGTATCTGACCTCACGAATGCTCTTGTGGCTGAGTACAATACAATCCTCATAGTAATGTTCCATCTAGTGTAAAGCCTTTCCAGAAGAGTAGAGGCTTTTACTGCTGCAAAGCAGTAAAACAAACTCCGTTATGAATACCCTAATTTCAGAAGAAACGCTGGTGCCCAGACATCTACAGAAGTTCAAACACCACCATGTTGATCACTCGTACCTGCACCGCTACCTCCACCTCCTCCTCCTCCTACTCCACCTCCTCCTCCACCTCCTCCTCCGCCACTGTGGGCAGTGGAACCATCCTCCCGGGAACTTTCGTGATGTGAGCTGTAGTGCATCCTGGGGAAGGTGCTGCTGGAGACGTGGTCGGAGGCCATGGAGATGGGCATCACCATGCACTCGGAGTGGATGGAGCTCCGCGGCGAGCAGCGGTGGTGGTCCATGGGGCAGCTGTCCGTGGGGCTAAGGAGATAAGATGAACGGGAATCTGGAACGCCATGCTGCAGGTGGTCCAAGGAGTGGTCACAGTCTGTCAGGCCGCAGGTGTGTCCGGCTGTGATGGTCAGTTGGGGACGGCCGCCTGATAGACCTTTCATATTCCTGGGAGGGGAGGGGCAGCTGTCTTCATCGAAGTATTGGATGGGGGACCATGAATACGGCTGGTCTGTGGAAGGGAAAGAAAGACACAAAGAGAAAAGTTAAAATTGCTTTGCAGTTTTTCTTCTAAAATGGGATGAAATATAATGCGGATATTCTGGCTGTACTATCTGTTTAATGAAACGAGTTGAAAACAGCTCGCAGTGGGAGTCAGCTGGGCTAGTGCACAGTGTCCGCATGGGGGGTTAGTTTTAACACAGTGTTATAATTAAGGCTTTTAAACGAAACAATGAAATGAAATCCATACCTCTAGAATAAATTCTCAACATTTTTTGCTTTTTATGCACAGTGTTATTAAAGGGTACTATGCATGGCATGTAAATGATAACTATTAATGTTTATATTAATATCTGCTTTATTTTTAAAAACACTGACACTGTTGTCAGCAATTATAATAAACGTGGTGAATGTACAGTTGTATGGGCGAAAGTACAAAATGTACAAAAGTTTGGGCATCCCTGGTCAAATGACACTTTTTGCTGAATTGAGTATCCATCAATCCATGTCTCTCTCTCTCTCTCTCTCACACTCTTTTTCCTTGCTTTGTCTCTCTCTCTCTCTCTCACGCTCTGTTTCTCTCTTTCTCTTACTTTTTGTCTCTCTCACTCTTTGTCTTTCTCAGTTTCGGTTTACAGTCTGTTTACAAATTATGAACGTAACTGTGAGTGATGTTCGCTCTCGCGAGACTGAACGCAGTTCACGTTCTACGTTCGCAGGCTTAATAGTGATGGGAAGTTC
>JBBPCX010000001.1:38706923-38734432 GCA_037974365.1 Hydrocynus forskahlii
GCAGGACATAGGCGGTGATGATGGGACGTAGGGAATGACGGCAGGACATAGGCGGTGATGATGGGACGTAGGGAATGATGGCAGGACATAGGCGGTGATGATGGGACGTAGGGAATGACGGCAGGACATAGGCGGTGATGATGGGACCTAAGGAATGATGGCAGGATGTAGGCAGCGATGATGGGACGCAGGGAATGATGGCAGGACATAGGCGGTAATGATGGGACGTAGGGAATGACGGCAGGACATAGGCGGTGATGATGGGACCTAAGGAATGATGGCAGGATGTAGGCAGCGATGATGGGACGCAGGGAATGATGGCAGGACATAGGCGGTGATGATGGGACCTAAGGAATGATGGCAGGATGTAGGCAGCGATGATGGGACGTAGGGAATGACAGCAGGACATAAGCGGTGATGATGGGACATAGGGAATGATGGCAGGACGTAGGCGGTGATGTTGGGATGTAAGGAATGATGGCAGGACATAGGGAATGACAGCAGGACATAGTGTCTTCTTTATAATAATAATGGTATATTGTTATTATATACTAATAAATACTCTGGTGTCAGGTTTGCTGTAACTTGGCTGTGATTCTGATCTCACTTTGGATTTTTTGCTTTAACAGATGGCTGATCAGCAGGAAGTGATGCGTGGAATCCACAGGAAGTCCGGGGTTAACTACCCAGTCCTGACGCCCAACCTGCAGGGCTACAGAGCCGCAGTGCGTGCAGAGATCGGCCCTCCGTCTGGCATAAATATTCCAATCAAAACGGTTTTCAGACAGTTAGACAGGCATTCGGTCCACTGCACTCTCTTGTGGTACCCAGTGGAAGTGGACAGTCGTAGAACCAGTCATATAACACATCAGTAAAAAACTAACATGAATTGCTGGGTGACCAAACAAATTTATACTGTTGTGTTGTACAGTTTTTTATTCTGTTGGTTATGCTGCTCTTCTTTTGTTCTGTCCACTTCCTGCCATAACAATGTAAATTTCCCACCTGTGGGACTAATAAAGGGGTATCTTATCTTGAATTTATTTTCAGTAGAGCTTAAATTATAATTAATGGAACAAAACCTCTCTCATTGAAGAAAATCTAGTGGGACCCAATTTTCTTCAATTCTCTCCTATTTCTCTCTCTCTCTCTCTCTCTCTCTCTCTCTCTCTCTCAGGTGGTGGCCGGGGCGAAGGAGGTGGCGATATTTGGTGCTGCATCTGAGCTGTTCAGTAAAAAGAACATTAACTGCTCGGTGGAGGAGAGTCTGCAGAGGTTTGAGGAGGTGATGAAGGCGGCCCAGCAGGACGGAGTCCCTGTCAGAGGGTAAGATGGGATTATTAGCAGGACAAAGCCGAGCTAGAAGACTGTTTGGTCGTTTTTAATATCTGAAGCCATTACGTATCATGACCACCCACGTCTAATCACAAACTGGCTGTTTCTGCAGAACTGATCCTGCACTTAATGGAATTTCTCCTGGGAATTTCTTCTTACTGAAGACGACATTGCACTATTGTTAACTGTGTAACATTTAATTAACATTTAATTTACAGTCTGGATCAACAGAAACAGACATTGCAAATCATAAAGAGTGCCAGACAGATTGAACACACAATGATTACATTTTATCAGATTAAAATGATAATAAAATATATATTTTTGGACCATTCAAATCTGACATTTGAAACCAATTTGTGGAACAGAAATCTCGGGAGTGGCCGTTCAGTTTATGCCTCCACTCTAAAGAAAATTAAACCCCCTTTTCAGTGAGTGCAGGGTGTCATTAGTTTAGGGCGTGACAGTTCATATAGACCCAGTCTGAGCCACAGAGAATAAATGCCTCCTTTTCCATAGAATATTCCCATAGGATTAATTAAAATCGCTGGATTTATTTCTATGTATTGTTTTATATCTTCTAAAAAGTGCCAGATTTGGAGGGGACATTAACTAACATCAATTAACTAGCATTAATGTTAACATTTACTAACTTTAACATTACATGGACTAACCCATCCATGTACAATAAAAAATAGTGACAGGTATATACAGTATTGTGCAAAAGTCTTTGCAAACTGTTTAAAGCCATTTTTGGTGTGATAGAGTGTTTTTCTGCCAGCAAAGTTCACAATAGAATAAATAGAAACAAACAAGAAATCAGTAAAAAGAATCAAGATTTGTTTGCTTTCTAAAATAGTCGATATTATGTGAGCTGGTGAGGAGAACACAGGTTCGGTTCCAGATTCCTCCTCGGTTCCTCCAGCTGTTGTTTGGATTTGTGAAATTCCATCAGCAGCTTCTGATTTAATTTAATGAAGGACTGATCGAGTCAAACCAGGTTTCTGATGGAAACTACAATAATACTGGACTTCCACAAGAACATACTGGTATACAGAACATAACATCACTGTTTACTGTAGGATGTTATTTGTATTTATTCCTTTTAGTTTTACTTAGGATATTTAGTAATATTAACATGAAACACTCTCTGCTCATCTAAATATAAGGCGTCAGTTTAAGGGAATTGATGGCCAGCAAAGGGTTAACGAAATGCTTCTAGTCTGCCTTGGAATCATCTGGGTTTTGACCCTGTAACTACAGTATGTATTCGCATTTGCATGGGGATATAATAATTATTTTCATAGTTAAATCAGGAGATGATTGATGTTTGCCCCATCAGGAGCAACCACTCAGCAGATTTGAACTACTGGAATAGTAGTTAATAGGTCTGTCCTTCATACTATAGGCAGTAATGGTTTTTCCCCTCTCTTACAGGTACGTATCTTGCGTTTTAGGATGCCCCTATGAAGGCAAGGTGTCCCCGCTGAAGGTGGCGGAGGTTGCTAAGCGACTGTACTCCATGGGTTGTTATGAGATCTCCTTGGGTGACACCATCGGTGTGGGCACTCCGGGTGGTATGGTGGAAATGCTGGAGGCAGTGAAGAAGGAGGTCCCCGTCGACGCCCTGGCAGTCCACTGCCATGACACTTACGGCCAGGCGCTCGCTAACATCCTGGTGGCCCTGCAGGTCAGACATGAAAGAATACACACTATAATATATTCAAGTACAGGTTCTTTAATTTCTACACACAGTTCTAGGACTGCAAAAATTATCCTGACAAACTGCAGTGCAGAACAGGAAGCATAGGGGGCACTGTTGCTTCTGTCATTTCATTACACCACAACTGAGTGATGGGACATTTGACTCAATTTTATAGACACACCCATAGTCTTAAACCATCCAGTCTCAAACCATCTCAAAGGTTCTGAAGTGCCTTTGTGTTACACAGTTGAGTGTGTTCTAGGGCTGCAAATTCTAACAAATTGCAGTACATAGGGGGTGCTATTGCTTTTATCATTTCGTCAAACCACAGTCGACTGATAGGACATTTGGTTAATATTGAAAGATGTATGTGCAGTCCCATGCTATCCATTTATGGAACATAAGCCTGTTTATCATTTACATATATCTGTTTTTTTAGCCTACAGCTGTTTGGCCCCGCCCATTCAGGCTGTGCTTATAAAAAGTGTTTTAACCTGGCCTTCTTTCTGAATGATGCACAATGTGTCAAAATAGAGGCATTTACATATATCAGTCTTAAGGGCTTATCAACAAAAACAGGCTTTTTAATTTAAAAAGGACTAACGATGTCATTCACAGCAAAATATAAAGAAATGACGGGGGGCTCAAGACTTTTGCACAGTACTGAATATCAGTGTTACGGGCATAACAACCTTTTTAATTACAAGTGATAAAAACATAAGACAAATGTAATTAAATAAAATTGAATGAATACATCAAATAAATATAACAAACTGAAGGAGCCAATGAAAAATATAATACATGGAAAGAGCTATTTCCGGTACATAAACCCATGAAAGTAACAATTAAAATACAAGAAAAATGGAGCAAATGGGATCTTTAATTTGGCTTTACATAGACTTTACGTAGAAACATTTCTAAATCAATTTTTGTTTTTGCGTGGATACCCTCGGGGAGGCGCTATAGAGTACCGAAAGCCCGCACCTCAAGACTCAAGGACGACTTTTATCCAAGAGCTATAATTGAGCTGGGCAGTACCAAATACTGTCTTCGCCCTCTGTTACATTCAAACATACAATAATGGGACGATATTTATTGACTCGGATGATTGTGTTATGCTGTGTTATGTATGTTTATGTATCCATTTATATTTATTTATTTATTTAAATTCTGTTTTTACATTCAGAGTAAAAATTTTGTTGTACTTCGATGCAATGACAATAAAGTATGTCTTTATCTTTAGTACTAAGAACAGTGTCTGTTGTTGTGTAGAGCGGTGTAAGCGTGGTGGATTCCTCGGTGGCGGGATTAGGTGGATGCCCCTATGCCCAGGGGGCTTCTGGGAACGTGGCGACAGAAGACGTAGTGTACATGCTGCACGGACTCGGCATTCACACGGTGAGCAGAACATTTCTACAGTCATGACAAATCAGATCATAATATGTGGCCTGTGTCAATGACGGTTATTGAATACTTTCATTTCATGTCATTTTTAAATATTATATTGAACAACTGTCTAGAAGAGTACTCTAGTCCTGGAGGCCCAGTGTAGAATGGTCACAGAAAACACGGTCCAGATTATATTTTGTAGGGTCCCAGGGACAGTACTTCTTCAAGAATGTCCCCAACATCCTGAAGCAGCAGTGAAGTTATATTAGCAGTCCGGTATAACAGATTAGGACTAGTTTTCATCCTTAAGTCCAGGGTGAATAAAGCTAAAGTGTCTCTGAGTGCCCTGTCTTACTGCTGTCCACTGATTGAATTACCCAGGACACAAATGAAAGGGGTAGTTTGGCAAAAAAATTTCCACTTACTGCAGATGTAGTCGATCTCCAAAGACACACCGGGAGTGCAAATCTGGCCTTCATAGTTTGGCACAGGAGCTACAAGGCTAACGTTGCTAACAGACACTAGATGTCAATAGATGTCAATATCCTAAATCATATCTATACAAGTGCATCATTAAAAATGTCTCTCGACCGGTTCAGACCAGAGACCTTCAGTACGGTGTTCCAGATTTATGGTTTAAGACTCAGTCCTCTTAGTTCATGACTGCTTTGTCAAAAAAAAAAACAGACCTTAATGAAGAGCTGAATGCTTGTAAAGAGTTTTGGTGGTGTATATTTGAGAGTCAAAGCTTTTCTTTTGAAAGCACTTTAAACAGATTACTCACTTATTTGTGAATTAATTAACACAAATCTTGGGCTGGCCACTTTTCGGCCTACACTGATCAAATTCTACTGAATATACGGACTCCAAGACTCCAGTCGAGCACCACAGCCTCATTTAACTCACCTCAACTCCTCAGCTAATGAGTAAGCCATTCATTAATTGAAACATGTTAAAAATGCTAATCTCCGCAGGACTCTGGGTCCAAAGGAACCCTGTTTGATCTGAGAGCTCTAAGACCATTAGTTTTATCACCTTCTCCTAGTCCTGCCAGGTTGTCTGTTTGAATTAAACCGTTCCCAAACAGAAACCAAGCTTTGTTTTGAACTAAATAACACTATCAGCTGAGATTTTCCATTGCATGCCCTTTTTAATCAGGCTTTAGTGTGGGAGCTAAACTCTCTCTGTGTGTGTGTGTGTGTGTGTGTGTGTGTGTGTGTATGGCAGGGAGTGGATCTACCCAAACTGATGGACGCCGGCTCGTATATCTGCCATTCCCTCAACAGAAGGACTAATTCCAAAGTAGCGCAAGCCTCCTGTAAACTGTGATTTGCAATACAAATTGTGTGTGGTATGTGTGTGTGTGTATCTCTCTGACCATATATCCCTATTGATCTGAACCCAAGCATGTCAGTCTGAGAGAACAGGAATAGCTGGTGGGTCTACAGAGACGACGTTAACGTACGGATGCGACGTTACATGCTTTGTTCTCTGTTGTTGTGCGCCACACATTCTTTCCGCTGTTTTTCCTGACTTTCCTTCTCTTCCCATAATGGGAGGAAACAGTACAAATCAGCTGCCTGGCTTTGGATACGCGCCCAAACACACCGTGGCACTGGAGGCCTTTCTGATGAATTAGCCTATAATTATATACACACAGACACACACACTCCTTCTCTGTTTGTCAGGAGTTAGCGTATGAAGACTGTTTCTTGTCTTAATCGCTCAGGCCTGACAAGCTGTGTGTGTGTATGTGAGTGTGTGTGTGTGTGTGTGTGTGTGTGTGTCTGGCAGAAAGAACACATTGTGTGAATATACAGAAGCACGTGTCTAGTGCCTTGTTTTCAGGCACTTAACGAGCCAAGTTTGGCCTTCAACTCCCCTTTGAGTGTTTCTTCTAAAGTTAAATATTGTGCTTCGGAGTCAGACGGTTCAAACAATATCCGCAGGAGATGCACAGCTGCAGAACACTAGCTGTAGAAGGCGGAAATATGCAAGTGAGCCTTTAATCATTGAATGTTTTACCAATTTGATGAACTAAGGCATTCATATGATCCAACACATGGATACAAAATGATGTGTGTGTGTGAATCAAATATTAGCCTTTCCCTAAAATGTATTTCCATTGGTTAAAACAATCAGTGTCATTAAATGGTTAAAAGGAACCAGACATCTAAGGCCTTTATTGCCCCTAAAAGCTCCTTCACAGAAAGCTATTATAGAAGTCTTTAAGAAAATGGCTAAGTCTCCCACAACGCCGCTGTTCAGGCTCAACACGCTTGGAGGAAAACACTAACCACCAGTTCCATTTGGTCAGCAAACAGACATGCTGGTTATCATCACACTGAATGATAATGGGAGAGGGAGGGTCATCCTGTCCACTCTGAGAGAGTGAGGCCTGTCCTGGCACGGATACCTGGGGCATCACTGTCTCAATGCTTAGACATTTAAGGCAAAATAGTGTCCAAAGAAAACTTTCCGTTAGTTTTAACACTCTTATTTATCATCCAAAAACCTGAAATATCGGAGTGTGTCTTGTTGCCCCAGTATCGTCCAGCCCCAGGCCTGTAGACAGATCTATGGTGATAAAAGTAGAACCATGAGATGCTACACTGCTTGTCCACGAAGAGTTAGCTGCTTGTTTTTAGCCCCTATATGGTCAAGTTCTTCTCCAGAACCTCCGCATCCACAGACCAGTGAGACACCCTCCCCAGAAGCCCATTCTGGAGTGATTTAATGGCTTTGAAGGGGCAACACCTTGCAAAAATAGGGCCATGTTCTCAGCATCTCCAAGATACAAGCAAAACAAATGCTGGGAAGGATTTCACATGACTTCTGAGGGAGAAAACAGCCGAGACGATCCTGTTTGAGAAGTGATTTCATCGTATCATATGATTTCCAACTAACCTTTAGATGTGGTGGAGATGACCAGGAATCTTTTAGTGACGGAGGTGGAGGGATAAATAAAGGAGTCTGGTGAACCAGTGAGCATCTCTGGTGCAGGAAGAAACTGTTTTTTCCTCATTCTTTTAATTTATTTTCATTCTCATGTGTAGAGAAATGCGAACATTACTGTACGGAAAGAAATCATCACACTTCATGATGTGTTTCCTTGTAACGCTGGGGGAGATGTTAATAGTCAACTATGGTAAAGTTTTTAGTTCTAATTAATAAATATTCAATGAAATAATACATATTTTAAGTGTTTTCTTCCTTTTTTGGGGAATTTTTCTTTCTTCACTGGCAAAATATCACTTGGTAATATTATTTGGTACCAGTTAAGTAATGATGTAATAAACTTTCCAGTAAGAAAAAAATGCTTTAGGTTATCATACCAAAGGAATGAAACAAATCAGGAAACCAGGATACTTCATGAGAACATAATGCCTGCATGTTCAAAACAGATCTTGCCACTGAAGCATAAATTATTCATTTTTATCGCATCTGCTGTGACTAACATGGTAGATATTTAAAGCAAAGTGTGGAATTGGTAGTAACCAAATCTTCAGAAGGTCCTGGATGGGGGTTTCAGATGATCATGAAGACTTTGTTCAGTGGAACTGAAACTATTCCAGAAACCAAAACCCTTTCAGGTAAATGATAGAAAAGGATTTAGAAGAAGTTTATTCTACTGCCTTTCCATCAACATTCACTGAGGCCTGTTTGAAGATGACCACCTTTGAAGGTGTGGAAAAGTAATTGAAGCTCAAAGCTCACTAGTAAGCAAAGTACAGGGTGAAATTTTGTGGGGGTCCAAAGCCCTGTGATTGACACTTGAGACCCCCATGTTTTACAGGCTTTCAGAGGGTCTCAAGTGTCAATCAGAGAGCCTTAAACCCACCCCCTTTTTATATTTTGGTTTTGTACCATTTTTACTAGTCTGCTAACCTATATGGACAAAAATATTGGGACACCTGTTTTTCAGGGTTTCAGTAAGGCCTCTTACTTCCAGCGAAGGGAAACCTTTACGCTTTATATGACTGTGTCCCTGTGCACAAAGCAAGCTCCATAAAGACGTGGCTGGATGAGTTCGGTGTGACTGGCTCACCTGCCTGGCCCACACAGAGCCCTGACCTCAACCCCATCCAACACCTTTGGGATGAACTGGAACGGAGATTGTGAGCCAGGCCTTCTCATCCAACACCAGTGTCTGACCTCATAAATGCTCTACAGAATGAATGGGCACAAATTCCCACAGAAACTCCAAAATCTTGTGGAAAGTCTTCCAAGAAGAGTGGAAGCTGTTATAGTTGTAAAGCGGGACCAACTCCATATTAAAGTCCATGTATCTAACTGCAGTGTCATTAACATCTCTGTAGGTGTAATAGGTGTAATAGTCAAGCATCTCAATACTTTTGTTCACATAGTGAAGTGCGAAACACTGGGGGTCTCCAGGGGCCTGAAGCCTTCTGATTAACACTTGAAACCCTCTGAAAGCCTCAACAGCAAAATGTTAGGGGGTGTCTGAAAAACTACGAGTGACATGAAATGGACACAAAGAATGCTCATTTAAGCGAATGCCCCTGTTCACCCTGGGTGTCAAAAATCCCTCCACTCGAACACCATCATCATTCCTTACCCCTCCACCCACTCAAGAACAATATAGTGTTCTTCACACCCTCCACGCCCTCACCAGACGTCAAACCCATCCTGTCGGCACTTATGCGTCTTGGCTGGTATGACAAACTGCACAAGGTGTGATGTCCTCATTAAATTCTAAACTGTAATTTTCCATTGATGTCACAGAAACTCCTGCAGTGAACGATACTGAAAAAAGACAGATTTAGTCGAATGTCTTTTTTTTTCAGTATAACTCTTACTCGAAGACCCATGTGACCAGCCTGGCTCTTCTTAATCTGCTACAGGACTGAAAAAAATTCAGTGCTTAAAATTACATTAGAAAAAAAAAAAATCTCCAATAATCATTTTTAGTTATTTTGTGTTGATAATCACCCTCAAAATGAGCTAAATGCTAACAGCTTCCAAATGAACAGAAGCAACAGGTTTAGGTTTTAAACAAAAGTGCATAAAGTTTAGAAAGTAAATAGTTAATAGTACATAAGTAGTGTTTTAGCAATCCAGCCAACTGCTTCTTCAGGAGGGACGTTGAGCTGAGCTGAGAATATTAAGCATTTAATAAGAAATTAAAATTAGCTGGGCTTGGATGAGTGAAGGAAAAGTACATTCTTGCTTCTGAAAATTACCACAAGGAAATCTTACAAGGAAACGACAAGCCTCGGAAAACAGTAGCGTGATAAAAAAAACAAAACAAGTGTCTTTGAATAGAGTTCAGAGATAAAGTCAGAGATAAACTTTACCTAAAAAAAACCCAAAACATAATAGCGCCGAATATAGGAAACGGGTACCTTAGCAGGGCCTCGTTTGCATAAAGCCTCAGTAACAGTAATTCATTAGGAACAGTGTTATCATTTTTGGCAAATGTTTTTTACTCTAAAAACACTGAATTGGATACTTGGAAATAAAAAGATATATAATGGTAAAAATATACAATACCAGAAACGGTACAAAGTATCCATTTAATTATGTCCATGAACCTGATACTGGGCCAGTGGGCTGTTATTTGCATCAATATTAGAATAGGTACAAATAAACAATATAATTTAATGTGGCGGCCCAGTACAGCTAGTTAATGCATTACATTCAGTGGCTGGAGTCTAACCAAAAGAATTACATTCACTATTAATTAACCACTTAAAAACAAAATATTCTTTTTCCTTTCAATGTGTTGGTGTTTAATTGTAGAATAGTGGCGAAAAACACACTTACTGCCAGGATAGAAGAGCTCTTTTCCGAAACACGGTAAATCCATCTGAATCGTTTTTAGAAAAAGGACATGTATTTACCCAGACCCACACATTTTGCAAATGTTTAATTTATCCTGTTAAAATAGCTTGTTGGCTTAGTCTGAACATGTTCAACAATAATTGTCAAATCTGACAACAATGATATTCATTATAAATGTTCTCTTTCTTTTTGAGGCAAGAGAACATGCAGTAATAAACAACTAAGTAAAATAAAGAATAACTCAAAATACATTCATTTATGTTAAATCTAAACAAATAGCATACATTCAAACGGCCAGTTAGTTAAATTCAAATCCATTCAAAGTACCATCTCAGTTTCCAAAAGATCCAATCTCTGATTGTATGGATAATATTTATAAACTATTTGCAGTGAAACGTGTTGTTTCTGTAGCGACTCTTCTCTTTCTCTCTCTCTCTCTTCTCTCTCTCTCTGCCTCTGTCTTGATCTCTCTCTCTCTCTCTTTCTGGCTCTCTCTCTGCCTCTCTCTCCCTCTCTCTCTCCCCCTCTCTCTCTGTCTCTTTCTGTCTCTCTCTCTCTCTCTCTCTGTCTCTCTCTTTGTCTCTCTCTCTCTCTCTCTCTCTCTTTCTGTCTCTCTCTATGCCTCTCTCTCCCTCTCTCTCTATCTCTCTCTGTCTCTTTCTGTCTCTCTCTCTCTCTCTCTCTTTGTCTCTCTCTCTCTTTCTATCTCTCTCTATGCCTCTCTCTCCCTCTCTCTCTATGTCTTTCTGTCTCTCTCTCTCCCTCTCTCTGTCTCTTTCTGTCTCTCTCTCTCCCTCTCTCCCTCTCTCTGTCTCTTTCTGTCTGTCTCTCTCCCTCTATTTCTGTATCTCTCGCTCTCTCTCCCGCTCTGTCTCTCTCTGTCTCTTTCTGTCTGTCTCTCTCCCTCTATTTCTGTCTCTCTCTCTGTCTCTTTCTGTCTCTCTCTCTCACTCTCTTTCTGTCTCTTTCTGTCTCTCTCCCTCTATTTCTGTCTCTCTCTCTGTCTCTTTCTGTCTCTCTCCCTCCCTCTCTCTCTCTCTCCCTCTCTGAGTGTGTTTTTTTTTATTAGCCCTTTATTGTGTTTTTGAAGAGTGCTCTTCAATAGTTTTGAGCCTTTTTAAGACCTAAGACTTTTCTTGCACAATACTGTACCTCAAAATCGGATTCTACTCAACATTCTGATCCTATAAATGCTGCGTCATAGCTGGGTTTCATGAATTATGTGGGACTGCTCCACCTTTCACTGGTTATTTCCTCCTGTCACTATGAACTATCCTTCGGTCAAGTAATGGTGACAGGATTTCATTCATCATGAGGCATTGCACCATTAAGAAAACAACAGAACAATGAATAGAACAGGAAAAAGGAAACAGTCCTTTTCTTTTACAGTAATGAAAACATACCTGGAAAAAGATGTCTTACATTCAGATCTAAGAACAGTGAAGTCTTTGTGATTACGTTTACTGAGTTTATTGTGAAGGGACTCTTGAGTGGTGCAACCATCTGAGCTTTGGGTCTATACAGTGATGTATATAAATTATAGCAGTCTTACAATCATCTCTGTATTGAACATTGCCTTTTAATGACAGTGTAAATAAAGTGATTGAGGTTGGACTCATATGATGCAATTTGCACCATGCCCAAGAAACCAAAGAGTTTAATGTAGCATGAATGCAAAAAAACAGTTTTGAATGTAATGTTTGCATGGTTATTCATCCTACAGCTCATTAGTCCCCACATGCAAGAAAAAATGTAGGTCTTGAGCCCTTTGACGAATAACTATACTGATGAAATATTTAAAGAGTTTGCTTATACAGTAAGTAAACTCACTGAGTTCCCTTCACGACCACGATGTTAGGAATCTCTCCATTGGTTTCCTTAATGTGTCATATTGAGGTATGATGGATCGCATACAGGTCTAAAAGTACAGCCCTTAAAATATAGGGCCCTAAAAACATGGGACCTTGACTACATAGGACCCTGGCAATATGGGACTCTGATAATATAGGACCCTGTGAAAATACAATCCTGACAACATAGGACCCTGACAACTTAGCACACTGAGAAAATAGGACCCTGAGACTATATGCTTCTGAGAAAATAGGACCCTGACAACATAGGACCCTGAGAATATAGGATTCTGTGAATACAGGAACTTGATAACACAGAACCCTGAGACTATAGAACCCTGACTGTGTAGGACCTTGACAACATGGGACCCTGAGTGTATGTATATTCAGATCTATTCACAGATTTTTTAACATTCTGAATGTAAATCACAGAAAATGGTGACAATCCATTAGTACATCAGTGGCAGTGTGTCCTTTTTCATGTCTGCTTCCTTTCAAAAGATGAAGGTGGGTGGAAGTATCACAAAAAGTTAGGGATGTTCGGCTTTCGGGTGAAATGTCAGGATAAACATAAAATGCACTGTAACCTTCGCAGGTGAACTTAATGTGACCTTACCTAAACATTTGAATGCATGTGTCCAACTGTTCAATGTTTCAGTACTCTTTACACAGCTTGCTGTTCTCTGAAAAGGAGCTCAACAGCAAAATTCACAACAGGTGCTTGATCCTGGTTCCTGGTTCAGTCAGAATTAGAATTTAAACAGTCCTCCTCATCATGCTTTTCACATTTTGACATCATGAGACCAAGACGACACCTAACAGATGACACATCAGCAGTACCTCGCCATTGCGAGGCTTCAAACAGGATGTTCTCAGACGGAAGTGGCCACTGAGCTTAGAGTGTCATCAGCAGGTTGCAACAGAGATACAGAGAGACTGAAAGAGTCACAGAAAGGCATAGAAGTGGACATCCTCTGGCCACGTCCCTCACTGATGACCGCTTCATTGTGAACAGTTCCCTGCAGAACTGGATGATGAATGCCACTCAACTCCAGGCACATTTAAGGGAGGTGAGAAGCACCCAAGTGTCACGTCAGACCATTCGCAACCGTTTACATCCGAGTGGTCTGCATGCTAGACGACCTGCAAGCGTACCTGACCACACCACCAGGCACAGAGACCTTTTACGCTGGACGAGGGACCAGTGGGCCTCAGTGCTGTTCTCTGATGAAAGTCGATTCACGTTGAGCAGCAATGATGGCCGCCAGTGAAACTGGAGACACTAAGGAGCGCACTATGATGAGCCTTTGGTGGTGGTGGTGTTACAGTGTGGGCAGGTGTGTCTAGTGTCTAGTCTACACAGAACTGCCCTACACTTTGTGAAAGGTACAATGACAAGCCCATACTACCTGTATAACATCATTAATCCAGTTATTTTGCCCCTGCATGAACAACATAGGCCTAATTTCATCTTCATGGACGAGAATGCTCCAGCTCATTGAGGTCGCATCATTAGGGAACGGCTGCTGGAGACTGGGGTACCTCGAATGGAGTGGCCTGCACTTTCTCCAGACCTACATCCCATAGAAAACCTATAGGATCAGCTGAGTCGCCGTGTAGAGGCTCGTAACTCTGTACCCCAGAACCTCAGAGTGGGATGCCTCTCAGCAGCCAATAAGTCGACTTGTGAACAGCATGAGACAGCATTGTCAAGCTGTAATTGATGCTCAAGGGCACATGACACGTTACTGAGACATTGACATTTTTTGTTGTGAAATACTCACCACTATTGTTGGCTTTTGTTTCAACAAATTGTTTGAGATGAGGAAATCACCATTGCATGCTTATTCTTAAATGCCCTACTTTCATGATATAATATCACTGTAGTGTGAACTTTTTACGTTTTCCATTCAAATTTCACCCGAAAACCAAATATTCCTAACTTTTTGGGAGTAGTGTATGATAAACTTGTGTATGATGAATGGCATCAGACTTCATTCACTCAACACTTCTGCAGCATTACTTACACATACACACATCCTGCCATAGTTTCGTTGAAAGAGGATGCTTTTGAATAAATCTGGAATGTGAAACGCAGGCTGTGGAGGCCACAGTTCTCCAGAAATTAGTGTTTTCATTTCTTTAAAACATCCCATCCATCTCCTGGAGGCTTTGGTCAAAAGCTGATGTTGAATCAGGGGTAAAGTTCCCAACTCTTTATGACTGGAGTGTGTGTGAAGAAGTGTTTAGGCACTGGAAGGAAAAAGTCATTGACCTCTGGCAGTAAAGCCAGTTTACATGCTTTAAGTTTAGGCTTTATGAACAACCTTTGGTCCTCAAGGGAATATTCCTCTCAACCTGATTTAACCTACAGGATGACACAATCTCACTGATTATTTTCAATTTGAGGGTCATAAAGTGGTATATAAATACTGGCTGTAAAACCCGTCTGAATGTGCTGTCGCCACAAGGTTCACATTTTCTTATTTTATGAAATTGTCTGTGCAGTGCAGGCAGACTACAAGACCCAAGCTGTCATCTTTATTCAAAAGGAATAGAGTGGAATTGAGCCCAATAGTTTTGAAATGGTGAACGAGTCATTTCTCTTATGTTGATGTTCTGTCATTTCCTTTAAAATGATGCTTTAAGGAACAATATTTTTATTTGGAAATTAGGAGAAATATTGTCAGCAGTTCTAAAAAACTAAGGCAAAGCCGTTCAGCTCAATACTTGCACCTATAAAGGATGAAACCTGAGAAACTGAACATTTTTGCAGTGGCCTCTCATTTTTTTCCGGAGGTGTATATATGTGTATTTTGATTTTATATATATGATGTTTATTTATGATCTATTTTTCTCTTTATTTATCTATTTTATTAAGTACAGTAGTTATCCTGTTTATACCCAAGCAATAAAAATATGACAGTTATGATAGCACCCTCGTGAGGATAAAGCAGTTACAGAAAATTCATGTAATGGTGAACTGACAGCTATTGTGAAAAAACTTCAACAAATGTAAAAAAAAGGTTCAACTGTGACTTAAATTTGACTTTAAGTTGACGGTAATTTACACAAATTGCACAGTTCTGATTGGTGCAGTATATGTTTCCATTACTCCAGTGCAAAACTGAGATATGTCTGTAAAACCTGAACCAAGACTGAAAGAATCAAACACTTGGGGTCAATTTATATAACGCTTTATTTGTATAAAAATAGTATATATATACGCACACCAAAATGTTGAGGCCTTGATGTGGCCACAGTAGTTGTTCTGTAATGCCAGACAGCTTTTTTCTTTTTTTTCCATGTTTGAATCATCAGCATTTTCCATAATTTTCTTTTCTTTCAGTTCAGCCTTCAGCTTTTAAATAAAACTCCCACATTCCACGCCGCTTTGAATCAACACTGCAGTGACTCAGGGCCACCTGGTCGACCCTTTTTTGTGAACCACACTGAAAGGCAAACATCACACTCACATATTCCTAAGACTGTAAAAGAACTCTGTTGGTATAGCACACAATAAAACTGACCTGTTGTAACGTGACTGCTGGAAAAATGATTAGTATTGTCAGATTAGAGGCTGCTTTATGGTCTGTTAGTCTGACTTATATACCATATTTATATCATATACTGTTCCTGCCTGTACCCAGTTTTGTTAGAAAGGGACCTACTCACGGTCCCATCCCTGGACTAACCAAGGCGTTTGCTGGATTAAGTCGTTACAGTGCAGTCGAACATTTGAACACACTGAAAAAGTCAAATGAAAAAACAACAGGTAACACTTAGGTATTACAATGCCCTTGTAAAGCACTTTTTCAGCCAGTAGTTGGGAATTAAGTGGCTGCTCATGACTCATTATTAACTGAATTAAGGAAATTCTGGCATATTTGCCCATTTTACCTCCTTCACCCAACATTATGTGCTGCGGTGGGGTTTTTGGGAGGGCAGTAGAGATCTGTTGTTTCTTTTAAACCAGTTTCTTGCAAATTAAACATTTCTCAAGGCGAGTAGTGCAAAAAAAAATTACAGGTTACAGCTGAAATTAACATGGGTGCCTGTTGTGTCCCTGAATGCTGTACATAGCTGGATTCATTTCACAAAGCTGTGCTTTCGTAAAGAAGCTACGTCTTCTTTACTCCAAGACCTTAATTCATGGTTTTGAGCCTGGTCAACACCAGCCTGAGATGCAACAACACTCTAAAAGACATTAATAAAACTGCTCCCCACTAGTTGCTTTTAAATAAAGCAGTAATTAAAAGCCACTTACTTATCAACTACTGGCTTGATAAGAGCATTATGAGGGCATTAAAAACATTTATAGTGAAGTGAACCCTAACAGCACTTCAGTAATGACCACAATCACTACACCCACTTAAACACCGTTAATTAACACAATCTCGCTAATTAGAAAATACATTTCACTTTAACAAGGCATGGTATGTAGAACGACCGAATGAACTTCATTGTACATTGTTGCTGAGCAATTTAACAATAATTTTTTTAATTCAGTGTCATTTTAGTCTGTCTGTGTCATTTTATTTTAGCCCCATCTTACCAATATAAAGAATTTGAGCATAACATTTAAGATACAAATATCTTTAAGAGACAAAAAAATACATTCAACCAGGTGTGTCCAAACTTTGACCAATACTGCGCACATTAACGTAACTCTCCGTGACAAAAAGCTCATTAGACCAGTGATCAGGCTGCTCTCGATTATGCAAGTTGAAGGTGTGTCTAAAGGGATCTTACAAGATCTCTAAGTTATGGTTTTTCCGCTGCCTAGAAGAATGGAGTAACAAGTTCAACAGTCTCTTCATGGTTGAATGCAGAGCCACACCAGTGGTTGCTTCAGAGAAATTGTGAACAAAGTTTGTCAAAGATTCTTTGGAGCGATTTAAAGTCTTATTTCCACATTCAAGCTCCCAAAGGGCTCACGCTAATAACAAACTTTAAGGAAAGTTAGCGTGAATCGAACAATATCATGCTAATTAGCAGTGTTAACTTTCCTTACTTAGAGATTTGATAGGACCTGTTTGCTAATTAGCATAGCATGTAGCAGCACCTTAATGGTGTTGAGTACTGGGGAAAAGAAGCTAGCTGTGGCATCATTGAAGATTTCCTGATGACAGGGCCAACAACATTAATGTTCGTTACGTGTTCCTAATATTAGTTTGTAACATAAAGAAATGTCCAACATGTAGGAATGTCCAGCTCAGTTGGTCAACTTTTAAATGGGACATATTATGCAAAAATCACTTTTTTTTTTAAACAAGTTATAATAGGTCTATGGGCTATAATAATAGGTCTACAACAAAGTTATAATAGGTCTATCACTCTCACATAAAGAGATCTCACCATCTTTATTCTTGAAAGTGAGTTTTGCATAATATATCCCCTTTAAGATCAGGAGCCCTTTCTTGAATAAGTTCGCTGGTTCCTGTGAGAATAAGACCTTGTATGTCGAAGTTGGTCATTTTACAGGAGAAGAAAAAATGTGACAAAATTGCATTCAAACCATTTCAGTCCATTTTTGTTTGTTAGTTCTTTGTAGATTTTTGTCACAATGTAAACAGCCTTTTCACTTTGTCACTAAATAAAAAACGGACAACAACTGAGATACAAGATTTTGTTCCAACAGTGACATCTGGCAAGGGGACGAAAGGCACTTGTGTTTATATAATATTTAGCGTAGGATTTGGATCTGGAGTAGTCCATCTCACTCCATCTCAGTCCAGCAAGGTTAGGCCAGGAGTGAAATCCCTGACACGAACAAAAGCCCAATGGTCTTGGCAACGAGGTTGGGCAGCTAAGACACCAGAGGCTGCCGAGAGCTCCAGAGTACTTCCTGATCGGAGCACCAGAGTACATTCTACCCAGAACCAATACATGTTTTAATGTCCCCAATAAGCTTTGATCTAAATTCTGATAGAATTTCCAAAAGAAACCTAAAAGGAAGACTTGCAAGTGCTTAAGGAGTTCAGGCATGTTAGAGCACAGAAAACAGTAAACCGTAACAGTAATGCCTTGGCCCTCTGGTACAGAAGTTAGAGTTTACAGCTAAAACTCCATGGCTCAGCCTAGTAGATCTTTAGCTCGTTTACAGACTCTTCCAGGAGCCCTCCATGTTAGTCTATCTCAGTCTGGAGCTGAGCATATCTCCTTCCTAGGCCAAGGAAAGGTTGGGAGCAGAAGCCCTCATGCCAACGCTCTGCTTGTAGGGCGGAGACAGGAGTCCGGACTTTGGCTTGGCCTTGTAATCTGACTTGTGCTCCAGTTCGTGCATGGGCAGGGTGCAGCTGCTGTCATGATCCCGGTACTGGTGGGGGTGGTGGTATGAAGTCATATGCTCACGGTGGCTCTTCATCTTTTTGGCACACCTGGAGATTCTCTTGGAGATGAGGTATAGGATCTCACAGACGTTGAGGACGATGCAGATGGCTGAGGCGCCTACCATGAAATAGGTGAAGACTTTCTTCTCCATGGGCCGGCCGATGTAGCAGTCCACCACGTTGGGACAGGGCATGACCTCACACTTGACCACCCGGGGTAGCTGGAAACTGTTGTAGATGTGGTGGAGGATGTAGAGGAAGGCCACCTCAATGCCCGTCTTGGCGAAGAGGCTGAGCAGGTATGTCCACCAGAGGCCACCGTGCTTTTTACCCGTGTTGTCGTAGAGCTTGGCGTCTGCGCCATGCTTCAACTGGTATTTGCGCTCACGATCTTCCCGGTACTTGACGTGCATGACCACCAGCAGTGAGGGGCACGTGACGAAGATGAGCTGCAGCGCCCACAGCCGAATGTGTGAGATGGGAAAGAAGTGATCGTAGCAGACGTTGGCGCAGCCTGGCTGCTTGGTGTTGCAGTCAAAGTCCTTCTGATCGTCACCCCACACGCGTTCCGCTGCCACCACGTACACCATCACCCGGAAGACGAAGACCACAGAGAGCCAGATCCGCCCAAACGCAGTGGAATATTTGTTCACCCCACTCAGCAGGGCCTGGAACGTCTTCCAGTCCATGCTTGAAACCAGTCAATCTCTTGCTCTCTGACTTCTTAATTGATTCCTAATTGTTCTCAATGTTTTCTGATGGAAGTTCTCACCATGGCAACCTGGGAAGAAACAAACAGAAGGAGGTATGAGGATCATTCTCACAAACATGATGAATACTGGAACCCTACATTTTCTTGCATTTTATGACATTTGTGTGGCTTTATGTATCAAAACATAAAACTTTTTTTTCCATGCCCTTAAGATGTAAATATGTAAACGACCTACGTTCATTTAGCTTCCCTGTACTGTGCCTCTTTCAAAAAGTAGTCCAGATTGAAACACTACTTATAACTTTATTATGAGTGGGCGGGGCTAAACTGAATTTGAAGGACAACATTTTGAACATCCAGAACCAGAGTTAATCCCTGGGGGTAGACACACAATTTATCTAGGTGGGAGGTTGGACCGACATTGTGTTGGGTTGTAGATACTGCTTCTTCAAAGTCATGAGCATCCGCGTAATTTTTATCGGCAAATGTGTCCCTAATTGAAAATGGAAGGGGGTGGGCAAACTGCAGCAGGTAAAACAAAATAGGCAAGCAAAAACAAATAAGACAACAAACAAAAATGTGGGGTAGCAATAAGTGTTTTGATTTAAGTTTACCAATCACTAAAAAAGTTGGGCCTCTCTCTTAATTACATGACATGTACCAACATAATTTCTTTCATTATCATCTATTTAAAGGCTGTCAAAAAGCGGTGGGGATAAAATGAGTCAAAACAAAAAGTGACGGGGACACGCTCCCAGCGTTCTCAGAGTAAACACACACTTATTATTATACCAACATGTCTAATGATTCTTTCTTACACTGAATGACAAGATTGAATTACATTAGTTGTTTAAATGAAAAACGCAGTGCAATTTTACTGTAAGTTATGACTTATGCTAAACGCCGTAGTTTTTGATATATTTTGCTTACAGCAAATAACCAAAAAGGATATTAACTGAAAATTAGAATGAATTTCATAAGCAGAAAACCTGCCGCAAACCAGGTTAATTTGGTGATTCATCATTTCTGGTGATGAATCACCAAATCTGGATTCTTTACCATTTAATCACACAGCCGTGTGCAGGACTTATTCACCATAAATATTTGCATCTGTGTCTGCATGTCCTTCCGTGTCTCAACAGGAAGCCTGGATATTTGCCTCTAAACTTATGAATCAAGAGTAATTCACTTACTTTTTTATTTAATCGTTCCCTAAATGAGTTTCAATGTCTAAAATAAGCCATTAAACACTTTTTCACCAAAGCCAATATCACATGTTCCAAAAACAAAACAAACAAACCAACTCTGGGGTTGAACTACAAGCATTCTTTGTCATATATGTGAATATACTTGTACAGTTTTCTTTATATTTATTTGTCACTGATAATGATCAAGAATGTCAAATTGTCCTGTTCTGTGAACTGTTTCGACTCATAAAACCCTTGTAGTCGCTGAGAATTGTGTTTCATGATGAACACATTCACTCAAACTGCACTACTTTTTTAAGATCCAACATCAAGTTTTCAGAACAACATTTTGAGAGTTTTGTTCCAAATCAACATCCTGTGAGTCGCTTCTCATAGGCTCTGCATAATAAAGCTTCAATATTTACTGGACTAAGGGAAACGTTTGCTGATGGGACTGATTTTTTTTGTAAAATGACAGTTACCGAGACTGATCTAGTGATCTTAATCATGTTCTTGTGTAGAGATTTGCAGAACGTTCACTTACTCCACCCTGGAATGCACTAGGTGTGTTATTACATGCTAAAAATACTGAACACTGCAGTGCATGCGCATCATGGAGAAGTTGTGCAAATTTACCTTATATGCCAGTTAAACACAAAGCTATAAACCTAAAGGGAGCAACACTGGAGCCTTCTATGATCAGGGTTTCAACCAACTGCAGTGTTAGTTTAAGTCATACAGTAAATTAATCAGATTAACTGCACCGCATACTTCTTATAATGGCAGTTATACAAACTAAGCAAACCACATGGCGTAGCTGGGTTTGCCTTTGTACATTTGCTCTGTGTCCTGGAGACTAACAATTATAGCTGTTGCCAGACCTGTTTAACATAAAACAGCATAAAGTGAAGCCCACAGGATCTGAAAGGCAAAAGACTAATCAAATGCACATGTAGGGCTGCGTTGGACTCTCACAGCTGATGTTTAAGTCATGTTAAACCTAAAGAGAGAGAACTATTGCAGAGTGAGACCTCACTCCAGGTGTTCCCATCATCTCATCAGTTCAGTTCAGGAAGAGCTGATCTGAGGCTACTTACTCACTTCCAGGGCAGATTCAGCAGGGGATTTAGTTCCAGTCCAGTTGAGTCGATAATATGGCCCACAGAACGTTGAAGAAAAGTTCGTGAGGACTCCTGCGAGGGTTAGAGAGATAAAAAACAAGGAAAAAACATGGTAAGCATCCGTGAGGGTGGGGTTAGAGAGAAAAAACGAGGAAGAAACGCTCAAACACTCGGTGAAATCTCAACTTCCAGCCTAGAGGAGATGAACCAGCCTCTCACACACCGCCTCTGCCAAACCTCCTCCTCCAGAGGGCGGGTCGGAAATCTCAACCAGCACAACTTTACAGCCATAATCCAGCAAGAACCACTGCGAGCAGGCTAATGTCCGCTCCTCCCTCAGGGAAATGGCTTTGAAAGATGAAATAAGCCTCATTTAGCAGCCAGCTCGGTTTGAATTGCTTTAAAATATGTGTCTGCATTATAGTGAAGATATGTGACTTCATAATTGACTATAATTTATGGAACAAATACATAAATAACAGCAAAATTAAACATCTAATGGCTAGACAAAAAGTCTCCGTTTTAGAACGCAGAGTGATTGACAGCAGCGTTGCCATGACAACGAAAACATCCCTTAATGCTTTAGTAGAAGTAGTAGAAGGATAAATGTTGCAGCAGGCCATCACTACTGCTAACCTAATAATAATGATTATAATAATAAAGATAACTAATTTACAGGCTTCAGGGGATCAGGGGGTAGGAAAACTCATGGGGTCCCCAGTAAGGTTTGGGGTGGGGTTCCTTGGTTGAAAGTGTGACTGGTGGTCTATGTTTTGATGCTTACTGTTTTTGCACAATATTTATTTATTTGTATACTACTGCGACACACCTCTTAATTACTGAATTCTGGTGCCTCCTTACTTCCAGTGAAGGGTAATCTTAATGCTTCAACAGACCAAGACATTTTGCACAGCGCCATGCTTCCAGCTTAGTAGACACAGTTTGGGAAGAACCTTTTCCATTCCAGCATGACTGTGCCCCAGTGCACAAAGCGAGCTCTATAAAGACATGGCTGGATGATTTTGGTGTGAAAGAAATTGACTGGCCCGCACAGAGCCCTGACCTGAACCCCATCTAACACCTTTGGGATGAACTGGAGCGGAGATTGCGAGCCAGGCCTTCTAGTCCAACATCAGTGCCTGACCTCATGATTGCTATACAGAATGAATGGGCACAAATTCCCACAGAACCTCCAAAATCTTGTGGAAAGCCTTCCAAGAAGAGTTATAGCTGCAAAGGGGGACCAACTCCATGTCTCTGAATGCAGTGTCATTAAGGTCCCTGTTGACATAATGGTCAGCTGTCCCAATACTTTTGTTCATATAGTGTATATGCTGCAGCTGCGCCTTGTATTGTATATCCAGGTGTAAAATGGCCTGTTAAAAGCTGTGCAGCTCTAGTCTTATGGAATGTGAACATTACCCATCCCATGTTCTCCAACAGCCTAAAATGAAACCACTTTGAAAGCCAAAAGCATTTTGGTTTGCGGTTGGTTTACAGCACGGCTTATAACAACACTGCGTCTTCGGTCCTGTGGTTGACCTGGGCGTTGTTCAGACATGCTGCTCAAATCTGATTTGAGCATATCTGATGTGAGCAGGACAGATTTCCCACCATCTAAACAGCAAACGCTTTGCCCCTTCGACGTCAATTTGAGATTTTTCAAACTGAAAAGAGTTTTCAGATCGACACTAGAAGGAGTTTTTCTGGGGAGGGGGAGGTGGGTGTTTTAGCACAATAAAAACTGTAGGCACTTTTCCATAGGTCTACAGGAACCGTGCTGTACCTAAATCATACTGCGACAGTGCAGAACTTGTTCCAGTGTATCTGACTCGATTCTCTCCCACAGTTTATGGCCAGTCGTCAAAAAACTGCATCCATGGAGTTGAACCGGCAGAAAGGTTTTCTATCAGAGCAGCTTTTGTTATTGTGTTCTTGTATTATTTAAAGTCTTGTTTGAGTTTTTTTTTTTCTCTGCGTTCTTTATCCATGCGATGAAAACCGAACCCAGATAACTTGTTAGAGATGTCCTGGATCGCATTCACTTTCTCACAGAGTTAAAGATCAATTTGTTAGAGTCGTAGAAAAACGCACAGAAATTTATCTTCAGCCCAAACAGACAGCAGAGCTCGTAATTCCCAGTTGTTAGTTTGTTGTTTTTTGCACGGACAGTAGAGGACAGTGACCTCTTTCCATGTTGTGATGGCATTTTGACCAATCAGAAAGCAGTGATGCAGTCAGCTCGGCTGCAGAGCACTTTTAGCCCTACTGTCGAGTGGTGTGGTTACTGGTCTCTTTACTTATAGTGGAAAAATATTTGGTATGGCGTGGTTCCTTGAGCCAGTGGAAAAGCAGCAGTAGAACTGACGATAATCACCAGGTAAATGCCGTAAACGTAAACCTCATATGACCGCTCTTCTTCTCCTCGAACCAGGCCTCTTTTGGGGCCTCTTGCCCACCCTGACCACGTTCTTTTGCATGCAAGGAAACCACAAATAATTAAAACGCGATTCATTTTATCAGAAAAAACATTTAAAAGAGCACAGAACTAGGGGCCCTCTGTGGTTTAGGGGCCCTAAGCAGATGTTTATACGCCTTATAGCTACAGGACTGATGTCTCTCATATAGAACAAACAGAATCATAGTCTAGTTACACTTTTCTCTTATTGGCTCTGTGTGTATTCATGCATAAAAAATAAATGTTCTTGATTTGAGTTTCCTCTTGATGTAGGCTTGAACGTTGCAGTGGTAGACTGTTGACTGTTTGGACTGGTCAGGCCTGAAAATCCAGAGAGAAACTCTTGCTCAGGGTCATTTTGGGCCATTTCAAGTCAAGTCAAGTCAGGTAGGAGTTTATTGTCATTTACACAGAACACAGTGAAACCAAACAATGTTCCCCCAGAAGCAAAACATAGAACAACAAAACAAAAACAACATAAGACAAGTCCAGACAGGATAGGACCACACAGAGATCAAATGGAAAGTAAAAGTTAGACTTAAAAAACACAAGAGCAAACCGTGCAATAGTTCAGGACAGGACAGCATGCAGTTATATATATATGTGGTGCTAAAGAGCCATGAATACAAAAAGTGAATACAATGTTATGTCAGATAATGTATTCCAGCAGAAGAGTCATTAAATGTGCAAGAAATGCAATGATTTAATAAAAAATTGTGCAAAAAAATAGGTATAACATAATAGCAACAGGATAAAACATGTCCAGTATCTATTAAAGGGACTTTACCGTGGGGTTGTTTGTGAGGGAGTGGAGTGATGGTGTTAAATGCTGAACTGAAGTCCATGACCAGCAAAAAGGCTCAAAGGGGTCACACAAGTATGTCTTTTTGTTATTATCATCATTCTTGTTGCTGCTGTTATCATTAATACTCCTTACTGTAAATGAAATGTACTACGTTCATTCGTTATTTATTTTTAGACATGTATTCACATTCATTTTTCTGATTAAAAGTTAAGAGATAAAAAATAATATGGGGCCCTCAAGTATGGATGGGGCCCTCAAGTAGGATGTTCCTAGATTTTCAATGTTGCCACATAACAAATTATATGAGGGTTAGGTTTGGGTTAGGGTTAGGGTTAGGGTTAGGACCCTTGCAGGCCCCCAAACTACCCAAACCCCCTTAATGTTTTTCTTTTACAAAAAGAGCGACCTGAGCTTTTTGACGGCAGGGCTAAAAGTGGGCTGCAGTAGGCAACACAAAAAGTCTTTTAAGTGTCCGTGAAAACAACAACGGAGATACAAACTAACAACTGGGATGTCAAGGAAGCACGAGCTCTACTGTGTGTTTGTGCTGAGGATACATTTCAGTGGGAGTTTTCTATGAAACTAAAAAATGTATCTTTAACTCTATGTGAACATGAAGGTGCTCCAAGTCACTACTAACAAGTTTTCTGTGTTCGGTTTTCATCACACGGATGTAGAATGTAGAGAAAAAAACCCACAAACAAGACTATAAATAATAAAAGAGCACAATAACGAAAGCAGCTGTAAAAGAAAAACTTTCCACGGGTTTGACTCCATGGAAGCGGTTTTGGGACGACCGGCCATAAACTGTGGAGAGAATTGAGTCAGAAACTCTGTTACCGGACTGAGATACACTGGAACATCAAAACCTGACACAACTTCAGTACCATCACAGTACAGTTTAGACACAGAACGGTTCCTGTATAACTATAGAAAAGGAGCTCACGATACAATAGGTGTCATCATCCACACACGTCATACCCTAGTTTATTAGATAGATGTTACACAGTGTGATTTTTTTTATGATTTTGTAAGAGTGATGAAATCTCACAGTCTGTAGAAGGAAAAAGACACAGACCTTTTCTTATTCATTATAAAGGGACCGTTTTGGAGCTGACTGTTTATGTGGCTGTGCTTCAGACATCTGCTGTGCTTTCTAACGCTGGCGTGTAAAAGAAACCTTGGCCTGGAAAGAGTTTCCATGAGCCTGGCCTACAGTGTCCTGTTGGGAGTCTTCCGCAGAGCAGGCTGTGGTGAGTTTGCACACAGCTCTGCTCAGACTTGCCCCAGACGTACGCAGGAGCCGCACCTTATTGTGAAATACAGCCTTTGTAAAAATCCTTTTTTTCCGGTTGCTTAGATACCTCCCTTTGTAACGAGTTGGGTTGTAAAGGTGGGGCAAGGTGGTCCTGCTGGGTCGGACAGGTGTGGGCACTGAAAGAATTCATTTTTTGATCATTTTCTGTGAATGGAAGGTGGTGGGCGCTCAGGTTTCCTTTACATTGACCGTACATTATGAACATAATGGTTCAGGTGACCTGTGCTTTATTTTTTGCTCTGAGCTTAAATTACACTGAAAAGATACAACAGCTGCAGTTCTGTTCATTTCAGTTCAAAATCTGAAACTTGTTTCTGAACTTTTCTGAAGCCTGTAGAGCTAAATTAGGTCTCCAGTAGTCAACACTGTATTTAGTTACAGATGTGCCACACTAATTAGGCCTTTTATTATCAAGCAAAAACTAACATTTGGGACTTGTCATCTTTCATCATAGCCGTTAAAAACTACTAGATGTTATGGCCCCTCACAGGATCCTCATGATGAGATATGATCAAGGAAACACAGCAAATTGAGCCAGGAAGTGTGGACTTCACTGCTCGGGGAAAGTTATGCAGTTGCATAAAAGATGAACAGGACAGCAATGCACAATTCAACCACACTGCCTTGAAAACCATGCACTTTTTATTGTGTTCACGTGATGCAGTCCTGCATTTGTGATTTTTGCCTTTCTCTGCACAGCAGGCTGGGCATATTTTCACTAATCCTAAACTCTCCACTCCCTTCCTGAGGAACGCCAGAGTCTCCGTGAAAACACAGACATAATCACCACTGCATGGCTGGATGACTCACCACTAAAACTCTCTGGATGGTACAAAACCACATGTAGAGGGAAGACCTCAAATGAGTCACTTCGGTTCCCAGTAATTCAAATTCAGCCCTGATTTAGCTCCAACCATTCATATAAAACAGCAAAATATACTCACAGTTCTCCCCCTTATCCCAAAAGCAGAAGACTGGACAAAACCTTTCTACTATACACAACTACCCATAAGTCAAATCCCAAAGTACTCAGACTGTTTCTCCCAGATATAACTGAGCTCAGTTTAACATCAGTATTACATTTTGACCATTTTCTCACCTCAGTTCAGCTCCTGAGAAAGAGCTTCCTCTAATCTCAGCCCGATCCCAATTTAAGATCTATAAATGCGCTTTCTTTTCTCTCTCTGCTCTGATCTTTGTTCATCTCAGATCATCAGATCTACAGATAAACCAGAGAATCCAAAAGAAAACATGGTCATTGTACAATTACATGATCTGAAATTTGTCTTAGTGATCAAGTTAAAGTCTCAAAACCACCAAAGTCAGACAGCTTTGAGATCCATGAGGTTGTTAAGGGTAAAGGGGGCATTTGGCTGACACCCTTATCCAAATCGACTTACAGTCATTAGTTAAAGGGACAGCCTTACAGTCATTAGTTACAGGGACAGTCTTACAGTCATTAGTTACAGGGACAGTCTTACAGTCATTAGTT
>JBBPCX010000001.1:38741553-38749053 GCA_037974365.1 Hydrocynus forskahlii
GTCTCGACTTGGTCTCGACCCTTCAAAGACTCGGTCTTGACTCGGTCTCGGCATAGGCGGTCTCGTCCCCATCACTAGTCAGACTCTATTATACACAAAAATGGTGGATCTTCAAATAATCTAGTGGGCGGGGGCTCGACAGATGAGGGGTGGTTCTATGCAGATTTCCTTATACTGACGTCAGGATAAGGGAGCCCTCCAAATGGCTCATAGAAGCACATGATTCCACTTGCAGTGTTTATAGGAGCAGGAGAGACCCAAATGGAAATACAAAAGGATGCAAAAGGTGAGTTTTGCATAATATGCCCCCTTTAAATGGAAAGCTGCTACATGCATATTCCTTCAAAGTGGCCGCGATTGATGAAGAGATTGCAAAGCACTGTGCAGAGCTGGGATTATAAGAGACCCCATGTAGACAGGCCTTGGTAAAAAAAGGACACTCTGAGCAAAAGGGCGCCCTCTCATCAGCACACTCCTGCTCTGTGGCGTCTTTAGCTAATATTCACATCATGCTGATGCACATAGAAGTGAATTTAGCTGCTTCATTAAACAGCTAAACTGTTGCTCAACTGCTGTGACTGTCATTCATAATACAACAGTCAGGGATGCAAACTCCTCGGGGGTTAAAAAAGCCTTACAGGGAGTCTAGAAGCATGGAGGCAAAAATGTAAATGCAAACACCAGACCTACAGTACTTCATTAGCCAACCTAAGGTCCCTATTTTTATGATCTAATGCAAAGTGAAGTGTGAGGCGCAACTAACCTTTACGGGTGTGTCCAAATCCATTGTGCTATTGTGACGGATGAATAAATAGACTCATCACAAAGGCACAAAAAATTCTATTAATTTAATAGTTGTCCCAATTCTATTAATTATTCAGAAGTGTGTTTTGGGCGTAAAGGTGGTGTGGAGCTGTGCTGGACTGGGGTTATATCACCGCCTTTGTATTAATATTTCACTTTTTCCTCCACTTTTTGCAAACTGTTCAGACGAACAGTCTCCACCTATGTGTTGATTAGTCAAATAGTCAATCATCAATACATAATTCTGATAATGAACTCCAATTACTTTTTTAATGACTCGTTTTTTTCTGTACATAACTTATTTTGTGGTTTCACTAAACAACATAATTATCTGAAAGGACCATTTATACTCTCTAATAAAACGTATAGAAATGAAATAAAATAAACAAACAAAAAAATACATTAGTTGACTAAGAGCACATAATGAGTGTTGTGCACTCACACGTTTCTAAAACCTAAATATCATTTAAAAAACATCACTAACTTCAGATGTCAAAAAGTGCAATGCCATTTTGCTACTTTAAAATAGCAACAACGCCCCAGACACATTTAAAAACACCACTAATATGAGTGGGAAATGTGTAAAATCATTTGTTATTTTGAAAACGTGGAAATGAGGAACACTCTGGTGTGAAACTAGCAAAATCACTTTGTGTCGTGCAAAACAGGGCCCTAACTAAATAACCTGGACTAAATAACCCAGCCAATGAAAAAATCGTATTAATTTGTCCCTCAATCCGACTTTTAAATCTTCAGAATGAAAAGCACGGCTGTATTAAAGACAGCTCTACAAGTCCAGCACCTGCTGTTTGGAAGAGAGCAGAAGGTTTCAGATGAAAGATCTCAGCAGTTATCTTATCTAGCTGAGAAGAGAAGCTCCTCTAATGCTGTTTCCAACCCCTCTAATCAGAGCGGCCTGGCCCGTGCGTTCTCTGTCCCACATGGACAATGCCTCTGTTTGTATTAAGTTCATTTTCCATAAACAAAAGACCGCCATGCAGGAAAATAACAAATCTTCTGCCTCTATTCGAAGTCAATTTCTCCTCGCTGTCAGCACCGAAACGCCTGTTCTGTGTTAGCCTCAAACAACCTGCACCTCCACGACAGTGTGCTGATAAAAATCACGTATTTCTGGCATGGGATTTAAGTCCATTTCTTCTATGCGAGTGCAGGCAAGAGGCACATTCTTCATCCTATTATTACCTGACAAGAGCAAAAGTGTCGAAAAGAAAACAAGCAGAGATTTGAAAATGTTGACAGCCAGCAAATGCTGGGTATGAAGTTTCACACGTGAGACGCATGACTAAATCAGACAAAGGAGGAACTGAAGATCTGAAGTTCTCAACCCTGTATTTCACTTCACAGTGCAAAGTAACCAACATTAATAAAAACACAGAGAAGTCAAGAGTCTTTAAAACAGAAATTAATTCTATGGATTAAGCCTCTCCAAATTAGAGTGCTGATCCAGGACCAGTCTTTCAAATCACAATCAATCCCTTAGATGAGAGGCCTACCTAAAGTTCATCTTCATAGCAAAGCCTTCCACCCTGCTTAAGTTTCTTAAATCACAACAAATGTAATCAATACATTAAGATGGTAAATAAAATATGGGCTTTATAAAGAAATTTAGGATCTGCAGTTTACTATTGTCATGCAACAAAACAGCTCCTTATATGGAAGTTCCCCCGGTCTGTGTTGATGCTCGAGGTGTCAGACGTCATGCTGAGCTTTGTTTGGTGTTCCTGTGTCATGTAGAACCAAAGTTACTGTAATTTAAGATTGTGTAATAATAATAATACCCACTACTGGAGCTTTAAAAACGGCGTAACACACAAATGAACATAAAGAACAAAAATGAACAAATTTCTTTGAACCCGGTAGAACTTTCAGGCTAGTCTCCGCCCACAAGTGGGAGGGGCTCCGGAGAGCAGGCGAGTGGCGGTGCGCCGAGAGAAAGAGTATCAAACCGCGAGCGTGAAGGAGAACAAACATCGGTTCTAGACTGTTTTACAACGTTTATATTTACTGAAATCAGAGTTCTGAGGGTTAAGGCACACCAAAAGCCAAAATTCAATCGAAAACTATTTACAAACAAGACACAGAGAAGAAAAAAGGAGACAGGAGGAAACACATCTCCAATATATCACTATCAGTTGGAGTTTAAAAACTCATTATATACTGTACATAATAATAACTGGTATTATTCTGCTCATGCTTTTGATGAGAGGCCATCATCATAGCAAAGCCTTCAGCTCTGCTTCATTTACTGTTCACATTCAGTTGTATTTAAATCAGGATTTAAACACTCAGATTTAAATCAGACACAGACCCCATCACTTGCTGACGCACATTTAAATCTGGCATATTGGAATGAAAAGTTTTCACATCCCCACACAGAAAGCATTAGTGTCCTCAGCTAGTGCTGCAGTCACACGAGCAGGTTCAAACACAAACACTCTATTACCCACGCAGGAACTTAATGGAATGCGAAGACATTATTTCACTCTAAAAGCAATTTACTAGAGGCTTTTGCACATATCACAGGAATAGTGCAGTCCCCAGGGATTAAACATGTTGTTGTAAATGTCATATTATTGAGCGCTGTATGCAACGGCTGACCATTTGAACTTATATTCTACATTTATTTTACAGTTCTTAGGATATGGTCACGAAATATATGGTCAATAAGACATTAAATGTTGAATAAATATTAATTCATGCATTTATTAATTCATTCATTATATATATACGTATATGAATATCATTTTAGTACTGATATAAGTCCTTTCTCAAAGTCCCACGAATTATGCTTTTCTGTTATATTTGCTGTAATGACCTGAGTGAACTTTAAGAATTGGGCCTTTAAACCTGAAAACAAGGAGTTAGTGCTAACAATAGAAAGGCAAAATGCTCCAAAGAACCTGTTAAATCTGCTCATTTGAAGTTAAATTTGAACCTAATTGAAGGGTGTCTATGCAATCTGCATTGATTTAATTAATCTAATCTTTGCTGTGGCTAGTTTTCTGTAAGAATTCAGAGTAATATTCTGACTGGAGAGGCTCATAGTCGAGATGGAGAATGTTCCAGCAGCTCAAAGTGAAACCTCTAGGGGTTGTGAGCCACAGAAAGCGTTCTATAGACGTCTGCATGTGTGTGTGTGGCTCTTGAGCCGAGCTCTTTAGAGTTTAACCAGACAGTTAGTTCTGATCCTGGTGAGGATTTCCACAGCCTCGCCTGAGGGCACAGAGATACAGACAGTACCGGCTCTTTTCAAGTCAAAATAAACCACCCAGAGTAAATATCATGAAGGACACACTTCATGATGCAACACGTACTGGAAAAAGAGGATTCACTGCCAATACCAGTGGATAAACTGCACCTAAACTGGGCGATGTTATAAGAGGCCACTAACAAGTAATAGAGCCATAAAATATGGACAGGGTCTGGTTATAAGTCAATGTTTAAGGTCACTGCAAAGCAGAGCAGTGAATATGTGTCAGCAGACGTTTAATGCAAGGAAAGGAGAGCGACTGGCAGCGGATTCCACAATTACAGTGACCTGTCCGATATTTTAGGCCTAATTGTAGTAACTCAGGGCAAGAGATGACCCAGATAGTCGATGGAGATTTGAAAAAAGCAGACAAAATGCCAATAGTGACTAAACGCATCCCACGACTCACCCACTGCTCCACAAATCTGTGCAACTCGTCTCCTTCATTTACACATCACAAAAAAAAAAATCCCCCACCATGACAAATTATGCACAACATCACAGTCAAGTGGTGAGGTGCAGCTAAAAGCCATCCGGGTCCTTAAGCTCAATGTGGAAAATTAAGTTTGGGAACATTTTGGGAAGCACTGATCTCCCTGTCAAACCAGACAGGGCAAGTTCACATGCTTTATTTCAGATTATAAAAAGGTAGGCACTAGCTGTGACCAGGGAGTTTAAGTTACATTTACTTGTTTGTACTCGAGAGTAACTTAAGTATTCACTGTAATTAGACTTTTACTCAAGTAGACTTATATTTGTGGGGAATCTATTCAGCTTTAGAGCTTCACATTAACTCTCAGATTTATATATAAATAGTGTAAAATAGTCTAGAACTGGTGTTTATTCTCCTACACTCTCGCCGTTTGCTGCTCTTTCTCTCAGTGCACCGCCGCTTGGCTGCTCTACGGAGCCCCTCCCACTGCGGGTTTTCCCCACTCACTTGTGGGCGGAGACTATACTGAAAGTTCTCCTGAGTTGAAAGACCTTCTGTTTTTTCTGTTTGTTTCAAAAACCTAAATTAAAAGAAATTTGTTCCTTTTTGTTCTCTATGTTCATTTGCATCAACACAAACCGGGACCGGGAACTTTCATATAAGGAGCTGTTTTGTCATACAACAGTGATTTAAAGTTTGTTGCACTTCCAATATAGATCCGTGCAGCTTGCGATCGAAGGATTAAGTTTAATATTCCTTTCCTGGGCTAAATTACATTCTGTGTTCCTGCTACTCACACCGTTCACCATTTAATTTTAAGATCTCAAATAGAGAAGAATTGTACATTACCAATAGTACTGAATCCTTTGCTGACAGTTGCTGGATGTACTAATACGCTTGACTGCATCTGAAGATGGTTTAAGATGCTCTCCATGGCTATGAGTGTAACCTACAGGGGATTTATTTGCATGGCTCAATTTTAGAAAAGCTGTTTATGTGGTTTGAGTGCCAAAAGAAGACTCAAAAGAAGGGCTGCATATTATGGACAAAATATTAGTCTATTTCTCAAGGTTTTTGACTAGTGTTTACTCATCTAACACATCAGATTAACCCCTTATACTGCAAGCTTAAACTGCAAACTACCTCATCACTTTACTATACACCTTACATGTTCAATTCTTAGTATAGAGTAATTCATTAAAGAGCACATTCCATCACTTTTCTGGAATTTTAAAGGCTAAAAATATGTTAATATTGTAGTAAGTTTCAAAATGTATGTTCACTCCCTGTCCTGCCTTTTGAATGAGCAGCAATACTGGGCAGCCAATCAGAAAAGAGATCATTTACATACATCAGTCTAAAAGGCACAATAACAAAAGCAGCCTGTTTAATTCTAAGGGATAAAGCTGGAAATGTGGTTATGCATGAATGAATACAAACAAATTAGGGCTGCTCAATATATCATCTGTTAATCATTATCACAACATCAATCTCTGCAATACTGATATCACAAAAGGCTGCAATATGCAAATGAGCCTCTAACCAATCACAGTGTTTCTGACAGGGTGACCAATCACAGCTCCAGGTGATTTACTGGGTGTTCTGATGAAATGAGGTCTTCATGTAATCCAACAAAAGTCTAATTTTTAACCATTAAGAGTGATTATTTGGGCCCTTTAATATCTTGAAAAACACCGCAATTGTAAAATGTAGCATAAAATCACAATACGGATATTTTGTCTACACCTTGCAGTTCACACAAAGGTAATAGAAAATATGACATAGGAGGAAAATGTAGAATAGGGACCCTAAATATTTTATCGAAAAACACCTTGTGATTGGTCACCCAGTCAAAAGCACACTGTGAGTGATTAGTGCCTCATTTGCACATTACTGATATTGTGATAACGATTAGCAGATATATTGTGCAGCTCTACTCAAAATGCAAGTTGTTCAGTGCTAAATGTGTTCAAACGAAAGTTGACTTACTTAAAAGTACCCTCAATAAATTGAAATGTACCATACCACCAACATACATTTCCAGCGAGCTAAGAGAAAAACAGTTAGATTGTATGCTGAATTACCTTTGAAAAAAAACAACAATAAAAGTAACACAACTAACAAAGCATAACCAGAATGTCTTTCATAAAATATAAAAGTTATTTATGTTCACGGAAAGTTGATTTTTGAACATTTAAATGTTACTTTGGTGTCTAGTAATGTTCGTTCATTTTAACTGAATTTTAGCTACAATAAACAGTGTATGCTTTTCACTAGCATGTTTTGCTCTGGTCACTGACATACTATGAATTGAACAATTTATTGGTAAATTAAATTATTGTATCTCCAGTAATGATGTTATATGTAAAGTTGCACATTCAGATACACACTACCATTCAAAAGTTTTGAGATCTTCTATGTTTGCACGTTACTCACTTAATATTTACTAAAAATACACTAACTATTTTTTACTGAAAAATATATTTAGGGTATGTTCACAATTTGAGTTCCTTTATTAGCCAGAAAATGTTCTTCATCACAACTGACCTACAAAGCCCCCTATTATAATTATAATTTTAATCTGGATCACCGGACGAGTGTTAGATATTTAACTAGATAGTTAGCTATTAAGTGCTGAAACAGTGAACGAGTGCATTTAAAGGTTAAAGGACAGTCTAGAATTTGACTCTGTATGGCCAACAACCTGTTAAAAGGAGTCAGACCTGCACTGATTCTCTCATCTTAGAAAGGAAACTTGTTTTATTTAACATATTTTCATGTATAGTTGTTCACTCAACAACTTTCCCGTTGAACAAGAATAAAAATCTGCAGTTTATGAAATACATGGATACATGTTAAAAACCTGAAGTGTGACTCATACTGTAGATGTTCTTACAAAATAAAGTAAAGTGGCTCCTTATAGACCACAGCACACCACAGTGTGAACTCTGTGAAATTCTTTCTGGATTTAACCCAGTCACCAAGTGAAGCA
>JBBPCX010000001.1:38754423-38782856 GCA_037974365.1 Hydrocynus forskahlii
TCTCTCTCTCTCTCTCTCTCTCCCTCTCTCCCTCTCTCTCTCTCTCTCTCTCTCTCTCGCTTTATCTCACATGCTCTCCCTCGCACACAGATACACACGCCGACTTCACTTTACACACACTGACTACACAGATATACACACCGACAACACCTTACACACACCGACTACACAGATACGCGCACCGGCCACACAGATGCGCGCACCGGCCACACAGATACGCGCACCGACCACACCGACACGCGCACCGACTACACCTCACGCACACCGACCACACAGATACGCACACCGACTACACCTCACACACACCGACCACACAGATACGCACACCGACTACACCTCACGCACACCGACCACACCGATACGCACACCGACCACACCGATACGCACACCGACCACACAGATACATTCACTGCACAGACACACTCACCAACTACACCTCACATACAGCGACTACTCACCAACTACACCACACTCACTGACCACACCTCACACACACTGACCACACACACGCACACACCGACTGCTCCTCACACACAGACTACACAGACTCACACTGACTACACCTCACACACACTGACTACACACCAACTACACCTCACACACGGACCACACAAATACACACACTGACTAAACAGATGCACACACCAGCTACACAGATACACACACTGACTACACCTCACACACACTGACTACAAAAATGCAGGGACTAAACCTCACACACACTGACTACAAAAATACAGAGACTAAACCTCACATACACTGACTACAAAAATACAGAGGCTACACCTCACATACACTTACTGCACAGATACAGCGACTTCACCTGCACACTTACTGTCAGTTACACCCACTTACTCTCCTTAGATAAGAAAACAGCAGCCTCTACAGATATTATGTTACATCATATTGAGATGCAGGGCTGTTGAGCAAAGGTCGCTGAAACGCTGTGAGCTGATATTACAGCATATTCATTACTGGACGTCTGGATTAATGGATTTCCAGAAATTTCTCCTGAAGCTTTACAATGGAGCTGAATGGTCTAAGAAGGCCCTGGTAATGACCAAGTCTGGCAATAATGATGAGAATAGGTCAGAGTGTTTTTGTGTTGAGGGGTGTGTGAGGGCACTGTAGTAGAACAACAGAGTCTAGACGTTGGTTTGATGAATTCGCTTTGTTGAGGTTTCATTTTTGCTCTTTAGGTTCTTTGGCATCATGTGTTCTGATTCTGTGGTGGATTAAAACTCGAGCTCCTCAAAACCCGGATTACCAGACGCTTGGTTTGGCCTGTGTTACTCTTTCTGTATGGATTTCTCATTAAAACGTCTTTTCAGTGCTAGGCTGATCTGACCGGCGTCTGGAGAATGAGTGCAGTCATGAATTAAAGTTATCCAGTTACAACCTGGTTACTTTTACTGTTTGTTTTATAGAGGGAAAAGGTTCAGCAGAGAAAACCGTATCCGTCTCAGTTAATTTTCTCTGTACTTGGTGCTGGTGTGGGAACTTAAAGGATATTGATTAATGTAGTTACACAAACAGACAAACTTTTTGGAGTGCTGTGGGAAAATGCCAGCAGGCTTTCGTCTCTGATCCATTTCTTGAATGCAGGCTTTAGTTGGCCCGGTTATGGGTGTCAGCATTTGGTCTGTGACTCACGCAGTTTTCATTTGTTTTGCCTTGATTATTTATTGATCCCAAATAGTCATTTACAGTGGCCTCTTATGAGGATCAGTCTGGAGTGCCCATCTCAAAGCTTAGCCAGTAATTTTGAGCAGTATTTAATAGAAACCAGTTAACACTATGCTGGAATAGGATTATTAATTGGTTATTAGTCTCCATCCACTCTTGTGATTGTACCACTACACTATTTTCTCAATACAATCTGTCAGGGGAAAATCACATATATTCTAAAATCACATATTCTAAGAGAAATCAGTATATTCAGTTGATGATTCATATTCAGATGATTCTTTCTAGTTATACTCATATTAAGGGGGATTCTGCTGACTAATGATTAAGGTTGCAAAGTTAGGGCACAGTGACATGATTTAATCAAGGTTGTTATTTGTGCAAACCCTATGTTTTATAGCTAAAGGTTTTTAGATAAAGTGTTTTGTTCAGACCAGAAAGCACTTGTACAAGGCCATTGCCATGGAGTCTTGCCATGGAGACGAAGGGGAGGCGCCAGGGTTTCTGCCCCATTTTTGATAAGGTGAATGGTCTTTTTGCTACTATAAAAAGTTCTCTGCGCAGGACGAGTGACCGCCCCGGGACGAACGTTCTCTCCTTCTTAAGAAGAAAATAAAGTCATTGTTCTGAGCGAAGAATCTTTTGTCAGTTTGCTGATTTCCTCACCGCTGTTACAAATGCATTTGGTTTCATTTTAAATTCAGACTTAACGATTCCGGGAACAGCATCAGCAACAACAACAACAACAACAACAACAACAACAATAATAATTATTATTATTATTATTATTATTATTATGATAATAATAATGCAAATTAAATCTAAATACTTGCTTTGCAAAAGGGAAGACAGAAGTAATTACATTTTTAAGATTTAAATTGTAAATAGTTTCTGTAAATTAAGGTTCAGGATGGTTATTTTGCCACCGGAAAACCTGAACGTCCATTAACTCTGCGTTTAATATCGAATGCAATGTTCGGACTGCTGGTTAGGTGGAATTCCTCTTTTACAGGCAGTACACAATGACTCATTTCCTACGCTGTAATTATTTTATAAATGATAAATATTGCAATAAATACAATTACAAGTAATTGAAGCTCTTGCTGTTTGGAATTTGCACTCTTTCAAATTATGATTTTGATATAAGAACTGCCCTACACAAAAAAACAACCTCACACTCAATAGAGAAGTGTCTCAGTGATGATCTCACCAGTCATTCATAATATGTCTATAAAAAGCACTACTCAGTTTCTCTTCTTCTCTCTCTTCTAATATGTAATTGGGGGAGTCTTAGCTAGGCAGTGGACACGAAATTAGGGTGAAAATAACACTTTACATTTCTGTGTTCTGTGTTACATTTCAGGTTCATCAGGAGGACACAGTGTTTAGTGTGGCCTCTCAGTTTAGCAGCAAGCCAACACGTACTTCACTACCCACAACCCCTTGCTCTGCCCTCTCGACTACACAGGTACATTCATTTAACATTCTATTGATGCATATATGTAGTTGTCCCTGTTGTGATACGTATGAAATGTGATTTGTCCCTGTTGTGATACGTATGAAAATAACTCTTCTGTGCTTGACTGCAGGTACAAACGTGTTTTTTGATTGCCCTAATAATAAAAGGGCCTACCTTTGGAAGAGTAACCCCTTAAAGTCTCGATTACTTCCAGTTTTCCATTTTATAACTCATAAATAAATGTTAATAATAAATGTAATAATAATTACAGAACAACTAGTTTAGGTATTGAATAAAATATACTTGATAACTGTTAAAAAAAATATAGAAACAACTACCATTTCAAAGTTTAAGCTCATTTGTCATATTAATGAATTCTGTATTTAAAAAACAAGGACCATTTGTGTTTAATTATCTGGGCCCTTAGATATTATTACCCAGACACCAGGATTATGATGTTTTCTATTTAGGTCTTTTATCCTATATTTCAAGTATTTAAGAAGTCTGAAAGTGCTAAAAAACATCATTATAAATTATATGCTTATTATGAATCATTATAATGACTTATTCATAGTCATCCTTATGTCACGGCATCTGAAATACATTCTTCAAATGAGCAGAACATTATTCAGGCTGTTCATCTTTCTCAGTCAATCCAGAATCTTTAACAGCTTTATCTGTTAACATTTCTTATCCAGTGTCTCACAAATGATTATCTGTGGACACTTTAGAACCCTTTTAAACACTTTTCTGTCTGAGATGACATAATGCACACAAAGGAAACTTTGCCCTCCTTTATTTTCATGTTTAATTTAATAATCTCTTCCGCATTTCTATTTTCTGCCTGCCTCTCACCAGCTGAGTGGTGATGTCACTGGAGTGGGTGGGGCTTGTTCTCTTGCTGTTAAACTATGAAATGGGGAAGTGAGAGTGTCCTTAGTGGTGTTTTGAAGCAGCATGTGACACCTGTGCTTATTTTTCGACACAATGTATTTCCTTGATCCTCTATAGAAGCTGTGTGTCACACAAAGCAAGGCCTCCTCTGCTCAAGGACCATCTCCATCAACCCTGGAGACCAGTCTGGAGTCCAGGATGGATGCTGTGACCTCCACAACCCCAGTTTCTCCTTCAACAGATGCAGAGTATGACAAGTTGCTGGTAAGTGGCTCTATTATATATGTATTTTGTTCCTAAATCTGCTTTGGCCTACATTCATCAGTGTGCACTGACTAAGCCTAGCTGCTCTTTACTGGAGGAGAAGTGAGCAAATGGACTTTGGTACCATCTGGGAAAACCTGACTCAGACTCTGTAAGCAGTGATTGAGGGTAGGAGCTTTTTTGTAAAACAGTCTTACAGGCATAGTAACCTTATTAGGGCTCAGTTTCAACCTCTTATCTGTTCTGCAGGGTGGTATAGAGTGTAGTTTTCTGTATTACAGTAATTTAACACTGTTAGACACCCACCAGAGACAGAACAAAGCTGTTTTTGTTGGCTACTGAGTCTTCATTCAGTGGTTTCTTATCTGAGCTGATCAGATTCATTGGAAGTCAACTGAGTCTGACTTTATGCTCAGCCTCCCCCAGGCTTTTCGTGTCATGTATATGGTTGATTATGTATGTATAGCTTAATCTATAGCTTCGAGTTCCATTTCTTAGTTCACAGCCTAGTTTGTAACTTAAAAGTGGTAAATACATTACTTTCTTAAATAGAGCTGCACTATATGGACACTATATGGAGTGTTGTGATTTTACTGCTACATTCTGTGATTGTGATGATTGTTGGATCTTTAAGGGTCCATATCATCACTTTTCTGGAATTAAAGCTGTAAAGATTATTGAACTGTAAAAATGAGACTTTTGATTAATTACATGAAGACCTCGATTCATCAGAACACCCAGTAACTCACCTGGTGCTGTGATTGGTCACCCTGTCAGGAACACTGTGATTGGTTAGAGGCTCATTTGCATATTGAAGCCTTTTGCGATATCAGTATTGCAGAGACTGATATTGCGATAACAATTAGTAGATGATTGATTGTGCAGCCTTATTCTTAAATAATTGCTCAAATAATTGTATCGTGTAAAAAATGTTGAGGGCTGTCATTACTGATTATATTACCAAACATTTAATTTGATTTTCTGTAGATGACATTTGTAACATGATGAGGTCCTGCTGACGTGGATTTCTTCTCTTTCTTCTTCTCTTTGCATTTTAATGCCTTGCAGATGTCCTGTTAGGATTCAGATTGCAAACACATCGTTAAGTCGATTAATTGATTCATTAACAGATGATGACCATCAATGGTTGTCATCTATTAAAACTGATATTTTTCTTGCTCTTAATCTACTTGTGGTGTTTGAGCTTTACAATATGTAATAAGACAATTTTATAATATTATAATATTCTTTTTTGCGTTTATCAACTTTAGGATGTGGAGGCGGTGCCAATGCCTGATGGACAGCTCTGCCTGTTGGCTCTTCCACCCGAGTGCACGCAGGGGGCGGGGCCAACAGACATGCCTTACCTCAAGCTGTTCTGTCGTTTCATTACCGATAGGAAGGTGAGTAGAGAGGACTAGTGGTGCCTTGCATAAGCAGTCCTGTGTCATTAGTATGAGCTCTCGCGTTTTTTATCTCTCTGTTGCTGCTTTTCCATGCCTTACTGTGAATAAATGTTTTTCAGTTACAAATAAAATGACACGTTCCTGAGCCAAACCCGAGCTGCACGACAGCAGGGCCAAAAGTGGGCCGCAGGCGAACTGACTGCATCACTGCTTTCTGATTGGTCAAACTGTGGTCATCACAACATGGAAAGATGCCGCTGTTTTTTCTGTCCGTGCAAAAAAACAACAGAAAAACAACTAACAACTGGGAGTCGATGAAGTACAAGTTCTACTGTCTGTTTGGACTGAAGATACATTTCAGTGGGAGTTTTCTAAGACACTAACAAATTTAGTGAGAAACGTGAAGGTGATCCAGGACATCACTAACAAGTTATTTGGGTTCGGTTCTCACCACACGGACAAAGAATATAGAGAAAAAACTAAAAACTCAAACAAGACTATGAATAATAAAAGAACACAATAACAAAAGCAGCTCTAACAGAAAAACTTTCCGCCAGTTCGACTCCATGGAAGCGGTTTTGAGACGACCGGCCATAAACCGTGGAGAGAATGGAGTCAGAAACTCCATTACTGAGATACACTGGAAAATCAGATTGTGCTGCAACTTCTGTGCCGTTGCAGAAGAGTTTAGGTACAGAACGGTTCCTGTAGACTTGTGGTACATTATCTCTCTGTCTCTCTCTCTCTCTGTTTAGGGTGTGGTCTCTGGGATTCTCTTGGTCACCGCCAATAAGATCTTCTTTGACCCTCATAAGTCCCTCCCGCTGGTGAAGGAGAACGGCTGCGAGGAGTACCTGTTCTCCTGCTGTGTGGACAACCTAGCGTCAGTCAGCTTCTTCTCTGACATCTCCCATGTTCACTTCAGCAGATCCACACAGAGGTCTGTACTCTGTTTAGCCAAGCACAGTCTGTCCATAAAGGCCATATAATAGTCAGTTTATTGGAACTACTAGAGAGTTTCGTAATGAAATATTTGATGTGTTTTAGATCCAACTAGATGTGAATTGCATTTGTGCAGTGTAATTTGTATAATTTGTGTATACACAGTACTGTGTAAAGTCTTAGGCTCCTGTGCAAACTGTGCAAAGCCATTCATCTGAGCAGTGACAGACTTTCTGTAAGCAAAAACACATGGTTAGCATTAGAATAAATACAAGAAAGCATTAAATAATATCAAGATTTGTTTTGTAAAATGATTTTATGTTTTGTGAGCTGGTGAGGAGAACACAGGTTCAGTTCCAGATGCTCTGGCTTTTGCTTGGCTTTGTGAAACTACATCAGCAGCTCCTGATTTAATTGAACGAAGTATCAAATGAGTCAAACCAAGTATCTGAGGAATTCAAAGACAATTACAGTTTAATACTGGACCTCCATGAGGACGGTCTGGGAGTGATTAAGCAAACTCATAGACATACATAAAATCACTATGATGAGCTGACATTATTTGTATATATTCTAATTATAACTTTTAAAATCATCTGCTGCTCAGCTAAACGTATTTTACATATAATTTTTCAGGTGTCGAGGACTTCAGCACAGTGCTGTAAATGGATATTTCTTCTGAATCATTTTTTGGTCGACAAGTATGTCCTTCTGGCTAAATGTTACTCAAACACAGTGAGCTAATATGTGTCACATAAATGAGTGTCCTTGAGCTTACAGGAATAATTTTTCTAGCAGTTTCAGCTCTTAGCTGGTTGTCATTCACAAGTAAAAGGGCAGAAACGAGCCCTTTTCTATCCCTCTGTTCTGTAGACTGTTGCTGCTGAAAGCATGTCCCACCTAGTGACTTCAAATAGGTTTAGTACTGTATAAAATGTCTTGATGGTCTCTTAATTAAACACATACTTCATGTCATTGTAGGTGGAAAGGTCGCAAGAAGATCTCAAAGTTTAAAGCCTCAAAAGACTCGACCCAGGAGACCCGGAGTGAAGCCCAGAATGCCCCAGCTCAGCCCAAGAGGGAGGCTGCTCCTATTCCGGTGACATGGGACCCGCAGGCAGCTCTCAGGACGGGCATTGAGGCTGGAGTGGGAGAGGAGGAGTCTGGGGATAGCCAAGACATGGCGGAGGTAGAGCGGCAGCTGGAGCAGCTTACTCTGGAGCCCCCCGGTGCTCTGGGGGCTGATGTTCTGAACAGCACTGCCACCTTCTGCTGTGGAGGAGCCAACGCAGAACTGGAGCAAGAGCATAAAACAGAGCAGCAGCCTTGTTTAAAGAAGCAGGTTTCAGGTAAATATAATGTTTTGCATTATTTGGTTGTGTCCTGAGTCTGTAATTTAACCCTCCTTTTATGTTTGAGGTCTTTTTGATGTCTTGAAATAGATATGAAGCACATTCATAGGTGTGCTTCATATTAGATGACTTCGCTTCATATTAGATGACTTTTCCTAATTTAATGGGGCCAATTGGGTAAACACAAAATGAACATACGTATATTTTCAGTGTCCTCTGCACATTCTCTACGCATCAGTGTTTTTTTTAAGGTCAGATGGTTTTAGCTGTTTAAGAAAACTCATAAGAAAAATCAACATTTTACACACATTTGTTTGGGATGCTTGGAATGATAATGAGGGCACTATAAGATACAATTTTATAACCTTTAAAATTTCCCTCTGTTTTAGGGCGTAACTGAACATAGTTGTACCTGTAAGAGTGTGAGACCCACTAATAGATCACAACACATGGGGGGGCATATTTTCCAAAAGAACATTGATGTCGTGGGGGCTTTACTACATGTATGTTTTATTTAAAGCACTATAGGACCATAACAACAAAGGAACATAAAGTACCTGACATGTAAATGTGGGTAGCAATTTCAACCATTTTCTGGAGGTTTAAATTTCTGGGGTCAGTTTGACCACAAGCCTAAAGGATGTTAGGAAATTTGACACGAGGGTGAAATATCAGTTGACAGTGTATATACATATATATTGAACAGAATGAGTTTAGATTTCTCTATGCACTACTTTATTTTTGTGCTGGAACTGTGAAGCTAATAGAGCTAACATGTAAGAATCCAGCGGTTCGCTATCTTCATGTCTAAATCATTACATACTTGTCTCAAACTTGGTAATTTACCTCATGATAGCATATGGAGCACTGTCATTTATATAAAAGGACAGAAGTTGCAACAAAATTAAGGCTTCTGTTGCATAAAATCTGGATCTGATCTGTGGATTAATAGACTCCTTTATGATGTTTTTGCTCCAGGTCAAGGTGGTGCCGGTTCCCTGATGTTCGTAAGGATGCGTCAGAAGCCGCAGGCTCAGAAGAAAAAGGGCTTTGCTGCCCTGGAGCTGGGCAAACGCAAAACTGCAGCCTCCGGAGACGCCTGGTTCACCCTGCAGCAGGACAGGTAAGAGTGTTATTGCTGCAGCAGGTCAGGAATACACACGCAAAACTGGGGTGTGGTGGAGCCAGAAAGCTCCAGGTTCAGTTCCTGGTTTGAGATTAAGGGTCAAGTGTCTTTCCATTGTGCAGCAGATTATGGGCCTTTTAACCACTTCTACTATTATTAACATATTATTAATGTCCTCATGAGAACATTTTATTTTGTGAAATCATGGAAGGTTTAACATTACTTTACCATGTGCTGCATAAGAGATGGTCCGGTAAAGTTAACTTTATGATTTCTCTTTTAATTTGTGATTTAACACACTGCCGGCTGATAATAATCAAACTAAAAGGTGATACACTGTACAAATGTATTATTTTTGTTTGAAATATTTCGGTGAAAATCCTGCGGGATTTGTCTTAACATGAGATACATGAGATTCTCTGCTGCAGGCCTGTCCCAAAGCTAGCATCAGTTTATGTAATTTCAAGACGCCTGAATCGACTCTTCTATTAATTACTCAGTTTTGTTGGCATGTTTGAGCAGAGAAATCATCAAGCTGTGCTGGACATCGGCCATCCATTCATTATTCATATGTACTGTACTGTGCAAAAAGCAAACGAAAAAATATTTAAAAACTCTTTAGATGAGCAGTCAGTTTTCTTCACATTAATATTACTAAACATACTAAAAATGGAAAAAAAATACTAATAACAGTCTACAGAGAATAGTGATGTTATGTTCAGTATATCAGTGTGTTCCTTGTGGAAGTCCAGTATTACTGTAGTTTCATCAGAAACCTGGTTTGACTCAGGGGGAGGAGGAATCTGGAACTGAACCTGTGTTCTCCTCACCAGCTCACAGAATATCAACTTCTTTCACAAACAGAACAAACCTTGATACTTTTTACTGCTTTCTTGTGTGTTTGCATTTATTCTTATGTTAACTTTACTGGCAGAAACACATTTCATCACATGCTGAGAAATAATTTGCATAGGTGACTTGCACAGTACTGTATGCCTTTCAGTGTATCCAGTGTATCTCAGAACAGTTTGGGACACTATACAGTGATGGTTTCTGAAAGTTCTCCCTCTGTTTCCCCCTGTATGTGCTGACCTGTGCAGTTCAGACGAGCTCTATGCGTACTTAAGCCAGCACCGGCCGGACCTGTGCATCCTGGAGGGAGGTGAGGATGAGGAGGCGGACAGAGACGAACACGACTTTGTGGTTCTGGATGACGGGGAGGAGGGAGAAGAGGAAGAAGAAGGGTCTCAGAGGGACAGTCGTGCTGGAGATGAGTGGGAGGTGTGTGTGTGTGTGTGTGTGTGTGTGTGTGTGTATGTATGTGTGTGTGTGAGTGTGTGTGTGTGTGTGTGAGATTTTGGCTTCTAGAGGAAGCATTTAAAGCATTTCTCTCTACACATTGAAACTGCATGCAGCTCTTTATTAAAGTGAAGCAGACTTATTGATGTTCCACACCAAGGTTCTACCACCTTAATGAAAAGCTGGTTGAGGGTTGAGAGTTTTTTATGGAAACTTTGGGTGTCTATTGACTTCTAGTGTTTCTTAGCACCAGAGCTGCAGCTCTAAATTAAAGAAGCAAAATTTTAAACACCAGACAGCAGACCCACTCCTGTGTCTGTGTGCAGTTTGTGAGTGTGGAGGACAGCAGGGGGAAGGTCTCGCTCTCTGTAGATAAAGAGCCGGATGGACTGAGTGACATTCTGAAGCAGAGCCTAATACTGGATGCACAGCAAGTTCGAGAGGTTAGTAAACACACACATGCACACATGCGCGCACACACAAGGTTTTGCATGACCGCCATGGTTTTTTTTTTCCCTAAAATCACCACATCTCTCAGTCTCACCTTTTAATTTAAACTGGATCTGGACAAGATATTCACTCTTCATCAAGCTTCATCAATGCATTATAGACTGTTTAGTAGTCAAATAATGCTTATGAAGCAATTGTTAAAATAAACACTTTACAATAAGACTATCCATATAAAGGGTTTAGAAATGATTTATAATCAGGCTGTTAATGAGGTTGCAGACAGTTTAGAAATCATTAATAAGCAGTTCTAAACAACAGTTATTTATTGATGCTGGCTCACTATTTGATCTCAGATCTCAAGTCTCTTTCTCAGGCAGAATGTTACACTGTCCGCTTCATCAGGTGTTCGTTAACATGCTACTACCATGACAGCACCATATATTGATAGTTACTCTGCATCAATGTATAATAACTTTTATAACTTGTTTTTAACTGTTTATTAATCATTTGTCTACAAGCTAATTAACAACCTGATTATAAATAATTTATAAACCCTTTATAAGGGTTGTCTTAGTGTAAAGTGGTACTGAATGGATTATTAATCAGTGACGATTGTATTTGTCCCGCAGCTCTCCACTGAGTTGCCTCCACGGACGGTCGGTCACTCCTGGAAACTGGCCTACAGCACGAGCAAACACGGCTCCAGCCTCAAAACCCTGTACAGGAGACTGAGCGCCTCAGACTCTCCTGTCCTGCTGCTGATCCGAGACGACAACCAGCAGGTCGGGGTCTCTCCTCCGCCACACACTTCCACATCACTGTAGAATCCAGGATTATTCTATTGTTTTTAATGTTATCGTCATCATTATTACGTTCTATAATTTGTTGTTGTATCTCATGGTTTGCCTTGGGGTGGGATGGGGCGTCATTACTAAAGGGAATAAGTTGTATTGCTCATGTTACTTAAATTCAGATTAACACAGTTGGAAAAAAGAATTCAGGATTATAACTGTGATCAGTAAAATAAACCTTTTTTAGTTTCAAGGGTTTGCATTGCTGCAACAGCAGAGTGGACAGAACAAGAGAAGAGAGTAGCAACAAAGCAGCAAAACCTATAATAATTATACAGTATAACACGTCATATAAAAACACCATATAAAATATATACAAATATCAGTATGAATATATAGGTCTGTATGTGTGTGTGTGTGTGTATATATATATATATATGTGTGTGATTCTATATGCATCCCTATTGGATTTAATTGGGTCAAATACACCAGCCTACGTCAGAAGAGGCGTACCCAAGTTATTTTAAATCAGATATTTAGACTCTTTTAAATACATTATATGAAACACTTCCCAAGCAACTAGATGACAGACAAGAGTCAGTTTAATCGTAATTTGTGATTAATCTTTCTTGTCCATTCAGGCACGAGGCAGTGACATCTCTGACATATTTGGTCTAATGTAATTCTTTATTAATATGTATTTATTTTCAGGTTTCCTCATATTTATCTGATATTTATCATTCTCAGGTGTTTGGCGCTTTTCTCTCTCACCCACTGCGGCCGAGCGACACATTTTATGGTACAGGAGAAACCTTTCTTTTCCTGCTGCACCCTCGCTTTAAGGTAACACATCCACAAACACATCCGCCCCTGTATAAAAACCTCCGAATGAATCATTCGGCAAAAACAAAAGGTCAATGGCAATTGCCACTTATCCGTATTAAAGGGGACATATTATGCAAAACCCACTTTTTGCATCCTTTTGTATTTCCATTTGGGTCTCTACGGCTCCTATAAACACTCCAAGCGCGAAAAAAAAAACATCCATCCGTTTTCTGTGAATCAACTGAAATATTTTGGTGTTAGGAATCATATGCTTCTATGAGCCGTTTGGACGGCCCTCCATTGTGATGTAATAATGGGGAAATTTGCATAGAACCACCCCTCACCTGTCGAGATCCGCCATTTTTGTCCGCTGGTTTCACGAGCACGCATAAGACGCTGAGCGCTATGGCTACAGGCAAAGGTCCGACTCGGGGTCGAACATATAGGGCTGAATAGCGCCTCTGTTTCACGTGTGTTAAACGCGCAGCGTTAGCATGGGATGGGTGGGGCGTGGCCAGCAACAGCTTATTTGCATAAAAGTGACAGAGCCCTTAAACAGCTCATTTTGAAAGGGACTTTCCCGTATTTTGGATCAGGATATTGGTAAAAATCCCTTATTTTCAATGTTGAAAATTGACAGGTGTGGCCTAAGTGCCTAAAGTAGATTGGAGCATCACTCTTTATAAGCAACAGGCTGCAGTATTCAGCCTGCTTTAAAATGAGTTTAGGCTATTTGTAAACGTGGATATATAAATAGTCCTTAAAGCCTTATTTTACAGAACATTTTATAGGCCCTTCGATTGTCATCACTCTTGCGTCAATTTGCTTTCGGTTTTGCCAGCATTGATGCGCTTCTGTTAAAGGAAGGCACAGATGTGTCGGACATCACAAAATAGTAAAGAATAAGTGGAGATGGGCTTGGCTAAATGAAATGGGCGATAATGACAAGCCATTTAGTTCATGGTGCAAAAAAATGAAAATGACAGGTGTGTGCTTTTGTGTGGGATCTCAAGTAGGGGCTTTAGGGATAATGGACAACACAGCGTCAAAAATTTTATGCATGGCCAAGGTGGTATGGGCCCACAACACGGAGCATTTGGTTTAAAAAATTCAGTCAGATGATTTTTTCTTTTTTGCTTTAATCCATATAAATGTAGCCTGAAACTGTGTGTTTGGTGTTTGCTTCATTAGATTTGCACTGGAGCCACAAGTCTGATTTAATTTAAAAAGTAATGGATGTTTATGCCTAAATCTTTATACACACACACACACAAACACACCTCAGCAGTGTGGAGCTAAGTGTTCTCTAAAAGATATGCTGGTGTGGTTTTTTACACTGTATGACATACAGTTTTGGACAAAAAGCAGTAATAATAAGCCAAGTCTTTATTCTTTTTCAGGGCTTAAAATTAAATCAGGGCTTTTAAGTTTCAGCAGTGTGTACAATTTCATATTTCTTTTGGTATCCAGGCTTTTATACGTGTTTCCCCCTCACACTCTGGTGCTACGTGTATTTATGTGTGTGTGTGTGTGTGTGTGTGTGTGTCTCCCTCTCAGTGTTTCCACTGGACTGGTGAAAATTCCTTCTTCATCAAAGGAGACCTTGACTCTTTTGCCATCGGTGGTGGAAGGTACGAAGTAGAGATGCACTATTAATGCTAATTCCAATTTCTGTAGAGACAAATTGGCGGAAGGCATATTCGTTAGCCCCCCAGTAACCCACCCTCACAAACGCACATTCTCTGGACTTAAGTGAACAAACATACTAGCACATTCCCAGGGCTTTCTATAAGGCCCTAAGTTGTATCACATTATTAGAGCTTAATGGGTTAAAATGGTGTATTAAATTCATGAAAGAAAAGCCAGTTGTCTCTTTAAATAACAATACAGTAAACCATGAGCACCCACATATAGTGAAAAACCGTGGTGTGATGTCTTTAAAAAAAATGCCTAAAAATGCCTGTTTTATAGTATAAACTCTAAATATGCCACCAAATATGCTCCCAAAACACTTTGTCATTTTAAACTCATTAGCCTTAAAGAAAATGTAAAGGTAAACCCGTATTCACACTGTACAGTTTACACTGTTGTCGTTTTCTTTGGTATACGCTGGTAAATACAGTAATAAATTCATTTAATTTACAGTAATAAAAATACAAGGCTTCAAGAAGAACAAAATGAAAAACACGAGAACACTCGAGACGCTCCACGGGGGAAATTCTGGACTGCAGCATCACAGGGCAGCTGCCAATCAGCAGCAAGGAGAATTAAATAACATTCTCGGATTGGCTCTTTTCAAACCTCCCGCCTCTGAGTACAGCTGACTGTGACGTCCGGGCCTCGTCTGCCACGCCCCCTCGTCCTCGTGCTGGTTGTTTGTTTGAGGTGGCGCTGAGCAGCGGAGCTTCATTCCGTTCAGGTGTCTGGTTGCCTTGGTAACCGCCGTGTGGCTCACGAGGCCTGGACGTCACAGTCAGCCGCGACTGCTGATCCGTGTGAAAGTAGAGGGGTTACTGTAATCGGAAGTAAGCAGCAGCTGCATGTGCTGTAACATGTCGAAAGAGTTGTAGCAGCAGCATTCAGACACAGAGTGAGTTCATTGCATGCGTCACAGTTCAACACACTTTACGTAACACTCCAGCACGGATATTTCAAATTCCAAGTTTCTTGTTAAGAGCAAAAATGTGCCAGTTCCTATCTTGGCGATTTCTAATTATGCAACCCTCGTATGAACCAAATTGTGCTATTTCTGTTGTATGACTTTTGAAGACTTGCCTACATCTTATACTTCCTCAGGCATTTTCATGCAGTACTATATATGAATTTGACGTTATTATAATTACATATAATTATTTTCAGTTTTTTATGACATTCAGCTTTGTACCTGAAAAAGGGTAAATTAGAGATTTGAGTAAATCATAAAGAAGACAAAGATTTACGCGATTTCTCCCTCTCTTTTCTCTCTCCTCAGTGGTCACTTTGGCCTGTGGCTGGATGAGACACTGTACCTGGGCAGGAGCAGCCCCTGCTACACCTTCAACAACTGCAGCCTGTCTGAGACCAGCGACTTCAGGGTGCTGGAGCTGGAGGCCTGGACCTTCTGGTGACGCCACGGACCCCCAGACCGTTTCTTGAAACATCTCAGTGTGCAAAGGGCTTCATTTGATGGTAGATTGGACATTAGTTTGAACAATCTCTAAGAGATAAGATGACATTAGTACTATGAGGAAGTGAGCTCGAAGTGAGCCCCCACCCCTCAACAAATTTTTTTTGTTCCCTCCTTTTATGAACCACCACCACTACAATGACCCCCTGTTAAAAAATGACAGATCACCTACTTCTAACTGTTGAAGACTCATGTTGAGGTTTTGATGTTCATAGGCCAACACTAACCCAAAAGTACCTACATCTTGGACGCTTTAACTTTGTGCTTAAATGGAGAAAGCCGTGCAGGAACTTTGAGTCTTGACTGCCCCTGTGATTCTACTGGAATTCTGAATCACACTGGAGTTCTCACTGTGAAGATACTTTTTGACATCAGACAGCTAATGATGGTCTGACTGAGTCTCTGGAGGGCTACGAGAAGACAGTTCTCTCAATACAACCAGTGTTTCACTGTCTGAATGGCTCCGAAAAAAAAATGGTGCTTGTGTTTCGGGACCTGATGTGGCTCAACTAATGATGGTTAAAGTGATAGTTTGGTGAAAAATCTAATTTACTCAATTTCCCCTTTACCTTAAATGTAGTTGACCAGACAAGACATGATTTGTAGTTTGCTACTTTTTTATTATTCATTATTTATTTTCATTGCCAGTTGGTGGGGAATAAGCTTCCTTTACTTGTTAGCCACATTAGCCTCAAAGCTACAGTGCAAAATTAAGGAAGCAAAACTTGTATACCAGCTGTTTTGGCCGTGTGACGTAAGGGGAGGGGGGGAATACCCAGTAAATTATATTTTTTACTAAACTGTCCCATCTGTACAGCCGCTTGAGGTGAATGCTGCTTTGTCGTTCTGTTACAGAAGCCCCTGTTCAAAACGAGAACCTGCGAGACACTTGGAGAGTATTCGGAGGCCAAGTTTCTACAGAAACTGTTCAATATCATGCCTGAAAATAATAATGTGAATAGCTTCTTGCCTCTAATGCACTTAAATGCCACTTTAACTGGAGGAACGACTTCAACTCACACAGAATCTCTGCAGGTTTTGCGCCACCGGCTTACTCATAATGGCAAACTTGCCCACTGTAGATAATCTAATGTCACCACTTACATCTTGAGTGCCGATGCCTTTTACTGTCACTGGCTGCAGATGGAGTGATTGAACTGTTACCAGATCTTGTACAGTACATTGTATTTATGAGAAGGGAGATTATAAACCTGTAGGAGGCATTTAAATTGTACTTTTAAGGACAAAACTATGGGCACGTTGTCAACAATGAGAAGCACCACATCTAGGACACCACAGAAGCTGATGGAGTGCTAACAGCACCCCCTTGTGGATGATTTTCAGCCTGCTAAATGCGGTTGAGCTTCAAGCTGGGCCCTTGTCTGAAAACCTGACGTGTGTACAGTGCCTCTTTCAGTGGAGATCAGTGGGTTATCCTTGCACAAACTCATCTGTTTATGCACCATGCAAACATTCAGTTCACATATTCAATAATGTAATATAATCAAATAAATGTGAATAAGTTCAAGTGTGGCTTTTGCAGTGTTTAGAATCAGAGGCAGGCTTGTGATATTCTTAGAAAGTGGACAGATACTAAAAATTTTTGTAAAAAAAAAAAGGCCTTTTTATTTTTTGACAAGTTTGAACAGCAAATACAGTCACACAATGTACTCATGAACTCAAAAAGTGAACATGTGACTTGAGTATGGACAGAAGACTTACCAGAAACTGGATTAATTCTATACCATTGGGTATATTAGCAATGTTCACTATTAATAGTGCATACATATTTCTCAGTTGGGAAACTTGTGCTTCCTTTGGTCATGTTGAGTCTAAAAGCAAGGTAAGGACAGGTATTTTCTACCTGATCTAATAGCTACAGTAAACAAAAAAGCCAAGACCCCAAATCTTAACCTTTCCATTGTCTTCACTTGATGGATCATAACAAGAATTTGATGAAACTCATTTCCAAAGGTCCCTTCCATTCAACTGTGGCTCAAAAGCTAGCCTATATAGTGGTCTATCGGTAACTAGACTGAACTGTGTGCTCTTCTAGCGAGGTGTGGCACTGTGTGTGTGTGTGTGTTGTCTCCAGAGACAGAAAAGGGAAAATGGTTCCTTGGACTAAAGCAATGACATCAGGCCTGGTCCCGCCTCAGTGAGCTTTCAGACCACGCCATCACAAACTGCTTGCTCCAGGAAACCACAGAGCCTGCGGCTCTACTGCTCTGAAAAATACATAGACACACACACACACACACACCACTGAAACCATTACCACAGCCAACATTTATTCTGAGAATGTTTGGCACATACCACAGTAACAGCATCCACAGCAATAAACAAGGATGCCCACCCCCCCAAAAAAAAAAAACCCACAAAAATGAAAGCCATCTGAAGAAAAGTAGAGCCTCCTGTGCATGTCTATGCTGAAAGTTTTTTTAATCACAGCTATAAATAAGAACTCCAGCATGTTCAAAACTGTAGTGCTGGCAAATATCTTCACTGCTTAGAGGACCACTGATAAGCATCCTTTGTTCAGTATAAAACTTCAAAGACTGCATATAAAGCCTTAATAGGGTGCTAACTCCAGGCCCAGGTAATAAAAAAAGTGTTACATTATTGTGTGTTTTACTAGAAGTGGAATGTGGACGGGTAAAGGGGACAGCAGCAGCTTGCCAGACCACCAATTTTCCAGAATTCATCCAATATAAGGTTCCTTCCGAACCCATTCTGAGTCATCTGAGAGACGGAGGAGTTCATTTCCTGCAACTGTTCACACACACACACGCGCGCGAACAGTCTGGGTTTATGACTCCAGGTAGGGTTTGGCCTTGTCCAGCCCCTCCTGTAGGAAGCGGATGTAGGTGGACGTGGAGGGGTCCTCAAAGCCCCCCGAGAAACTGAAGGCTGCTCCCTCTTCGGGCTTCATAGACGTCTGGTCTAAGAAGTTGTTGGCGTTGATGTGGTGGACCTGGGAAAATAAAAGTGAGGCAATGGCTGGTTACGCTCGAAGACTGTTTGCTGCATCTTGCTCTCTGTTCAAATTTGTCCTTTCTGCCTTGAAGGTTCACGCTGGGGTCTCTAATGGCGCTTTTCCACTGGGACAAGGAGAACAAATGCTTTTCTGTTACAAAAAAAAAAGTGACCTGAACTCGAGCTGCTCAACGGCAGGGCTAAAAGTGGGCCGCAGTCGAGCTGACTGCATCTCGGCTTTCTGATTGGTCAAAATGTCATCATTACATGGAAAGAGGCCAATGTTTTTTACTGTCCACACACCCAAAAAAAACAACAAAAAAAACTAACCACTGGGAAGTCAATGAAATACAAGCAGGACCGACTGAAGCTAAATTTCTTTAACACTGTGAGAAATGTGAAGGTGATCTAAGAAGTTATCTGGGTTCTAACAAGTTATCTGGGTTCAGTTTTTATCGATCACATGGACAAAGAAAGCAGAAAAAATAAAAACTCAAACAAGACTATAAATATTAATAGGCCACAATAATAAAAGCGGCTCAGACAGAAGAACTTTCTGCCGGTTCAACTCCTTTGATGTGGTTTTGGGACAACCGGCCATAAACTATGGAGAAAATTGAGTCAGAAACTCTGCTGCCGGATACACATCCAAGTGTGATACAAGTTCCTTGGGACCCACCTAACGTGTATTTATTGTACCAAAAATAGTCATTTATACCACAAAAACAGTGAATTTGACAGGGGTGTAAATGTTTAAACCACATTACTACTAATCAAACTCATTTTTAAAAAGGGAGGAAAATTCAGTTTTACAAGATACAGACCCTTAGTTGAAGGACACCACATGCTTGATCTACATTAATCATGAACAACAGAGAAAAAGACTCAGATCTGGGACGCGAGGCTAAAAGACTTCAGACGGAATTCCAGAACTGACTCTGAACTACAGATACTTCACGCACGCAGCAATGTGGGCAATAATGGACAAGCCTCATGACATTTTGAAATAAAAATGCTCCAAAGCCTGTGTTTAACCTTTGGATCACTGCAGTTCACAGCTTTCAGGCTCATGAATAACCAAAGCATTCAGCTGTAATTACGGCAGGCTTTGGATCTGCCCTCACACTTGAGGCGCTTTCACACTGTACTGCTAACAAATGTTTATCCATCACAAATAAAGTGAGCGAAACCCGAGCTCCTCGATTGCAGGCCTAAAAGCGGGCTGCAGCTGAGCTGACTGCATCACTGCTTTCTAATAGGGCATCATATGGAAAAGAGTTTTTTTTTTTTATGGTCAACACAAAAACAACAAAGAAAGGACAAACTAATAACTGGAAAGTCGACAAAGCTCTACTGTCTGGACTGAAGATAAATTTCAGTGGTAGTTTGCTATGACACCAACAAATTTATCTTTAACTCCGTGAGAAACGCGAAGGTGATCCAGGACATCACTAACAAGTTTTCTGGGTTAGGTTTTCCTCTCACAGATATAAAGAATGCTGAGAGAACTATTAAAAACTCAAACAAGACTATAATTCATAAAACAACTGAATCCAGGAGAAGACAGATGTTTTATTTGACAGAACTCCCAGAAGACCAGATGTGCTCTCTGACAATCGATTGGCTGACTCACGTGATGCCTCCTGTGCTTTGTAGGCAAATGTGAAGAGAATCTATGAGTCATTCCACAGTCCTGAATGACCTGCACTGTTCTTTGTGTTGGTGGGTGTTTACCATATCCTACATGACCTAAAGCATGGAACACTCTGAGGCTCCCGGGACTGTGTGAACACTGGAGCAGTAATACAGCCAAGACACAAACCACACCTACCACTGTCCCATTAGGCAAAGCCACCATCATCTCCACTGGGAAGCTGTACTTCTCCAGGTGTAAACGTGCCTTCTGACTCGATACCAGATTCTGCTCATCAGCCTGCAAACAAATGAACTGTCATTAGGTTACCAACATCAGTTCGGACACCATGAGCCTGACATACATTTAGTTTACCGATGTCCAGCAATTATTGGTCCTCGGCATTCTGACTGCTATAGGCTTGAAGAATTCTACAGCACTTAGAGATATTCAGAAGTCCCTACAGCAGTGGTCACCGACCCTCCTGGAGACATTCAGGGTGTTGCAGATTGTGGCTGATAACTAAAGTTCCCAGGAAGGCAGATCTCCAAAACCAGGGTTGGTGACCACTGCTCTAAATGAGGGACAACTGGCACTGGCACATCATCACAAAATGTAATCTGGATAAAATCAGAAACCCTTCAGAGAAGGCTTCTTGATTTCTGAGAACTAAAAATAAAGGCCTGTAATGTTTAATTCACTTTTTATGCTGTAGGATCATGTTTGTATTTAAACTCAGTGACTGCAGTACTACTCTGATTCACTAACATACTGCTGATTGGAAAAAATTAGTTTGAACCTTAATCTAATATGGACTGTATGTCAAAGGTTCACTGACACCTGCTTATCCAAGATTTCTTCTGAAATCAAAGGTACTGACAGGCATTGAGCCCACTCCAGCTCATCCTAGAAGTGTTGGTTGGAGCTCCATCCCTCCAGAGACAGCAATATCCCACATACCTTTATTTACATGGCTTTATAAGCCTCCAGCCAATACACTGGACAAGCATCTGGTAATGCTTTTCTTTAGAAGTAACATGAGCTGTGTACACCTGAACATCTGGATCAGTAACTGTTGCAACAGTGATTGAACTGACAGTCCAGAAATCTTTAGGGATTGTGAATGGAGATTCTCCACTGAAATGTTGGCGAAACCCATTGAGAAAACCAACCCCTAACCAGTCCAGACACCAGAAACAGGATTCGTGTAATTAATGATACACTGTCTCTGACGTTCATGTCTCTAGGAGAGATGTGAGGGGTCTAAAGAAGAAGGTGGAACTAGATAAATAGACTGAAAAAGACTTCCATTAGAGGCATGAACCAAGAAGTATTGACCATTAAAAGAGTTTCGACTCGTACACAATCAAGACTATCCAATAAGAACATAATTTGGCTTATAGGTTTGAGTCATCCAACACTGTCCGGTCCTGACTGGAAGCCTCACCTGCAGGTCCTCCAGCTCCTTCACTAGAGACCAGCTGCTGATGAAGCTCTGGTTGAGCAAGGCCAGGACGGGCGAACTTTCCAGGACTGTCTCCCGGAGAGTCCGCCCCGAACCTGCACACAAAGCAGAAACCATGGTTAAACACATACTCAGGATCAGTGTGTGGTTTAGGAACTGTTTATCTAACTAGATTCCGTAAGAGATATTGAGAAAATGGACAATAAAAGTCCATTTGTCAATGTCAATTGTCTTATGTGGATGCATTTTGGGTTAACCCAATTTACTGGAATAGCACTGTTAGAATAAATGAATAATATTTAAGCGTCAGTGAGAGATTTGAACAAAGCCTCTGTTGAAAATATCTGAGAAGCCCTGGATCAGCATGTACTGGAGTGGAAGGTTCTCACACAGTACAAAACCCAAGGTCACAGCTCCCAGATACAATAACATCTCAGAGGAATTAGGGGCAAAGTCTTAGGTATCTATGCAAATTGTTTAAAGCCATGTTTAGAGCATTATGAGTGACAGGTGATGGGTTGACCAGCTACATCAGAAGATTTCCTATAGTTCTTAGCCAAGGAGAAGTGATCTCCGTACACTCTACATGAACATTAACCTACATTAGAACTTTAAGCTTGGGGAGTCTTGGAGCTAATAGCTTATATTTCCATTGAAGAATCCTAGGATGAGCTCTTTGAACCACTGCCGCAGAAAGTGGCTGAACAAGCTCACCTTCAAAGAATCCTATGAAGTAATTAATCTCATGAATAATAATTCGATTAGACAGATGCTTGCTAAGCTGATCATAGTTGACATTGTATGGAAATGCTGTGGTTCTGACCTCAGCAGGACTGGTCATCCAGAGCGCCCCAGAGGAGGATGGAGTGGACCAGCTTCCCCTCTGCCTCTGCCCTGCTGAAGGCTTCTGTGAAAGGCAGATACAGAACCTAAGAAAGAGAAAAAGAAACCATGAAATAGGTGAAGAATGGAAGTTCGTAAACATGTTTTCGTGCAAATGAGGAGGTTAATTAAAGTTCATACAGTGTCTCAGTGTTACTTGAGAAGTACTTGCACTTTCCAAGCGTGATAATATAGAAGTTAGAAAAACACCCCAGCACATAGTTTCTTTTATAATAAATGAACAACAATTAGGGGTTATTTTTGACAATGCTGCCCTCTACAGATTTCAATGCCAATATGTTACCATTTCAATACTCTTCTCACTAGTAGCAATGTTAGTGTTCATTATAACCAAATAATAGCATTTTTGGGTGCACTACCAGGTAAGGACCCTTCAGTCTGGTAAATGTGAAGTTACGGCACAAGATGGTTCCTGATTTACTCTCAATTAACTGCTAAACTTGTGTATTCAACGGATGAACTGTAGAGCACGTCATTGTGTGGTTTGGGAATGTAACAGACAACCACTGATGGAACTGAGCAGATCCATAAATGGAATTTTAAGACTATAAAACGCTGCAAATGCATTATTAGGAGTATTAGGAATCCTCACCTTTTTGAACGGGTAGAAGGTGACTTCCAAGCGATTGGCCGCCTCCTCCCGGCTGATCTCGGACCGCCAGTGAATCTCCTCAAACACAAACTGAATGGGCTCTCCGCCCTCCCCCTGGCTGTCAATCACATTCCCCTGCTCGTCGTAGATCACAGTGGGCGTGGACGGGCCGGCCGCACGCAACTCCATCTGAGAAGGAACATCACTGTATGAATTTTCTATCCATCTATGGGTCCATGTACTATTTGTTCCTAGCAAGCTCTCCTAATGTGGCATCCTTTTATATGTACTGAATGAGTCACGCCAACACAGGACTCTCAGATTAGTCCAGTTTCATCTTCAGGAGATGCTAAATTTATCTAAGAACTTTTTTTGATCATCAGTGATGAACATTCAATCCAAGCAGTCTTCAGGTTGGTATAGTTAGGATTGTACTGAGACTGATATTGATGCTGATACTGCTTATCGATACCAATACACATCAGCACTCTTATTGATAATACTCTCCATGCATGAAAATGGTTATTTTATGATGACTTTTTTGGGTAAAGAAGGAGCTAAATTGATTCCTGAGTGTCTTGTACATACATACATATGTACATATATACACATGAGAGAGAGAGAGAGAGAGGGAGAGGGTGAGAGAGGGAAGAGCAATTGCTAAAAACGTGTATTGGTGATGAGCGGAGTGTCACTCCCGTACCTCCCACTGATGCAATCCAGCACCAACCATTTGAAAACGCAGCTCTTTTAGAATGCATTAATGCTGCATAAACACCAATAGCAGCACCGTTTGTCCAAGAGATCATCCATACATCAGTAACGGCTAGTTCTCTATCTATTTACCTGTGGCAAGTAGCCGATGTCCACTTCCATGCTGCTGCTCTCGCTGGCACCATACAGCCACTCCATATCAACATTCAGAGATCTGGAGACCCAGCACAATCATCAAAAACTGACAAGCCTAACACAGCAATCAGAGCCCTAGAGGTTGGATCCCGATCCAAAACGCACTTAAGAGGGAACATCTGTTGGACCCTGAAGCAGGACACAGTTGCATATGCTGTGCACAATATACTCAGACACTGCTAATGCCTTTTAGTTATATTTATAATATATGTTATATATTATAAACTGCAAACCATAGATCATATTCCTCAGTCTCTTTCATTTCCGCATGTTTAAATGGCCGTTTTTCATGTGCAGTTTCCTTAAAGGCAACACACTGTTTAACTCTGTTCATACTGTTATATGTGCAATACTCTCATGCTGGCAGCAGCCTGGCTTGTCAAATGTATGCAGGTAAAATATATTCCATTTTATTGTTTATATTGTCTTGTGTCTCATGTCTAATGTTCCCTGCATGCACTTTAGAGAGGGTACTGTTATTGTGTGTTATTGTTAATGTGTAGTATTGTTGTAAATTGTTATTGTGTATTGTTAATGTGTACTGTTATTGTTGTATGACCACTGTGACCATGGAGGAACGTTGTTGCATCTCACTGTGTATTTGTTGTAAACAGTACACACCTGTTGATGACAAAGTGAACCTTGAACCTTCCAGCTGTGAAGTGAGAGCTGTATAATTATCCTAAAGATAAACAGGTACTGACTTGTCATTAGGAACATAGAGGTGAAGGTCTCTGACATGAGAGGCATCTCTGGAGAGGATCAGGTGGCCGGCAAACTGTCCAGGAGTGAACCAGAAGGGAAAATTTGGCACTTCGTTCAGCTGGAACTCTGCATGGATCCTGCGGTGAGAACCAGACTTTATTAGAACCATATTCCTCCTGGAAGGACTAATAGGGTAACAGAATGTGATGAAGAGGGATATATATATCATCTGAGTGCAGTCTACTCCTGTTCTTCTTCTTATTTTTTTTTATCACTGCTGTAATCCAGAAGTTCCTCAAGTCTGAGAATGATCTTCTATTTATCAAGCTTATAATATAAGACTGTGGATTACAAGGAATTGGCTCTCGTCTATTATATAAAGAGGAGGGAAAAATGGAGGGAAAAAGGTACCTGAAGACGATGTCGTAGTAGAAGTCGCTGGCGGCCCGAACGCAGGCCACAACTCCCTGAGGAGCAAAGCGGGATTTGACAAAAGGCCGAGGGTGAAACATACTCAGCAGGTTGTGGATCAGAACCTGAGGGATCAAAAGAAACATCTATAGATGAGGGCAGAATTTCAGTCCAAGAAACTGAATTAGTGGAATCACTTTTCTGGAATTAAAAGGCATAGATTCAAAATGTACATTCACCTACCATTCATAAAGTACATATATAGAAACTAAGCTACCAAAACAGCTTTTCAAATCATACATTTTGTGATGTCACAAAATCAACATGTTTATAAACTCCTTCTTATTCAGCCTATTGCACCGCCCACTCATGCTGAAGTTTCATAGCTCAAATACAAGGCAGCCAATCAAAAAGAGACTGAAGAATGGTCATGCAAGAATAAATTACATTAAATAAATTGCCTATAAATGTAGCATATGGGCCCTTACACACCTCAGCCAGTCAGGGTTAAAGACTGGCCAAAATAATTCGATTTTTGTTGGATTACATGAAGACCTCGATTCATCAGAACACCTACCAACTCACCTGGAGCTGTGACTGGTCACCCTGTTAAAAAGTGTGATAGGTTTAAGGCTCATGAGCATATTGCAGCCTTCTGCGATTTCAGATATATAAACTACAGGCCAGAGCCTTTTGTAATAAAAAAAAAAAGATACAATGCTCAGAATTTTGGTACAAAAACACATTATAAATACTTAAAATAAATGCAACTGACTGGTTTGAAGTGTAACAATATACACTGTATAAGCAGTTTAACAGATGTGAAAGTTCACATTCCAGTTTCATCACAATAAACCCCCTTGTCTTTATCAGAGCAGCACAGATTCACCACATCCTTTCCAGCAAATTTGGAAATAACTTGTGCCCAAACCCTCCCAGCACCTTTTCGAGCAGCAAACAGTTCTGTCTGATTTTCTGGATCATTTGGAACTTGTGGGTCTCCAGCTGGTCCCTGACATCACTCTCTAAACTTTCTGCTCTTCTCTGGACTGTGTAGAATTTTGGCATAATTTGGAACACTATCATTATCATTATCATGTTAAAGACTGAAGGATGGAATTGTGTGATGCCGAATACTTGTAGACTTTTTTCTTTCCATGATCTGTAAACTACTGACTATAACATATTTTTAAGTATTTTTAATGTTTACATTTTGAGATGTTTACATTTTCTTCAAAAGGCAGAATATTGTTTCCTTTTTTTAATCCGAGGGTGGGCACAAACTCAGAGAGTAATATCACCATAACGATTATCAGAAGATATAGTGTGCAGCCCTGCTATGAAGCCTCTGGTATTAATTAAGCAAGAGTCATTACCCTAATGAAGCATTCTGACACACCTCTCTGCCACTATACACCCTGATTTACAGCACTACGGTATCCCCAGAGTCCCAAACCCAGCAGTCTGACAAATAACAACTCCAGAACTAATTCATGGTCAGCTTTATAAAGGGCTGTTTATGTCTTTTGGCTGTAAACCTTCTGCTTAAACTGCAGTGCAGCAAAGGGAACATACTGGCCATAATGGCTATAATGATATTATTCTCAAAAGGTCTCCTTTACAGCGTCCAATCTGTACACCACAGAAATTCCCATCTCGAATACTTTCTCTTGTTTTTTGACGTCCTGCATGTTTCGATTAACCCAGCCGTCCAGCGAGCCAAAATTCAGCCACACTGTGGTCAAATACACATCGCTTTCTAAAGCAAACACCAAAGAATCTTGGCTCCCTTAAGAAAAATATTCTTGAGAGCATCATCTTATGCATAATAAAACTAAATGTAAATCACAGCTCAATATTTAGATGAAGATGAGCATCTGTGGCAGAAATTGGACACCAAAACACTCTTTCACTGCAAAAAATGAGCCCCTTGTGTTTTTTTCCTTCAATGTTTGCAAACTGACACTGGTGCTGCTGGATATTTTTTTTTGCAGTGGTGGTGAATGGAACCAGGCGTCAATATACTTATAAGTCCAGCCATTTTATTTACACTCCAAATCCACCAGTAAACACCTTCTGAATGTTTATACTGTTGATGACGGTAAAATCAATGTCATGTTTTTAACTATTTTGCCTTAGAATGACCTACAGGTACATCTCAACCATGGACACATTCAAAGAAGTGGATTAAAATATTAATACTTTAGGGAAAAACTATCATGTATTCTTAACCATTTAAGGGAATAACTTTCTGTGAGGGAGTTGTAATAAAAATTATATACTTCCATCAACCGATTTCTGCACTGTACCTCTTTGCCGCGGGGGGTGGGAGGGTGGTAGCGGTTGTTGGGCAGGTAGCCGGTGAAGATGTTGAGTTCGCTAGGTATGATCCACCACGTGTCCCCTGGCTCTCCCTTACCCTTTGGGGGCAGAAACGCCCGGAACTGAGCAGCGGAGAAAGTGGAGGATGGAATGGCGGGGCTCTTCCATGAACGCAGCCCACTCAGGGAACTGTGGGACACCTGCAGAGATAACAGGTTTACCAGACCATTACTTGTGCCCAGTTCCTCTAATCACATAAAATATAAATCAGCTATACAGCCAAGTCTAGTGGAGACGATCTTCCAAACTGTGCGTGTGATAATTAAGGCATGCAGTAACTTTTATTATTTAGCTACACTGGCCTCGTAGCTCCAGTGCAAAACTAAAGATGGAGAATGACTGTTAAGACAGAACGCAAAGCATGAAGCATTACCCCAAGGAAGCCGTCCTTGCTCTTGGTCATGGTCTCCAGCAGGAGTGGCTGCATTTTGGCGTGAAGGGTGAGGGTCTCTCCATTCGGGTCCTGGAGGAACTCTTCTTCATACTCTCCCGGAGGAGGGACACCTTCAGGACAGAGGCACAGGGGACAGGTGAGGGACAGTGAGGCAGAGGGACAGGTGAGGGACAGTGAGGCAGAGAGACAGGTGAGGGACAGCGAGGTAGAGAGGCAGGTGAGGTACAGTGAGGCAGAGAGGCAGGTGAGGTACAGTGAGGCAGAGAGGCAGGTGAGGTACAGTGAGGTAGAGAGACAGGTGAGGTACAGTGAGGTAGAGAGGCAGATGAGATACAGTGAGGTAGAGAGACAGGTGAGATACAGTGAGGTAGAGAGACAGGTGAGATACAGTGAGGTAGAGAGA
>JBBPCX010000001.1:38782956-38803224 GCA_037974365.1 Hydrocynus forskahlii
TCCATCCATCCATCCATCCATCCATCCATCCATCCATCCATCCATCCATCCATCCATCCATCCATCCATCCATCCATTCCATCCATCCATCCATCCATCCATCCATCCATCTATCTATATCTATAATAATAAATAAATCACTCAGTCAATCAATCAATCAATCAGTCAATCTCTCCATTGGCCCCCCCGCAGTTGCAGGCCCTATGGGCGGAGCTAAAGGCAGGACTTGGGGGCGTGGTTCAAGAGGTCTCAGCCTTGCAACAAAGCAACTGTCGATTAGAGGAGAAAGTCTCCACCTACCAGAGAGACACAGGCGAGAAGATCCTATCTCTGAGAAACACTCTGAACACACTACAGGTACAGGCACACACACACATAAACAAAATAACAACAACCTGCTGTCCACTTTACTAGAAACTAGTACTAGAAACTCATTGTCTATGGAAGTCTCTGCGTCCACCTGGTCTCCTTCTCACTGGCCACTTTATTGGAAACTCCTCCACCTTGCTGGCGGGCCTTTAGAGACTGTGGTCAAGTTTGTGTTTTATCTGACCATCGCAGTTCTGTTCACCACATTCTATGCATGGTGTGACTGCAGTGTTCTCTTTTATTGTCTTCACAAACTTGCCCTAATTAATTTATCCATTTGAGTATCTCTTGGCAATGGTTGTTAAGGGCCTGACCCACATGTTGTGAAGGCAGGCTGCTTTAGGGGGGTTACAAATTAAATTCAGTTACAGTTGATCTGACCAGGTCTTTTGACCCTGAAACTTGGTTGGGCAGCAGAGTGAGGCTGGTTTATTGATACATTAGGGCTGTTACAGCAAAGGCTTCAGGTCCAAGTGACGGAACTCCAGTCCTGGAGGGCCTATTTGGTGATTTTTCCCAATGATCTCATCAATTAACATACTACAGTTATTGTTTAAATTAGAAGTTTTGTTTGAATTTATTTTTCCATGATGAACACCCTTAAACAACAACTCGTTGAAAACCTTGTATTTATTATTTGTGAGTATTACCAACAATTCATTTAATTATTTATTAGTTGTTTAGTTGAACTAGAATGAACACTGCTGGGCTTCAGGCCCCAGTTCCTAACTTTATGAGCTCCAGCATGAAAACTGTCTCATTAGCATAATACTAACTGTTCCAGAGAGGTATCACTTAATTTTAGCCATATTAGCAAGTTTGGAATTCTGCTCTTTGCTCCACTGTGTAGAACTGAAGACTTTTGGTTGCGTACAGATCAAAAGGTCAGAGAAGGTCAGTTACATCATTTGTTCCTTACAAACATTAGCTATGGTTGGATGCTGGTATGGTGGCCTTGGCTTGGCCTGTGGTTTGGAATGAAATCATAAAACAATTAGTACCAGTTCTAAAATCTGACCACTTGAGCCATGTTTGAGGCCATGGTCAAGTGCTTCACATGCATATGACCACACACTTCAACTAAATAAAAATAAGGATATCATGTTTTATTTATATATGTGGTCGCAGTTTCAGTCCAACGCAGATTTTTTCTGAGAACCTAACTATTAATTGTTTGGAAACTGCAGATATCCTCCGCATTTTATTGCTTTTGTGATGTCTGGGCCTTGTCCGCCACGCCCCCTCGTCCTCGTGCTGGGCTGCTAGACACCGCACCCAAACATAAACAACCAGCAGGCCCGGACGTCACAACTTTTTTCGTGGCAATATATACATTTTCATACATTTAAGCTAAATTATTAAGAAAAATATGATTTACTAATTTTATAACATAAATAGAGGCAGGAGGTTTGAAAGTAGCCGATCCGAGAACTTTATTTATTTCTCCTTGCTGCTGATTGGCTGCTGCCCTTTGACCAGAATTTCCCCTTTCGAGTTTCTTGAATGTTCTTGTGTTTTTCGTTTTGTTCTTCTTAAAGCCCTGTATATTTATTACTGTAAATTAAATTAATGTATTACTGCATTTACCTGCTTATACCAAAGAAAACACCCGTGCATGAATTACAGTACAGTCTATACAGGGGTAACATCGTTATTTACATTCTAGCACTGCAGGAGTTCAGTGTAAACAGTACGGATACGGATTTACCTTTACATTTTCTTTCAGGGCAATGTATTAAGCTGAGTTGAAAATGAAATTTGTGAGCATATTTTGGGCATATTTAGGGTTTACTCTATAAAATTAAGTATTTTTTATATATACTCACACACACACACACCAATTATTACAAGTATTTTAAGTTTCAGATTGTATCAATTCCCAGCCCATACAGGAATTAATATACTTTGAAATGTTAACAGTGCTGATATACTGCATTCGATTTTGTTTATTAAATAAGTTTCCATGACGTTGGCCATTCAACAACAGCTTGATGGAAAATTTGAATTTATGATTTTGGGTGCTGGTAATCTAGTGGTTAGAATACTTGCCTTTGGACCAAGAGGTCATGGGTTTAAATCCTACCTTCAGCAGACCACCACTGGATCCCTGAGCAAGACCCTTAACCCCAAGTTGCTCCAGGGAGACTGCCCCCTGTAGTCAGGGAATGGAAGTCGCTTTGGATAAAAGCATCTGCTAAATGCTGTAAATGATTTGTGATTATTATTGACTATTTATTTAATTATTTATTCCTTATTTACTATGTAACCCGGGTATAGTTGATCACATTATAATTTGAGCAATAAGCCATAAATTCATCTAATAATTACAGTAAAGAGACCACCTAACACTCCTAAACTGTGAGAAATCACTGTCACTTATTTCTTATTATGTTTGTGTGCCATGACTTTTGTCTCTTAGCGAGGCTTTATTGTACCATGGCTACTTGTACAGTGCTTCACTTCAACAAAGTTCTTAATTACTGTATCGTTTATGACTAACTATATGTATATTACAGTTCTGTGCAAATTATTTAAAGTCATTTTTCTCAGCGTGTGATAGTGTTTTTCTGCCAGAAAAGTTAACATTAGAATTACTACAAACAAACAAGAAAGCAGTAAAATGATCAAGATCTGTTTGGTTTGTAAAAGTAGTTGATATTGTGTGAGCTGGTGAGGAGAACACAGGTTCGGTTCCAGATTCCTCCTCGGTTCCTCCATCCGTTGTTTGGATTTGTGAAACTCCATCAGCAGCTCCTGGTTTAATTTAATGAAGGACTGATCAAGTCCAACCAAGTTTCTGATGAAATTGCAGTAATACTGAACTTCCACAAGAAACACAGTGATATACTGAACATACAATCAATGTTTACCTTAGAATATTATTTGTATTTATTCTTTTTTGTGTTAATTAGGATATTTAGCAATATTAATGTAAAAAAATCACTGACTACTCATCTAAACAGTTTTTAAACAGTATTTACGCAGGTGCCTAAGACTTTTGCACAGTGCTGTGTAAAGAAATGTTCCTTTCTCCTACAGTATATGTAGATAATCTGGTAGTGTTGTGTGTATTTTGTCTGCAGGAGGATGTGAGCAGTGCTCTGACTCAGATCTCTGAGCTCAGCTGCTCACACAAAGAGCTCCAACGAGAAATGGAGCTACTACAGAACATACATCGCAGGTAACACACACACACACACACACACACTCATACACAGATAAACACATACACTTCCTCAGCTCTAACTCTCACCTGATTGTTAGAAAATTCTCCAAGGGGGAGGATTTATCAGATGGCCACGCCCCTCTCTGCAGCCAGACAGAACTGAGCCTCATTCAGCATTACATCAGCAGCCTGCCAGCCAATCAGAGTGAGTGATCAATCAGCCACTTACACTGTTCTGCATGGGGGACCCTGTTGAGTTTAGACTGGACTGGACATTTCAGCGATAGAGAGGGTTTTGAGTGTGTGTGTGTGTGTTTTAGACTCTGAGCAGGACGTTTTGAGGAACCGCTCCAGATCTCCAGTGTGGAGAGAAAGGAAAGACAGCAGAGACCTGACAGAGCAGAACAACCAGGAGATGAGTGAGTCTTTATTGAGAGATGAGTGAGTCTTTATCGAGTGATGAGCGAGACTTTATTTCTACCCAATTTTTCAGGACCTCTAGTGTCCCAACCTACTTGTTAGGTGGGGGCGCGAGATATCCCCCTTATCATGGGATGCTACCAATTTGGACGCCACCATGTCTTTCCAACGTAACATTATTGGACTACTCAACATGCTTAGTAAAGAACACTAACCATCATGATGTGTGATGGGAGAGAAAGAGAGCAAGCCCTTATGCTCCTCTAGGACTCCCGGATCACAATAATGATCTTCTGATGAAGAGGTTCTAGCTCATGTCCAGCAGTCAGTGAAGATACTGTAGAAGAAAAGAGGCTGGATATTACAGCAAGACAAATTTGTGTCTTCTGAAATCACAGATATTGGTAGGGGACATTTGTCCCCTCTTTGCAGCAGTTACAGCATGTACTCTTCTGGGAAGCCTCCTGATGATGGAACATTACTATGGAGAATTTGATTCCAGCTACGTGTGCATTGAAGTCTGGTATTGATGATGGATGATGACCTCTGGATCCCAGATGCCACTCTCCAATCCTAAATGTATTGGACAGAGCTTCATCACGAAGTTACACTGATCCACTGCCTCAACTGCATCCTGTTCTGGAGTTTAAATGTTCTCTGCATGGGTTTCCTCCCATCACAAAGATATACATGCTAGGATTAGTACCAGTGATGGTCTCCAAGACATTGGAATAAAGAAAGAGTTGGTCTCTGGGAGTTGGTAGTGGTGGCTGCCCACTGCTCCTCACTCATAGTGTGTGTTTGGATGTGCACGCGCACTGGTGCTAGGATGGGTTAAATTCAGAGGCTGCATTTCACAAGTCACAGATCTAGAGTGTGTGGCAAAGTACTCCTGTTATTAGTAGTGATACAAGATGTGTGTGTCTGTGTGTGTACAGCTGTATCAGAATCAGATTCAGAATCAGAAACAGAAACTTTGTTGATTTGTAGGAAATTCCTTAAGGAGGAAAGTCTCTGTCGGTGATAGGTGCACTGTAGATCAACTCACCCATTTGAAGGGCTTTCTTCATATTTCTGGACATATAATGTATATGTGTGTGTGTGTGTGGTGTGTGTGTGTGTACAGGTCGAAGGCAGATGGCTGCGCTAGAGCTGCTGGAGTCTGAGAGAGTGTATGTGTCGTATCTGTCTCTGCTGCTGAAGGCCAACATCAGCTTCAACGGCTGTGAAAACAACAACCTCAAAGACAAACGGTAACACACACACACAAACACACATAAAAACACACACACAAACACAAAGACGCACACACAGGCAAAAGATGTGGTTCTGTACATCCATTCCACTCATGGTTTAAAATATTGGTCTAATCTGTTCTGTGGAACCCTGATATTGGGAATATCAAGACAAATGAGAGTTAACCTCTCTCTCTCTCTCAGGCTGTTCCCCTCCTCCCTTCGTTTTCTGATTCAGCAGCACCTGGAGCTGCTGCACCTCCTGCAGGAGCGCATCCTGAAGAGCCACTGGCAAGGCATTATGGGAGACGTATTTCTGAGGCTCACCAATAAAGAGGTGCGACAGAACTGCCACATTGGATGAATGTGCTTCTGCAGCCTGAAAGAAGCTGGCCCAGCCTCGGCCTACAAAAAGCCTTGGTGAAATAAATGTGTGTGTGTGTATTACAGAGTGATTTTCTGGACCACTATGTGTCCTACCTGAAGGAGTTGCCAGAGTGTCTCTCAGTCGTCAGCTTGTTTTCAAACTCCTCAAAGCCAGGTGGCCTCCTCGAGGTAAACACACTCCTTCACAAAGTATTACATAGTTAAGATTCTGCTCTCTGATTGGCTGTGTTTGTTGTAATGTAGGGTGACATTACAGGAGACGAGACACGCCCACCCCTGCACACTCTCCTGCTCCAGCCGGTCCAGCGAATCCCAGAATATCTGGCGCTCTTGCAGGTGAGTCCATAGCGCCTTTCCTCTAGCACAAAGAACTGCGCCGTACCTTGAACAGATGTTATAAATAAAGTGACCCAAACCTGAACCCCAGCTGCTCAACAGCAGGACTAAAAGTGGGCCGCAGCCAAGCTGACTGCATTAGTGCTTTCTGATTGGTCAAAATGTTGTGACAACAGACGGACTTGGAAAGAGACCAAGCAAAAAACAACAATGGAAACAACCACAAACTACAACTGGGAAGTCGATGAAGCACAAGCTCGACTGTCTGTTTGGGCTGAAGATGAATTTCAGTGGGTGTTTTCTGTGACACTAACAAGTTTATCTTTAACACTGTGAGAAACGTGAAGATCCAGGACAGAACTAACCCAGTTATCTGGGTTCGGTTTTAATCACACAGATAAAGAACGCAGAGAAAAAACAAAAACTCAAATAAGACTATAAATAATAAAAGAACACAATAAGTGGCTCTGACAGAAAAACACGCTGGTTCGACTCCATGGATGCTGTTTGGGATGACCGGCCATAAACTGAGAGGAGATAATTTAGTCAGAAACTATACTTCAGGCTGATGCTTCTGTTTTTTGCTGTGTAATGTATTTTTGCCTTTTTTTAATTGTCCGAAATGAATTAATGTATATGTGTGTGTGTGTGTGTATGTACCCCAGAGTCTGTTGCGGCAGACGGAATCAGAGCATCCTGATTACTACCTGCTGCTGGTGTGTGTGCAGCACCTGCGCTCCTTCACCTCCCAGTACAACCATCTTCTCCAACACAACCAGGAGCTCCTCACACACTCGCACGCCTTGAGAGAACGCACACACAACCTGTGCACACACCAGCAGGAGCGGGCCACACACTCCCGCAAAGAACTCAGCAGGTACGGCAAAGACTGTAACAGGTGGGATTAGAGACGGGACATACAGCACTGTGCAAAAGTCTTAAGCACCTGGGAAAATAATATTTACAGTGTTTAGATGAGCAGTGAGTGTTTTTATCACATTCATGTTACTAAATATACTAAATTGATAAAGAAAAATACAATTACCATTCTACCTTAAACAGTGATGTTATGTTTGGTATATCAGTGTGTTCTTGTGGAAGTCCAGTATTACTGTAGTTTCCATCAGAAACCTGGTTTGACTCAATCAGTCCTTTATTAAATTAAATCAGGAGCTGCTGATGGAGTTTCACAATCCAAACAATGGCTGAAGGAACTAAGGAGGAATCTGGAACCGAACCAGTGTTCTCCTCACCAGCTCACACAATATCAACTACTTTTACAAACCAAACAGATCTTGATACTTTTTACTCCTTTCTTGTTTGTTTGTATTAATTCTAATGTTAACTTTTCTGGCAGAAAAACACTATCACACACTGAGAAAGGCTTTAAATAATTTGCACAGGTGCCTGAGACGTTTACGCAGTACTGTTTATATACTAAGAGTGTGTATAACTGGCTGAGTGTGTGTTTCAGGTCTTCAGTAAAACAGCTGTATAAAGTGGATTATGACAGCTCGTCAAACTACAGCAGCACCAGTGCACTGATGTAAGTTAACATTTTTATATTATTATTATCATTACATCATTATTATTCACATAATAAGCGTAATTAATTTGCCTCTCTTTCTTTCGCAGAGATCCAGTTCATGGCCTGAGACGCACCAAGCAGGCCGCGGTTCGTCGTTACCCAGACTGGGAGGCGGAGCCTCATCGTTACCATGGCGAGGTACCATCCCCCGTCTCCTTTGTGTCTGACTCAGACTCCCACCACAAATCTCCACCCCCTCCACTGCATAGCATCCCAGAGACGGAGGGGGCGGGCACAGGATCGTCCGCCCTGGCTGACGCCATGGGAGCATTCCTTCCCTACGGAGGCGGAGACTCTCACTGCTCAAGCCCTTCCCACTCGTCAGACTCCAGCATCGATATCGCTTTCGTGCGCTGCAGCCCCTCCCCAGGCCCAGGCCACCAATCGCACAACAGTGGGCGGAGCTCCGGAGGCGGGGTTTACAGGCCCAACCGTGGCTGCGTGTCGCCCGACTCTGTGGGCATGATGAGGCCACGCCCCCTACAGGCAGTGCAAAGGAAAAGCAAATCGCTGAATGGCCTGCAGCTAGACAGCAATGACAGCCACGCCCACCAGGTCAGGACCCCCATCCACCCAAGGCTGGAGCGCCAATCAAGTGGCAAATCAAGGATGAGGCACAGCAGCCCACAGCGTCGCCATGAGACACACACACACACCGACACTGAGGAGCTGACACAACACATACACAACAAGGTACGAAAATTCACACCTTATCAACCCATACAGTCAAAAGACTCACATCATCAAGGGATGGGTGTGGTTATTGAAATATACAGTCATCTTGTCATCTTATGACAGTTTTCCACTGGCACAAGGAACCATGCTGTACCATGAACAAATATTTTCCCATTAAAAATAAAGTGATCCGAACCGGAGCTGCTCAAAGGCAGGGCATAGCTGAGCTGACTGCATCACTGCTTTCTGATTGGTCAGGTAGTCAAAACATGGAAAGAAGACACAGTTTTCTACTGTCTGCATAACAAAGTAAAAAACTTTGTTATGCAGACAGTAGAAAACTGTGAATAAAAATTAAAAACTCAAACAAGTCTATAAATAATAAAAGACCACAAGAACAAAAACAGCTCTGACGGGAAAACTTTCCGCCAGTTCGACTCCATAGACATGGTTTTGGGACGACCGCCCATAAACTGTGGAGAGAATTGAGTCAGAAACTCCGTAACCAGACTGAGATACACTGGAACATCAAAACCTGATACGACTTCAGTACCATCACAGTGCAGTTTAGGTACAGAACGGTTCCTGTAGACCCGTGGAAAAGTGCCTTTAGTGTTTTTTTTTCTATTTAACTTTTTCTATTTAACGGTGTAATTTGGAATAAAAAATTTATTTTTTACATTCCTCAGAGTTAGTGAGGACCACCTGAATGCATGTTTGTGTTTTCCAGCTCCAGGATTCTGGAAGCCCAATATGGGAGGATTTAAAGTGGAGAGGAGTGCCTGAGGAAGGAGAACACACCCCTCTGAGTGAGCGCAGCAGGAAAGAGGGCAAAGGCTTCCGCAGCTCCTTCAAAAAACTCTTCAAGAAGAAGTGAGAGGAACTACAATTCTCCATATCATCCCCGCATAGTATGCTTTACAAAAATATAGACTGAAACAGACTGGGGGATCTTTCACAGAGGATTTCTCAACTGAATATATAACTTAAGCCTAAAACTTGACAAACGTCCCTCAGCTCTTATTGGCCAGGCTTGACTTGGGCCTGTTCTCTGGCTAAACTGAAGTTATGTAAACCTCCTTCCAATTATATATAGCCTGTATACGTTGCCCCCCACTGTTAGAGCTGACTTCCACCACTAATATTACACTGTGTGTGTGTATGTGTGTGTGTCAGGTCCAGTGGGGACAGTAAGGAAAAGACAGTGGAGAAGGCTGAAGGTCAAAGCAGCAGTGCGCTAGAGGCTGGCAGGTCGAACAGAGTAGCCCATCCTGGAGACATCGACAGAGGCACTGCTGTCTGAACACACACCCCCACACACACCTAAAAGCATTAGGCTAACTAGGTTACCTGCCGTTCCACACCAGGGGTGTGAATCAATTTGTTTGTAAGAAAACGTTTAATGAAATCTTAAATTTCACCATGATTCAACTGACCTGATTCATTGACTTCAGAACAATTCAGTGTAACTTTAAAAATAAAATTAACTCATGAAGACAAATCATAATAAAAATGCATCAGTGGGTCTCATCAGGAGATTGCAAAATCAATCACCATAATAACAGACAATAATTAGGTCCCTTTTGGATGTGAGTGTCCTCCCCCTTCTGTTACCCGACGGAAGAGGCAGTTAGTGCTCCCACTGTTTAAAAGTAAGAGAAAATTCCCCCCTGTTCATGTTCAAACCCCTGTTCGTCATAAACACCTGCTTGCTGTTCAGCAAACAACCGTGATCGGACGGCTGAATTATTTGTCCGAACCTGCCCAGACCCGGCTCATTTCTCTTCCTAAAGCAGTTTTTAAACCTCCCAGGCTGGAGCCTCACGCTCCTGTTACTGACAGAATAGCAGTAAGGTCACTGGGAAACAAAAAGTTCTTTATTATGATGTAATGGCAGTTGTATTTATTACCCATTAATTCAGCCGTTGCTCTCCTATGGGGTTTTGTTTGGCATGCAAATGAACATTCTGACAATCTTCTCAACTTTGGGCCGGGTTCAGACAGAAAATTCTTGGGGTTTTTTGGTGGTTTTGTGGAAAAATTACAGGCCTAATTAATAGGTACACAGTAACGCACACCTATATTTACCCAAATATGTATTATTCCTATTACGCTGTCACATCATGGCTATCCTCCATTATACTCTGCAGCATGAATATTACGATATCTGTGCTCATCAGCCACAATACGTCAGCTTAGATACTTGTAATGAAAGAAAAATGTGTTCTGTAGGCAGGATGAAGTTAAAAATGTAGCCCTGTCTTTGTTACGGTAAATAAAAAAGACCAAGCGTTTGTGTGTCTGCATGTTTTAACATGATCAAAAGAAAAAGGACGACAGCTTTATCTTGATTTTTCTTTTCTTTTAATGTGTTACCTCAGTCTCATAGATCAGTTTCACATTTGAAACAAAATATAGACGATTATACAGTCTGTAAAACCAAATATTATCTTACACTATATACAGGTCATGTGCATTGCAGTGTGAATATGTTAATGCAGCCGACAACGCATTTGGGTCAGGGTTCTCGTCACCACAGGCCGGACCTCGTGAATCCAAAGCTACGACGGCGTTTTCAACACGGAAGCTGCATTCTGAAACTGCTGCAGTCTGGAAACGCTTTAAGGTTTCACCTGGAACGCTATACTAATTACTACATATTTGGTCTAATTACTACAAAACTGGTCAACATTTTTAATCCATAATCCATACAACCTTTGTGTTTGTAAGTAGAAGTGAGGATGTTTTATGATTTTAATTAATACTGAATATTTCTGCCATTTCATGTCATTGTTGATGGTCAAAACAACTTAAAAAAATTGGCTCGAACTTCTCAATGCAGAAGGTCATGTTCAGTACTGTGCAAAAGTCCTGGGCAGCAAATAAAACTTATAGAAATATTTATCTCAGCATTAAATGCATTTTTAGAATAATACAACTAAACAGTAACACTGTAATAGAAACAATGCTTAATAGTAAAAAAGTTATCAATATATAATTTATTATATTTACACAATTTATATAAATAAATGGGCTCAACAAATTTATATAAATAAATGGGTTCGACAGAACACATTTGGTTTTGTTGGATTTGTTAAGTTTTGATGTATGGTAATGGTAAATATACACCAAATCACAATGTACTGTATATTTGTATTACTTCTAATGGTATATTAATATTAATATATTAACAGTAATTATATAAATAAATGCTCAGAAACCTGGATCGGTTTCTGAGAGGGTCAAAAACTTCTGCACAGTAATATGTAACAAATACATAAGTAATCTATAATTTAAGGGTTTCATTCAAAAGACCACTTTCATACACCTTATATCGTTGGGCCTTATATGCTGTATTAGGATTAACACTACCTTTATCACAGAAATACTGTTTTCCAATAAACGCCAGCTGTTCCTCGTTATATTCCAAATGATATCCAGCTTTTTGGAACAGAATGTGATGAATAGAATTGCATTTAAAACTGAGAGCAAAACAAACAAAAGACAGAACAAGTAAGGGTTTGAATCTCCCTCTCTCTAAGTGTGTAAAACTCTTTGCCCTACATGTCTGGACTGGTCAGTGATGTGGAATGTTTTACAGGAAAATAAATGCCCCCCAGTCTGCCCCCCTGCTGAGAACGACTTTAAAAATGACCACAATTAACTGGAGGAAATTTTTCAGAATGCAGCTTTCCGTCCCCGCCCCCTGCCGACCGTCTGGAATGAACGTTAACTGCATTAAAATATTTTAGCCCTGGGTTTTAATCACCGAACCTGACGAAGTGGGCCGAATTGCGTTCTTTAGAAAGGGTCTTCAGAGACACTTTGCTAAATTTGGCTCTTCGGCGAGACACACACACTGTCGTTCCTGAAAAAAATTAAAAACCTCCACATTCAGAACATCAGGACCATAAACACTCTGGGTTTGGGGGGGGGGTACGTCAATTTCTTTTCACACACTCAAGAGTTCTCAGAGTTCTCTCATATTTACAAACATTTGCGTTCAGAAGTGGCGGACATGGACAAACACAGTACCGGTCAAAAGTCTTGACACTCCTGACCCCATGGATGTTATTCCTAAGACATTCTGACCAAAAGGCTCCATTCACAAACACAGCAAAGTTTACAGTGTGCAAAATGTGGTCATTAATTACAAACTGCGCCTCCTTAGATCTTCACCAGTGGACTGTTTGTCCTCGTTAATGTCTTAAAATCAGGTGTGGTGCTTCGGCAGGGTGGGTCTAATCAGGCCAATCGATTAAGAGTCATCTTTCATAAGCAGCTTTTCCACTGCAACTCGATTCAACCTGCCCCAACTTGACTTGGTCAGTTTTACAGAAATGTCTGCTAGCTAGAACCTGGAACCTAGAGCCACTTGTCTGGTACTGTTTTCCATATCTACTCAGTTACGGTTGAAAGCGAGCTAAGTAGGTACCAAAACATGATGCAGAGACCGCTGACTTCTGACTGGTCAAAAAGAAATGTCATCTGAAAAACTGCTGACTCCTGATTGGTCAAAATCTAAAAAGACTGCTGACTCTTAATTGATCAGAAAGAATCACCATCTGAAAAGACTGCTGACTCCTGATTGGTCAAAATCTAAAAAGACGGCTGACTGCTCAATGGTCAGAAAGAATTGACACATGATATCCTACAATATCCTGCATTATTGCATTATATATCCTGCATTATATATCCTCTCCATTATTAAAAAGCCAAGTTACCATAGCGACCGCTAACTTTTAAACTCTTGATCAACTCTCGATTCACTAAAATTTGTTAAGTGACTCTGAGAATTAAAAAAAAGCATTATAAAAAATGTATGTGTCATTAATATTACTATTATTCAAATGTTCCCATCTCTTTAGTGTTCTGCATGTGTCACATGTTGCACTAAGGGGGACAGACTGCAGTGGGAAACAAATGGATCATCAGGAACCAAAAAGTGAGTTGAGTCGAGTCGAGTCAGCACCCTGCAGTGGAAAAGCCCTTATCTGACCTTTTGACAGGCAAGGCCTCAAACAGTGCTCTTCACACCGTTGATTTCTCAGTAATCTCTATCCGTCTCACCACATCACAGCTTGAGAGCGAATGCACATGTCCGTAGTGAAATGCGATGCGTGCATGTGTGTTACTGCATTTCAAGGACACCTGGAAACATCATGCTCTTGCGAACAGCGAATGTCACATTATAGTCCGTAGAAAACTGTGCAAATCTTCAATACAGTGATTAGTAATGTTACTTTATCAAAACGTGAGGCATGGCTTTCAGTTCAAAGCAATAAAAAAAACAAACGAAACAATAATAAAAACAACCGGCCTACTTTATGATCTGAAATCCATTATTATTCCATAAATAAAGCAATTTTCTGCTAGAGTGGAATATCGAGTGAAATTTCAATTCATTTAAAGGTGAGGACTGAATTTAACGGCAATGTTATTCACCTGGTAAGCGAAACGGGCCGGGTTCAGCCTCCACCTTCACAAACAACGTGAAATCCCTTTTTAGTGCGGAATAAGGCTTCCTCTGTGGAACTGGCCCATGGGTTAACGATGCGATGGAGGTTCAGAACTAGCAGAACACGAAACAGCAGTTAAAGCCGGGGGTTTATGGCAGCTATGGTGAAGTTTGGACTCGATCTTTTTATATGAAGTGACCACTATCGACCCCGGGATTGGGAAACATCTGCGTTTGCTTAAGCTTTACAAAGCGGAGTGGTTAAACATCAAGTAAGACATTTATGCTTTTTAGCCTAATTCTGAACTGGTGATCCAAATATATTGCCAATTTTGGAGCTTTAAAAGTGACCAATATCATAATACAGTGCTGTTTGCTGGAGCCTGACCTCATTTTGGACCAAACACAGTAAAGAGCGAGTGCAACCGTCCTAAGATTCGATGTTCATTTGGCAACTGGCTGAAGAAGCTCTAATTTAAACCACATAATGCATACAGCCTCTAACGTACTATTCACCTAAAATTATTCATACAGCTGTCAATTTTTGTATTTGTGTAGTGAAATGCGTCACTGTCATTAACAGCATGACGTACATGCTTATGTCAGTAACAATAAATGGAATCTTAGTGTTATTTAACGAACAATACTAATCGGTGACTATTGGCTTCCATTCATTGTTAGAAGCATTAGCATTACAATCTGGACTACTCCTTTAAACAAGCAGCAACTTTAGAGTTCCGGGCTAAAATCAAACGTGAATAAAATGCGGCCCCTCTCTGAAAGTGTTTAATGAGTCATTAAATAAGTCATAAATAACAGGGCAAGCATTAAATAAATATAAATACGATTAAAAGACGCGCAAGTGGATAAAACTTGGCTTCCGTTGATGCTTGTTTTTTTTTTTTGGAGGAAGGGAATTTATAAGAGGCTCGGTAGGGCTTGGATTTGAATGGAGGGGTCCTGCTTCATACCAGGCGTCCGGAGAACCAAAGTATGTACATGAGTATGCGGACATACTGTAACTTCTATGCGAGTACATTTTCTCATATTGTAAACCACAAGCATATTATTATTATTACAATGCAATAACAAATACCTACACAGAAGTTACGCTCTGCTGGTAGTGGAGATGCAGAGTCCTTGAGGGACCCCTGGTGGGAAAGGTGGGCCTTAAAAGGACAAGGAAAGGCTGCAAGCAGGAACAGTGACGTTTAAAAAACTCTATAAACTAAAAGAGGATGCCGCTGGCTTTATAACATGTCACAATTAATTTTTAGGCGATCTTTTTTGTGTTTTTGTGACGTAACAAACACTGCAGCTTCAGCTGTGTGCGGTACGTCACTCCGTAGTGCTTGCCGGGTTGAGCAGCGTGTTTTTTCCCTGGTGCTGATTAGGTTCTGGTAGTGTGTGCTTGTGGCTGAGCTGTAGTGTACAGTAGTTTAGTAGGATGGAAGGGGGTGTGTTTGCTATAAGAATGTCTACGTGCACACACATAGCTTATACACATGGCTGGGGGTGTAGTGTGATTGGCCGCGGAATGCTGTTTCGTGTGTGTAGTGTGTGTGTGTGTGTGTGTGGGTGTGTGATCAGTAGCTGTTCTCATGGCCTGCGAGTATATACAGATTACTCTGGGCTGTGGGGTTGTCTGTCGGTCGACTTTCCAACACCACCGTCCTGCAAAAACACAAAGGTAAATTCAACTTGTATAAAGCATTTTATCTGTAGAGTACTGATAAGGCGTGCAACTGTTCTACAGTATTATAGATGTCTGCAAGAGTCTGGGCACTCCTGGTCAAATCACATGTTCTGTAAAAAGTGAACAGTAAACACCCTCTACAGCAGTGATCCTCAACCTGTGGGTCTTGGCCCCCTAGTGAGATGCCATGGTACTGCAGGGGTAGTTTATTTATTTTAATTACAAAGCTGTGTTATTACAAACAATATGATGTAAATCATCGTCTTAGCTTTATATGTTTTGGGGTTTTGGTTTTATTTTTTCCGCCAAACTGTAAAACCAGGGTCCCTAACTCTGCTCCAGGAGGGCCGGGGTCCAGTACTTTGGTAGTTCCCCTCCTCAAACACACTCACTAAACCTGGCAATTAAGTACAATCAGGTGTGTTTGAATAGAGAAATCACCAAAGTGTGCTGGACAGGACAGGAGTCAGACACTTCCGTGTTCAATTTGCAGAAAAATGCCATATTAATACCAATACTTTCTGTGAACTTATTTTCAACATGTAATTTGACTGGAAATGCTCAAACTGCACCATAGGTCTGTATTACTGTGGTCTTTTTGTTCAGCCTTTTCTTACCTGTCAGCTCCCAGCAGTCTGAATATGCGCGTGCTATCAGAGATCTCTTGCGTGATCTGAAAAAAGAGAGCAGGGTTACATTTACACACAAACACACACACAGAACTCAGATGTTCAGATGGTTTTATTGTGTGTGGTTTTAAAGGCTGTATTTCAACTAGAGGGCGTCAACTGCGTATTCCATTATAGCAACACAGTGTGTGTGCAGCTGGGCTTTAGCCTGGACTACAGCGGATAGTTTAGAGTCACACTTAATGCTTTATATGAGCGAGCACACAAAAACGCTGGACTGAACCCCAGACCCACCTCACTGGACCCCAGACCCACCTCATTGGTTTTAAAGCTGCGTCCCTGCATCCCATGCCTCCAGAAGGCCAGCACACTGTCCTGCAAACACACTGAAATAATCGAGAAACACCATTAACAGACTCCTTACAACAACATTCTGTGAAGTCTGCACACACACAAATAGATAAACACAGTTTTACTCACCTATTGCTTCGATCTGGAAGTTGAAGGTGAGTTCAGCAGAGAGCTTCTTGTTGGATTTTAACCTGCCTTGTAAATTCACCATCTTTATACATCCTACATACACAAATACACACACACAATTAAATCTGTAGACAGCAGTTTTTTATTACTTTTAAATTGTTAGTTTCAATGGTGCATTTATTGTTTCTCTTTTAGTATGCTGGAAAAAAAATCTCTTTCAATTAAACAATTACGAATCTTTTTATTACATACTTTTTACTTCTAGTTTTGGTTTTAGTAAGTTTCTGTTAAAGACACTAACCCTGGTAAACATACAGTGCACTGATATTTCTAGTTCAAATATCGACCCGAAGCCAAATGTAAAGAAGAGACAGTCGTCTATACTCACGATCCAAGCAGACCAGTATAGTGTCTCTCTCCAGCTGAGTAACATGGATCACACACGTCTGGGGCGTGTCTGAAACACCAACCACAGCATAAACACATACAGCACATGGTAGTACGGTCCTCCTCATCATCATCGTAACATCTTAATCACTATTTTAACCAAGAAACAACAGAAACCCTAAACCCCCCAATCCTAGTTCGTTACTGGCTTAACATCAGCACTCAGCTACCCAGTAAAATTTGAATCCAGATACAGCAATGATACACTCATTTCAAACTATATAGTTCGGTCCACATGCTGTAAGTCAGGCTGGAGCACAACTCTGGATCATTGAGGACCAAACTGAGAGCCACTGTCTTAACTGATCAAATGTATTTTTCATTTCAGAGGCAGCATAATTAGTCCTGTCTGACAGGGCTGAACGATATATCGTCTGTTAATCATTATTGCAATATCTTGACAATATTCCTATAACAAAAAACTGCAATGTACAAATGAGTGTCTAACCAGTCACGGTGTTTCTGACAGGGTGACCAATCACATGTAAACCAAACGTTTCTTCATGTAAACAGAAGTTTCATCATTAACCATTAAAGGTGTTTGTGATTAGGCGCATGAATGGGCCGGGCTAAACTGCAACAGATGCACTGAATTGTGTCCTAAAGAATCGGAGTTGAATGGTTGTGAGGTCAGAGACATCAGAGCAGCTCGTACCTGGTTCAGTGAATGTGGGCACAGGAGCGTTCGGGTCCACCGTGCCAAAGGTCACCACCTGGTCCGGCTGGCTGCCCTTACTGACCGACACACAGATCAGAGGGTACTGATGTTCCGGGACCACCAGCATCTCAAACACCTCCAGCGGACAAGGCAGCGTGAAGTCTATACTCTATACACACACACAAAAACACAATAAACACACACACACAAACACACACACACACACACACACACCAGGAATGCTCTTAATGAGAACTGGACGTAATGTAACAATTATTCCAAGCAAGTCTGGACCACATGTTATGTTCACCCAGTGTAACGGAGGCACGGCTTTTAACGGTACAAAAAAAGGTCACATGAAGTTATGTTTAAATATGAGTACAATGATAATTGGTCATAATTTGAGACACACAAACACACACAAACACAAACAAGCGACAGCCATATATGCTTACGTTACTATGTAAGAAAGCTAATAGATTATTATTAATCATTATTAATGATGTGATGCTAACTGCTTACATGCTAATTACTACCTTAAATTAACATTAGCATGTACGGCTTTGTCCAAAAAGAAGCCAAAAAATAACTACTGCTTAACAATAAGACTACAATAATACGTTTATAAACATTAACGTTTTTTATTGAATAGTTTATTAATAATAACATCATAAAGACCTTTTAATCATTAACTAGCAGTTATGTAAATAAAAGGAGCTACAGTGATTTAGTACAAGTATTTATTTAATCAATGATTACAATCCCACCTTGATCAGCATGAAGCGCTGCATGGCCTCCACCCATTCAAACAGGACTACACTGGACTGGAACGCCCCACACAGGTACTTGTGCCCTGTGTATGGATTACGAACTACACACACACATACATACATACATACACAGAGAGTGAGAGAGGCCAAAATCAGCTACCAATAAAAAAGGTCACGCATTATTTCTGCATAAACTAAGTTAAAGTAACAAACAGCAATGAGTTTTACTCCTTCAGACTCACCTACACAACACTTCTGGCATCCCTTCGTATCTGGAATCTTATTGGACACGGTGAACTTCCTACAGGACAATAGGAAAGCAACGCTTGATGGAATTTAATTCTATAATTAACAGCTTTGCAATAATAAAAAAGAGTCCCGACTCCCTTCTTTATGAAGCATTAGAACAGGCCTCTCTATCTCCAGGAATGGATTTTGGTTAAAAAGAACCAGGCTTAATCCGAAATTGTTTCACACCATTAACAGGGAATGAAAGTAGTTTTAATCAAAAACAGGAATAAACTCACTTTCTTTTTTCTAACACATTACAGTGTTGTTTAATGTTTTGTAATGAACACAGCAGTGTTGTTGCCCCTATGCCATATTTTCTTGCTTTTCTCGCATTTTATTGATGTCCCTGAGGTCTCCTTAGAGTTTTTCCATGGCATTAAGATTCAAAAATCAATTTTACTTTGTCTTACTTTGTGTTAAAACCAGAATGGCCTAAAATGGTCACGAGCTTCTAGCAGGGCGCTAAAATACAGCTGGAACCCCACAGGGAACCTTCGTCCTTGTTTTGATTCTAATGGTCACTACAATATACTACATGTATACTACATATACTGAACTGTATTATATTTAAGTTACTTTTTTTGTTTGAACTGGTAACTCACTGATCAGATTCTATGGAACTGGAAATGGTGAAAATTTGGATTTTTCTTCTGTCTTTGATTACACTCTAATTAACAAAATGTATGTTCTTTTGATCCTTGCTAAGACAAGCGAATTCAGTCTGAAACTCCAGAGGTGAGGGAAAGTCCTGAATGTACCTGGGAATGATTTTATCAGGCAGTTTATACGTCGGTATGGCAACTGGTAACTTCTGCATCTGCCGAGCGTGTTCAAAGAGGCCAGCCAGGTTGTGGGAGTACAGCTGGGATGCTTTACCTGCAAACACATAAACAAACAAACAAACAAATACTGGAATGCATGTTAAAACAACTTACAATTTAAGACCCAAATGAGAAAGGAAACAAAAATGTTCCCAGAGGAAAACGACATGGGGGAAGTTGATTCTACTATAGTGTGGGATGCCTTAAAAGCTTTTTGCGCCCATGAAAAGAAAGAAAAAACGGTTAAAAGTGATGGAGCTTGACAAAGAATTAAAAGATGCTGAAACAACATAAAGAGGCACAAAAACCGGATCTGACAATAAAAATAAAAAAAATAAATGAAATAAATGTATTATATTCATGGGAAATTGAAAAAAAAAAAAAGATGACATTTACCAAACAAAGATATTATGAGTCAGGTTCAAAATCATCAAAACTTTTGGCAAGAAGGTTACAACTAAGACCCTTACAAGGCGTCAGTTACTCCCCGAACCCCCTACAATACAGGAGTGGACAGATATAGTAAATGATATCGATTTTATGGAAAAGATTACTTATTCCCTTTGTTTTCAGAAAAACATGTTCGATAAACTCGGGGCTAAATGGGTTAAATATGTAAGTCCATTACGACCAGATTTTGTGGAAGCACCGATAGAATGACTACGTAAGGATGTTTCATATTTATCATTTTTTTTCTTTTCTTCTTTTTCTTTTATTATGTTGATGATGTAATTGTAATTGTTTCAAATATTTAAATAACAGAAAAAAGCTAATTATTCTTGATTTGATGTACACTTTGAAATTAACACTGCTTTCTTTAAATAAAGAATATATATACATAT
>JBBPCX010000001.1:38826457-38848381 GCA_037974365.1 Hydrocynus forskahlii
GTGAGATACAGTGAGGTAGAGAGACAGGTGAGATACAGTGAGGTAGAGAGACAGGTGAGATACAGTGAGGTAGAGAGTTCAGTTTGTGTTATAATTAACAGTTAAAGTTGTGTGTCATGTCCTGGTTAAGAGTTTTACGTTCTTGGAGCTCCTCCTGAGTTTCTCTGTTTTGGCCATAAAAGTGTTTTCCTGATTTCACCAGTTGACAGACCACAGAGCCACACTTGGACCACTGTTCCTCATACACTCGTACCAACACCACACACACCACCATGTTAGGGTCACTGCTGTGCTAAGAATGGACCACCAACCAAATACCTGACCAACTGTGGTCCTGTGGCCAGAAACTGACCAATGATAAAGGAGATGAATAGGCTACACATTTAGTGTTTGTACACCTAGAAAGTGGACCTATAAAGTGGGGCTCATAAAGAGGACAGTGGTTTTATGCACGTGTCAATAAATTCACAGTAAATTCACAATTTCTTATTGCTATTATATGACATAGTGTGCCAAAATGCAGTTTGTTGAAAGTGTGTGTGTGTGTGTGTGTATGTGTGTGTAGATCCTACTCATCAGCGGGCCAACGGGAACCTGAAATATTTCGAGTTCCAGCTGGAGAAACAGGCCAAAGCCGAGGAGGCGGCGAGAAAAGAGGTGGGGAAAGAGGGAGAGAAGAGGAAGACGGATAAACGAGACGCGCAGATGAAGCGCTCTAAGGACCCGCTGCCCGAGAGGAAGAGATACGAGCAGCTGTGCCGAGGAGAGGGAGTCAAGTTGGTGAGGAGAGAATTTAAAAGTCTGAAATTTATACAATCTATCTATCTATCTATCTATCTATCTATCTATCTATCTATCTATCTAATTAATTATTTGTTTATTTGAATTTAGGCACATCTTGAGTTTTTACTGCTTCTCGCTAATTTATCATATAAACTTATAACTGTCACCTTGTATATTAAAATCGTTTTGTTGCCACATTAAAGGTTTTCAGTCTCACAGCACTTCACTCTCTCTTTACCTGCAGACCAATCGCAGGCGGAGCCGTCTGTTCTGCCGTTACTATGACAACGGACGCAACCCTCACTTTTTGCTGGCTCCGGTGAAGGCGGAGGACGAGTGGGACCGCCCCCGCATCGTCCGCTACCACGACATCATCTCTGACTACGAGATCAGCAAAGTGAAAGAGCTCGCCAAGCCCCGGGTGAGTTCCGACTCTCTAAAGCTGATCTGTGATTGGTTGCTGGGTGGCCTTGTGATTTTTAGTTCTTTCTTTATTTTTTTACTCCGTTGCTGTATAGCGCCGGTATTTTCTGAGATTTTTTTAGGTATGATAGCCTTATTCAGTTAAATAAGGTGTTCTTATGGGACGTCTCAGGAAAACAAACCACTGTTAACCCACAAGAATAGGCTGTTATGTGTCATCGCTCCTCACTGCTGGCCCATTATTACTTTCCACAGTAGAACAGAGTGCACATGTTAACCGTATAACTTATGTGTACAAGACCTGATTATTACTATTTATTAATTTACTATTTACTTATTCTAATTTGGGAGACAACATGATTTTGGTCAAAGTAAACTATAACGCTCATGTAAGTCTGTGTCACCCAAAACTGTGTCATATAGTGTGAAGTTTTAAGCTTTTTGTGAACTATTTCACCAAAAAGTAAAAATTCACACTTTTTCACCTGTGTGATACATTTTTGGATGACATAGACTTATATTAGCTTCATAGTTTTTACAGTTTTTATTGTCAACATTGCTAAAACAATAGAAGTGTATTTTTGTGTGGCCAAAAATACCCCACAATACTTTGGCCTTATTTAACGTAGCCGCTCAGAGCAGTGTGTGTTAACCCCTTTCTGGCTCCGTAGCTGCGGAGGGCCACCATCTCTAACCCCATCACGGGTGTGCTCGAGACGGCCTCCTACAGGATCAGCAAGAGGTAAGGGCCCGGAGCCGCCCGCTGCAGGGGACACACGCCGCCTCATCATTCCTCAGGCTCGCGCAGGGCCACAGAACTCCACAGCAGGAACACGCAGAATGTCACTCTAGCACAGTGTCCAGTGAGAGTACACCTGAAGTTCTAGTGTATTGTATATCTTAGAAGATATCAAGTTCCAAAATGTATCACAAATTATTTAAGATGTCTAAAATTCCTTTTCCACTGCATGGTACAGACTCAGCTCGCTGTTTGGTACCAATCAGGAGTCAGCAGTGCGTTCTTGTCACGTTTCAGTACCTACTCAGCTCTCTTAGGGCACTTTTTCCACTGGCAACAGGAACTGCACTGTACCGTGAGCGATGTTTTTTTACATTACAAATAAAGCGACCTGAACCTGAGCTGCTCGACGGCTGGGCCGAAAGTGGACCGCAGCTGTACTGGACGCATCACTGCTTTTTCATTGGTCAAAACAGATGGACTTACAATGGAGATACAAACTAACCACTGGGAAGTGGATGAAGTACGAGCTCGACTGCTTGTTTGGGCTGAAGATACATTTCAGTGTTAGTTTTCTACGACTCTAAGAAATTTATCTTTAACTCTGTGAGAAATGCAAAGGTGATCCAGGACGTCACTAACGAGTTCTCTGGGTTCGGTTCTCATCACACGGATAAAGAACGCAGAGAAAACATTAAAAACTCAAACAAGACTAGAAATAATAAAAGACCACAATAACAAAAGCGGCTGTGACAGAAAAACTCTCTGCCGGTTCGACTCCATGGACGCGGTTTTGGGCCGGCCGGCCATAAACTGTGGAGAGAACTGAGTCAGAAACTCAAAAATCTCGTTACCAGACTGAGATACACTGGAACATCAGAACCTGCACTGTCGCAGTACTGTTTAAGTACACCACAGTTCGTGTATGCATATGGAAAAGTGCCAGTAGAGCCATGACCGAGTTGATACAAAAATTAGTACGTTACTGGGTTGTACCAGGTTTGCCTGAAGAATAGAGGCGAGTCGAGTCAGCACTATGCCGTGGAAAAGCAACATGTATGTGTTTTCTCACTGCACAAACAAACGGACCCGTTCACCTCAAAACTGGAACTGTTTTTGTTCTTTGTAAACTGGTCCAATACCGAAGCTGCCAGTTTAATGGTTTTTCGTACCTGATTAAAGCTGATAACGGAGGGTGTTTTTGGTAACACTTTAAACAGATATTACCAACAATTTAGTAATATTTTTTTATTCTTCTGGCTGAAGAAAGCCAGTAAGTGTTATTACTGGACCACTAAGTGCTGCAGAATGTAAAATATAGCACAATATGCAAATGTTTTAAATGCTACTACAATTTAGAACTTACTCTTAGGGAGCCAACTCAGCTAACATATACACCACCAGTCAAAAGTTTGGAAACACATCTTCTCATTCAATGTTTTTTCTTTGTTTTTATTTTCTACATTGTAGATTCATATTGAAAACAAACAAAATGATGAAGGAACACATGGAATAATGCAGTAAACAAAAAAAGAGTTTTAACAAACCAGAATATGATTTGTAATAAGGTAATGATGGACTGTTGTTTCTTTTAGTTAACAGTCTTTTCAAACTGACGGAAAACGGACTAGAACTAGTTTGGTTCAGTTCTTGTTTTTGATTGTGCAGCGGAAAACACAGTGAACATTATTATTGTATGTAGTATTATCAGGCCGGCTGACAGAAAGTGACCTTGCTGAGGAGTTTTGGGTCCCGACTGCTTGGCAGTTCTATGCAGCAGCGGCGGATAAGAGTTGAAGGAAAAGGTGAAGAACGCAGCGTTCTTTGCTTTGTCTTCCAGCAGTTTTGCCATGCTCTGACTGTGGTGGGATGGGGGCTGGCGGGCAGCAGGAGTGGGGAAAGCAAATTAACCAGAAATGACTGGATTTGAAGCTGCAGCTGGTAAGATTGAGAGAGTGGACTTAGCTTGAAAATTTGAAATAGTAAAATTTGAAATGGCCTCCCCCTCCCCCATTTCGCCTGATTGTCTTTTAAATAGGACAAGCAAAAATCTCATTTGATTGACACTCCATCAGACTCTCCCCCTGGATCTGATTGGTCGTTTTAAACCATTGGTTTCTTGCAAAGGGCATAAGGAACCTTACATGGAGCTGGAGGAGCCTGATTCTTTCACAGAGTGTATCATGTCCTTTTTATGAAAGTTACCTACTGCAGCTTTAAGTAGAAGGTTTGGGTAAAACCCATTCATACGTTCTGAATGAATGTAAGCACATACTGCTTTGTCCCTGTTTAACCACTGGTCACCATTTAGCATTATAACCCCTACTGACCTGCTCTGTCTCTGTCTGTCTCTCTTTTCCTCTGTCCCTCTGTCTCTGTGTGTCTCTGCCTTTTTATTGTCTTCTCATCTCTCCCTGTCTCTCTCTCTCTCTCTCTCTCTCTCTCGCTCTCTTTCTCTCTCTGTCTCTCTTTGTCTCTCTCTCTCTTTCTCTTTCTCTTTTTTCTCTCTGGGTATAGCTAAGGCGCGCCACAGTGCATGACCCCATTACGGGAAAGCTCACCACTGCTCAGTACAGAGTCTCCAAGAGGTAAGGGGTCCACCAAGGTTAGATTTCAGCTGGCCCTGCAGTTTGTGAGGGCTTTTAAGGTTCAGAAACCTCTGAATGCCAGTATAACTCTTTGCAAGGGAAGCCTTCCATAATCAGTTCAGGCTTAAAGGGGACCTCCTCAGGCTGGATGAACTGACGTATTGAAGTGCCCATGGAAAACTGACCTTTTCTCACTTTTCATATGTAAAATAGTTCGATATTGTGTGTAGTTTTCAATCAGAGCTCTTTTAGATAAATAGTTTAAAAAAGGACAGTAAGAAAAACAAAGAATTCAACATGGTTCTGCATTTAAATTACTGTTTATTGTTTTTAAAGCACTTATTGCACTGTATTAGGTGTCTTGTGCATGAATACTCCTGACTTTTCACTTCCCTCACTTTTTCTAGCTTGCCTGCAGCTACTGTGATGCATTGTGGGTTTTGCAGTTTTTGTTTGTATTACTTACAAAAACAGCAGTTTAAAATGAACTGAGTGACTGGCAAATGCTGTACATTTAAAACTATATTTTACAATGATCATACAATTGTAATTACCTTTGATTTTATAATTGTGCTCAGCTCTGTTGTTAAAACATTATACATACACAAATTGCCAATTGTTGAAGGGCCCATATCATTGAAATGTTTTGAACTGATTGTTTTGTGAAACACGAATACATTTACATATAAATACACGTACAGTAGTTCAGCCCAACTATTCACACGGGAACTGTGAGGAGTCTTTTAGCAAGTACTGTTCAGTGAATGAGACATAATTTAGGGTACCCCCCGTTGAGAACAGGGCTCGTTTTCATATCAGTCTTAAGGGCACAGTAACATTAAGTTGTAAGGGATGAAAAGAAGCTAAAAAATCCCATACAATAGAGAAAAAATAGAGAAACTGAAACATAACCATTGCAACTTGGGGTAAAAAGTAAAGAGGCCCCTTACAGTCACGTGTGAACACACCACAGCACACAGTGTGAACAGTGTGAAATTCTTTCTCTGCATTTAACCCATTTAACGCATTCACCAAGTGAAGCAGTGGGTAGCCAGTGATGCAGCCCTCAGGAAGCAGTGTGTGGGGATGGTACCTTACTCAAGGGTACCTCAGTGTTGCACTAGCAGTCCTGGGATTTGAACCCACAACCCTCTGATCGCAGGGGCAACTCCTTAACCACTAGGCCACCAGCTGAGGTGAAATGGGCCCTTTAAAAAATGAAGACTATGGGCCCTGTTAAATGTATTGATGAGACAGTTAGGGAGAGTGAATTCTTTAGAGATATTCCTTTTCTTTTTTATCTCTTTTTAGTTATTTCCCTCCACCCCCCCCCCACCCCCCCCACATGTAACACCCAAAGGACAATAAATCACATTGTTTGAAACATACTGGCAATCCCCCCCCACACACACACACACACTCTGTGAACTGTCTCTGTCCCTGCATAACCAGCCGTTTGAGTCTATGCTTGAAAATATCCTTTAATAAAGATATACATAGAAGGCTCAGTCATGCTGCCGCCCACACTAGAGTGGTTTAACTCACCCTGGTCATTACTTGTGTGTGTGTGTGTGTGTGTGTGTGTGTGTGTGTGTGTTTGCGCATGCGCGCGCGTGTTTTTAGCCATGGGGAAACTGGGTGGGGTATTTTAACCACATTCCCTGCAGTTTGGCTTCTGTAGGGTTTTTGTACGTCTTTAATCCGAGCCTACGTGAGCGTGAACACACACAAGAACGTGGAAACAACAGCAAAGCAGCGCAAAGAGCTCCCTTACACTTGAGGGGGCCGAGAGAGTGAGTGAGGAGGAAAGGGAGAGAATGAGAGAGAAATGCAGGGAGTGAGGGAGATAAGGAGCGAAACAGCTCGAGAGAAAGAGCAGATGCAGATGGAGAAGAGACAGAAGGTTCAGGTCACAAGCATCCCATGATCCGATTGGCTGGACAAAGATATGAGTTCGGGAATGCGTCCAATAAAAACACAGCTTTCATCACGGCAGATTTGGCCACTCGGCTTTCTGCATTGCTGACATTCCAGCGCCACAAGCAGCCTTTATATAGTGTAGCCTCGAGTGTTTACAGCCGCATTCGAATTCAATGCATAAAAACTGTCAGCTTGTGTGAATAACATTTACCAGAAGAGCTTTTCCATAAAGTTGACTGAATCCATGGATCTTTATCACTGTCTCCTAAACAAAACGCTTCCAGTACGTATGTCAGACAGGAAATTAAAGGGTTGCTTACTCATTCTTTTTCCATTCATTCTCTCATCCTTCTCTTCTACTAACTCATTGCGTCACATGCATTGTTGCATTCTTATCAACAGTCTGATTTCTTCCATGTTGGTTTCTGGTGAAATCCTCCACCATAAAGATGGGCAGTAGAACCAGGCCTTGTTTTAGACGTGCAGCAGCGGGATTTGCATCAGATTATGTCTTATTCTGGCCTTCCAGGACTGGAATGACTGGTCTCTGTCCTGTAATTTTACTCTATTTATTTTTTATTTGATTGACTTGGAAAAAGTAAGTTATTTACAGAAACTATTAAGGAGAGACTTATTTTGGAAATGAAAAACCACCAGAATCCAGATGTGAAAGTCAGACTGAAACCAGACCATCTGCATGTGGTGTGCTTTATATTACTCACAGTTGTTTGTTCAGTTAATGCATCGTATAATGATAACAATAAATAAATAAGGTATTTCCTTTATTCAGTGGAGCAACGTTTTGTGTCTTAAATTGACTGTAAACCCTTCCACTCCAGTGCCTGGCTGACGGCTGATGAGCACCCGGTGATTGCTCGGATTAACCAGAGGATTGAGGATCTAACAGGCCTGGAAATGGACACAGCAGAGGAGCTGCAGGTGAGTTACTGATCAGAAGAACATTAATCATTTCTATACTGGCTGCTCTAGTTTTGTACTGTTATTGGCCTTGTGCTGTTTCAGAATGAGAGTTTGCTGCTTAATGTAGGTTTGAGAAAGTGCTGAAGACGTGTCATTGTCTTTTGGCAGGTGGCAAACTATGGAGTTGGAGGACAATATGAGCCTCATTTTGACTTCGGCAGAGTGAGTCTCCATCTGCGCATTTAAAGAGAAAACTCAATATTTTATTATATTATACCCTTAAACACTTTTAATAATATGTTTTATAGTTTACGTCTTCTTCTTCTTCCTCTTCGTCTTTTTCTATAATAAGAATATTAAGTTTCATTGTAAATTACGATAGTTTATTGTGAAATATATAGTGCACAGGCCTCTGTATATTGCTCTGACTGTGTGTTTGTGTATGCATGCGTGTGTGTATGTGTGTGTTTATCTGTATGTGTGATGGATTGCTCTTGTGTGTGTGTGTGTGTATGTCCGTGTGTGTGTGTGTGTTTATCTGTATTTTTGATGGATTGGTCCTGTGTGTGTATGTGTACGCAGAAAGATGAGCCGGATGCGTTTAAAGAGTTGGGCACAGGAAACCGAATCGCCACCTGGCTCTTCTATGTGAGTTATGTCGCACGTCTGTTCCCCATCTGTCTGCCTTTTATTCTTTCATTCCATCTCTCATCTCCTCTGAAGACTGTCATCATCATCTGCTGAGGACAGCTTTGGTTTATACAGTGAGGCTATTTCTCTCAAGGGAATATCATCCTTTCATCTGTTTATCAGGTTTAAACTCTTCGGGTTTAAAAGGAGCCATGCAAATTGTATTTAATTTGTTTAAATCACTTTTTACTCATGTTATACCTTTATGGACAAAGTAGGTGCTTGTTGGAATAACTAGATGTAGCTGTGATTTGTTTTCATTTAATCTAAGGAACAGTAGCTTTTTCATAACGAAGCTATTCTTGTGAACTCTGTGTTGCAGATGAGTGATGTTTCAGCAGGGGGCGCTACAGTGTTCCCAGATGTTGGAGCAGCAGTGTGGCCCAAAAAGGTAGGAGTGTTCTCCCGTCACGAGTCACAGTAAATGTTGAATTTGCATTATTCTCATGTGTGTATTGTATATGTGTGCGTGTGTGTGTGTGTGTGTGTGTGTGTGTGATGTTTCAGGGTACAGCAGTGTTCTGGTATAACCTGTTTGCCAGCGGGGAGGGCGACTACAGCACCAGACACGCTGCCTGTCCCGTACTTGTGGGCAACAAATGGGGTGGGTTGAGTTCCGCTGCGCCCGGACACTGTTACCACACTGGCTGGAGAAAGACATTCTGGTCCACTTCTGGAAAACTTGGCCGACGGTTTTGCAGATAGAACAGAAGCTTAGGCTGCGGTCAGAAGTAACAGGCTACTGACTGTGTATAATTATGCTCCCACGTTTTGGTGCGAGTGTAGCAGCACCATTCACAGGCCGTGTGAGTGCACGTACGTGCCTCGTGAAATGTTCATTACAAAAGTCAAAGTCAAAGTGAACTTTATTGTCGTTTCATCCATATACAGTATACAGAGAGACAAAAGTTTCACAGTGTACATGTAGTCTAACAGACACTGTGAAACAAAACAAAACAGTGCTAATAGTGCAAATTGCTGTAGAATGTAGTACATTGGCCTATTGCCAAATTTGGAAAAATCTTCCAATTCTGATCTCGGTCGATTCTAATCTTGGCCCTGCTTTTTTTTCTTCCATATTTATACTTAATTTAAATATAATTTATTTCTACTGTTACATTTTCTTTTCATCTTCACAGTTGGGCATCGTACAGCAATAAGCATTTCACTGCATGTCGTACAATGTATGATTGCGTATGTGACAAATAACGTTTGAATTTGGTTAGTGTGATTGTGGAAGCAAGTATTAATATCACTATCATTATTTTTATTCCACTGTGAAGTCTGTCTGAAAAATTAGCATGGTTCCAACTCTGACACATGCCTTAGACCCCCACAGTGTGTTTGCATACAGCGTATCGATTGGATAATCAGGGGCCAAGTACTGATCGTTTAAAGATTGTTTGTGTAGTCGAGATGCCTCTATAATGTCTGTGGGGAGAGAGTGGCGGGGCGAGTCACCCTAACAGTGTATAAGGGAGAGAGAGTCTCTGAGCGGGCAGTGTGACATCAGCTTACTGTACCAACTATGACACAACAAGACAAATGCACAAAAAGTCTGCACAAGCTACAGAGACGGCAAACTCATAAAAAGCTTTTCAGATACTAAAGCAAAAGTCGATTATGAAAAGAAAGACACGTGTCACGGTTTGCTACGGTAAACAAAATAAATAATCAGCCTGTAAACTCCTCTTTCAGTGCTGTTAGTTAACTGGCAAGCTGTTATCTTGCTCGGTTTACCGATTTATCTTCACAGCTCTGAGTGAAAAATGTGTTCATATTGAGCCTGAAGGACAGTAAAGTGTGGCAGTGAGTCTTAAGTTAAGTTAGCCTGCAGGTTTTGTGCAGGTTTTTTCTCGGATTCTTTGGCTCTGTGCCCCCCGTTTTGAGTTGTGCTTGTCAGAAATAATCTTCTGTGAGCGCTGGAGCGCAATCACACTTCACATTTTCTTGCAGGAGTGCGTTCTAGTTTACACTGTTGCTCTGTGTCTTCCTACAGTATCAAACAAATGGATCCACGAGAGGGGTCAGGAGTTCAGACGACCCTGCACCCTCAGCGAGACGGAATGATGAACGGAAACTGTTTCCATCCCTCGTCCCTCGTCCCTTCATCCTTCCAAGCCCCAGTGTGCCGTTAACTCTGCACTAAGGACGTTGACAATCTCCCCCACTTTCCTATTTTCCATCTCTGCTGGACTTGAAGCCTGGGTTCGGTGTGAGGTGCTCTCAGTGTCCCCTGACTGACCACGGAGGTGTCGCAGTCCAGTCAACAGGCTTAAAAGTGAAAGTTTATCAATCTAATGGACTAAATATGTTACAGAAGCAGCCACTTTCGTCATTAAGTGCTCTCCAGTCTGTTTGAAATGGTCCGAGGCGAGTGTGTGATGATTTAGGCCTGCAGTCCGTTTAGTGTTGGTTTTGCTTGCACTCTGGTTTCAGAGCAGGGAGGAGGCCACCATTCTGTCCAAAAAAAACGTTCAAACACACACACACACTCCTGCAGGGCTCCAAGCACGAACAGTCCAGAATAAGGAGAGAAAAGTGTTTCCGCTTTTCTGACCAAAGGAGCGTTTTTTATTTCCATAAATAAATTGTGGTTTGAGCTTTTGAACAAATGCTGCCAAAGTTTTTCACAAACTGACACTCCTCAGATGACCAAAGTACACATTTTCTTTGTTGCATTCCTGGGGCCAATGCAAAACACAATTTTTATTTATCGTCAGAGGTAAAACCTTTTTTGTGTGCTTTTGTGTGTATGGAGATATTTTTTTGAATGTGTGAGGTTTTCTACGGAAATAAAAAATAATGTGCCATTCACTTCCGTCTTTGTCGAGCCCTGTTATTTCAGACTGTAAGACTCTCTCTAGGTGTGTTGTTTGAGTACTGAAGTTTTTACTGAGTAACAAGAGCGCCCTCTTGTGCATGTTTTTGGCCCACTTCGCAGCTGATGTACAGTAAGTGTCCATCAAAATGGAGAGGGTTCTTCAGTCCATCAAGGGTTCTTCAGTCTATCAAAAACGCTTAATATGTCACTGCAGACTGACAAAAAATATGCAAACATCTTGAAAAGCTTGATGTCTGTAAACTACTGGACCCAAGAATTTAGTAGCTGGGCTTTACACCAAAAATCACCATAAAACTGTACAAACACAAAAAATAAATAAGTTGTCAGAAATAACAATTTAAAGGGAAATTCCATCTGTTGTTCAGAATTACTGCATTGTTTCATGCATTCAAGTCATTCAGAGAGATTAACTGTAGAGAGACTGATGACTCTAATGCACACACACAGCATCCCTCAAACCTGCTTCAAGAGAATTGCTTTCATTCTTATCCAGAATCATTGACAGGACAGTCTTCAAACAGGGCTCAGAATTCCTCTCTTGGAATGACCTCCTTGATCCAAACCAGTGTCGTTTCAAGACAGGCCATTCCACTGAAATGGCTCTGCTATCAGTGACCGAAGTTTTAAATACAGCCAGAGCAGCAGCTCAGTCCTCAGTTCTTATCTCTGGATCTATCAGCTGCCTACGATCCAGCTGATCACACCACCCTCCTATCCATCCTCTCAAAGATCGGCATCTCAGGCAAAGCTCATGCCTGGTTTAAAGCTTACCTCTCTGGGTATTGTGGTTGGGTTGAACACCTCCATCCCATCAGGTGTCCACCGGTGTGCCCCCAGGCTCAGTACTGGGGCCCCTACTCTTTGCAATTTACACCACCTTCTTAGGCACGATTATTCAGTCTCATGGCTTCTCCTATCACTGCTAGGCCAACAATACACAGCTACACTTGTTCTTCCTGCCAGATGACCGCACTGTCTCGACACGCTTGCTTGTCTATCAGACACGTCCACATAGATAAAGGATCACCACCTGCAGTTTATCTTGCCAAGACAGAACTTCTGGTTATTTCAGCCAAACCTTCTATCCATCAAAATATCAAGATAAAAATTTCTTCACCCCATCCAAGGTGACTTCTGGGTCTGCACCCAGCTACCCTAATCCTCTCATTCAGGCTTATGTTCCTATTCGCTCCCTCCACTCCTCCAAGGAACATCATCGGTCTCTGACATCCCCACACAAGGAAAACCCAGTCCAGGCTGGTCTCATTCTGGTTCTCCACGGGTGGAATCAGCTGCCTAAGACGACCAGAGCAGCAGAATCCCTCTCTAGCTTTGAAAACTTCCTTGCACTACTCTTACATTAAGATTTAGCACTGAGAACGCTCCTCTGGTTCTCACGCTGTCTTGAAACTGGAGTGTTTCCTCGTGTTGTAGGTTGCTTTGGATAAAAGCGCCTGCCAAATGAATGTAATGTAAGTATTGATCAATATTATCACTATAGATTTTCTAGATAACATACGGCTCTTTTTCATTTATAATAGAATAATAATCATCATCATAATTTATCATGCTATTATTATAATGCTATTATTATTCGTTATTGTTGTTATTCGTAGTAGGAATAGTATACGTGCTATTATTATTATTATTATTATTATTATTATTATTACTATGGTTTATTCTGTTCTTAAACCACAAAAAAGAGGGAGAGGGTAAAAAAGAGAGAGAGCGAGAAAGACAGAGAGAGAGAGAAACAGAAAGAGAGAGGGAGTCAGACAGAGAAACGGGAAGAGAGAGAGAGAGAGAGAGAGGAAGACAGAGACAGAGAGAGAGGGAGAGAGAGAGAGAGAGGGAGAGATGGGTGTGTCCCGGTGGGTCATGTGACTCATCCGTACAAATTCTCAGCGCGTGTCAGCATCTGTGCGGTTGCGGCGGAGAGAGAGAGAGATAGAGAGAGTAGGGGGTGAAAAAGGATAGAGAGAAAGAAGGAAATAAGTAAAGAAGGAGATAAAGTGAGAGCTGCAGAGAGTTAAGGGAAGGATCTGAGTGTTTGAGTGTGAGAGTGGAGAGATGTTCCCGATGGAGAACTCGGTTCTGTATGATAACGGCCTGGACCAGGAAGAGTACATGATGCAGGAGGAGGAGTGGGACCGGGACCTGCTGCTGGACCCGGCCTGGGAGAAACAGCAGAGGAAGGTACACACACACACACACACACACACCCCTTCAGCATCAAACACACACTCACACACACCTTCAGCATCAAACACACACTCACACACACCTTCAGCATCAAACACACACTCCTCCAACTTCTCCAAACTCCTCCATCTTCTCCAATACTTCTGAACTCCTCTGACATGTTCAGTGGCTCTGAGATCTCCTGCGTCTCTGCCAGTTCTAGTGTCTTCGGTTTTCAACATCTTCCACTTCTCCAAAAGCAAATTCATGATTTGTCCTACACCTACAGCCCCTCCAGTTTATCTCACCAATCCAGTTTCAGCTACTTCAACTTCTCCAACATCTGGGACTTTTCAAAAATGTTCAGTTTTTCTGAGATCTTTAACTTTACAAAAATTCCAATTTCTTCAACTTTTTTTCAGCATCCTTTAACTTTTCCAAAAGCAGATTCCTGACTTCTCCAGCACCTCCAGCTACTTATCTCACTAATCCAGTTTATCCAACGTGAACTTCTCTAACATCTCCCTCTCATCTATTGTTCATCCCTAAATTATCCAACTTCTTTCAGCTTTCCAATTGATTACACTTCTCAAACGTCCTGTCTCCAGTTCTCATTAGTCTGATTTCAGTAACCTTTCCCTTTTCTCCAACTTTAAAGCCCTTTAAGGTCTTTAAATTGCTTCTATGAGCTTCAGCAATGGTGATATGTGTTATTTCATTTAAAAAATCCAAAAGTGCACAGGAGGAGCATCTAGAGCTGTGAATGAATTAGCTTGGGTTGATACAGCGGTACTGTATACCACTGAATATTGTGGTTATTCTCAATGGTACTGATTTAGAGTCTGTGTTGGGTATAAAGTGAGCCATTTCTACCAACATTACATGTGTAAACTGTCATTCTTCTCTCTCTTGGGCTGGAGAGAGCACCCAAACCCATGTTCTCCAGCAAAAGGGGAGTAAGCAGCTCTCTCTGATGGACTAATGGCAAAGGGGCAGCATTTTTTGGGTTCTTCTATTGAAACAGCTATTTTAGATCGATAGTTTATTGTTCAGTGGTAATACTGAGACATATAACACATTTAAATTGCTACGTTTCATTTATGCTGAAAGATTCAAAACAAAATAGCCACCCAAAGATAGATACATAGAACTGAATGGCTGGGTGAAGGTTGTAACTTTAGTGTTGCATTAATTGGAATATTGTTGCCTTATTGTATTTCCAGTTCGTTAACACTGGTGTGTCTGGTTTTGAGGCTCAGGCCTAACAATAGCCCAAGGGCTCTCGGAGACTGATATGGCTGGAATGCGGGACTGTCAACAGATGCTGCTAACGCATGACGGCAGTCCCTGGGATTAGAATGGATGCTGGCGCTAATTTTAACTCCAGGGACCAAAAGGCATCGTGGTGGGTTAATCCCATGTCCTTGGTGAGGAATTCTTTTGTTTGCTAAAAATAAGAAAAGAAAGAAAGCAAAAAAAAGATGTCAAAGTGCAAATGTGTAACTCCTGCGTAGCCTCAAGTCATGGCCTCATTACTAAAGTCCTCATGCCAAAAACTGGCCCACATCCACTGAGTTGTTCATATTTTAGTTTATTTTCAGCTCCGTTGAAGCAGAGGGGTTTAAGTCCACCATGGTTTTAGCTGTGGATGGGTATCGAGACCTGGCACTGAACTGGTCCCAGTTAATGATGGCTCAGTTCTGAAATATGGAGAATCTCCTGGACCAACTGCTATTGGTGTTTGTGCAGCATTAATGTATTCTAACAGCTGCGTTTTCAAACAGTGGATGCTGGATTGGATCAGTGGATGGGGGCGGTGTGGCACCAACACACATTTGTTGATCAGAATATTTGTAGCGACGCTCCTCCCTCATTATATACACATGAAACTCAGGACTTTGTCCAAAAAAAGTCATGATAAAGTAACCGATAAATCTTTTCATGCAACTTCTTTATTTTTTGCACCAAATTATGGAGAAAAAGAAGAGCATCGATAAGTATCATATCAATAGCAGTATCAGTATCGATACTGGTGTCAGAAAAGTCAAGTCAAGTTTATTTCTATAGTCCATTATCAGACACAAAGGTCATTCAATGTACTTTACAGGAACAGAATAAAAATATGAATAAATCAGGAAGCATAAAAATAGTTGGAAGTAAAAAACTAAAAAACTAAAAGAACTGAAAGAATGCATAGAAAATAAAAGAAGAATTAAGGATTAAAAGTGTCACTGACAAATCCTAATGATACCCATTACTAGTTTTAGCCATCTCCTGGAGTCAAACCTTCTTGAGTATAACCACGTTGTCCCATATTGGCAGTATCTAGATCTGACATTATTTATAATGGTTTTTAGCTCAGTGTGGTTTGAAGCAGTTGAGTACATGGTTTAGGTTCTGTTTACAAGAGGATAACTGGTAAGCATCCAGTTTAAGGGGGGCCTGACCACTTTCTGGTCCTCCAATTACATCAAAAACATAACGGCATTCATTATTAAGGGGAAAAATACTGTTGCTGAAAAAATAACTAAAAAAGAAAATGAAATTTTGCATGACTATTAAATAGACAATACTATGTGCAATTAATAATTAATAAAATTCTTTGAACTGAAAAAGGTCTATTAGTTAAAACTTTTAAAAAGTAAGAGAGTGTATTAGGGAAAAACAGTGCCATGTATTCAGTGGTCCTGGCCACCATGGGGAGATTGTGAGTTTGGTCCCTGGTGGTGCTGCAGCCATTTGTGGGGCAGGACTGTCCTGGGTGGGGAGGGTGGCCCCCCTCTGCATCACTCATTTAGCATAATGCTAGCCGGCATGGGTATCTGTTAGGTGCCCTAAAAGAATCGGTGGTTAGTGTTTACCTCCAAGCATGTTAAGTCGTCCACTGACGGTGCATTAACAGCACTTTGAGAAGATTTGTTACATTTACAGCTTTTAGCAGACGCTTTTATCCAAAGCGACTTCCACTCCCTAACTACAGGGGGCAGTCTCCCTGGAGCAACTTGGGGTTCAGGGTCTTGCTCAGGAACCCAGTGGTGGTATGCCGAAGATAGGATTCGAACCGATGACCTCTTGACCCAGGGACTCGCCCCACCCTCCCAGTGTTGGTGGTGAGCAGCCATGCTATTGTAGCGTCATTATTTTCTGAATCGTTTTCTGAGTTGAGGACGTATTCCCACTTTCCGTTTAGCAATTCCAAGTTTTCCTCATGTTTCCTAAATGGGTCTGGAATTCTGACAAGCCTGAGTCAGGAACACCATAAGCTTTTATTAAACTTTAGCTTATTGAGTATGTCTGCAGTAACTGTGTACATTGTATTTTTCACTAATCTTCATTTTCGCTGTATTTTAACCCACGAATAAGATTTTGGCCGTGGCCTGCTGTTAGCCTTGAGCTATTCTCACCAGCTCTTCTGTCCTTATCTCAGTCTATCCCTCGAGCTGCGGATCACATCACACCAGCCGCATCTCTAAAGCAGCTCACTCTCCACGGATGAATGAAATTCTTTCCCTCCATCACAGTTAGCTTCCATGTAACCCTCCCCTCTCACCCCCCACCTGAGGCTTGCATCCCCAGGTTCTCTTATCAAAGCAGGCCCAGCAGAGTGGGCTAAATTTACCCCCTTACCGCGACAGGAATGTGCTCTGGACTGGACCCTGGAGCTTTGATCTGACTTGCCCTGGTCCAGTTCTGCTTTAATGGCTCACACCACACAACACTCAGACCTTGTCATTAACTTTCCACAGCGGTACTGCTCTCGCGGGTAATGGAAGACTAGTGGAGACGTAATAGACATTGGAAACATAAGAGAATTACACTGTGTTCCATGTTCTGGGTCCATTGTTAGAGATCACTGTATTAAAGAAATATTAAAAGAATCCAGTTTATGTCATTGTTTATGTCAGGTTAGGTATTTTCTCCGTATCTGATAATCAGCCAAGGCATGTTTGGAAAATTTTGGGGATGTACAGTAAACCCCCGCCTACCCCCAGTCTACTGCGGATTTTTTTTGAGAACCGAGCTAATAATTGTTCGCTGAAACCCCCGCACCTACTTGGAAACTGCAGATATCCTCTGCATTTTATGGTCCCTCTGCTTTTTTCATGCCAATTTATAATTTTTCATGCATTTTAGTGCTAAATTATTAAGAAAAATATTATTGACTAATTTTGTAACGTAAATACATTTCCATATAAAATATTACTATACATTTTTGGTACTGTCCAGAGAACACAAAGAAAGACGTCATGGGATGGTGAAATGCTGTACTGAGAGGCGGGAAGTGTGAAAGTAGCCAATCTGAGAACGTTACTTATTTCTCCTTGCTGCTGATTGGCTGCTGCCCTGTGTGACGCTGAAGTCCAGAATTTTCCCTGTGGAGCGTCTCGAGTGTTCTCATGTTTTTTGTTTGTATTTTTATTACTGTAAATTGAATTAATTTAGTGCTGTATTTACCTGCTCATACCAAAGAAAACGACAGCGCACACCAGAGAAAACGAGCGTGCATGAGTTACAGTCCAGTCTATACAGGGGTAACATCGGTATTTACATTCTAGCACTGCAGGAGTTCAGTGTAAACTGTACAGTATGAATACGGGTTTACCTTCACATTTTCTTTAAGGGTAAGGAGTTTAAAATGAAATGTTTTAGGAACATTTTGGGGGCATATTTTGGGTTTGCACCATAAAAATAGGAATTTTCAGGCATTTTTGTTTCCCACATCACAGATTCGTGGTTTTTCACTATACGCAGGTGCTCTTGGAACGTAACCCTCGTGAATGTCGGGGGTTTACTGTATTTACTGAAAAGATTTCTATGATCATTTTGGCTGATCATCAGTTACACACAGGGTAAGTGGGGAAATTATGCAAATTGAAGTTTGTATATGTGTGTATGTATACAGATATATGTACACGTATGTAACATATATATATATATATATTTACATATACGTACATATATAGATAGAAATAGATATAATCTGTTCTGCATTTTTGCACACACAGCTCTCTGCTGTTAGAATCAAAATACTGTATTCATTCAGTACTGTAGCTATTGTGGATTGTACTAAATGCTCTTTTGTCTGGTCTGCACTTGTGGTCTTGTGGTGTTCAGTTGTGTTTCTGTTCTTGTGTTGCTCCATGGTCCTGGAGGCACGTTTTTTCATTTTACTGTGTCCTGTGTGTGTATATGGTCGAAATGACAATAAAACCTACTCGAATTGACTTGCCCTGACTATGAACATAAGTCAAGTCAAGTAGTACTTACTTAAAATTGCATAAGTAAATAAATAGACTGAGTGGTTCTACAACTCATTGGTACTTGGAAACAGAGGCTAGATGTTCCAGGTTGTTGCCAAAGAAATCCCAGGCATCAGTCAGAGGAAAGCCGGCCGGTGATTTATGGCCAGGGCTTTTCCCTCCTGTCTTTATGACCGCCTTTATTAAAGCATGACTGGGACCGGCATTTGCTTTCTGAGAGATGACATCAGTGGCTGGAGCGAAAGAGTGGTTTCCATAATCTCATACCTCAAAGCTCTCCAGGCAACAGGGAGGTACTTCACCATCCCCACTGCTGAAGTATGGTGCTCAGCTGAAGGTAGCTGTGGTTAAAATACGTAATGAAAGCATTCTCAATATAATAACTAAAAACATTAACAATTAGCATTACAACTTTTGCATAATTTGTTGATTAGTATAAAGTCAGAGTGGGTCGGTGTTAAGATTAAACTTACCGAGTCAGAACAGTGATGGTGAATGGAACCAGACGTCAGCCAATACCAACCTCCCTCACAGTTATTATATGAAATGTTATGAATGTGCTGCCTGGTGTGTAGACATGTGTAGGTCCACTGGTGGGTTTGGGTAGTAAGTAATTGTCTGTATTTGCATTGTGGACATCGTGGCCCCTGGTTCCCATCGTCACCACTATACAGTAAATGTTTCCAGGGCTAAAATAAGAAGCCCGTTGCGAGAGCGGGAACCTCAGTGAGTGACTTGGCGAGTTATTTTTTGGGCCAAATGTATGTAGAATTAGCAATTAGCTTTGCTGATTTTTTAATATCGGCGCTCCAAAACGGCTATTTTTCAGGAAACTAAAAAAACGATGTATATTCTAAATAATTGAATACTGTATCATGAAAATTGGTACAACTATTTTCAACACATTTCATTGGTTAATAATTTCTCAATTTTACAGACCCACGTGGAGACTGACCAATAGTATCGATTTTTGAAAAAAAATAACCGAGACCAAAAGTGGAGTTACGAGGTTTCCGCCAGACAGCAATGATATGTTCTCACATCATGCCATTTGGGTACATGACACTGTCTCCTGGCAGTAAAACAGTGATCAATAAGGAAAAATGCCAGAAAGAGTATTCTGTTGGGATTTAAAGGGTGAAATATACGAATACTGCATACAGAAATGAGTACAAGCATATTTAAAATATTCAGGCCAGTTTTACCTGATGTATTTATTGTGCAGTTTTCTCCTGTGTGACTGATGTTCTGTCTCCTGTCCAGACCTTCACTGCGTGGTGTAACTCCCACCTGCGAAAGGCGGGCACTCAGATCGAGAACATCGAGGACGACTTCAGAAACGGCCTCAAACTCATGCTGCTGCTCGAAGTCATTTCAGGTACATGAACACACATCGTTTTAAATGAACCACATGTCACTTGTTTCGGGGTTCTCACTGTATTTAGGGGTTCTCAACATTTTTAAACATGACACACAGTATTACACTGTTCCCGTTTTGTTATTAATGTTCTGTTGGTGATGATGTTTTTGTAAAACTCAGTAAACAAAGTGAAAAAAAAATGACATATCATAAAGCATTTTTTGTATGGAAATAAAAGAGTATCTTCAATATCCGTACTGATGCCTTAGATAGTGACAATGCAAGAACCGTATGGTTGCCATGCTTTCCCAAATCCTCCTGATCTCTTTCCTGACCAGGTGAGAGGTTAGCCAAGCCTGACCGAGGGAAGATGCGATTCCACAAGATAGCCAACGTCAACAAAGCTCTCGATTTCATCACCAGCAAGGGAGTCAAGCTTGTCTCGATTGGAGCTGAAGGTACGTTTCACATCAGCATTTGATCTGGGTGTTTTTGGGTTAAAGACAGAACCTTAAGAACTGGGTTCCTCAAGGGTTCTTTAAAACTTAGAGTGCAAGTGTCACAGATCTGTGCTGGAAGTGCAACAAATTGTCGTCATACGGCCGAAAAACTCCTTATATGGAAGTTGATGCTCAAGGTGTCAGATGTCACGCCAAAGACTTTTGGACAGGATTGTATGTGTCAGAAATGATGTACAGCGTGTCCTCGGGTTACAACAGTCTCAACATATGACGTTTCAACTTTGCGACGCTCACTCTCACTCCCACTCAACTTACACTGTTAGCCTCGTGCTTACGGACTACGTGGGTGAACTAGTCTGCTTGCGCAGTGGAAGAATACGCAGTAACGCGGCGTCTGAGTGAAGGAGTTTTCCTTTTCCTTTTTCTGTGGCTCCGTTGTGTTTTTATGATTTTAGGATCAGTAAGTGACCGAGGCTTGGGTGTGTTTTAACTTACACTTTTCAGGTTACATCACTGTGGAAGGAACGGATCTGTGGCGTAACTTGAAGAACCCCCTGTATTATTTTGTGATTTCACACACAATTGCTATCAAAAGTCCGGTCATTGCCTGCGTTTTTATGCCCATTTGTGTAGAAATTGTGGATGGAAACGTTAAGATGACTCTCGGAATGATCTGGACCATCATCCTCCGATTTGCAATCCAAGACATCTCCATTGAAGGTATGGAAATGTTTACTTGTGGACTACTGATAAATGCTGTTTACTACTGTTTGTACTGACGACCAGTGATGGTACAAAGCGCACTGGGTACCTTCTGTGATGTAATAACAAAGGACTGATCCTGCTGGAGGACGTCCTCCTTCCTCCTCTCTGTAGGCCCTTTTCCACAGGTCCTGTATGGAACCGTATTGTACCTAAACTGAACTGCAAAGATTTTGAAGTGTGATGAAAATCTAACCCAGAGAACTTGGTGATGTCCTGGATCACCTTCATGTTTCTCACAGAGTTAAAGATAAATTTGTTAGTGTTATAGAAAACTCACACTGAAATTTATCTTCAGCCCAAACAGACAGTCGAGCTCGTACTTTGTCGACTCCCCAGTTTGTATCTCCGTCACTGCCTGTGCAAAATAACAGTGGCGTCTCTCCATGTTGTGATGACCGATCAGAAAGCAGTGATGCAGTCAGCTCGGCTGCGGCCCACTTTCGGCTCCGGTTCGGGTCACTCTGTTTGTAAGGGAAAACAGTTGTTCACCATTAGTGACACAGGTTGGACTGTTAGAGCTTTTGAGGAGGCTTCAAAGGCTTGATTGGACTGAGGTTCAGGTAGGGAGAGGTCGGTCCATTTTTTTGCTTTGTAGACGAGCATCAGCGTTTTCATTAGGCTTTGAAGGAACCCACTAATGGAAACAGTAGTAAACAGTAGTTTACATAGAAGAGACAGTACATTAAACAGAATAAACAGTGTAACAGTAATGTAGTGTTACAGTAGTGTAATGTAAACCTTATGGTTATTACACAGAAGGCAGTTACAGCATTGAACAAAGTGCAATGAATGATGGAAACAATACAATAAATAGACAATACAGCAGTGTAACAGCATAGTGTGAATGGGATGTATGGCTGTTGTTGGACAATGTTTCTCCAAGGTTTGCATGTGCAACCCAGGAACAGACTAAGGGTGCTTTCACATCTGTGGTTCGGTTCATTTGGTCCGGACCAAGGGCAACAAATGATACATTGTAGCATTTTT
>JBBPCX010000001.1:38875741-38888755 GCA_037974365.1 Hydrocynus forskahlii
TAAAAGCAGTTTAGCAGCAAACTTTGTGAAAACTAATATTTGTGTCATTCTCAAAACTTTTGGCCACGACTGTACACTCATACCAGTTCCACACATTCTGCCATGCCATTACCATGTGGATCATTACTGTACCGAGAATGGTCAGGACCCAAATAATATCTGGTCAGCAGCAGTAGTCAGAAACTAACCAGTTATTAATGGGACAGAAGTAGGCTGTTAAAATGAGCCACAATCTCTAATTTTGTAGTGGACCTAACGGGTTAGTGGACCTCATAAAGTGGACAGTGAGTGTAAGCACAAGTGTATCTCATGAGGTGGATGCTGAATGTCAGTGGCATTTTTTTGCTAGCTTGAAACAATTACAGACCAAATAAAGAGGTATCCCAGGTTAAGTTTGTGTGTGTGATTAGTAATTCTTATTTGAGTAAGTGAGTGTTTGATTGATTACTTGATTGCAGGAGAAGGAGCTGGAAAAGCAGAGGCTCTTGCTTCAGCAGGCACGACTACATGATCGCGGAGCTGCAGAAATGGTCCTACAGAGACTCAGTGGCAGCAGAGGCAAGCAGACCAGCACAGTACAATCCATCACATCCTTCTAGTTGTATTTATCTGACAGCCATTTACATTGGGAGGTTTCTCTTGCTTTCCAGGCTCTGTGCTTTCACAGTCTTAACACCCTTTGCACTGTTAAGTGGTCAATAGCCAACACTTGCTTCATTCCCAGCACTGTGTTCAAGAAAGAAAGCAAAAGGTGTATTTTTTTTACCAAGTTAGTCAGGAGCACAGTTAGGAGCACAGTGACAGGTGCAGCAAAAGCTGATAATGGACTAGCTGACACACAAACATGACACCTGAATACAAAACTCACCACTCACACGCGAGCACACACACACACAAACACACACACACACACACACACACACACAATGTAGTGATAGCTTCCATACAGATCTACAAATTAACCTTAATGTATGGGGAGAATCCAAATCAGTGTTCTGTTATGAAAATTTGCTTACATTTAGCTAATATAAATGTCTCCATTCTACTTGTGTGAGAGGAATTTGGCATATCTCTTTTTACTCCAAATAGTGGCTTACAGAGACACTGGGTTGCCACAGGCTTTTTATTATTATCTTTGGCTGTGCAGCAGGTTTCACCAGCAGACTGTGATGTAATATTTCTACTTAAACTTGACTGTCTGTCTAGCCTTCAATAGTCTCAAACCAATCAATGATTCTGTTCAGTCTCAGAACACCTGCAGCATGCGATCAGATTGATATAGCCTTTGATCATGCAGCTCTGGTGTATTTGGAGCTGGGTCAGAGGGACAGGTTTTAAAAATCTCTCCTTTTAGTATGCTGGAACTGTGCTTACGGTGTCTTCATGGACAAATGCCACAAGGCTCACAATCCCTTTCTTAGACACTGAGGGACTTATGTGGATCAAGGCTGTCTCCTCTGTATTTGAAAGAGTTCACTGCATGTTCATGCACTTTCTGCTATGCTTTAAATTAACAGGTGCTATGGGGCCAATGGTGGCATTCACTCTTAAACTTGGCATAGCCATCCTGAATGGTGGGAACACGGCTGTACAGCAGGTTGGTTTGGGTTGATGTCTTAATATAACTATGATCATATTCACTCACTGGCTACTCTCTTCCATAGTTCCAGCTTCTTGGTGATCAGTTAGAGACTGTATACATGCTGCTGATGCACTGTTTGTTAGAAATCCTCTAGACACTTATCAGTCGTCAATTTCTGACCACAGAGCTGCTCCTGGCTGGCTATTTTTGGGGTGGTTGACCATTTTAACCTATCAGTGACACTGGTGTGTAAATAGTGGGGATGCACCGAAAATTCGGCCACCGAAAATCTTCGGCCGAAAATGGCAAAAAAAAATTTATTTATTTTTTTTAACGTGACCGAAACAGTGATGACGCAATGATGATGCAGATGACGCAACCGCAGCCTGCAGGCACCAGATTGGATTAGAGTCAGCATGTCTGCCGTGTGGGAGCATTTCAATATTTCTAAGAAAGACACGCGGAAAGCTGTCTGTAAAGTGCGCAGTGCCGAAATTTCTAGAGGGGGTGCATCCACAAAGACTTTCTCAACATCGGGATTAATTTATCATATATAATGTGTTCGATTCCCAAGACTGCTAGGCACCTCTGAGGTTCCCTGAGCAAGGTACCGTCCCCACACACTGCACCCCGGGCGCTGTGCTCCTGGCTGCTTCACATGGTGAATAGGTTAATCGCAGAGGTTGAATTTTGTGCCGTTCACACTGTGTGCTGTAATGTGTTCACATATGACAGAATGGTCACTTTCCGTCTGTGTTTTTGAAAAGGCAAGAAAGTTTTCCAGTGATTACAGTTGTCAGTCTTTGTTTTAATACACTATTTTGTTCTAGGCCTACAGAGAATGTTGTATAGCTTTCAGCAGTTTTTAAAGCACTTGTTCTGAATGCACTTTGTTCATGCACTTCGCTCAGAACATTAAAATGCCCTTGAATTCACTAGTTTGATGAGAGAAGGTATTTAATTGTATAATATTTCAGCCATCTTGCTTTTAGGCTATTCATGAGTGGGGCCAAGTAAAATATTTTATTTCAGATTTTATTTTACATTGTGCATTGTTTGAATGCTAAATAAATATTTTCATAATTTTGTAACTGATTTATTCTTTTAATAATTTAATAATAATAAGTTCTTTCGGTTTTTGGTTTCGGTTTTCGGCCAAGTGTTTCCTCATTTTCGGTTTTCCGTTTTGGTCCAAAAACATATTTTCAGTGCATCCCTAGTAAATACCACTGCTGAGAACCATGCACCACCCAAATAATATCTGATCAACAGTTGTCTTTTGATCAGAAACTGACCATTAATGAAAGGAGTAGAGAGCAACTGACAGGAAATGGGCTACAGTCTGTACACTGATATAATGGGCCTATGAAGTAGGTGAATCTTCATAAAGTGCAAACCGTGTTGTTGGTCTTCTACTCAGATCATAATTATATTGTCCTCAATGCTCACTAGCGTACTACCAGAGCTATCTAATACCCAAAAAACGTAAGGGCTTCCTTGCTTCATCATAGCGCTCCTCAACAACACCAGCGGCACAGAAAACAAAAGCGGGGCAGGTGTGCAGGCCAGACTCTGTAGCAACTGCCCAAACCTCCCTTATTCGAGTACCTTCCTGGCTAACTCTCTGTCCCTCACTAACGAATAGTGAGAATAAACTGACTGCGTACTGCAAGGAGAGGAAACATTTGGGACTCTTGCGCCTTGATTTTGACCAAAATCTGGCTATACTCCATCGTACCTGATGCATCTGTTGAACTAGTGACTTGCACTACAGGTGCATCAGAGCTCACACTAATAGACTGAAGAACGGTTTGTACCTCAGAGCAGTGAACCTCCTGAACCTCCTGATCTGTCAAGGTGCCTCAGATGACTTGATCAGAAACTGCAGTGCACCTCCATTTTATCCATAATAACTGACTATTAATGAACTCACTTATTTGCCAGTATATCTTTACCTTGCCCTAAAGTGTATGGAATTGTACGGTATTGTATTGTCTTTTCCCTCCCTTTGTCTTGTTCTTGTTTATCTTCTGAATGCTGCACTTGTTGTGTGGTGTTGCTCTTATTGACCCTGTAGATTTCGTGACCTGCCCCTGATTTGGATAGTGAGAATAAACTGAATTAATTGGAAAGACAAAACTTTAAGATATATTTTACAGGAAGAGGTGCAAGCATATGTAAACATAGCCTGCTACTGTATCTGCACTGTGTTTAATTTGCATTAAATGCACACCTCATACTGCATTGCTGCTGTTGTTATACAAACTGCTTATTGACCACATTTTTCACAGCTCTATTATGTACAGTGCCTTACCACTTTTCTATATCCATTTGTTTGTCTTTATTTTTAATTTTTAATTCTTGTATTGTAATTTCTTCATTGCAGCTTGGTACTGCACACTGAATCGCTATGTGACAAACTTTTTTGTGTAACATGCATAGTAAGTGGAAATACAAAGTAGGAGTTTCTGATAAAGTGGGCAGTGAGCGTATTGTATTTTAAAACGTGTAAAGTATTTTGTAGTAGTGATAGGGACGACAGAAATGTTTACAGTGCAAATAAAGTCTTTTTATGTATTATTCAAAACCACCAGTGAACGTACATCTTCTACATTTTTAAATGTAACGTGATGTAATGATGTTGGTAAAATACTGTTTTGCCTTACAGTGCACTGCATATACTTCTGCAATATGAATGTATGCTAAAATATAGTTCAAACCTTACCTCAAGGCTAATGTGAAGCAGTGTCTTAGGCGTCAGGCTGTGTATTTGTGAGCACTTCATGCAATAGTTCTTTGTGAGGTTTTGAATGTGAAGCTTTCAGAGGTTTTGAATGTGAACCTGAGACCCTTTCTTCCTTCTGGTGTGTGACAGAAAATGCTGGACTATCTAAAAGAGAAGAAGGATGTGGGATTTTTTCACAGCCTGGATTGCCTCATGCAGTCCTGCAGGTAAATGCATTTCACTATATGTATGGGGTGGGCATGTGGATCTTTTCCACAGTCATATTTCACAAAGTGGCGATGTACCATGCCTGCAGTCTTATGCACTTTGATAGAGTTTACTTTTTCCTGCTTTTTGGTTTGCCATGTGTATTGAAAGATTAAATGCTGACCTCTAACCATGTACAAACCCTTTCTCTTCTATTCAATGCGAGACCAGTTTTGTATTCCCTTTTTTCTTTCCTTTAAAGAAGCCTTACACTAGTGTAACAATTACTGATGTTTGCATTTTCCTTGTGTGTTGCAGTGCATTCAGTTCAGTTCTGTGTATCGTACCTCTGTATTGCAGTGTGTGGTTTCAGAGCTGTATATTGCACATCTGTGTTGCAGTGTGCTGGATCTGAATGCTTTCGAAAGGCAGATCAAAGCAGAAGGATTAGGAGTGGCAGCTGAACACAGTACAGGTACATCAGTACAGCCGAATGCAGCACAGTGGGCAGAATACCTGATTAAAAAAATTGCAAGGGTGACGGACAAAACGAAATCAAATATCTGTTGACCAGGAAGTGATGGACAAAACAAAATATGTTTGTTGATGGGGGTTTGGTGGGACAGACGAAACCAAACCAAGGATTTGTTGACTTTTTATTGATCTCTTTTATTGTCATTTGAAGTGGTCTTCCTCTCTCTCTCTCTCTCTCTCATTCTGTATTAGGTGATAAGGTTATGACAGAAGAGCAGCTGACCTGTGACCTCTTCCGATTTCTCCAGTTGCTTTGTGAAGGACATAATGCAGGTGTTTAGCAACACACACAGTCACAAAAACAACAACTCACTTATACCACTGCACCATACCAAAAAACAGATAAATAAATAAATCCTTTAAAACCTTGAATCCTCTTTTTATGCTCCCATGTAGCTTTGTTATTTCTTTGTTAACGTGCTTGCACAGCTCTTTCAGGCACATTTGAAAAGTATGCAGTTTATTATGCATTTATTTGGTTACCACTTTTTTGGCACAGATTTTCAGAATTATTTGAGAACCCAGACTGGAAACAACACTACAGTCAATATCGTCATCTCCACTGTGGATTACCTGCTCAGAGTACAGGTATATCAGTGTCTCCAAGTTGTGTGTGTATATGTGTGTATGTGTGTGTATAAAAATATGTATAGTATATTATATTCTAGGTTAATTATGAAAGACCGCATAGTTCTGTTTTTCAAAGCAGTAATACTTGATCATGTTTAGGAGTCCATCAGTGACTTCTACTGGTATTACTCTGGGAAGGATGTGATTGATGATCATGGGCAACACAATTTCTCCAAGGCCATCAGGGTGGCCAAGCAAGTCTTCAACACCCTCACAGAGTACATTCAGGTGAAAAGTGCTGCAAATTATGTAACGTATAACAAAATCCTTAAAAACTCAACTAATAACTAAAAGTTCTAACAACTGAGGGGCAATGCATGACTTATGTAGATTATGCATAAATATTTGTTTGTGAATTTTAGGGACCTTGCACTGGGAACCAACAGAGCCTTGCCCATAGTCGTCTGTGGGACGCTGTGGTGGGCTTCCTGCATGTCTTCGCACACATGCAGATGAAATTATCTCGGGTCAGTAAGAGAAAAAGCCCACCAAAAACACTTAAAACATAAAGTTTGACATAAATACAGCAAAATATTAATATAGCCTTAACAAAGCTCCGAATGCATGGGAATTTCCATATGAAATCCCTTCATACATTCCTGTGCTGTTTCCAGGATTCCAGTCAGATTGAGCTGCTGAAGGAATTAATGGATCTACTTAAAGACATGGTGGTGATGCTGCTGTCTTTGCTAGAAGGTAAGTAACTAGATGGTAACTATGTTTCAGAAAGTTGTTTTTCTGTTTCTGAAACAGCATAGGAGGGGTTGCAGAAATTATATGATACAAATTTGATTCTTTGTTGACAGTTTTGCTTAAAGTACTAGTTTATGAAGAACACACTCAACTGTGCTGTTTAAATTTTAATTATGTTGCCTATTCTAGGGAATGTGGTAAATGGGACAATTGGCAAACAGATGGTGGACATGCTGGTGGAATCATCAAGCAACGTTGAGATGATCCTCAAGTTCTTTGACATGTTCCTAAAGCTCAAAGAGCTGATATCTTCCGATTTCTTCAAAGAATATGATCCAGAAGGGCATGGGCTCATCTCAAAAAAGGACTTTCAGAAGGCAATGGAGGGCTACAAGCGCTACACACTGTCCGAGACCGAGTTTCTTCTTTCTTGTGTGGAGACAAACGAAAACAAGCTTCTGGATTACCAGGCCTTCGTGACACGCTTCCATGAACCAGCCAAAGATATCGGCTTCAATGTAGCAGTTCTCCTAACCAACTTGTCTGAGCACATGCCTCACGACACTCGACTGCAGAACTTTTTAGAAGTGGCTGACAGTGTGCTGAGGTACTTCCAGCCTTACCTGGGCAGAATTGAGATAATGGGCAGCGGAAAGCGCATTGAAAGGGTCTATTTCGAGATTAGCGAGTCGAGCCGCACACAGTGGGAGAAACCACAGGTAATTTCTTTAAAGCACAATACCATTCAAAAAATAGACACTAATGATTGATTCTGTGTTGTAGAACCTTCGGGGCATTTTGGTATTTAAGATTATGTTTGGATGCACATTTGGTTCTAAGACAACTGCAAATAGAAAAGTTGTTGCTTTTGCATTAAATTTTGAAATGCTCACCTCGTTCAGCAAGTAGTTTTCAGAATGACTGCATAATTCCATGGCATAATTGCTTAAACAGGATGTTTGGGTGATGCTCTGCTAAAATTTTTGATAATCATGACTTTCACTATTTTGTAACAAGCTAAAAATAATTGTTATGTATTGGCATCCTCATGCATATTAACCGTGGCCTACATTCCATATCAGTGTTTACCTATTTTTCACCATTATTTGAAAAAAAAAGGAAGAACAAAATACTTCCTGTGTCGAAACATTTGACTAGTCCTGAAAATTGTGGCGTTGTCAGATTTGCGTTTTTTATTTGTATAAAACCTGGTGTTAGGGTTAGGGTTAGATCACAAAGGTTCAGTGGTTCAGTTCTGGGGGGAAATGAGTGAGTTAAATGTTTTAGGAGATCACAACTAAATTGTGTTTTTGAAATTTGAAATGACCCAGGTGAAGGAGAGCAAGCGGCAGTTCATCTTTGACATGGTAAACAAGGGTGGAGAGAAAGAAAAGATGGAGCTGTTTGTTAACTTCTGTGAGGACACCATCTTTGAAATGCAGCTGGCTGCTCAGATCTCTGGCTCTGACCGCGAGGAGGAGGCCAGGGGAAAAGACGAGGATGGAACAGAGAAGAAAAAAGAGAAAGATGAACATGTCAGTGTGGAAAATTGCGAGGCTGAGAAGCCAAGAGGCCTGTTTTCATCTTTTTGCTCAAAGATGAAACACCTCCTCCTAGCCCCTCTATATGGTTTGATGATGGTCATTTCCCTCCTCTCCATAAGGAATCTGAGAAAGTGGATGAAAAAGACAACTGTGAAGGGGGTATCTTTGGCAGTCTTCTTCTTCTTGAAGAGAATTGTGGCAGGCATTGTTCATGCCATCTTAGGCACTTTTTGCTTCTTTTTCCGCATCTTTTACCTTGTCTTCCTGAGCGGATGGGTTATTGACATCGCCAAAGAAATAAAACTTTCTGAACTTTTTAGCGACTTACGAGACCCCACCCTGGATGAGGTTACAGGGCTCAACCAGGGGTCCAGTGAGGCCAGAGATAAGACACATGTTCTCTCGTCTGAGAGTGCCCTGCGGACGGTGAGTCTGAATCTGTCAGCTGTGTCCAGAAATCCTCAGTTGCTTACAGACATTTTCGGCCTCCGTCTGAGAAAAGAAGGAGGACAGTATACGCTGCTGACCAGAGAGTCAAGTGATAGCCTCAGCGATCTGGTCAATCCCTCCAAATTCCAGGTCAGGACACTCTAAAGACTCTTTTTGTTCCCTACCATTAAAGCAAGCAGTTTAACGTTTTATTGGTGTAACTACATTGGACACAAATGAAACACTAATCAAAAGAGTATCCACACCCTGCTAGATAACTCCAGCCCTCGTCTCTTCTGTAGTCTCCTCCACTTCTATAGTCTCACACACACACACACACACACACACACACACACAAACACACACACACACACACACACACACACACACAATGAGAGAGCAGCAGACTGAAAACAGAGGGTATGGGTGTGAGAATGCAGATATCCAGATTCATGTTGTGTTTATGCAGAATTATATAAAAGCCACTGTGGTAAAATTAGTAAAATTAGTAGAATTGTTAGCTTAGCGTTAATAGTACACTGAAAACCCCATAGACAGAATAGGAGGAAAAATATTACCTCTGTGGTGGGAATCTATGGTTTAAACGAAGAAAGGTGAGGAAAAAATGAGAACCATATCACTTCCTTTTTCCAGATTACTCATGTAATCAGATTACTCACAGCTAATAGCTCACAGTCAACCATAGCTAACATTTGGCAGGAAAGTAAACACCAGACTACATTCTCATGTCTGGTTTTCATGTTTCACACTCTGTTCAGAGAGGTGATCAGAGCATCATCACTAGGGGACAGTAACTGAATGTTGTGATGTGGCTGCTTACTCCAGTACTGAGCTGTCATCCGGGCCTATAATGTTAAAGCAGAGGGGCAGCTGCAGGCACAGAAATTATTATTTTGGCAGTTTGGAAAGAAGTGTTAAAATTTAAGCAACACTGATGTCATTCATTGTTACAAAGAAATAATTTTAGCTTCATAATGAAATCTAAAAGTCAGGTTTTGGGTATAAATACTCTTTAAGAAGTTACTGTGTATTAATCTAGTTAAAATGCAAAGACAATTTACTACTACTACGTACTGTTTTTTGTCTATGTTTTTTAATTGATGTGTGTGTGTATATATATATATATATATATATATATACACAGCATATGTACTTATATACTGTCATGTGTGCCAGTAGGCTGTGACGTCTGAGGAAGATTTAGAGGAGCAGGAGAAGCTGTCAGAGACTGACAAAGCTGAGTAAGTGCCATTGCCAGAATATGTTAACACTTATTGCGTTTGAGTGGGACAAATATTTATGCGCTAAGGTTTTTTTTCCCCAGAGCATTTTGGCTTATTGAAGTCGATTTTTTTTGCACCACATATTAAAAAGTCTGGTGTTGTATATCTAAAGAGGCTAGATCAATTCTAATGTCATATCAGAGTCACTCCACTGACATAAAATGACTGCATGTCAGTAGTTAATGAGAAGGTAACCAGAAAGTGGTGAAAAATGTTATAGTTTTTCGATTTCATTGTTCGCAGCAGCTGGACGGCAAGAATAAGCAATACATTTTTTATGACAAAAAATGAAAAATGTGTGTTTTGTAGAAGGGAGGAAGATGAGAAGGATAAGAAAGAACAAAAGCACAAAAGAAGAATCAGGAAGGCCAGATCCCATATGGCAGTGGAGCCAGAGGTCCAGGAGTCAGCTGCTTGGAAAACGATCTGCTATGAGAAGACTAAACTGCTTGTAAGGCAGCACTATGTATTTTTGCCATTCTTCCATTCCATTATCTTTCTGGTCTCTCTCACTCTTCTGCTCCCTCTTGTTTTTTCCTTATTGTATTTAGACTCATATGTGAAATATGTAATGTATCATAACCAACATGCCTATTTCCACAGAATTACTTTGCCAGGAATTTCTACAACATGCGAGTGCTGGCACTGTGTGTGACGTTCATCATCAATTTCATCCTTCTTTTCTACAAGGTGAATCATGTGTATATTTCAGTCTTTTTATTAACATGAAGTATCTGCCCTATGACGTGGTAATATTGCGTTGAGTACATTTAAATATCACCGTGCACCATATAATCAACGGACACTTAAGGCTTTTTTCCACAGTTATACAGAAACCACGCTGTCACTAAACCATACTGTGAAGCTACATACGTTGCAGCACATTTTGCAGACAAAGCACACTTTGATTTTCCAGCATCTCTTAGGCCTGCTACAGCGTTTCTGATGCGTTAGCAGTGCAATTCTCTGAACCGTGTCCAGGAAATTCGATCCAGCGGAAAATCAGAAACAGTTTTTTTATTATGGTCTATTATTTTTTTGGCTTGTTTAAGTTTTGAATTTTTTCTCCTCATTCTTTAGACATGCGATGAAAACCAAACCCAGTGAATTTGTTAGTGATGTCCTGGTAGACCTTCCTGAACAACACAGTTGCCTCTATCCAAGTCTATCTGCTGTCATGACAACATTTCTGACCCATCAAAAAGTAGTGAGGCAGCATGGGTGCATCCTGCTTTATTTGTAATGGAAAAGCAATAGTTTGCAGTAAGGCCCAGTTCATTTTACCAGAGGAAAAGTGGCATTAGAAATCCTTCCCTTGTTCCCGTTACCTTTCTGATGTTCAGTTAGAGGCTGTTGCCCATCTGCTGATGTGCAATTTGCCTCACCATTAACTAGCCCTTCACCAGTCACATTGGCTGAATATCTCGGCCTTGTGTCTAAAATCCTGCAACACCGCTGTGTTACATCTGATTCCACAATGCCAGTGTCACTACTATGCTGAATATAATCAAAACATTCAGTCAATTTTATGGTCAGGAACTGAGGTAGAAGGGGGTGATAAACTATGTAGCAACTTATAGGCTGTAGTTTGTAGAGTGTTACTAGTAAAGTGGACCGTGTCACTGTTTTTCTCTCATTTTTCTGTACTAGGTCTCCTCTAGTAAAGCCAATGGTGGTATTGAAGGGGGTGTGACTGATCTCAGGGAAGAGAATGGGGGGACGGCGTATTTTGTACTGGGAGAAAATGGTTACATGGAACCTGTTCTCTGCTGTCTAGCCGTCTTGCACACTCTTGTTGCTTTCTGCTCTATCATCGGCTACTACTGTCTAAAAGTAAGTGAAGCTATGTGCTGCACATGTCCACTAACATATTAAGGCTTTATCTTCATTGTTGGCTTGTGGTAATTGGTTTGGTTCGGTTCTTTCAGCACACCTGCGCCAGTTGATCAGCAGTGTATAGCATTTGATTACCTGGCTCAGGTGTGTTTGGAGCTAGAACAGATTGAAGATGTATAGAACAATATGTGGGTCCTTGAGGACTGAATACTGGATCAATTGATAAAGTAACTGCATCACTTTGTGGTTCCCTGACTTTACAGTATGGCTTTGCACTCAGTGGGTTAAAAGATCAGTTTCCATTCAGGCATTAGACATGCTTGGTGATATAAGACATTGCTCAGTTTTATACTAATATTTAAAGACAACATTTTATTTGAAAGTTTCTACTTTCTACTGCTGTGGAAATGTGTGTAGGGATACAGAAATATTCAATAATGTTCTGTAAGGCAGTTTGAACTAGATGCTCCTAATTGTGGTGGGTAATACGACTGCCGCGCTTTTTTGAGTGAGCCAGATGGAACTGTAGGAGATGTGAGCAAAAAATGTAAACATACTAAATTTTGAAGTGGTTCTTGAGATATTGTAATGTCAGTTGCAGAACAGCCTGTGGAGGACATTTCACAAAATTAGGTATGTTTCCAAAGGATGTGCCAGTGATGTAGCGTCAAATTTCATGAAGCTTCAACCGTTGACTGCTTGCTGAGACATTGTTCAGTAAATGGCAATACTTATGCCTCCTTAGAGGCCAACTTGCCATATGTATTTAGCAATTTTTGGCGAAACAGTTGTTAAGCTTTTATCCCAAAAGTACTTTGTACCTCACTTTAGGACACTACCGTTAAGGCATGTGTCCACCTTGGGACACAGATTTCTATTAAGTATCAGGCATGTGGGGCTACAGTCACGTTTCATTTGGATTGATGAAGTATAGAAAAAAAAGACCAAAATCAGTGGGGAAAAAAATTTAACAATTAGGCCTCGTTTACACTGTCAGTTAAATGTGACCCAATTCCGATTTTTTGCTCATATGTGACACAGATCGGATCTGTTCCACGACAGTGTAAACAGGAAAAAAGCGCATGCATTCGGATATTTTGAGATCGGTTTCAGGCCTCGTTCATATGTAGAAATAAATCAGATACAAATCAGATATGTGCCAGTGCGACTGTCATGTAAACAGGCAGATCAGATTTTCCTAGGCGTTCTGTCCGTCATTAACTGCGACAATTTAGTACTTCATCACGGTTTAGTACTTCTTCGTGTGGGAAGTAGGTGTGGAAGCGCACAAACATCAAACAACAACAAACACAAGAAACATGGAGGAAGTCGCTGACTATCAGGCACACTGATGCGCTGCTGAACCCAAACAGATGCGCCAATGTGCGATCGCCCGCACCCCCAGAGAGCAACCCCGAGGCGCATCTGCAGAGGGATGGCCGGTGACATGTCCTGTCGTTGTAAGAGAGGAATGCGGACAAACGTTGACACAGCAAATCGAAAGTTGGCTTGCTCATTCTAAAATTTCGG
>JBBPCX010000001.1:38893631-38912024 GCA_037974365.1 Hydrocynus forskahlii
TACCCCCCCCCCCCCTAAAAAATTCAGGGGATTCCCCCTAAGGGGCAAAATCCCAGAGCTTTTGGGGGGTCCATGTCCCCTCCAAGGTGTAAAAAGGAGAGGAGCTAAGTCTGGGGCTTTCTTTATAAGCCCTGCCTGGGCCTCTGAGCCCCTGGTTAGCTCTCCCTTTGATTCTAAGCCTCGGCTATCCCCCTCTAGGACCTCAGAGCCTCGGCTATCCCTCTCTAGGGCCTCTTGGCTATCTAGGGCCTCTGCTACTCTTGTTAGCTAGCCCCTCACTAGCTTCTGCGACGCTTGTTAGCCCCTCTCGGGGTTTTGCTACGCTGGTTATCCCTTCTCTGGCTTCTGTTATGCTAGCCAACCCCTCTTGGGCTTCTGCTGCACTAGCTAGCCCCTCTCAGGCTTCTGCTCTGTTAACTAGCCCCTCTTGGGCCTCTGCTATGCTAGTTAGCCCCCCCTCGGGCTTCTGCTATGCTCGCTAGCCCATCTTGGGCCTCTGCTGCACTAGCTAGCCCCTTTCAGGCTTCTGCTATTTTAGCTAGCCCGTCTTAGGCCTCTGCTATGCTAGTTAGCCCCTCTTGGGGTTCTGCTATGCTAGCTAGCCCCTCTCGGGCCTCTGTTGTGCTAGTTAGCCCCTCTTGGGCTTCAGCTATGCTAGTTAGCCCCTCTTGGGCCTCTGCTACATTAGCTGACCCCTCTCGGGCCTCTGCTATGATAGTCAGCCCCTCTTGGGCTTCTGCTATGCTAGCTAGCTCCTCTTGGGTCTCTGCTACATTAGCTAGCCCCTCTCGGGCCTCTGCTATGCTAGTCAGCCCCTCTTGGGCTTCTGCTCTAACCTCCCTCTCCAGAACCAGGATAGGTAGCCTCCTGGAGGCGGAAGCTGCAGTGGGGCTGATAGCCTTCTTGGAGCTGGAACTGGGAGCTGGAACTGGAGGCGCAAGCTGCCGTGGGGCCGGCAGCCTTCTTGGAGCTGAAACTGGAGGCGAGGTGGTGGCTGCAGCGACATCTTGTGCTGCTGTGGCAACCTCTCGCTCTGCTGCTGCGGCTGCCTCTCTCTCTCCTTGTTGCTTTCCAGCTTGCGGGCCTGTGCACGTGGACCCCCACGTTTCCTTTGTCTCAGGACTGTGGATCTCCTGCCTTGCCTACCGGCGAGCCAAAGCAGGAGCTCCTCCATGGCTGAGTCTAGGACGAAGGGGTCCACAATGCACTCTGGCTCGATAATAGGGGCTCCATCAATCCACCCGTCCCACCAGAAGCCCAGGTCCGCTTCGTCCTCCTCCGACTCACCACCACACAGCAGCTCTGCAGTTGTAAACCGGCTCATCCTCCTCAGCTTACCCCCAAGCTGGGTCCAGCCTGCCTCACTCCAGGCAAACTCCTCCTCCTCTTTGAGCACCCCGTACGGTTCCAGTCTCTCAGTCCGCTGTGCCCGTTTTTGTGGTCGGTTCATCTGTCACATTCCCTTTCTCTCTCTCAGTCCAAACAGCAGGCACATGCACAGACGTCCATGCTTAAAGCTTTATTAGATGAAAAGCAGAACCAAAACAGGCTCGAGGGCCTGAAACAACTTTAAAGCTTTCTTACAAAACCAAGGAGAAATAATGAGCACTAAAGCCAGGGCGATGGTGGACCGACACTAAGGTCCACCACTAACCAACTTAAATACAAAAATCCGTAACCAATAAACAACCCAAGTACTCAACCCAAACGAACCCCAGCTGTGATTAATAACATAAACCACCCCATACTCTTCAAAAAATATATATAAACTAGACATGTGGTGGCCTCTAGCGGCCGCCCACCATCATAGTCCCCAGATCTGACAGTGACTCATTTTTGTGAGAGTAAAGTACCTTCACATAATGTAAAGAATCTTTATCAATTTTACACTGATAAAGGGTTTTATGACATCACATGTCTAGTTTATGAAATCTTTTGTGAAGATTTGTAAAATCTGTAAAATTATTTGGTGGTAAAATAAAGTGCTTTATAATTGAATTGAGCATTTACTTGAAATGAGCGTACTTGAAGTAGTATGTAGCATTTACTGTATCCCTTTTCTGTCTCATAAATTCATACTAATTATTGATTTTAAGGTGTTTATGACCTAATTAAAAACCATTTATAAACAATTCTTAAAATTGTCTTATTGTTAGATATCACGTCATTAATATTGCATTTATTGCTCTTGTTGATATTGTTTTAGTTGGTGTTGACTGTGGGACTCCTGGCTGTGGTGGTGTATCTCTACACTGTGGTGGCCTTTAACTTCTTCCGCAAGTTTTACAACAAAAGTGAAGATGAAGAGTTTCTGGACATGAAGTGTGAGGACATGTTGACGGTAGGTTTGTTTGCTTCCTGTCACTGTTCTCAGTGAACCCAGCTATCACAAGCTCCACAGAGATGATTCTGGATTCAGTGCAGCTTCACAGTGGAGACATGTAGAGACGGTCTGACAGACTCTGCACACCATGCATGAAAGGAGGAAGAAGACAGTAAATCCTGCCTTATTATTTATTATTTGATTCTTTAGGAGAAACTAAAAATGCCCTTTTTGTCATGCGTTTTCTTGGCCAGATTCAGTCACAGTATCTGTCTTACAACAGTAAATAGTTTCGTAAAATATCAAATTTACACCATTTTACTTTTATTCTGAAAGAAGCTGATTGACCAAGGCATACATGATGTCCAGATGTTGCTTCTTTAGTTTTCCATTAGATCTATGTGGCTACCATAGTGGCCAGTAATGGAAGCTTATTCTGATGAGAATTTAGGCATGCATGTAGTTAAATTAGCCTCATAGTTCCAATGCAAACCTAAATATGTAAATTTTGAATGCCTGTCATGGCTAATTGAATACATGTCTTGGCTAATTGAGTACATTTTTTTTGTGAATGAATAAAATTGATTTTTGGCTATTTCCTCTCATATTCTCTGAAACAAGCTTTGGTCTATAGGTCATCTGTGGATAAGGTAATAATGCACATGTACCTGCAGATAGTCTAATAATGTGCATACTAAGCTTTGTTGGATCTTTCCAAATGCCAAAGGAAAGGGCATGGGATTACAGTTATCTCATTCACTGAGTGGAAGACCCACTGGCTTGACGTGTGTGTGTGTGTGTGTGTGTGTTTCTGTGTCTGTGTGTTCAGTGTTACATGTTCCACATGTATGTTGGGGTTCGCGCTGGAGGAGGTATTGGTGATGAAATTGAGGATCCAGCAGGAGATGAGTTTGAATTCTACCGTGTTGTCTTTGACATCACATTCTTCTTCTTTGTCATTGTCATCCTGTTAGCTATCATTCAAGGTGAGATTAAAAGAAGAACCTTCTGCTTTGGGAGTGTCTGTGTATTGTGTAGAGATGTATGTCCGTAGAGATCAGGGGCATATCAAGCTTTCCAAAAGTGGGGGGATGGGGAAGCCAAATTATAAATACAATCACAACCAATTATAACATCCGGGAATTTCTACATTTATATACACGTAGGCCTGGCCTTTAGTATGGAAATAAAACCATAGTACTTAATGACCCAGAATGGAAGAAGTTAATTAACAATTGTAACAATTATTTATACTAATAAGGTGGTGCATCTAAATCTGACAAGTGTAACTGTTGCATCGTTTTAACCCGTTTAGCTTTCACCCCCTATTTTGGCAGCCATCTTGTGTGTTCTGCATTACCAACTTTAAAAGCTCACAATTCCGCCATACAAAGTTATTATTGTTTGCGGTTAGACTCATTTCAAAGCTAAGACTCTGAAATTTCATGTGCCGGAGAAGTAAAATATGTAAACTTATTTTCAAACAACAACAACATCTTTGCATTCAGTAATCCTTATCGTCCCTGAAAACCCATAGCCACACGTCTTATGTTCAAAATTTTAGCTCAAAAGAATAAAAAAAGAATTTTTTAGTGCAAGCAGTACCATTTCGTGCAAGCAGAGATGTCATTTTGTTTGGAGAAATCCTTATTTTTATCACAGAATTATAAATCAATAAACCGTTATAACACTGCTGCTCCCCATTCATCCCATTTAAAAAGCTCCAGTTCAAACTCCCCAGTCCGAAAGAGTCGACTCCACCCATCCACCCAGTCAGACCAGTTTGAATCAATACACAGCTAAACGGAGCCAGAAAAACTCGACAAACCCGCTCAAAACACAATAAGACAACTCCAAAACAACTCCAAAGCAGTTTTACCACAACCCAGCCAGCAAAAAGACACTTTTAGCGAAGTGTCATAAAATCCAAACACTTACTTTTTCAAAGATAAACACGAGCGATTCTCCATGCGTGTCTCTCCGGCCCAAGCGCTTCTCTGGACTTTTCCTGGAAATTCTTATTTGCTGGCCAAATATGTCTTCACATGTCCTCAAATATCCTGAATGTGTGCATTTCGCTTTGTTTCAGCGTAAAACAATCCGTATTTTTCTGTCCAAGTGCTCAGAGCACCTCTCTGTCTGGCTGGAGCGCTGCACTGATCTGGGTCCAGCCTTTGGGCTTTCATACCCCTGAGCGAGGGCGGAGCGTCTCCGCCCATATATCCCTGAAACCTCTTGCTATTTGCTACAAGCCTGTTTATGTAAATTACAACTTCTCGCTAACTGGTGAGAGCAATAGTCTGCCAAAGCCCGACCAGTCCTGAGAAAGTGAACAGGTTTTAATCTGACAAAAGGGGGGGATGAAATCGCGTTTCAGCACAAGTAGGGGTGTTGAATGTGTACTCACATTCTCAGGTGCAGTCTCTAAGCTTGTTATTGAGTAACTACTATGAAACTAATTATAAAAGATGTAGAGAAAGGAATTAAATTGTGGACACATAGGAGGAAAAAAATACGACTTAGTTTGCTAATTTATACACGACATAGTTTGCTAATTTATTATGTGATAGGTTATATATGGGTCTGAAAGTGTGACATTTACAGGAACTTCCGTGACATCTCAAGCAATTACATGTGCCTTAAAAGAAAACAATCCTATTGCTATTTTAATTAGACCATTACCATCCAGTGACCCCCACATACAAGAACCATAGAAGAACATACAATGAAGAACCTGTCTAACGATGTGCAAAGGCTTATTTAAGGACCTTGAGACATTTGTTTTGCTCATAAAAGCATTTCAATCAGAATAAAAACAGAAACACTGCATATAAATGCACACATCTCCCTGATGACAGAATACTTTGTTAAAGACTTCCTTTGAACATATTTTGCACATTCCCTCATTTTCCTACCATGTCCTTATCTTCATGCACGCTCTTGTCTGTTGACAGGTCTAATTATTGATGCATTTGGAGAGCTGAGAGACCAACAGGAGCAGGTGAAAGAGGACATGGAGGTAAAAATCAGAATTAAAACTGAAAAAATGGTTCATAATTAAAATGGGTCCAGTGGTTGCTTGCCAATAAAATACCTCATCAACACAATTGCTGTCTTTCACTTTTTTGTGCAACCACTTGACACATATTAATAGAGATGCACCGATACCGGTATTGAGCTTTTGCCCGATACCATGCTCACTTGCTGTTACTCATACTCGACCAAATTTCTCCAATACCTACTACCGATACCACAAGTGGTAAATGTAATGTAGTTAAGTTCAGTCGGGAATTGGGGCCAAAGTTGAGGACGTTACTGTAGAAAAAATTGAAGTGTGTAAAGGTGAAAATGTCGGCGGTCTGGAAATACTTTAAAATCAATGATGATGACAACAGCAAAGCAAACTGTAAGCTCTGTTCTGTCACATGCCAGTTAACGGAACGATGCCAGTTAACTCTACTACTAGTAACCTGATAAAACACTTAAAACACCAGCATAATAAGAGTACAGTGACTTTACAAAAGCTACCAGCAGTCGTGGAAAACAGCAACCTACTTTAAAAGAAACATTATAGAGACAAGAAAAGATGCCGAATGAGAGTCCGAGAGCAACAAATATAACAAAAGCACTTACTGAGTACATTGCACTTGATGACCAGCCGCTGTCCGTTGTAGACAACGTTGGATTCTGATGACTTCTTAATTTGCTGGAGCCCAAATATGAGATTCCATGTCACCCGTATGTCACAGAGTCCGCCTTGCCGAAGGTGCACAACTTCGTGAAAAAAACACACCACGGGCATGTTGGAAAACATAACAGACTTTAGTTTTACAACCGACATTTGAACCAGCAGTGTATGTCCGATGTCTATCATCAGCTTGACTGCACAGTGGATTGATGTTGAATCCCCAGCGAGTCTTGCTCCAAGCAAAGCACTTTCGTGGTTCACATTCAGGCCAAGCAATAGCAGCTGTGTTTGAAGAAATGCTTCACAATTGGGACATTCCTAAAAGTTCGGTCCACGTCGTACTTTGAGATAATGAAAAGACATGGTAAATGATGCTGGGCTTCCTAGCCTTCCCTGTGTTGCTCACACACTCCAACTACAGAGGGCTTCCTTGCTCAGCAAAGTGTTTCCAATGCTGTGACAATCGGCTGTAACGTTTCAGACATTCCACTTTACCATGTGCACGAGGATGTTCAGCAACAGCTCAAACAGCCAGTAAAAAGACTCCAACAGGACGCACCGACCCGCTGAAACAGCACTTTTTACATGCTGCAGTCTCTCATCGAGCACTCAGAAGATATGAATCGGAACTTGAGCTTAGCGACAACTGGAGAAGACTCTTGTTAACACGGCAGGTAAGTTCACTGAACACGTTAGCCTCCTGCCGTTGCTGTGCTACAGCGACTCCTGACCAAAGAAATGGAGGAGGATTATGGGATCAAAACTATGAAAAACACTTTGCTTGCAGCTGTAAAGAGGCTTTTTTTGTGGTGTGGCGCAAAATCCACTGTACTGCATCGCAACTGTACTCGATCCTGGTTAATTATGCTTAAAATCTCACCTTGTTTGAAACCCAGTGTGTGTTTAGTTATCAGTTAATATATAATTGAATAATGAGGCCTTGGTTGTTAAGTTTTTTTTTTATTTTAACATGATAACTTTCTGTATATAACAGATTTTTTATTTAGCATTTGTTTTTATGTATTAACTAGTAAATTACTACAAATGAATTTAAAAATAGTTAAGTTGACTTAAAGTTAAACCTGTGAGTTGACTTGAACATTGTTATATTGATATAAGAACCGTTTTTTATATAACAAATAACAGCACTGTTAAGGAGGCCAAAAAGATGGTGCTGCAGGAGCTACAAAAAATGTCTCCTGAAGACGCAGCTAATCACGAGAACCAAGGAGAACCCCCTACCAAACAGTTACGGAAGGACCAGGCCAGCTGCAGCTTGGACCAGATGTTTGCTGAAATTGCAGATAAACTTGTATCTCCATCAATGAGCAGTTCAGTGTCTGGTTCCATACAGTTCGAGACATTTTTTGGCGAAGACACAATTTCTCCAACACACAGTCCATTCCAGTGTTGGGCAGTTAACAAAGGGAGATTTCCAACTTTGGCTCAGATGTCTCAAAAATATCTCCCAGCACCATGTAGCAGTGTGGAAAGTGAAAGGCTGTTTAGCTCATTGCCACATATTGTTGATGAGGCCAGAAACAGGCTTACACCTGAGCATGCAGAGATGCTTCTATTTATCAAACAGCTTAAATTTGACCAACATCACTAACATATAAGGTCACCTAATTGGAGTCCTTCTTTAATGGAGGGGTTCTGAAATTCAGTGGAAGGTACAGAATATACTGTACAAAAGACTTGTTCATAAGTTAAATTATTTAAGGTTATGGCTTCAATGTTAAGTTTTATTTTCAGACAGGTGTTTTTTTGTTTTTATATACTGGTTAAACAAAGGAGTGAATACAACACCACGTGTATAACATGTGTTGTTTATTGTACAAACAACACATATTATACACATGTTGTTGTATTTACTTCAGTGTTTTTGATTTTTTGTTTTTTGAGTTAGAGAATTGGTATTGGTGAAACAACAGTAAGTTCAATTATCACTGAAAATAAACCGTTCAAAGTAACTAATATTTTGTGACCTTAAAAATAGATCTACACAGGTATTGTTAACTGGTATCGGCGGGTACTCAAAAATAAGTATTTGTACTTGTACTCGGTCTCAAAAAATCGGTATCTGTGCAACCCTACATTTCATTTATATTAATTTAAGTAACTCTTGTGTCTAAGAGCACATAACAATTTAACCAATTTCTTTATTAAAGCTCATTGACATTTTTCATATTTTTTGTGTTTTATCAGTTTGTTACTGAGTTTGGTGTTAATATTTCAGCAAGCTGAAAAGTCTAAACCTGAATTAATGTTTTTAAATTTGAAAATGTTTAATGAATGAGTTTTATTTGTTTTTTGATCTAAAGGTTTATGCTTCATTGACTAAAATGTTTCTAAGACAAATATTAATAGTAGAATTGATGAATAATTAACACTGGCAATATATTTTAAAGGCATTAAAGTTTGACCCTTCAGGTTGTTCGTATTAGTGCAGTCTGAAGCTCAGCATCTCGCACTTACTAGGCTTCATGACTCTACAGCTCTTCAGTGGAAAAGTCTTCATAAAACCAAGGTTATTTCCAGCCACTGCCATGCTGTTTATTTGTTTATCACCCAAGTACATCAAGTCGGAAGTTTCACTTACAAGAAAAACACACCGCTGATGCAGACAATATAAGTATTATCAGCAGCATTAGCACTGGAGCATGACTTCAGCAGGCTACAACAACAGAAACAGCAAAAGTAAAAAACTACAGTTCCCTTTGAAGACATACTGAAGCAGAATGAGAGGAATGTGCAGACACTGTTGCTGTCACTGGGTGTCCGTGATTAGAAACTGACTGAAAACTGAAACTGCTGTATACAATGTTAGTAATATGCTGAAAACAATACATACGCTAAAATTTAAATGAAGATAAAATATATTTTAAAAAATCTATAAGGTAAAATAAAGGAGCACTATTTCTATCCACAGTTTCTGTATACTATTCAAATGTAAGCAGATTTGACAATGTGCAAAAAGATCTTTTTTTATTATTCTTCTTCCATTGAATCGCATGTTCAAATGCCTCGCAGGTGGATTTGAGGCTTGTGAAGTCTGCTTGAGTGCATGCTGTTTTTAAAGCACAATGAAATTAATTTTAAAATTGCAATAATATACTTTATATTAAGTGCTGTGTTGTAATTTTACTTTTGGACCTCATTGTAAATCTTTTAAATTTGTTCCATAGCAAGCAGTTTCCATTGCCTATTTGATCAGTATTTCCATTCCTTAAATATGACTTCATGTCTGCACTATTAATCTAGAATGTGGAAAAATAAGAGACTTTAATGAGTGATTGTACCCAAACTTTTGACTGGTGACTAGCCGTATTTTCAGCAGTGATTACTTCTTGCTCGCTGCCCTCCCTGCACTGTCATTACTGCTCTGCCATTACTTATTTATTCAGTGTCATTGTTGTTTGTGACCTCTTTTTAGACATAAAACATGGATTTCTCTAGGACATATGGCCATCTCATTTCTGTTCATTCTCTTCACTATAAGTCAACTTTCTGGATACCGATAAAGCCAGGCCCTATTAATACTGCCTGGGGGTGAATCTAAAATCTATTTAAGTCTAATTACCAGGCTTAAATGGTGCCTGGGAAACAGCCGCTAAGTATTTTGTCAGCATCATTGGCAGTGAGTCATTCTCGCATGCACCAGGAACATGATTTCCATTCTTTTTCTCTCCGCAGACCAAGTGCTTTATCTGTGGCATTGGGAATGAATACTTTGATGCAGTACCTCATGGCTTTGAGTCTCACACACTACAAGAACACAATCTGGCCAACTATCTGTGAGTACTGCTTCTGACACTCTTCACTCTTGTTTTTGATTATAGAGCAGCTTGACTGTTTACTGTAAAACAGCATAGACATAACAGTTCATTTGGGGGTTGGACAGTAAAGGATCAGTGCTACTATACTGATAACGTTAGCTATATAATTTTACCTTTGTCAACACATTATAAATTCAAATTAACTCAACACTGTCCACATGTATGTGTTAAGCCTTTGACCCACAATGGGTTACTTCTGCATTCTGTCATATAAATCACTTTATATTTTAACCTTATTCTTGGAGAAATTGCTTCTGGACTGAAAGAGACTTGTCTCCCCTTCCTCACCCCTGCAATTAAGTCCCTGTATGACTATGCAAATCAAGACGCATAACTAGTGGTTAGAGAAGGAATACAAACACTGAGGTTTGGAGTCGGTCTGGTGGTCTTTATTAAGTTATAAAGGGGATTTATTTCAGAAATACAGCCCTCGGCCAAGCAACATTTCTTCACTTGTAAGTTAATTAATGTGCCTTGTAAGTTTGTCTGAGCTTTTTATGAATTCTTGCTCACAGGTTTTTTGTGATGTATCTCATCAATAAAGATGTGACAGAACACACAGGACAGGTACGTCCACAGCCCTGAACCATCCGTCACACCTGTGTCAACTTCACAGTAGGAGTCCTCTTAGCTCCAGCATCATGGCTCTTACAAGACACAAATAATAACACTGCAAATGAAGCCTGTCAGGCAGTGCATGATTTAAAAAATCTCTTTTTTTATGCTTTAGCTGAGAGGCCTATTGATTTTTTGGATCAAGCAAACGTTGACCTAATAAGCTCTGTTTTTAGGGATGATCTTTTCAGTAATAGCATTTTCTTCTAGAAAAGCTTTACCAATCCTGCTGAACACAGAAGCCATACAAAAAGCTTGTGACTGTATATGAAATGGAAGATGTAACACTCCACTTTATTAGAAATTTCTACATTATCATTCCTTTTTTTTGGGGGGGGTGGGTTTCACCTACCCATAACTATATAAAGTTACAGACTGTAGCTCATGTGACGCACAATTTATCAGCATTTCCCTACCCTATTCATTATTGGTTAGTTTTTAACCAGAGGACCACTTCTTGTCAAATACTAAAAACACAGTCATGACATGCATGGAATAAAATATACAGTCACAAGTGGCTGATACTGAGGAAAATCTGGAGAACGCAAAATTAATTTAAAACAGCAAGCAGCATGGTGACTGTTGGCCTCATTTTTGTTCCACATGGTTAAATTCTGATTAAAATAAAACATACTATTTTGTTGAAAACAGTTTTTTATCTGTAGCATGATGACCACTCATTTGTAGAAAACAAAGAATAAAATTAACACATTCCAAATAGCATTCTTTTAGCATTTTTTCTAGCTAAGACAGTGTTGTGCCAGTTCTGTTACATCAGTTAATATACGCCTGCGCTGGCGACTTGAACATCTTTTGCTACAAGCAAACGCTCATTTCAACTATTTTGGTCCAAAGCAGTTTCAAATATTTTCCAGAGACTCCCCTAAATTTTACGAATGAGATTTTCAGGGTGTCTTGAATGGTCCAAGACCCGCTGAAAATTTTTCACACCCTGGCTAAGGTAGGGGTTTCCAATAAAGTGGACACCCACTATAAATGAATGTTGGTTCAGTTTTATTGTAATATAACTTATGGCATTTTTCCTTTACCACACAGGAATCGTACGTATGGAAGATGTACCAGGAGCGCTGCTGGGAATTTTTTCCGGTCGGGGACTGCTTCCGTAAACAGTATGAGGATCGGCTCAGTAAAGAGATTCCTATAAATATTCAGACATAAAGGGCTCCCCTTGTAGTTTTGCCAACATTCAGGATGGATTCTACACCACTCATGATGATCAGGCCCTACACCCTCCTTAATTATCTCACGCTGTGCAGAACGGTTGGAAAAGCTGTTCCCAGAATTCTTCAAAAGGGTCTTGTTGTATGCTGGCGACTGTTTTATTTTTTTACAGATGCAGAAATATTTTGAGTTTTTCTTCCACCTTTACATTATTTTTATGCTGTGAAAGAAGATAAATGAACAAAGACAGAATTTTTGAACCTGGATCTCATTTGTGAGTATTGTTGACTGTTCTAGTGCCAAAATAGTTGATGTGGTTAAAAGTTGACGCGAGATTTTCATGGTCAACGATACACAAGTTTCTTAACATGACCATTTTGGCAGATGAAAATATCAAGATCAAGATTCTTTATTTGTCACATACACAGTGATACAAGTACAACATGTAGTGAAATGAGCCCCTGAAACATCTGAGACTGCAATATAGTTACAATAAATTAACTTAAAAAGAAAATGCCTAAAACCAAGTAATAAAAATATATTCAAATAAACATTACAAGTATAAACAAGATGTGAAGTGTGGAAATGTAATAGCATCTGTACTGTAAAATGCAGCGTGCTAGTTTGCTGTTGATGCATATAGACGTAAATTAAAATGACATGGTTTATTTTGATAGCAGGTTAGAAAAGATATATTTGTGTTCTCAGGATTAAATCTCCAAGCCAACATATTTTCAGATCATCCACTAATCAGAAAATAATCTATGTGTTGTAGAAGATGACAACTGCCCCCCATCTGCCATTAAACTGTTATCCCAAGCATTAGCTCGTTTACGGATATAGCTTGGTTGGTTATAGCTTTTCTTCTAACAGGCAAACAAGACCTAATTTATAGAAGTCTTCATCCTTTTCATTGTTATAATTCCTCCACCTTCAGTGTGAAATGAGATTAGCAAAAACACATTTATTTCACATAACCAAGACTTGACATCTAATCCTTTTTTTCTGAAGTCTGTATAGGTAAAGAGCAAAACACAAATCACATTTGACCTTTTTCATGCCTGACTGAAATCAATTCCGCTCCAGCTAAACGCTCATAGGGAACATGGCTCTGCTGTTACACTGTTTCCTTCTTAGAAATAAATGGAGGGATAGATGGAAAGACAATTCTGTATGGGGTGATTTCTGTATTCAAAATGAAAAGGATTTCCCTGATAGTGTTTCTCTGCCTGAGCACTCTTCTCGTCTTCTGTTCTGACTGTCTCTCTTGCCTTCACTATTTCTCCAGGCCTAGCCAGATGCTTTAAAGAGCCCAGTTTCTAAATTGTATCCGCGGACTGTTTTTCTTGCTCTCTCTTTAAGACTGATATGTATGTTAAAGACCTCTGCTCTGTCCCCCGTTAAAAAGTAGCTCAGGCCAAAATGGAGGAATAAATGATTAACTTTGGAAACCCTCACTGATGTAGAAAAAATAAGCTTCAGCCACTTTCAGGTGTGTATATGTACTGGAGAACTGTAACCACCCATTTACTACCTGACAGCCAGTACTAACGCACTGTTTAATCATTTTCCCCAATTACCTGTTACCAGGAACAACACTCTGTATGACTTCAGTGAGAAAGAGAGGAGCCGAACTGCTGTAAACTGAATGTGTGGTCATTGTTGTGACATCACAGACATGATTACTGTTTTCTGTAGTGCATAGGTGTACAATGGTTTATGACTTAATGTATTCCATAAAAAAACAAACATTTTATAAGTTGATAAGGGTTCTTTAAGATTAAGTTCTTGCCTTTTTATGGCCTTCACCTATATTTCAGCTTCCTTGCCCTCCCCCCCAACCCCCCATCTCTTCCTCTTCCGCTCTCCTCCTCGCTTTTCAGCTCCTCTGTGAGTGTCAGGCATCCTGAGCGTGAAATTAAATGGCAGCCCATATCACCCGCTGCTTCTCAGGTCCACTGTGCATGGTTTAAGCGCTTCTCTGTGTGTATGTGAGTGTGACCAGAGTGTGTGTTCTGCTGATATAAACCTCATTATCGACAAGAAAAGGGACAGACGGAGCAGATTATCTGTAACAGCACCGGGAGAGAAGTAGAGATAGACAAAGAGGCAAGTCAAGTTAGATTATAGCAAAAATACTGACTTTTCTTATTTGCCACTTAACAGAACAGTGCCTGGACTGCCAAGTCCGGCCCTTATGGCATGAATAGGGATTACTTTTCACTGACTGTAGTAAGAAAATAATGTTCTGATTTACTTTTAATGAACACAAACCACAGTGGCCTAAAACCCAGACCCCATGGTACTCTGTGTTCTCTTCCTGTCTAGAACATATAACCTTTCCACTATCAATCACAATAGTACTTTCTTTATTCTTTCTTTATTCTATGTGTGGTTTGGAAGGCGGTGTATGATGAATGAGTTGCTATGAGGATGATGATAGTGCTCTGTGACCAGTTACAGAGCTGTAATGGCAGCCTGTGTGTGGGAGAGGACGGGGTGGTGTATGATGGATGGCAGGTTAGCAGGCTTGGTAATGTAGTCAGGCTGTGGTTTATGTTGACCCTGCTGCCTCTGTAGCCAGGCCCCTCCTGCAGTTGAGTTGGGCTCATTGTGGTGGCTCCTGTTTCCCAAATGCACAGAAATGCTTCCATTTATCAAACGACACATTTATATGCACAAGCAACTGGTATTCACATTTTTCTATCTTTTAACATAGCTAATCATGCTAACTAACCGAACATGTAGAACCCAGCTCACATAACAGTGGCTCAGGAATGTAACACGATGTAATGTAAGACTAAATGAGTCATGAATGCTGGCAGCCAGTGTAGTCTTCCAGCAAGTAGAAATTCTAAAGTGAGGGCACTGTTTGGATTTCATACCAACAAAGTAATAAGAAAATAGGTTTAAGCTAAACCACTTTGGCCTGACTTTAACAGTAATGTCTTAAATTATAATAGCAAATGGCTATTGCACCAAGACGAAGATTTTTTTTTTTACATTTGAGAACAAGCATTTTTATACTATGGAGCTTGTACAACCTTTTCAGTATTTTAATGACTAAGTAGTGTTGTTTAAAGGCCTGTCATTGAATTAAATAATTTAGATTACTATGTTTTTTTTGATTAATCATATTTGTCTTACTTGCACAAATTTGTTTCTGTTTTTAAATTAGCACCTATTTTAATAGCTGTATATGTGGACAACTCAATATGTATTGATTTTATAGCAGTAATTCTATAACACTTTCATTGAATGAATGCAGGTTTCACATGAACCTGAGCATGAGAGTCTTCACAGAATAATTACAGTCTCCTCTTTTCACCACCAATATCCAGTGAGAGCAACAGTGGCTGGATGTTCCACCTAGTTAGTGTATATGTCATAACATCATAACTGTATAGAGCCAATGGTTTGAACTCTCCAGAAAAAGGGTGTCCCAGTGTGATCTGCTGAAAATATCACATAAAAAGCTTTTTCATAGCTGTGTTTAAATGGTTTGCAGTCACAGATTCTATTAGAGGAACTCTCATCACGGCAGCAGTAAGCCTGTTCAAAGAATTAAACTAGGATAATGCGTCAGCTTTTTAAAAAAAATGCACTATTAATCATTTGTAAAATAAAAACGTAAATTCTTTATTCTGTATTTTTTCATCTTTTTGGCAGACCACATGCATTGTATGTTGGCCCACCAAGACAGTTCGGGCAGCCTCGCTGATTTACTGACCGGGATAGTTTTTTCTTGATACGATATATCAGGCTAATTAGCACACCAGTTTGCCAAAGTGGACCATTTCCTTCCACAAAAATGGACAGTTTGTCCTGCTGTCTGCTACTGCTGGCTCCATCATTTATGTGCCATCTTTAATCTGTGAAGCTATATTATTCCTTTTATTTTATGATTTTCTTATTGGTGGAATATATCTATAAACTGTTATTTTAGCGACTTCCTTTTGCATTAGGTTTGCATGTTAACAAGTGCATGCGAATCATCCCTTCTTCATTTCATGGTTTACTCTTTATTAATTCTAGTTCAATACAGACAGTCCAACTAAAGGTCCAACAAAGGCAGTCCAGAGGATGAGAGGTTATTATCACCCCACCTGCCCTCTGCTTCATCCACCGTGAAGAATACGGCTAACAGCTCTGTGTTAGCGGCCGTGATTGTTAGGCTACATGTGGGGTTGCCTCAGGCAGCCTGAGAACTTCAAATCACTACACCTCCGCTGGGGTCCAGTGCTGAACGAAAACCCCACTGAGTTAAACTGAAGCAAATCTACCACCACAGGGGCAGCTTTTAACACCGCAGGTGTTCTTTTGACCCCACTGATTTTATTGTGCATCTGTCCATCCATTTGTCCATCCAACCATCCAGCAATCTATACATCCATCCATTCATCCAGTCAACCATGAATGGTGAAAATTCTTGCCTTGCCACTCACACACCCCAAGATTATGTTCATTTGCATGAATGAGAGTGGTAATTAGCAATTAGCATCCAGCCCCTTGATCTATACTGTAATATGCTGTAGTTAATAACTGTAATCATCAACCTGTGAACTCCAGTTGCCTCAACCATCCCTATTTTCACTCCACCATAGCTTTCATATGCAATTTTCTTGATGTCTCGGGGCTGTGATGAGAAATGAGTCAAGCGTGTTGTGGGGTTCAGAGGGCCTGCAGATAATATTAAGTGTGTACAGTCATCACAAATCAGAAAACAGAAAAATGTAATCCTTTTGTTTACCCCAAAGTAAAGCCATTATGTAAAAAAAACCCTTCCATTAATATGAAGCATTATGAGAGAAGGATTCCTCTGGCTTGAATAAGAGTTAATGAGGATGGCATTAGAGTGTGAGAGAACAGTGTGATGTGTGGTTCTCTAGCTTTAATAAGGCTCAACTTCATCACCTTTGTTGGCTTGGACATGGCTCATAGTTGCAAAGACCTTTAACAGACCTCCCACTTGCATCTGTTCCTCACCTTTTGTTCTAAGCTCAGCAGTATTAACTAACTCAGTGAACAGATCTTATTCATCAAGCATCTCAGACTGGGAGTTCTCCCCTTGAACCTTAAATATGGCCATAAACTGTGGAGGAATTGAGTCAGAAACTTCGTTACCGGACTAAGATAGAGATATAACTTCAGTACCATCACAGTGCAGTTTAGATACAGAACGGTTCCTGTAGACCTGAGGGAAAATGTCTCAACATTTTACTGAAGAGCAACATTTGAAAGTCTTTTCGTGACTGTTTTTATGGCTTGTTCAAAAAAGCTGCTATTGTCAGTTTTTGTCATTTCACCTCAGCAAGTATTAGGTCAACACTTGTGGAAATAAGGCTACTGGACAAAGTCTGAAAGACTCCATATAATGATGTCTCTTCTCTTTTTAACCAGACTCTTCACTCAAGGCTGCTTTACAGGGTTTTATCCTTCTTTCACACTGTTTTTATTCTTCTCAGGACTTCTTCGCAGTCCCAGTGGGTCATCTCCATCACACTGCGGAGCTGACCAGTGGGAATAGCTGTGACACTTGCAGTGCCGCATACAGCAGTGGCAAAAAAGGCATCAGCATGGAATAGAATCCTTTTGACCAAGGAGCCAAATCAGCAAAATTGAAGGGCATTCTCTCAGAGTGGACAAGGACAGCTGAAAGCAAGTGGAGAGGGAAGCTATAGAAAGATCTGAGAGCAAGTCAGAGGAGTAGTAATGGTTAGAGAGATGGTAGAAAATCAGGCCTTCGAATAGATGAATGCTACGAGCAAAGCAGACGTGATTGATATTGAACATTCATATTCGTGCGCAAATGTTTCCACACTCTTTTGGGATTTCTTTGTGATGGAGAAAAAAACAAGATTCGAATCAACCTCTCAGGAAGACTCTGCACTAAAAGCTCAGTTTTAACCAGGGCTGTCATGTGTCTCGAAGTCTCTGCAACGTAAATGAGAGCCTTGAACAACTGAAACATTTACTGTATGTTAACCGTGACAACCGACTGATTTACTGTGTGTGAAAAGATCTCCTTACAAAGGCTGACTCTTAAACACATATGTAAATTTGACAGACATTTCTAGAAAGAGAGAGAAACACATATGGGGGCATTGTTAGACCTATGCTTCTGACGCTACAAGTCTGAATATTTTATGAGTAAACCTGAATTTCATAGAGACAAAGATCTATGCTTGTATCACTCAGAGCGTTCTAATAATTACTGGTTGGTAAATCAAAATTGACACTAACCTACCTCCACCTGCAAGACCAACAAATATTTAGCTACAAAACAAATTGCTACCCAGTCTAAGCCCCCAGTGTTTCAAAATTTTGAGGGCAAGTGCAGAGACAGTACTGTATTTATTTACTTACTTACTTACTTACTTACTTACTATAATATTGATATCTTCCTCTCTATCTAACCACAGCATTTTGTGTGTCTAACATAGAGGATTTAGTACAGAGCATTTAAAGAGTATTTTCTGTGGTTTTACTTTGACTTATACTAAGTTTTACATTGTTGTTGTCTTTCTGTCTGTGTCTGTGCACTTGTAGCATAAGCAGTTCCGGCTGTGATCAGTGAAGTTTTCTGATTCTGATTCTTTATCAAAGGTTGCCTCAACAATTTGAATGCCTTTAGAGTGAGACTCAGCCAGAAATTTTAACATCTGGTTGGTGGAGTTAGTTAACCCTCAGAGTCTCCAGGGTGACTGTAACTAATGACTGTAAGACTGTCTCTGTAACTAATGACT
>JBBPCX010000001.1:38929144-38942602 GCA_037974365.1 Hydrocynus forskahlii
TCACTCAACCACACACTCACTCAACCACACACTCACTCAACTACCCACCAACTCACTCAACCACACACTCATTCACTCAACCACACACTCACTCAACCACCCACTCACTCAACCACACACTCACTCACTCAACCACACACTCACTCAACTACCCACTCACTCAACCACACACTCACTCACTCAATCACACACTCACTCAACTACCCACTCACTCAACCACACACTCACTCACTCAACCACCCAACCACTCACTCACTCAACCACACACTCACTCACTCAACCACCCAACCACTCACTCACTCAACCACACACTCACTAGCTCAACCATCCATCCACTCACTCTCTAGTTAGGAAGCAAACACCAGTGTCATTAGCATTTATGCTTGCAGCAAATTATTTTGCTCACATTGTGTACTTTATTTGACTCAGCTTAATTGTAATTGTTAACATATTTGAACAGTGCTGTATATTATTTAATATCAGCAAATACATTCACTAGAAAGATAAACTAAAGTCCATTATCATACACAAGGCTCATTCAATGTGCTTTACAGTTATATGATACAAGTATTAAAAAATCAGGAGGCATAAAAGGAGTAGAAAGTAATAAACGAAAAGAAAAGAATAAAAGAAATAAAAGAATGCATAAAAACCTATAAAATAAGATTAAAAGTGTGATGAAAGTGCAGATATTTAAAAGAAGGTGGAAGAGAATAGTGCAGTTTTTATCAGCTTTTTAAAGCTCGTCGGTGCAGGTCTGATTCTGATAGTCAGTTGGTTGGAGAGCATAGTGGATAAACACCATTTCAGCAGGTTTAGTTTCAGATCTTTTCTCCACTAGCTGAGCAGCTCCTGCAGATTTAAGAGACCCACCAGGACCATAAACACCAAACATATCAGAGATGGATTTAGGGCCCAAATCATTGAGTGATTTCTACCTGATGAGTGAGGCTCTGAAATCAATTGAACTGGGTGGCAGACGGAGTCACCTAGAAACAGAATGTCTGTTGGTTCCTGTTTAGGTCAGCTCTTGGTTCTACTGTCCATTGAAAAAATACTCCAAGTGTTGTAGTATTACTACATACCATAATATCCCAGGTTAGTAGGAATGGGACAGGCGAGGGTTTCATTTTGCACGGGATACCTGAGTGAAATACTCACCACTGTGTGTAATGTGGAACGTGATTCAGATGATTGAGATGAACATAATGTAGGCAATGTATTATTAAACATATAATGAAAAATTTTATTCTGTCGTTTTCTGTCGTCTCTTTCCCCCTCTCACTCTCTCTTTTCCTTCTGTCTTTCTCTTAGCCATAAATTCTCCCTCAGCTTTCTCTCATCTCTCTTTTTCATGGTCTGTCCAGTGCCTCGGTGAGAGAATCCAATAGCTAATTAGCCCGAGTCCTGCCTGCTTTCCACCCGGAGAGACGGAGCAAGGTCTCAGCCTTCTCGTCCTTCAGCAGATGAGAAACAGCTGAACTCTGGAGATCACACAGTAACGTTAAAGCCCATAATGAGTTTAACACGATTGCCTGTGAGACTATAACAGAACCTAGGGGAGCATTGTAAATGCATATAACTGTAATGTAAGCGCATCATTAATATAACATAACTACAAGCACTTACAATGAGTGCTGTATAATGAGTACCATTTAAGATGGCATTCTTTATGCTATGCACAGTTCACATGTTGTGAGGTAAGGCTGTATTAATAAATAAATAAATGTAAGTATTATGCATGCTTAATAAAGCATTTTTTTTACAAAAAAAATATATAGAGATATATATATACTTGATTAACAATAAGTGGAGTCTTGGTTTGAACTTGAAATGTCTGTAGTGTGTGTATATTAATTACATATTATTATGTATTATATATATTTTTTCATGTAGGTTTGTGTGTACGGCTCCATGTCCTGGCACTGTATAAAAACTGACCTGTGTGTTTATTTACTCGGAGGCTATGAAAGGTCTACAGTAAGTCCTCCTTTCTCCCGAATATCAAAAAAGACATGCCTTGTCTTCCCAGCCTGTTTTTGAACAGCGGCCAGTTTCATCCTGCCTGCCCATTAATTCACAGACCATCTGTCAGAAGGCAATCTCTGCAGCCCCTTCACACAAAACTGGTGTTTTTCCAAAAGACTCTGCTCCAGCAGTATTGTGAATGCTCATGCTTGAGCATGCAGCAGCAGCGGCCTGCACTGGGAATAGCTCTGAAATCTCTAAGAGCCTGTGCTCCAGTACGATAAAGTTTCGGAGAGTGGTGCATGATTGCAAACACGTTCAGAGCGCATTGTTCTGGTTCTGGAACAAAGTGTGTTTACTCATTTTGAATCCTGTACACTCTACATTCAACAAGTTCAGTGTGGTTAGTTCTAAGCATATGCAGAAAGTTTTATCTGAAGCCAGTTATTTAGGCTGATAGTACCCTCTAGTGGTAGTTAGCACGTGTGTAGGTGCATGGTGGAATGCCTTTGAATGATGTGTACATCATCATCTACAGCATGTATAATGAATCACACATAAACAGATAATGTCAGCCTGGGATAAGGATGCAGGGTTGCTGGGTGAATGGTGGATGGAGTGATATTTTCAGATGGCTGGAGTGAGTGAAGAGTGTTTCCATTGTTACACCATTTTGAAACACTATTTTGAACCATAGCTTACAGTCATTAGACCTGAGGTTCTCAAAGAAGTCCTCCGGACTTCCAGCCAGTCTAACACCAAACACACTTGAACTAAACCATTAAGAACAATGAAAGCAGGTGTATTTTGATGCTGGATTCCTAGGTTTTGTCAAACCATAATCAAGCAATTGGCTATGCAGTGTTCAGAGCAAGTTTGGGTGCTTCTTCCTAAAAAATATACTAATAATGCTATTGGATTTCTCTTTGTACTTTCCAGTTGGTAGAGATTTGAATGGGTTGTGGAATAGAACACAGAAGTGAGTAGTAACTTTACCATTACCTTTAAGTGGAGTCAGTAGCTGAGATGTGGAACTTAGCATGTGATGTACTTAGCATTGTGGGATTGAGCGGTATCAGAGTGAATTGGAGAACCTTGTGTTCCAGGCTGCCAAGCGCATTTTCACACTAAAGCTTTTTTCTGGACCCAGAGAGTTTGGTTCATTTGGAGTTTTTACAGTCTGGAAGTGATCTAGTACAGCAGTCCCTGCCTCTGCTAAAAACACTGGTTAGAAAAAAGCAAAGCTGTTAGTTAATCTATTCTCGAAAGGCTACAGTATGATCCAATTAAATGTCATCATACAGAACACAAGAGCCAACAGGTTACTTTGAACAGCTTTGAGGCAACCTGAGGGTGATTATCAACCACTTTCTGTCCAGTGAGAGACTTTTGCTTCATTTCATTCCCTTTAGCTTTGCTGCCTTTTATTAATTCCTGTCTATTCTCTTTTCCAGAATATGCCTGGACTGCATGATGGACTCCAACAGTGCAGAGCCTGGTCAGTATGTGCCCACTGGCACCGTGGGACCACAGATTTACCTGCAGTCCTCTCCATGGCCACTGCTTCAGAACGTGGAGGACTCCAACACTTCTTTCGTCAACCACAGTGACCCGAAGATCGAAGGGCGCGAGTATGACCCTTTGGGTGGTCACTCGTTATGGCAGGTCATCCTCATTGTCTTCTTCACGGGACTGCTGTCCCTTGTCACCATCATAGGCAACATCCTGGTCATGGTGTCTTTTAAGGTCAACCGGCAGCTCAAAACTGTCAACAACTACTTCTTGCTCAGTCTAGCCTTTGCTGACCTTATTATTGGGATCATCTCCATGAACCTCTACACAACATATATTGTGATGGGACAGTGGGCCATGGGCAACTGGGCATGTGATCTCTGGCTAGCAATAGACTATGTGGCCAGTAATGCATCTGTAATGAACCTGTTGGTGATCAGCTTTGATCGGTACTTCTCCATCACAAGGCCACTGACATATCGCGCCAAGCGTACCACCAAACGGGCGGGGGTGATGATCGGACTGGCCTGGCTCGTGTCACTGATCCTCTGGGCACCGGCCATTTTGTTCTGGCAGTACTTTGAGGGAAAGAGAACAGTTCCGTCTGACAAGTGTTACATCCAGTTCCTGTCCCAGCCCATTATTACATTTTGTACAGCCATGGCAGCCTTTTACCTGCCCGTAACTATTATGAGTGTGCTGTACTGGAGGATTTATAAAGAGACTGAGAACCGCTCCCGAGAGCTGGCAGGACTGCAAGGCTCAGGAGGACGGTTAGGAGGACCGGAGCGGCCTCATTTCAACCTTCACGCCACAAGGGGAAGTTCTAGGAGCTGCAGCAGCTTCGAGCTTGGCCGACCTTCCCAGAAACGAAGTTCCTTGCTCACCGGCGGCTTCCGCTGCTGGAAGTGGAGGCCTGGTGGAGGGGGTGCAGGGGGAAGCCACAGCGTGGGGGAGGCGGACCAGAGCAGCTGTGACAGCTGGAACAACAACGACGCAGGACTTTCTGCTGATCATTCCGGCTCGTCAGATGACGAGGACAGTGCACCATCTGCCACACGTGCCATCTTCTCAATTGTCCTGAACCTACCTGGCATGCGGGCTGCAGTGACCTCCCAGGTCACATCCTGTGAAGACTTGGATGCCACTTCTGAGGAAGACCCATTACGAGGAGGCGGGAAAGACGATGGCAAGGGTGACAGCCTTTCCCGCTCTGTTACAAATGGCAACAAGTGCTTTACCACTAGTATGTCCAAAGTGCAGTCTATGCCTGCTATTGAGGCTACACCCACCAGCATAGACCCCACTGCTGCCACCGCCATCAAATCCCCTTCGGCACCTATATCTTTCAAAGAGGCGGCATTAGCCAAGCGCTTTGCCGCTCGAGCGAGGACACAGATCACCAAACGGAAGCGCATGTCACTAATTAAAGAGAAGAAAGCAGCCCAGACCCTCAGTGCCATCCTGTTTGCTTTCATCATTACGTGGACGCCTTACAACATCATGGTGCTAGTCAACACTTTCTGTAACGGCTGCATCCCGGAATCCCTGTGGGCCCTTGGGTACTGGCTGTGCTACGTTAACAGCACCGTAAACCCGATGTGCTACGCGCTGTGCAACAAGACCTTCCGTAGCACGTTTAAGATGATCCTTCTTTGCCGCTGGGATGAACAAAGGAGCAAGCAAAGCTTTCTGCAGAGACAGTCGGTCCGCTTCCATAGGAGCATACCCAGAGATTTGACATAGCAGAGCTAGTGTGCAGGCTAGGCCTGTGGATTTAGCCAGTAAATGGAATCATACTGAGGTGAGCCTCTCTCTGAGATTGCGTGAGGTTCTGGCTTAATTTTGTGGGTGTAAAGTAGATCAGGATCTGCAGTTTGAGAACAATTCATATGACATCAGTTCCACCCTGTTACTCCTTAGTAGTGGATACTTAAGTGTAGAAAGGAAAAGGGCTTCAAGACTTTGCTATGAACAAGTGCAATTGTTGTAGGTACCATGTGGAAGACATGGACAAGTTCCCTCTAGAAGCCTTGGAGAACCTGTAATTAGATACCAGCAACTCTGTATTCAGATACCAGCAACTCGGTATCTCTCAGAACATCTAAGAAACACTTTGAGACTTGGAAATTTTAACCATTTCAAGATGACTTTCCTCTGAATTCCCTTCCCAGAACAAAATGTATATTTCAGGGTTGTAAATGGACTGTTTTGGATGTGAAACAAAAAATAAGCAAAGATCTGACAAAGCAAACAAACAAATGCAGAGTATACAAGACTTATGATGTATGTAACTACAGTTGACTTATTTGTAACTAAACCTTGCCTGTTTTCTGTGGACGTGTTACAGACAAAGGTCTTACATGTTTGTAAGATGTTGGTATATTAATGTTCTGTTAAATGTAAACCGCAGTTGAATAGGTTGGGGTGTCCAATTTTTGACGAATCTTCCTCGGGACACTGCAACATTGCATATGACTGTTGTTTACATGATTTTGTTACAAGTGCTACAAGTATTTCAATAGCTGTTCTTGCAATATTGAGTACAGTTTGATGTTTGTACTTTATTGAGGTACCTTGTGCTTGCTTGAACACTGACCACAAGGGGCCTGTTGGGAAAATGTTTTGTAATATTTAGCGACGTGTGATGATGTATTTAAGAGACGATGATTATGCTGATTTTGATGTTGTGGGTCCAAATTTGATTCTGTTTGCTTTGTCGTGAAAATCTTTGCTCAACACTTTTCCCTGGACATGCTGATCTGTTACCTTATTCTCTTTCTTGAGACCACCATTGTTAAGTAAACGCTGCATTTAAACCCCTGCATTTAAAACCAGGCCCTCTTAAAGTGAATGTAACTAATCAGTTGTGTTCCTAAGTTGCTTCTTACTGCTAGTTTGCAAGGAGAATTTTCTTTTAGGCCCTTAGCCTTTGAACCATGTTATAGATCCGTCTTATTGGTTTCAGTTCCATCTTTCAGCAACGTTAAAGGGGAATCCCCTCCCTTTCTAAACATTTAAATGGTTAAAACCAAAATCTGTTTAAAGTGGTTTCAGTGTGAAATGCTCACAGAATTGGTGGTGGTGAATGGAACCAGATGTCTGAAGAGTTTAATGCCTTTTAAAGTCATTTAGTGAGTCATTCAATTGAAAAAAATGAAAGGAATATTTTTTTAATCAGGAAATGTTTACATTTTAAATTTGCAGAACACAATTAAGCATGGCGCTGGAAGCTCACAACAAAAAAAGCAAATAAACTGTCTTTTAATGTCCTTATAAAGTTACATGAAGGGTAATGCAGCTGTCCTTTCTGTACTGCATGGTGTCATTTCTTCTAGTTTAACTGTGTTTTAATGAAAGGTGTCATTATATTATTGCTCTCTGATGCTTGCTGATGGTAAGGACAGCTTAGCTGATTATAATGGAAGTATTTTGATTTTGTTATAGTTCCTCACCAATGTCACTTCTTGTTAGGACAGGAAAAAAGACGCATCTTCAAAAAATCAATTCATATTGGAGGCGTCCATGCAGGGCACTGTAAGGCAAAATAGTCCTTAAAGTAAACGTTTCCTTTTTCCAACATCAGCACCACATATAAACGCTCAGAAGACGCGTGTAGGTTCACTGATGGTTTTAGAGAGAATATAAAGTGGCTATATTTGTGCTGTACATATTGTGACTTCTGGTTCCATTCACCACCACCGTAAAGAAATTAGTCAGTACATATCTTTACAATATCTCTGACCATTTCACACCAAACCCACACTGAGTGACTTTGTTTACAACTCACCCATTAAAATATGCTGTAGTTTTGAAGAACTTTCTTTGAGTCCAGAGAGAGTCAGCAGCGACCTCTGTTGGCCACAAAGTGGTCCTACAGGTCAGATTTAACGTTCAGAAAACGATAAATGCTACAGAGCCAGCCCCCATGTTTTTATACAGAAAATGTTAAACTCCAGGATGCGTTTTCCAGGACACTTTAGGCCTAAAATCGATCATAAATGAAGTCACTCAGGCCTCCTATTTCAGAGTAGCAGCACATATACAGGCAAATTTACCTGTGTTCTAAAAAGAATTTAGCTTCAGACGGATTTGAGCTTACTGGCCCAGAAACACTTACAGTTTCAAATTGTGCTGCCAGGAACGTGGGGAATTACAAATCATCCATTTGATGCACCATTAAGCAGTCTTCTGTCCCCGCTGATTTCTGCTGCACATTTATCACTGGCTTTACTGTCACAGGGCCCATACCCTACAGTTTTCTGTCATTTCATTTGTTTCTTTTATATACCAAAATGATATTTGTAGTTATAATTCATTTTCACATTACCCCCTTTGTCCCTTACAGTTAAACAGGCTGTTTTTGTTACTGTGCCTTTAAGAGTGGTGTATCTAAATGACCCTCATTCTGTTTGGTTGCCCTTTATTAATGTAAAACATAGTCCAGCATGGCTAAACTGCAATAGACTGAATGAGAGGGAAATGTACATGGGTTGGTGTTTGTGACATCACAAAAACAGTGGATACAAAATGGGCTGTTTCTGCAGCATAGTTTCTGTATATGGACTGTATGGACTAGAAACTGAGGGGAACACTGTAACACTTATGTTATTATGTACTACTTTTTTCAAAGTTTTCCAGGGTGTGGGCCATTTTTTGGGTTATGCTTTTTGCTGCTTCTTGATGGGAAATGACTTGGTGTTGATGATTATTTTTATGTCCCCTCTGAGGTCCTGCTGCAGTGGTGCTTCTGTGAGATGCTTGGTTAGTGGCTGCTTTTCTGTTTTCGTCCCAAACGGCCGTATTCCAGAGTGTAATGGTGGTTATTCAGCCGAAGATGAGCTGTATTTTTTGTCCACTGATGGTGAAATGCGACTCAGCAGAGCAGCATTTTTATCCAGTGATTGTTTTCTCAGAATAAATGTCACCTTTTTCAGAATCTTACTGTGTTTTCTACATTTCTAAGCAAATTCGATTTGAACTTGTGTAAAACAGCTGACGGCATTTTGCCCTGGTAGGTATTGATTGTAGTTGTATTGTTTTATATAAATTTTCCACCTCTTTACCATAATCAACAATCTGTAAACACTCAGAGACACTTGGAGCTTTACTGGGGGCTGTTGAGGACGCCTGGTTCCATCCACCTCCACTGCAAAGAAATCTAGCTTACATTTGTCTAAGAATGCAAGCAGTACGGATCCATCTGAAGCACAACAAATGATCATTATACTACAAAACAGCTCCTTATATGGAAGTTCTGAGCTTTGTTTGGTGTTCCTGTCTTGGCGAACCAAAGTTCTTATAATTTTAAAAACATGTCATAATAATTAAAACCACTTCTGGGATTTTGAAAATGACATCACACGCAAATGAGCAAAATTTCTTTTGTTTTAGGTTTTAGAAACAAACAGAAAAAACACAAGATCTCTGAAACCGGGAGAACTCTCAATTTACCAGGTGATTCAAATCAGAATATAAAGAAATAAAGGGTCAAAGCTCATGTGCAGCGCTGTAACTCAACTACTTATTTAACCCGAAGACATTTGAATGAGGCACTTTTTATTTGTAAATGTTCTTCAGCCATTCTCAAACTGAAAAATTAATCTTATGAAGTGAATCTTGGGTTCTTTTCTTAGTTCCGTGTCCCTACAATAGCTGAACAGTATTTGACTCTAGTTAACTTTTAATGTAATGCCAGCTATTTTCATGAGAACAGAACGGTGGTCCCCAGACTGGTCCATCTGCTGAAAGGTTCTTTACTCCTCAGACATTCCACATGTTTGCTGTTACCCAATGTGATCCCCATTGAATTAGAGCAATGATATGAACTAATGTTCATTGTGTATTGTGTAAAGAACCTCTTTCTTTTAAAAAGTGTGTGTGTGTGTGTGTGTGTGTGAGAGAGAGAGAGAGAGAGAGAGAGAGAGAGAGAGAGACAGAATCTATTGACAGTGTGTAACGGTGAGACCATGTGACGAAGCCCTCCTTCATGTGACTGAGGAAGATCAGCATGAGGAAGACCACAGACACTTATTTGTCTCCACTTTTACAGCCGACTCCGAACTCTCAAGCACTTTCTGCTGGCTCTCTTTCGTTCTGCAGGTCTGTCGGTTTGTCTCTCGGCTGAGGAGCGGTGGTCTGAGAGGTGAGTGGATTTACTGACTGATCAGAGCAGAGTTTAGTCTCTGTTTCATTTAGGATGAGGATGAATGAGATTAGAGGAGAGATCAGAGGAGAGATCAGAGGAGAGATTAGAGGAGAGATTAGAGGAGAGATTAGAGGAGAGATCAGAAGAGTGATCAGAGGAGAGATTAGAACAGAGATTAGAGGAGAGATCAGAGGAGAGATTAGAGGAGAGATTAGAGGAGAGATCAGAGGAGTGATCAGAGGAGAGATCAGAGGAGAGATCAGAGGAGAGATCAGAGGAGAGATTAGAACAGAGATTAGAGGAGTGATCAGAGGAGAGATCAGAGGAGAGATTAGAGGAGAGATTAGAGGAGAGATTAGAGGAGTGATCAGAGGAGAGATCAGAGGAGAGATCAGAGGAGAGATCAGAGGAGAGATCAGAAGAGTGATTAGAGGAGAGATTAGAACAGAGATTAGAGGAGAGATTAGAGGAGTGATCTGAGGAGTGATCTGAGGAGTGATTAGAGGAGTGATCAGAAGAGAGATCGGAAGAGTGATCGGAGGAGAGATTAAAAGAGGGATCAGAGGAGTGATCAGAGGAGTGATCAGAGGAGTGATCAGAGGAGAGATCAGAGGAGAGATCAGAGGAGAGATTAGAGGAGAGATTAGAGGAGAGATCAGAGGAGTGATAAGAAGTGAAATATGTTGTGTGATTTGCTATTGACACTTAACTTTTATACTTTTACTGTGGACGTGTGGAAAATGTGGTGTTTTCAGTGCAGCACGATTAGATCTCAGCCATCTTCACCTTAACTGCGGCTCATTCAGAGCAGCCACTTATGAGTGTGTAAACATACATAAGCACACACACAACATATATTTTTTATTCATCACTACTGACCTACGAAAAGCCACCTAATAATAATAACAGACGAGTGTTAGATATTTAAGGAGCTGAAACAGTATCGAGTACATTTAAAGTTAAAGGACAGTCTAGAATTTGACTCTGCACCACCAACAACCGGATGATAGGATGATAGATTCTTAGAAAGGAAACTGGTTTTAGGACAGATTTTCTGTAGTTGTTTGCAGTTAATGGAATAAATGGATAAAAAAGTGATAAAAGCGATGGTATGGGAAAACTTTTGACTGGTGGTGAATCTCGAATCTAAATGCTGATCACATTAATTAACCTGAATTAAAAATGTTTAAATGAAATATAAATTGAAATAAATGAATAAAAATGTAATAAATACAACTGAATAAATAAATGAGTAGAAGAGATTTCTTACTTTGGATGATTTTTGTATTTGACTTAAACTAACAATGTCAAATATCCAAAAATATTAAATACAGTCATATGCAAATGTTGCCCCTCCTCCCCTTCTTATTCAGGGAATCACCCTTTGGGCGACGTCACAGTCTCAACTGTTAGCAGCTACCAGTCTTTCTATTCCTGACTTTTCAGAAATATTCGGGGGACGTCTTGTGTACAAACCATCCAGTCACAGATTATCAATAATATTCGAGGCAAATCTGTGTTTTGCATCACTGGACTGTAATATTTAGCCTATTTATTTATGCAGGTTCTTTCTCCTTTTATTCACTTAGACAATCAAACAAAAATTAAATTTGACCAGGGCTGCCTTAACATTCTTAACTTTATTTCTCCCATGAATTATGTCTGGAACATTTTGGAACCTCTACTCCACTATTTTTGCACCAACAAAATGTAAGTGAGGGGTGACTCTTCTATTACTGTCCCCGGAAATGAGCACAGTACTGAATTCCAGTCCTAAAGCACATAACAAAAAATGGTAGTTTAAAGCAAACTATGACTATTTTGATACATAACCACAAAAAAACACAATAGCATGGATCCTTAAACATGACAATGTATCACCAATATATTCCATACTTTGTTATCTGTTCATAGGTGCAGTTTGATCTCCACATAAAAAAGATTATTTTTTGTTGTTTGGTAAATTAGTATTTCCATTTCTAAATGGAGATTTAGATGCAATAGTTCCATTTTTAAAAGGGTTTTTTGCGTGAATCCAGAGAACGGGTTTATGTATTATTATGACTGGATGTAATATGACTGAATCTGTGATTGTTCACTGAGTGAGTTGGAAATGGTGACTGTGTTTTGTGTCCCAAAATTGAGAAACGTAATTTTTTCTGAACTGCTCCTTTAAAAGACAATTCGTGTGTCGAGGTGCAAAATTAATGCAGGACTTCTAGGAGTTCACACATTAGTCAGAGTCATATGACACATGCACACAGTCACACACACACGCACACACTCACACACACAGTCACGCACACACACACACACACACACACACACACACACACACAAAAACTGCAGTCGGCGTAACAAAGGGAAATCTATCCAAAGAAGCAAAAAGCGCAGGATACCACTGAGGACCCTGAGATTTATTTCTGCTCTTTTCTTCCTCTCTGACTATCTCTTTCATTCTCTCTCGGCCTCTCCTTTCTAAAATGAGGGTTGAGGAGGTCATACTGCGAGAGCGGCACTCTTAGGAGATGTGCAAAAAAGCGTTTAATAAAAAGGGCCGTCCCCGGCCTTGCAGCTACTTGACCATGGCGAGGGAGATGGAAGCAGAGATTAATGGTGGTGCACAGGGGGAAGGGTTGGTTAGAGCGGCAAAGGAGGAACACGAGAGAGTAAAAGCTATGGCAGAATGAAAGTCAGGCGCTAACATCCTAAATAAAAGCTCAAGTGGAGACGTGGCGAATTAGCAGAGGTTTTGAGGAAGCTGTCAAAGGCGGTGTGAACGCAATGGAGGTGAGGTCAGGATCATTAGGCTGCCGAAGGGGAGAGAGAGAGAGAGGGAGAGAGAGAGAGACAGAGTGAGAGAGAGACAGAGTGAGAGAGTGAGACAGAGACAGAGAGGGAGAGAGAGAGAGAGAGACACAGAGAGAGAGACAGAGAGAGAGAGAGACAGTGAGAGAGAGACAGAGAGAATTAGAGCTGTATAAATAAATATTTATTTTCTTTGTTTACATTTTAAACTGGAATTTTACATTATATTGAACATACTGTTGCAGTCTCTTCACCTGACCTTGGACATTTTACCTTTTTGTTTTTACTAAGTTATTTTTTTATATACTTTGAAAATGTATTCAGATAAAAGAGTAGTATAATATGGTATATTTAATTCAATTTAGTAAATTTAATAAATATTTAATCATTTTTGAATAGGAAAATTGCAACCAAATTCATGGAGCAATTGTGTTAATGAGCTGCCAGTGAGAGCAGCCAGTCTCTCTCTCTCACTCTATCTGTCTCTCTATCACTCATTCTGTCTCTTTCTCTCTCTCTTTCTGTCTCTATCTTTCTTTATCTCTCTCTCTCACTCTGTCTTTCTCTCTCACTCTCCATCTCTCTCCCTCTCACACTCTATCTGTCTCTCTCTCTCTATCTGTCTCTCTGTCTCTCTCTCACACACTCTATCTGTCTCTCTCACTCTGTCTCTTTCTCTCTCACTCTCTCTCTCTCTGTCTCTATCTTTTTTTATCTCTCTATCTTTCTTTATCTCTCTCTCTTTCTCTCTCACTTTCTCTCTCTCTCTCACTCTCTCACTCTGTCTCTATCTTTATCTCTCTATCTTTATCTCTCTATCGTTCTCTCTCTCTCTCTCTCTCTCTCTCATACATACTCATCTGCGTTGTGTGACCTAGGATTGGCCTGTTGCTGCGGCTTCTCATCAGGGATTATTTCATTTCTTCCCTCCAGTGTGCCTTTTCGCCACAAACACACACACACACACACACACACACACACACACACACACACACACACATACACATACACACACACACACA
>JBBPCX010000001.1:38947939-38964594 GCA_037974365.1 Hydrocynus forskahlii
GGACTGGACTGGAAATGAGAGTCTCTGAAAGTCCTTCAGGAAGCCTGGAGAACTGTTCCTCAAGAACACATTAACATGCAAGTCTGGATCTCTGGAAGCATAATATGGAGAAATGAAGGGTGACTCAAGATGTTTGCACAGTACTGTATGTAAGTTTAAAATGTCACTTAGTTTCTATTCCTGCAAGTAAGAAACTCAAGCTTAGTGATGACTGCAACATCTGAGGATTCTCTCTAATGGCAAACAGTCCTTTACAGAGAATGAGGTGCTGCTGTTGAGGTCACAGCGCTGGTTTGTTTGTCCAGTGCTGGAACTGTGGACAGTGTGAATTCTAGATGTTGCCTTATGGTGTTTTAAGAGCGCCATGTCTTTATGCCGTTTTTTGTTGGTTTTTTTTTTTACTGTGATCTCAGATAAGACAAAATTTCATTTTTACTGTGATCTCAGATAAGACTAAACTTGGATGGATGTCGAGTTGTGGGTGTTCATCTCTGTCCCCTTTGTTACAAACTGAGCATCTCTTTCTTTCTTGTTGTTTAACAGAAAGCCAAACTGGGGCAGAAGATGTGAAGTTCTACTGGAGAGTGGTGGTGCTTCAGGACAACATAACAGCCATCACTTTCAAAACACTGCAAGGTTTTATATGTACTGAAGTAGCATCAGACTTTTCCTAATAAGAGCTCGTTCCTAACCTGTGGATGCCAATCGCAGGTCACACTGTTCTTGTGTATTTATGATAAGAAGGCATAGCCATAAGACATAAGCCATAATGCAGTTCCTCTATCGCAGTTGTCCTTTAGAGAAGGTATGGAGTTCTAAAGCACTGAAGTTTTCTGCTTCCATTCACCATCTAACTGTCCTGAACAGGCTGAGAAACACTGGACAGGGTTGATCAAGCAAAAACAAATGCCTTAAAAAAGCACTTTCACTGCCATGATCAGTTACATAAAACATAAAATGAGTGTTTCCAGTAATGATTATGAATTAAAAAAAATAACTGCATTCAATTAAACGAAAAATGAACACATTCTTAGCCAAATTTCAAATTAAGACCTGTAGTTTTAAGATACACTTGACAATCATGAGAGGTTGGTACAAAGACTCCAGGAGCATTTTCACATTTTGAGGCCATTTGAACATGTTTGCTTCCTGGTTTGCTGGGGACCAGCATAGTTTGATAGTTCACCTCCCCAGCCACACCTGCTTCACCAGGTTTAGTTGGACTGTTTAAGAAGGGGGAACATCACCAAACTGTTCTGGACACCAGCCCTACAGGGCTCTCTCACTGTGAGAAAATGTGATTCAGTATGGATTCGAACCGGCAATCTTCTAATTTTCTTCATTTAACACACTGTGTCATGCCGCTGGACCACAGAGGTGGAGCGCTAACTTGCCTGCTATTACCAAACCATTTATGGTTAAGGCTGGCTGAAAATGGGTGATGCAAACTGTTCTAGCCTGAAAATGGGTGGAAAAAAGTGCACAGGCTAATTATGTTTAATTAACCCACAACAAACAGTGACACACGTCTTTTATATGACCTGAGCTTTAGGTTTTGACGTCTGTAAGAGTAACGTTGCTCCACATTTTGTAGCCATGACGTTGCAGACTCTCTCTGCTACACACTTTTAAGGCGACTCGACCCTCCGCTTTCTCTCCTCATTCATTACAGGAACAACTCAGTCACAAAATCTCATTTTTAAACACTCAGCCCCTGATCAACCGATCAAAATTCTGAATATACACGCAGATATTAACAGACATTTTTGACATTGGAACCATACCAATACTTTAAAAAACTGTAAACACATTGCATCAGCAGTGCGACTGGAATATAGAAAAACTGTTTTGTATGATGATTAATGTCAGCTTTATTACAGAAATAATAACCCATTTTCCATCATACTTCAGCTTTTATTCTTTGCAAACCTCTTTATATCAAAAACTGTTGGCTGTATCATTATGGAATGAACTCTGATTCTGGATGGTTGGTGTCCAGCACAGTTTGGGGATTTCCTGCTCAAACACAACTAGTTCAACAGGTTTAGTGTCTAAAGAGGGGAAGCCAAAAACTATACTGGATCAAATCAAATCATACTGGACCCTGGACACTGGGAGACAATATGAGAGAGAGAGGAGAGAGACTAGAATCATAACATCATCTGGAGTCTCCAGCTGCTCTTTCCAGCATCTCAGCATTTCATAATTAATGAGCCAATACAAACCATTCAGAGTGACTTGGACAGGAATAAATTCTCATTACACTGAAATGACCCTCTTTTCCCTCTTTGCATAAATTTACATAAAGGCCACAACAAGCCACAATTTGTTGTGAAATTTTCTCCACACACCAAGGACTATGACCCTCAAACCCCCAAAAGGAAAAATCAGTTTTAAGCTGATATCTGGATCAGTCTGAACATATTCCCTCTTGGGTCCCTGCCCTCAAAGAAACCTTGACTGTATGTTAATAAGTAGAGCTTCCTTGTTCTGCAGAGCTGTTTAAATGTGGACATCATATAATGTATATGCTTTTGTCTTCTGATTCACTGTCATATGACGAGGTATTATTTTGCATCTGCTCAGTACGGCTCAGCTTCCCATTAACCATAAAGAGACTTTCATCAGTTCATTTCATGTAAGAGTTTGTGACTCTTCTGGGGATTGTGTATAATGGTATTTTTTAAATTAAACAATATTTATTTTTTAATTAAATAATGAAATGTTATGAACATTAAAGTATTTTGTGTACATTTACTTCATTAAAGTGATATTGTGATATTATATTCATAATTACACAAAAAACCCCTGTCCACTGCATATACCGTTAGTTTTAGCCCCCCCACTGCCCCCTTTAGTGAAACTCTTTTTTAAAACTTTACAAGTCATGGCTTAAGGTACAATTTATATATTTATTATATAAAGTTCATATTTAATTGTACTTTGTATACATACATTCAAAATGTACTAAAGTATTTATCATAAAAATCTGTAATATATACTTTTATTGCAATTTTTTAAATCAAATGTTGTCATTTACTTAACACGTTAATTAAATTGTGTGATAGATACTGGGGCTTAGTATTTCACCCGATGCAAATGTCCAATCTTCTCATGTCAGATGTTGCAATGAGTTTTCCGTCCAGCCGGACTGGACATGTTGCATCAATTGACGGAACCAATTAATGTTACATTGACATTTACTTGGCAAACATGACCTGAATTCGATATCTGACTCACAAGTGGTTTTGTTGCCACCAAACAGTTTCTGATCAAGTTCCATCCGAAAAGAACCTCCACCCTTGTTCTTCTTGTTCCTGGTGATTTTTCTGACCATTTTGTGGCAAAGAAAATGGTCAGGAGTGACCTCGCAGTCATCATTAGTTCACTCCGAGTTCAAAGCTCAACTGAGACGTTTCTTCTCAGTCACTTGATGCCCCATCAGCCTTGTCCATCATGTTGTGAAGACCTTTATCAGTTGAACATTGAGAACCAGCCCAGTCTGGTGGTCTAGCCGTCCCTGCCCTGGGTCACAGGACCCTCGGTCAGTAGGCGTCGTTGACGCTGACGGACACGCACCTGCACTGCTTGACTCGCTGCACCTTTCGGTGGCGGTAGGGCGGCTGAAGCCCCGGGCAGTGGAGGCGCACCGTTAGTGTGGTGATCCTGTGTGGCCGGCAGAAGGCGCAGGACTGGAAGGAGGCGTCGTGCTCGGCGGGTCTCCGGCTGCGATGGGCAGGAGAGTGGGAGCGGGACGTGAGGTGGCGGGGGATGTAGAAGGAGTTGCACTGGCCGTAGCAGAAGCGGTTGACGACGGTCCGGCTCAGGCAGCCGTCCAGGCTCACCGTCTGCCGCAACGGCTGCGTCTTGCACCAATCGCTCTTCAGGTACTTCCTCTCAGTCACCACCAGCGCCTCACGACTCGACGACAGCAGGTCCTGCTTACCTTTCTGCCGCCGCACTGGCGGTTGCTGTGGCAGCGATGAGAGTGCGATGGAAGGCGAGGACGCCAGCTCGTTGCCTTTCGTCTTGTAAGGGGAGGGGATGGACCCTCTAGGGCGTGGCTTCTTGGTTTCCATGGATGCGCAGAGAGTGGCAGCGGCCAGGATGGCAGGTAAGGCTAGTTTCCAGAACATCCTGAAGAAGAAAGAAGGAAATCATAAACTTTGGTTGTGTAAACTGACTGAAATGGGTTCATGATATTAACACTATTAGCAACAATTTCTCTCCATTCTTTGTTAATGGTGCTGCTCTCAGATCAGTTTGTCATGCGGATTGTTGAGATTTTTTAAATGATGTTTACATTTATGGTATCTGGCAGACACTTCTTTCCAGAGCGTCTTTCTCAAATGATGTGTTTTTGTCCAAATTAGTTCCTACACTCTACACTTCTGCATTTTACTGCACAGTCACTGCATATTTATTAAAATAACATTTTGGAGAAAATAAATGTGGGCTGTTCAAAAGGCTTTTATTTATTTTTTCCAGTGTGTCAAGCTTGGAAATTCCATCCATCCATCCATTCTCCGAACCACTTATCCTAAACTTGGGTGACAGGTCGGGGGGTATTGGAGGCCTATTCCAGGAAAAGCCCCGGACAGGTCACCAGTCCGTCAGAGGCAAAGGTAATGTAAGGAGCCTTGTCCAAGGACTCTCATTGGTCTAATGAGGTCCAGGCAAGGAATCTACCCCTGGCCAGCCGCGGTCGTTCACATCAACTCATTCGTAAAGTAAACCTCCTCTTGCTTTGGCTGAACCGAGCTGCTTGGTTGGATGTGTATCCCATTTAAAGGAGTACTTGCGTGAACCTGAAAGCTTGGAGACATCAGGTAGCATGACCTTGTTTATCACATGCTCAGGGACAGGAGAGCGACCGCAGAAGTGCTTGGACTCCAGTGCAGGGAAGAATCGCGTCTCCGTCCAGCGCTCATCTCCAGCAGGCCTCGGCCGCTGTTTACTCTCCCAGCAGCCCCGGAGTCTCGCCTCCCCTTCCCCCAGTGTGCAAATAAACATGGCCCCCCTTCAAAGCGCAGCGGCGGCAGAGCCGTGAGCTCGGCAGGAAGCGGCCTTTTCTGTCTGCGGTGCGACAGGGAAAAATAATTAGGGCTTTGCTTACACCAGCGCCGAGATACGCCACGGCCGTGTAAACAGTCTGAGAGAGAGCGCCATGTGAAGGTTATTAGAGCCGGATGTGGAGAAGCTCAGCAGTCTGCTGATTCAACCCCTCACACGCGGGAACCACACGCTGACCCCGGGGCGCTCTTATGGTTTGATTCGTTTATACGGGACGGTTATCGGTTTCTAATGTTCCAACACGTGGGCGCTTCAAAGGAAGTAACACAGGTGAGCCCAAAACACAGCAAAACTAGAAGCTGAACATAATCCGAGAACAGGGGCTCTGTTCTCACAGTCGAATGCAAAGCATAAAGCTCAAGGTGCGGCTAACATTTATAGATGTGGCCAACACGTGACGCTCAGCGCAAAGCATGAAAGGATTGTCCCAACTCTCTTAATTATTCAGAAGTGTGTTTTGAGCAATAAACGTGTAATAAACCGATCTGAGGAGCACATCACCTGACCTTTAACAGGCGGGGGCGGAGCTCTGGTGGGTTGCTTTTGTAATGATGTTTATCTGGTCTAAACTGATCGAAACCAGATCAGTTTTCAGCCGAGAAAACGGACCTGCTGGTGCATGGCACATCACTGCCTCTGCATTAATGTTCAACTTTTCCTCCACTTTTTGCAGAATTTTATGACAAACAGCCACAACCTGGTGTGTTTAAATACCGGTGCGTGTCGATCAGTCAAACGGACCATAATCAATACAAAATTCTCAATTTTATTTTTTAATGACAATGATTATTATTATATAATTGTTTATATAATATAGAATTGTTTTTTGATGTTTCACAGGTACCTGTGTTCATGCACCCATTTTTGTTGTTTTTTTGTTGGTCAAACCATAATGTCATTTTGCTGCTTTAAGCAAACACGACAACACCCAGACACGCCTAATTTAAAAAGCACCACTCCTATGAGCGAACGACTAAGTTGTTTATAAAATTTGTTATAAAATGTGTTGTAAAAAAAAAGCATGGTGTGAAAATGAGGCATGACAACTGCAAAACCTTTTTATATCATCATGCGTTCAGCCAAAGCAAATTAGGTCTCGAGATAATATTTTGCATTCAAACAGGTCTTTCTTTTATTTGTCAATTAGTCCAGATATAAGATATAAAAGCATTGTTCTGTTACACTTTATTAAAGACTGACTATCTAACAATGCAGATATATATATATATATATATCAATGATTAAAATGTATGGGCCACGAGGAGCTCCGTCCCTCTCAGAGCCCCCAGCGGGTCGGGGACATCATGGTGGGTGAGGCATGTTTTGAACTTACTAGATTTCTAATGTCACAAAAAACATCTTGTTTAAACATACTTCTAATAATAATCATCATTTTTATTCATATAGGGCGCTCTACAAATAGTTGAGACATAGAACAGGAAAAACTGATCTTTTAAGACTAGCCCCGCCCATTTCGTTTTTGAAGATTAAGTGTTTCAGCCAGGTTTTGAAAAGGCAAAAAAAAAAAAAAAAGGAATGGAGGTCAGTGCTACACGTGGGTACAGAAGCCTGTTTGAGCAGATAAAGAGGGCTTGGAAAATGTACAAATAAATTATGAGCAAGTTTGGAACTATTTGACTTCTCAGAAACCTCCCAAACCACAAACACCAGCGTGTCTGGCAGGCGGCGGCTCCGGAGAGCGGTCCGAGAGCGCTGATACCAGCATGAGTCGCCACTTCCGAGCACTGATTGCCGACAGAAGTCTGTTGACGCTGCAGATCAAGGCGTATAAAGTCGCATGACATGTCGGAGCTTTCGTTTCTGTTCTTCAGACGCAGACAAAAAGGACGGCCGCGCTGACGAATCGGACGGGCTGGCAGTCGTGCGCTTTGAAGTGTGACGAGGATCTATAACACAAATAAAGTGCTTCAGAACACAGTGCTATGAGCACTTCCCAGAAGACGCGTGCACCGAAACACTCACTAAAACAAGTGAAAGACGTCCCCGAGATCAACAACCAACTACTGGACTAAATCCCTCCACCATGTAATTACCTCCCATCAGCCGATGCCCGCACGGGCTCCTTAATCTCCAGAGCCTCCAGTGCATAAGGGTGCTGAGAGCCATTTGGACACTTTCCCCACAACACATCTGCCTCACATATACACGGGAGAGAAGAAGTGAAGAGAGAAAAAGAGAGAGAGAGAGCGAGAGAGAGAGAGAGAGAGAGAGTAGGAGAGTCAAGGGGCCCTTTGTCATCACCTCATTTAGGAACGTATGGGTTTGCCAAAGAAGAAAATAAGTTTTGATCGTCTGTCTGAGCGTGGAGTGAAAGAGCGCAGTGTGGAATAATAATAATAAAAAAACAGCAGAAGGGCTTTGGGGGGGGGGGTATTCCCAAATCTTCCCAAATTTCCAAAATCCTTCAATATCCTTTCAAAGAGAACCTTCAGATCTGTTTTCTCTCAACCAGGACTGACAGATCTGGGGATATTTACATTTTGTCAGTACATTTCATTCAGTAGATGCTCGAGGTCACAGTGAGGAACTCAGTTCAACACTATTTGTAACCTCAGTGTATTCAGTAATGCATCTTAAAGTGTATCGTTCAGTCTCTGCTATAAATGATTCAGAATGTACGATGTAACTAATCTGTAGGTCATGAGTTTATGTGGTGGCCCTCTCAGACTATAAATGGTAAACGACGGTCATCATGCCAAAGCTGTTTTCCAGAACGGTGGATGCAGCTTCCTAATGAGCTCCACTGAGGAAGAAACTCTCAAAGAGCATGAAGAACCACTCAGAAGAACCTAGACTCAAAAATGGGGAAACTCCCTAACAGCATAAAAACCCTGAGAAACACCAAGACTCAAAAAACGGGACATAAATCTGTCCTACTTGTATCCTAACTCCAGCGCAGGACAGATGAAGATCCCCTTTTGAGTCTTGGTTCCTCTCAGTAGTTCTTCTTCATGTTCTTAAGAAGTTTTTCTTTTTGAGTCTTTGTTTCTCTCTGTGGTTCTTAAAGCTCTTAAGGAGTTTCTCTTCTTGAATTTCAGCTCCTCAACATGGTTCTTCTTCATGCTCTTAAGAAATGTTTCCTTTTGAGTCTTGATTCTCTCAGTAGTTAATTTACATGCTTTTAGGAAGTTTCACCTCTCAGAGGTTCCTCTCTTCTTCATGCTTTAGGGGAGTTTATGAGTGTTGGTTTCTCTCAGTGGTTCTTCCTCACATTCTTAAGGAGTCCTTTTGAATCTTGGTTCCTCAAACTGGTTGTTTTTTAAGTTCTTAGGGAGTTTTACCTTTTGAGTCTTTGTTCCTCTCAACTGTTCTTCTTCATGGTCTTGGGGAGTTTTTTTTTTTACTCTTGGTCTCAGTGGTTCTTCTTAAACTCTAAGGGATTCGTCTCAGTGGTTTTTTTTTCATGATCCTTGGGGGTGTTTTTGAGTCTTGGGTTTTTCTCAGTTCTTTTTTATGCTCAACATAAAGTGGTTGGACATCAGACACAGGCAATGATTGGACAAATCCTCTCAGTCCAGTTAAACCCAAATCTGAATTCTGAACCTGAAAGCCTGACTCCTGATGACTGGTCCCAAATTCTAAGTGATCAATGCTGTTAAAGAACTGCACTCTGAGCTCATTGGTTGATGTCCAGACATTGCAGGAGGACTCTGGTCCTACAAACAGCTACACTGTTAATTCCAGACTAAACAAATAAGCTCTAGGGATGAAACATATCAATGTTAGAATCAAAAACGACTGCAACGTGGGGTTTCGCAACATGTTGAATCGTTTTCTGAAGAGACTGATTGGAGAACTTTGCCCTCGCCGAGTTTGGATAGAGTTACCGTGTTGACAGCCAGTGCCTATGCACTCTCAGATCTTCCTGCCCAGTGAAGCCGCCCCAGAACGCCGGTGCCAGTGCAAAAGCCAGCCTCCCCATATGAGGCCTGATAAAAATTCTGTGGGTCGGGGAGAACGTTAGTCAAAAGTTCTTTAGGCCTTCACATTTAAGAAAGTCAGGACTGTAGGCCGGCGCAATATATTGCCTACTTGCCTATTTGAAATCGTTTTTTGAAATCTTGAAATCACAACAGGCAATTAAGCTTCTAACCAATCACAATGTTTCAGACAGGCTGGCCAATCAAAGCTGCAGGTGAGTTGCTGGGTGTTCTGATGAATCAAAGTCTTCATGTAATCCAACAAAAATGTTTAACCATTAAAGGTGTTGGTGAATCAGTGCATGAGTGGGCGGAGCTAAACTGCTGTAGCCAGAATAAGGAGGTGTTTTAAATGTGTTCACCTAAACTGTGATTTAAAAACATCCTGTAGCTTATTTTTCATATATGGATTGCATGGATGGGGGAGTAAATGTATAATTTAAAACAATAAATAAAAGTCCAGAAAAGTGATGATATTGTGAAAGGCATTGCGATCACAATATATGGCAGTAAAATCGCAATAAAAATTCAGTGCACGCGACTAAATAAAGGCATATTCAAGTGTGTCAGATGTCAGTGATTTGAAGAAGTGTGTAGGAAAGGTTCAGGTTACGGTGCATAGCTGTGGCCAGGATCGCGGTCAGACATCTCTGCCACATCCAGGACTGAAAACACTTATTAACCATAGACAACCTACACTTTCAGTCTAATTCACTCTGTCCCACACTCACAAAGTCCCTAAAGGATAGCATCATGCTCATTAGAAACCTGTCAGGCTGTGCTTTGAGCCACCTCAGCCCGACTCTCTCCAACAAACACCCACACATCCCTCAAATCAGGGCATGTTTTGCCGCTTACTAATATCGAGGTATTTATAACAGGGCTGAATCGCCTGTTAAGGAGGGAAAATCCCCAGCACTTAGAGAACTGAGCAGTCAAATGATCTTTTCCCAAACCAGACATGAGGGGCAGTAACTCTAAACTGATTGATCCACTCACACACACACACACACACACACACACACACACACACTTTTCTGCCATCAGACATTCTCTATAATACACTCCTTCTATTTGCACCTACTTGAATGATTACACTGGACCACAACTGTATTGCCAAAAGATCATTTCCTTTAAATGGAAGTCAATGGAAAGAGAGTTTATTAAAGGCTTCACCACAAATACAAACTCCTGCATCCAAACAGTGTAAAATACAGACTACTGCACCCAAACTGTGTAAAATACAGACTCATGCACCCAAACACTGTAAAATACAGACTCCTGCACCCAAACACCGTAAAATACAGACTCCTGCACCCAAACACTGTAAAATACAGACTCATGCACCCAAACACTGTAAAATACACTCATGCATCCAAACACTGTAAAATACAGACTCATGCACCAAAACACTGAAAAATACAGACTCCTGCACCCAAACTGTGTAAAATAAACAGACTCCTGTTAACTATTAACAGCTTGGTTGTTGAAGATGGAAAAATCAGGGACAGATTGGTATCTGTATCAGCGTTGGTATCCAACATGATTGGTACTGAGCCACCATTAGTATCTACAGCAGCAATATGCTAATCAATAACCGCACCCCCCATTTTTTTGAACAATTATTACATAATTAATCATGACTGTGTATGTGTGTGTGTGTGTGTGTGTGTGCATGTGTGTGTGTGTATTATTACCAGACCCACTTGTAAACATTTGGGGACCCCCTAAGGGAACTCACTCTGGTTTGATTTATTTTTAAATACAATAATGAAAATTAATCTATATTTAATTTAGAAATACTGAATGAATAATGACAAAACTATGATTATACAATGCGTTTTATTTATTTACAGCAATGTACATATCTGTAAATAAAAGTGTAAAGTTTACAAAAGTGTTTGTATGTTTATATTATGTGTGCATCACGTCTGCTCTCTTGGTTTTTTGGAGGCGATTGAGGATAGGGGTGCCTAAGCAACTGATAGTACTATTAGGAAAAGATGACCCTGATAGAGGATGATGATTTGCATCAGAAAGAAGAATAACACTACCATGATCCCCTGTCATCCTTTGAATTACTACTGGGACTGTTTTGGACTGGGTTGTTTGTCTAGGAGGGGTGGGTGAGGTCATTTTACTGCAGTACGGCAGTAATATTTATGACTGATTGGCATGGGATAAGAAATCCCAGCATAAATGACAGCAGTGGGAGCGGCTACTCGATTTACGCACCGCCTTCATGCCAAAAAAGAGGAGAAAACATGTCAAAACATTTCATTCAGCCATTATGTCATTTTCAGCCCCCTCCGCCCACCCCCAAATTTTGCCAATATTCAGCCAATAGTCAGCCGATAGTCAACATCACTACAAAACATCATATTTTTGGGTCATTTTACACATTCTAATGTTCTGCGTTGTACATTTGAGGTAAGACAGTCCATACGGTTCAATTTAAGAAACTCCTTCTGGACAATAAATCATCTCCTAATCGGTCTCCCGATATCGATCTCTGCAATATGGATATAAAAGACTACAATATGCAAATGAGCCTTTAACCAGTTACCAATCAGAGCTCCAGATGAGTTACTGGGTGTTCTGATGAATCAAGGTCTTCATGTAATCCAGCAGAAGTTTTTAACCGTTAAAAGTGTTGGCGAATTGGTGCATGAAGGGGCGGAGCTAAACTGCTGCAGCCAGAATAAGGAGATATATTCAATTGTATTTTATTTATTTCAATATATTTAAAAGCATTTTTTCACATCACAAAAACTATGGTTTGAAAATGAGCTGTTTTTGTTGCTTATTTAACATAACTTTGACTGAATGGATTTGGGAAGTAAAGGCTACCATTTTAAACAAAATTTACTTTTGAAACAAAAAGCCTTTTTAATTCAGGAAAAGTGAATATATGGGCCCTGATATATCCTGAAAGGCATCGCAATCACAATTTGGTAGCAGTAAAATCACAATAGTGATATTTTGTGCATATTGTGCAGCTCTAGTGGAAAAAAACAGAACATTCTGTCTGGCGTGGTTTATACTATTGTGTAAATGTGTTTGTATGTGTAAGTTTTAGTCCCTCAGAAGCTGGGCTCACTTTACTGTAGCTGTAAATTTGTAGAACGTTGCTCAAATTACATAAGTATACAATTTATCAGGTCAGTATTGCTACTCAGCAAGAGCTGCTTCAGTGTTTCACTGTACCTGCAGCCGGAGCGACGTGTGGTCCAGCTCTCGGTCGCGTATAAATCCCAGCAGAGGTCGCCCAAGGGTCAAAGATTAGTGGTCAGGTCAGAGTCGGGCTCTGCAGGAGAAGCAGATGTGCTCCGGAGGTGTGGAAACCCTGATTGCTCTCAAAAACATACAGCCTTCTGCATGTCTCCAGAGACCTCTCCTCAAAACACCCCACCGAGATGGACCTTCTACTTGAAATACCCGAAGAGACTGATTTTCTGCTCAAAATGCACTGAAGAGATGGAGCTCCTATTCTAAATACCCCACAGGGACAGACCTTCTCCTCAAAATGTCCTGAAGAGATAGACCTTCTCCTCTAAATGCCCCTCTGAGACAGAGCTTCTCCTCAAAATGCCCCCAAAGAGACAGAGCTTCCCTTCTTAAAACCCCACTAGGAAAGACCTTCTCCTCAAAATATCCTGAAGAGACAGACCTTCACTTCAAAATAACCCATAGAGACAAATTCTCTTCCAAATACCAAAAGAGACAGAGTCTCTCCTCAGAATGCTCAACTGAGAAAGTCCTTCTCTTCTAAATACCCCAAAGAAAAGGATCTTCTCCTTCAAATCCCCCAAACAGATGGACCTCCTCCTCAATATACCCTGAAGAGACAGATCTTTTAAAATTGCCTCACTGAGAAAGACCTTCTCCTCTAAATGTCCCACTGAGAAAGACCTTCTCCTGTAAATGTCCCAATGAGAAAGACCTTCTCCTCTAAATATCCCAATGAGAAAGACCTTTTCCTCTAAATGCCTCACTGAGACACACCTTCTCCTCTAAACGCCCCACTGAGACACACCTTCTCCTCTAAACACCCCTCAGGTAAGTCAAACCTGAACCCAAATCAGAGTTACAGGACCATTACAGACCTTTACTGTTAAATACCTCATAGACTCTTCTCAAAATATTGACCCTCTAAATACTTTTCTTCTAGGCACCATGAACTTTTCCTAGAAATACCTCAGATTCTTTCTTCTAGATGCCTCCAGACTCTTTCCTTTTAAAACCCCACCGAGATCCTCCAGGTATCCCAAAGTCTTCGTCTGTCTTTTGCTCAAAAATGCCCCAATAGGTCTTATAAACATCAATCCAAGACCCTCCAGCTTCTCCGGACTCTTTAATCTAAACACCCCACAGAGCAGCTCTTCCCTCTAAACACCCCTCAGCTCTTCTGGATCTCGCAGCTTCACTCGCTCCATCTGGACCACGGCTGAAAGTGGTCATGCTTCATTTCTGACAATCTCCTCTGCTACTCCCCTTTACGGGGCGTCCCGTGCGCATCCTGTTCCATTTAGTCGCCCTGTCCCACGGAGTCTCTGAATCATCTTGACTTTCTGCCACTTCTCCTTCAATCACAGACTCAACGGGTTCTGAATCGTCCTCAGGGAACAAGATCTGAGTGACAGCGAGCAGGGAGTGAATACATTTCTGTACAAGTCACACACACACACTCACATCTCTTTCTCTCCCTCTCGTCCATGTATTTGTACTGCCCCTCCCCTCCGGCATGCAGCCCTTGGATCTACTTACACTACAGCAGTGGTGAGTGGTGTTATAGTGTTCACCATTACAGTGTTACCACTGTATTACACTACAGCAATTGTTTTCCACTTCTGCACTGTATACTGTAGTAAACTGTACACTAATATTAAAGCGTGCTGTACTATACTATAATGTACAGTACTATAATATACCATATTGTACTATACTATAATGTACAGTATTATACCATATTGTACTATACTATAATGTACTGTACTATGTTATATTGTACTATACTATAATATACTGCAACATAATCTATTATAATGTACTGTAGTAATATACTATAATGTACAACACTATAATATACTATAATGTACAGTATTATAACATACCATATTGTACTATACTATAATGTACTGTACTGTATTAAATAGCACTCTACTATATATTGTACTATAATCTTTCATAATGTACTGTACTATATACTATAATATACTATGGAGTAGTAGATTACAATCTACTATAATGTACTGTACTACTAATGTACTGCCCTGTATTATAATAAAGCTGTTGGTTGCCTCATTTCCTTATATTTTGGTTTGAATCACCTTCTTGATGCAAAAATACTGTTTTAATCCTATCAGACTGTCTTATCTTTGTCATACTGACTGAACTAAATGAAAGAAATGAGAACAAATGTTTTACTGACAGGCTGTAAAGTGCCTAAAGATACAAGGAGCCTAGATAAAAGAGTTCCGACCACTCAGCATTCAGCACCACCAGTATACTGATCACCGCCTGATCATCTGGAATCATCTGCTCCTGGTTCTTCACTGGTTCAGGACTTCAGTGAGTTCTGCTTGTTTGTATCGTGCAGCTCTGGTCCCCACAACACTCTCAGACCCTCTCACTGCTGCTTCTTTTTAAGCAGCATTTCAAAATATTTTCTCGAGTCATTATTTCATTCAGTCGAGAACAGGCTGCTGCCTGACACTTTTTTCCCCTCGTTTCTCACAGCCGTTCTTTCTTGTGGTCTGTGAGAACATCCGCAACCAGCCACAATGAGAATAACATTCATTTCTCCGCTCCACCATCCATGCATTCTGTCACCCTCTTTCATGAGCTGTCCTTACACACACAGAGCAGAAATCTCCACTATACTGGAAAGCTCTTGCTCTCTCTCCCTCTCTCTCTCTCTACCTCTCTCTCTATCTCTCTCTCTCTCTACCTCTCTCTCTATCTGTCTCTATATCTCTCTCTACCTCTCTCTCTGTCTCTACCTCTCTCTCTATCTCTCTCTCTCTACCTCTCTCTCTCTCTCTACCTCTCTATCTGTCTCTACCTCTCTCACTCTCTACCTCTCTATCTGTCTCTCTCTCTCTCTCTCTCTATCTCTCTCTCTCTACCTCTCTCTCTATCTGTCTCTATATCTCTCTCTACCTCTCTCTCTGTCTCTCTACCTCTCTCTATCTCTCTCTCTCTCTCTCTGTCTCTCTACCTCTCTATCTCTCTCTCTACCTCTCTCTCTCTCTCTACCTCTCTATCTCTCTCTCTCTCTACCTCGCTCTCTATCTGTCTCTATATCTCTCTCTACCTCTCTCTCTGTCTCTCTACTTCTCTCTCTCTCTCTCTCGCTCTCTACCTCTCTCTCTCTCTACCTCTCTCTATCTCTCTCTCTCTCTACCTTTCTCTCTATCTGTCTCTACCTCTCTCTCTGTCTCTCTACCTCTCTCTCTACCTCTCTCTCTCTCTCTCTACCTCTCTCTCTCTCTCTCTCTCTGTCACACACACACACACACACACACAGGAAAGGGTTAATGCCACCAGGACCTGCAAACCAATAACTGTCTCCATTATAGCCATTGAAGGTTCAACTAAAAATTGTGGTACATCAGCCAAGAAATGTTCTTCCAACAACATCATCTTCTTCAGTTTTGTCTCGGAGCTTTGAGGCAAATGTGGCTAACAAGTAATGGCTTGCATAAAAGTATTTAAATGAGATTTTTCTGCTGAACTACCTCTTTTAATGCAGCCCAACAGAAATGTCACATCGACTCTCTGGTTAAAGCCCCCCTCTCCTTCCCAGAAGCCCTTGGGCAAGCCCCCCTCAAACCCCACTCTGCACGTAGGGCCGCCTCAAAGCAGACCACATCAAGAGGCGGAATCACTCTGGGATTTCTGCACCCAGAAAAAACAACAAAAGCGCTGGGAAAGGTCCCCGTGGCACGAAACGGGCCACTGTCGTAATCTGCATGGCTTTTGTTGTGCTGTTTGTTTTGAAACTGTGGTCAGGTGGATTTCTTCTGTAGTACAACATGCAGAGGAATCTGGAGAACAGAGCTTCAGCGCCAGGGTCGGACGCAGGAACCCTGTCAGGGCCCAACTCTGGAATTCATTTCTGGGCTTCACGTCCAAACGAGTCCTGATTAACCCTTCAAACCCGAGCAGTACGGACCCGTGCGGGAAGCGCAACAAATAGTAAATTGTCATCATACAACCCAACAGCTCCTTATATGGAAGTTCCCCCAGTGTGTGTCGGTGCTCGAGGTGTCAGACGTCATGCTGAGCTTTGTTTGGTGTTCCTGTGTCACGAAGAACCAAAGTTACTGTAACTTAAAACATCTAATAATAATAATAAACACTACTGTGATTTTTAAAACAGCAGAACAAAAATGAACACATTTCTTTTATTTTAGGTTTTAGGAACAAACAGAAAAAAACACAAGAACTCTGAACCCGGAGAACTTTCAGGATAGTCTCTGCCCACAAGTGGGTGGGGAAAACCCGCAGAGGGAGGGGCTTCAGAGAGCGGCCGAGTGGCGGCGCGCCGAGAGAAAGAGCGGCAAACGGCGAGAGTGTAGGAGAACAAACACAGGTTCTAGACTGTTTTACACTGTTTATATTTACTGAAATCAGAGT
>JBBPCX010000001.1:39027561-39041992 GCA_037974365.1 Hydrocynus forskahlii
GCTTCTCATTTAATCTCTACATGTTTAAACTAACAGAACATTAAACATTAGTGCAGGGTCGCTACAATATATATATACAAATTATATATAAACATAATTGATGCAAACACTCTTTTGCAAATATAATAGACCAAACACCAAAGCAAATGTTTACAGGACGACACGACTTACATGTGCAAAAGTTTAGCAATGCAGTCTGTCAGCATTGCTGCAGTAATACCACCCAAAAAAGGCGCTGACAATACTACACTTATCGCATCATTACTAATACATCACTATCATTATGCACACAGAAGGCTCTGTTATGTTTACAGTAGGTTTCATAATCGCCATCATATGAATGCACAATATTTTATTTGCACACACCTTTCAAGACACAGTCTGAACATGGTAAAGAACCCCTAGAGGCATGTGTTGTTAGACCTGTGTGGTTAGACATCTTTAAAATGCAATATTTCACTCATTACTTTTCTCACCACAGAAGGTCATCTGTCTTCTCATGAGGCAGCCTTTCAGGTCCCTCCGCATATCTTTAGCTCTTAGATTTGGACTGCATCCATTATAAAGCACGAAGCCTTTTCATTTTCATTCAGGAGCTGATTACTATTAGTAGTAATATAAATATTATAAATACGTGATGAGGGTTCCCTCAGCGCGATTTTATTTGATTCCATTTTAGTTCGTTTTCCTTTTTTAAAAGATAAAGTTTTCACCATCTCACCTCCATTTCCTTCAGTCCAACCTCATTCATCAAACGGTGAAGGACGGTGAAGGACGGTGAGGGTGGGGGGGTTCACCATTAATGTTTAAAGCAACATCTGTCCAGAGCTGCAGTCCCCAGTTCTCAGATGCAGTCTCTTCTTGTAGCACCACCATATCATATTCTTTATTCAAATTCAAATTTAGCATCTGAGTGTCACAAGGAACATAAAAGCCATCTAAAGGAAAGCAGATAAAAAAACTACAGCAATAAACCCCAATGATTAACAGTAAAACGATAAGACAATAAAACAGTAAGATAATAAAATACTAAAACATGTCTTGAAGTAAACTAAAATCTAGAGAAAGTCAGTTAAGCCTCTTAAACCAAATAAGAAAACAGTCAAACAAAGAGTAATTGTCACAATCTGGTTGTACCAGTCCGGGAAGCAGGCGCAGGCGCGGATTTCCATTTTGACTCGTTATTTTCAAAAACCAAACACAAAGGCCTGACGGCCGAACACAGACAAAGGTAAACCACAAACCCCGGTGCGATTAAGGGGAAGTGGGAGGGAGGACCGAAAAACTCAACCTGAGCTCAGGATCTATATGTATCAAAAACAGACTTGACCTAGAACCAGTGAATAAACACAACTACTTGAAACAAACCCCAGCTGTTGCTAAACTATATGTACTTGGCCTCCATGACCAACCCTTTCCAAATAAAGGTTCAACATCTAAATGAACCAATGGCAGCCTCTAGCAGTCGCTGACCATAGACGTTACAGTAATTTAAGACATTAATCAACACAAAACAATTACAAGCTGAATAAAAAAAATTATATATTTTTTGTTGAAAGTTTGGTTTAGTCATTATACATTAATCATTATCTTGATATGGGCTGTTGCAATCCTGACAAAGCAAAAAACATGCAGTAAACAAACGAGCCTTTATCTCAGCCAGACGGTTCTGGACAAAGAAGCCTTTACAGTCCAGACTCGGTAAAATTCACCTGCAGTTTTGGCTACAAAACAGTCTAACCTTCGTCTTGATTTTTGGTTCCTTGTCAAATTTTCAGAAATTTCATACGAACACACTTAAATTAGGTAAGAAAAATCTTCCACTTGCTTTTTTGAAAGAAAATACTTCTCCTTTTTAACTTTGAACATTGAACCACATTGGTCATGATTTTAAGTTTTAAGCTTTTTTTTAAAGAAAACACTTGTCTTCTACTTGAAATCACTACAGATCATCCCAAGACAGTCTAAAGAAGCCATTCCAGTCCAAATTATGAGTCAAACTCACCTTGAGTTTTGGACCAAAATTGCAAAATGTGTAAGACTATAGATTACCTTCATGTTGATTTTTATACGAAAACACTTCACTGAGAAAAAAAGCACATATTACCTCTACATGTTAATTTATGTATTATATATCAAACATTTCATGAAAATTCATTTTAAAAGTTGCACAACATTTATTCCTTTATAAGCTTCTTAAAATCCTTGGAAATCATCCCAAGACCGTTCAAAGAAGCCATTACAGTCTGAATTGAGTAAAACTTGAGATTTGGACCAAAAATGCAAAAATACATAAGGCTATAGTCCTACCATCATGCAGATTTTTGAACTCTTCTACAGTTTTCTGAAATTCCAAATGGACACATTTAAATATGGTGGAAAAAACAACACAATGATTTTATGTATTGTAATGCAAATTCTTCTTGAAAATGAACTTTGAACCACATTGGTTACGATTTTAGGTTCAAAGTTTTATTTAAGAAAACACTTGTCTTCTTCTTGAAATCACTACAGATCATCCCAGGACCGTTCGATGAAGCCATTACAGTCCGAATTATGAGTAAAACTCACCTTGAGTTTTGGACCAAAAATGCAAAACTATGCAAGGCTATAGTCTTGCCATCATGCAGATTTTTGGACTCTTCTGAAAGATTTCAGAATTTTCATACAAACACATTTAAATTAGGTTAAGAATTCGTCCATTTGTTGAATTTATGTATTACATAGCAATTTTTTTTAAATGCTTTCCCACAGGACTGAGCAAAGAAGCGCGCCTAAAAATTTGATGAAATCTGCCATACCAAGACTGAGCGCTGTGTAAACTCGGGATGTAACAGACGCTAAACTCTCTCTCTCAGGTTCAGGAGCCATTATCGCTGGTATTGTCATCGGCATCATAATCATCCTCACCATCCTCCTAATCATCGTGAAGACGTACAACAGGTCAGTCCAGATTCCAGGGCGTGGCACGGTCAGCGACCGCAGCCTGCATGTCTGTTCATGTGTTAAATACTCATTTTTAAAAGTGTCAGTGCATCTGGTATGAAGACGTTGAGCTCAGAAACGGAGGGAAGCTGAACCGTTCCGACAGTATGAAGACAGTGTACATAAAGAAAGAATACACACGGTTGGAGGCTCCACTGCACATCAGAGCTCCCAGTTCAAAAAGGAGTATCTAATATATATATAAACCTGTCAGAACAGAAGGCGTGGTGAAATCGAGCCTCCAGCTATGTGACTGCTGGCCTGTCAAACGGCTGTAACAAGGAACAGGCCTCCCTTTGGCACTAATGGAAACTGTCCTAGGTTTACTGGTACTGTGATCTACCTGTGGTTTTAAAAATGGAAAATATCAATATTTAGCCTCATCAGTAAACTGGTCCCACTTCATACATCCTTCAGACTGATCACGCCAGCTCCAACAAATTCTGTTACGCTATTCAGTCAGAATTAAATATGTTAACTATACGGTGGGTGTGGCCTAGTGGGTAGGATGCTTGCCTCTGGGCCAAGAGGTCATGGGTTCGAATCCTACCTTCAGGAAACCACCACTGGGTCCCTGAGCAATACCCTTAACCCCAGGTCGCTCCAGGGAGACTGCCCCCTGTGGGTAGGGAATGGAAGTCTCTTTGGATAAAAGCGTCTGATAAATGCTGTAAATGTTAATTGTAACTAAAGATCCTGTTATTGTTTATGTTGTGTGGGACGCGGTGCTGTGTGCAGTAATACGCTCGTTCCTGTGTGACAGGAGGACTCATGCGGCACGGATGCTGGGCGGGAGCTCCAACAAACCACGGCAAAACATGTCGTCCGGCGCAACGCACACCAACGTGGCGATGGCGAACATCCGAGCGAACTCTGGCCCGGGAAGCTTCGCCCCGTCCGCGGATTCTTCGGAAAACGGGTTCCACTTACCCAGGGTGGGGCAGGAGAGCGTGTACCAGAACCCCATGGAGCAGCTCAGCACCGCCAGCGGCTCGACCGTGGTCACGATACACGACGTGTCGTCGGTCGAAAACACATAACAGCCCCTGGTGACTGACACCGGGTCCACTGAGACCCCGCGGTGCGACGTGAAAGAACACCAGAGCGATCAAGACGAGCTGGACGGGCGGAAACAGGCCACGCGGCAAACAGGGGCCCTCCAGTCCGGCCTGGCTCTCAGGACCCACACACTGAACCCCGGGGCAGCCCCCCGGACCCCTGCCGTTACTTCTGGTTATGGAAAGGAAAACAGAGATGTATATGTATACGTATATAAAATGAAAGATTCATTTTGAGAATCGATCCTAACTTAATATCAGCGCCACATGTAGTCCCCGTCTACCTTCTGTTTTTATATAAAATGTAGTCTTATTTTATGATAAAAAGAAATAATAAAACCCAGCTGTGATTTCACTCCAGTAATTTGGGAGTTTAACTACGAATGCGACATCTTTCAAATAAACTGTCCACATATACGAACTGGTGTCCAGAGTAGGAGTCACTAAGTGCTCAAGAAGACTGCTGAAGTATTAATGGCCTTCAAATTAGCCTCAGACTGACATGAAAACGACGGAAAGTGACTGAGAACACTGTAGTCCTCCTTGAAAGTAATGAAAAGAAAAATGAAGAAGAGCTCTGAACCCTGAAGTGGGTGCAAAACTGGAATAAAGAGGCTCAGATTGTGGATTTTGCACATTGAAAAGTTTCCATTCTGTGAAATCTTGTATCATTTGGAATTAATATTAAAAACAATAGAAATGATCTGGTCTGGTCAGTTATTTTTTGTTATTTAAAAGAAACTAATAACAGCAATAACTGGCCTCTTGTCCGGCATTCAGGTCTTTTACATGAGTTACAGCGCCACCTGCTGGAGTCTGAAACACTTTCACAGAGCCGTTTTTTTTTTTTTTTTAATCTCAAAGGGGTTTATTCACAAAATAGATGCATAACAAAAAAATACAGCAGCACTTGTTCATATAAAAGGTCTCTTTGTATGTGAAAAATAACTTTTAGAGAACATAGTCAAGCCGCGCTGCTCTGCTCTATTCTAGTGCAACATGTTAACCAAAGCCACACAGGCACAAGATCGACTCGGACCAAACCGAGGTCTGCTCGCAATTAGCCTAAACACAAAAAACAAAACAAAACAAAAAAAATACAGATAAAGAAAAACATCCAAGTGCAAACATTCTAATATTGTACTGACCGAAGGCAACTCTGACAAGTAGCGAAGCTTAAAGTCCTTTCAAGCTCTGAGAAACCATTCTCAAAAAAAAAAAACAAAAAAAAAAAAACAAACATACAAATAAAAAGGAAAAAAAAAAATCATTTTCATGATTTCAATCATTCGCGGTAGTTTTTTTTTTTCCCTCAGTCTTTTTAGCTTAGTGCAATATGGGTCCATGTTCAAATGGAGGTCAGGAACATAAGGATGCACGGGATGCTGAAGATATGCAGGCATGTTTTTGACTTTTAAGATAAGATTTTATCCTAAAAACTCATGATTCTCGTCAGCTGGGAAGGCTCCTTGTGTCGAATGCGAATACATTGCAGTCTTTAGTTCCATGGCAAACGTCTCCCAGCAGATCAGGATCCGTGTTTTTTTTTTTTTTGTTTTCGTTTGTTTTTTTTTTTTGTTTTTTTTAAAGTGAACGCACGCGCAAGTTCGGTTCTAGATCCGGTCTAGACTCAGCGTCCCCAAAAACAAGAGTGTTAAGTGTCGAGACCACCAACTTCCTCCTCCTGTTTTCAGAAACCCTGCATTTCTGCTCTATTAGCTGGTTAAAATGTGAACTGGGGGTGTGTGTGTGTGTGGGGGGGGGGGGGCATGGGGGGGTCGGACTGGTTGGTAAACACTAGTCTAAAGGTAGAGAGAGCATCACCTTAACTCTCTCTCACCACAACCGAATGCAAATCTTACTATCAAACGAGTGAAAACTGTCACTCAACGTTATGCAAATCGTGGCCGCCGCCCTCCGGATCGAGTTCTTCCTTTAAAGCGCCGCTCGATATTACCGGCTGCTGAGGAGGAGCAAAAACGAACGACAACCAATTAACATTCAAATTAAATACTGTTACACCGTGTCCAAAAGTTTGCAGACACCTGCTGATCTGAAATCAACGTTAGCAGTTTCTATTCTTCTAGGAAGTCTAGATGTTCGAACATTGCTGTGAGGATTTGATTGAGCGTTAGTGATGTCAGGCACTGATGAAGGATTAGTTCTGGGTCCCGAACTCCACTCAAACTCATTCCAGAGGTTCTGGATGGAGCTCCATCACTCCAGAGACTCCACAGCCCAACCCTGTCCCTGGAGCCCCTCGAGTTTGAGTGTTTTCCAGCTTCAACACGTCCATTTTGTCCCAGAAAAGGTTAGTTAATTAGTGGATTAGTTGGACTGGGTGTGTTGGGAGCAGGAACAAAGCTGAAGTTCTAGACTTGGGTTTGTGTTTCTAAGGTCATTCTACTGATCACTGCTTTTCTATGGAGATTATAGAACACCACACACTTGGACTCCCATTAGAGGGGCTGTCCACATACTTTTGGACACACAGTGTACCATCATGTGTGTTTCACTGTTAGCCACAGTAGCTACTATTTTAAAGCTTCAGCGTTTTTGGGGAACTGACCCCTGACCAGCCGGGACAGAAATATCCCTCAACATTGTTGGAGTGGAGCAGAGTCATTACTGTTGTCATGTGTATGATTATTATTGTCACTATTAGCACAAAAACACCTCAAACATGTGCTTGAGGTGACATGAGAAACACTTTTCTCAGAAACAAACAAAAATAAAAAACAATCTGGGCCTCTTTTTTAGACACAGAGGCCTTTCGGGGACTGGGTTACACCACCAGTGTATTTGTATGAAAAAGTCGTTTCCGGCTTGGAGTGGGTTTGGCTGGCGTTTGGTTTTCTTGGGCGATACGAAAAGTACACAAAATAAAGAATTACCTGAGGAGCGAAAGAAGCCATGACGACTAACAGCGTGCCATGGTGTCTACGTTAAAAAAAGGAAATAAATAAATGCATGCGGGCGTTTATAACAAAAAAAGCCATCGAGATTATGGTGACGTCACCGCTGAGCCGAGGCAGGTCACTAAACCGGCGGCGCGTGACGCGCGGCGCCTCTTCCCCCAAAAGAACAAAAACCCCTACAGCGTACAGGGACCCCCCCGAGCGGACCCCTGCACTAAGTGCTAGCTGCGATTGTACACGTCTGGAGTTTCCTCGTTTGATTCGACCGAGAGTCGTAACGTACCGCGACACACGATCACAGGAGTTTATTTTTTTTGTTTGTTTTTTCTTTAAACAACAGAAACGAAGATAATTAACTGTAGCCAGACTAATCGAACTGTTACCGATTACACGTTTGTCCACCAGCCTCTGAGACCTTGTGCACTACGCATCGAGGAGGAAAATAGGGGAAACAAAATTAAAAAAAAAAAAAAAAAAAAAAAAACAACTCAGGAAGGAAAACGAAGCACAAAAACGAAAGAAGCAGCATCAAGAAATGATGATGAAGATACGAAATAGAAAAATAAATATCTGTCCAATAAAAGGAGCCACATGTAAGATCCGCTCTGGGCTTCGGCCTCCGATTCGCTGCTGGAATAAATACTCATCCGTTTATTAGCTCGCGCACAATTAATCTTCACACGTTGGTTGTGGTCATGAGAAAAACCGGATCATGTTCAGTAGGTCTTTGGGAGGAGATGTGTTGTGGTTTATTGATCTACGAGGATCTTACAAAGATCACTTCAGAATTAACGTATTATTAATAATAATAATAATAATAATAATGACGATAATGATCTTACGTGTGGCTCCTCTAAGTGCTGCTTTTATTTGGATTACACAAGAAAAAATATTACTTTTAATGTTGACACATAACTTCACAGAAAGTTTTCTTGGTGAGTGTCGTTCTGACAGGGTTGGGTTGTTGTTTTTTTGTTTGTTTTTTTACGAGGCGAGGACGCCGCGCCGCAGGACCTCCGAGCCGTAGCGCTGCGTGATGGGGTCGTGACTGCGGAGCCGCTGGGCGTGGCATCTCTTCTTCTGCTCCACCTGGCTGTGCTCCGCCTCCGGGGAGAAGCCGCGGCCCTCCGCGCCCGTCCTTAGCCGAGTTCTGATTGGAGGGGAGGTGGCGGCGGGGGCGGGGTTTACATCTAAAGAGCTGACAGGAGGGGAGTGGGCGAAGTCCTGCCCCTCCGGCTCCTCCTGCTCCCCTCCTGCAGTCCGGTCGCTCCGTTTCGGGATCCGGAAGCTCCCCCAGTTTTTAATGTGCTGCGCTGACGCGCCATTGGCCAGCATCTTTCCCTGACTAGAACTCATCCTCCTTAGAGAACCATTATACCTCGACTGCCCCGTGACGGGACAACTTCTACCCCCGCCATCCACCTCCGGCGTTCCCTCTGTCTCGCCGTGATCATCTTTTGTCCCTGGTCTTGGCTTCTCCCTCGCTGGCGGCAGCTGCACCCACACGATGCTCCCCCTCCTCCTCCTGCGCTCCTCCAGGGGGCGCTCCACGTCGTTCCTCGTGTTTTCACCGGGTCTCCCACCGCTCCCCGAGTACATCGCCGCAGCCAGGTCTGCCGCTTCGCCCCCCTGCCCCCGTCCTGCACCTCCACGCCCGGCGTCCAGGACCCCCTCGGGGCCGGACAGCTTTCCCAGGATCGAGGCCTCCGTCCTGGCCACCTTCGCCGGCTCGTCCCCGTCGCCATGGCCACGTTTGGAGGCGCCATGACGCAGGACGCCTTTTCTCGGCGAGTACTCTGTAACGCTGTTCTGCCCGGTGTGACCTCTGAGGGGCTGGGGGGATGTGGACGCGGCCCGGAAGTAGAACATGGCCTCTTCCAATCGCCTGGTCGAAGATATACCTGAACACACACACAGACAGATTTAAAAATGACTCAATGCTGCCCCCTAAAGGTGTTATTTCACCTTCCGTTATTTTCTTCCGAAGTTTCTCTCCAGCATGTGACAGATGTAAACAAACCCCAGCAGGCCTCACGGACAAAGCCAAAACATGTGAATCTTGATGTACCTACTGGACGGAAATCTAACGATATACTTCAAACATTAATAACAAAAAACTGTCCCAACTGCTCTTATGTGGAGTCGCCTCTTTAATACCCTCCCTGCCCAACTCTACAAACGACGTTATAGTCTTCGCCACTCTGACGAGGAGCCCGATGTTGAACTGATAGAAGTAAAGAACTCCCCCTTCTTATATCCACTGGTTAAGTGACTCTCCACCAGGGGCTCCTCAGGGAGAACTGGAAAATATTCTTCCAGGATTTAAGAACTAATTTCCTATAGATTCCTGAGGAGGGTTCTTGTGATAAAGTGGTGTAATAAGGCACATGTGGACGGGATTTGCTACGTCCCTTTATATAACTACTTCTGGCTGTTGCTGCATTTTTATTATACATATATATATATATATATATACATATATATATAGATATATATATCTTTTTTTTAGCTCAGTGGGGTTGTTGAGTGTGTACGAAAGTTTTAATTTCTTTGAATTTTACTGTGAGTAAAATAAACAAATTTGAGAAAAAGCCCAAAACTTCCATCATTTTCTTCAAAAGACCAAATGAAAGTATTTTATGGTTTCTTGCATTGTTACTATTTTAGCACCCCCTGCAGGCGAGTTTTAACATTACATGGTGCGTGTGGCTGTAGTTTCCTCACCAGAGAGGCGGCCCTGCTCCAGCAGCCTGACGTGGTGATGGAATATCTGCTCCTGCACTCGACACACAGAGCGCTTGATCTTCTCCCGACGGGTCACCATGTAGGTGGGGTTTCGGACCTGTGTGGATGTGGACACACACACACACACACACACACACACACACACACACACACACAATTTAAATGGTTCTCCTCATGCATTCCTGAGTCATGGAAACAAAACATGCTAAAACGCAACGTAAAAGCCACATTCAAGAGTATCTACCTTTCTTCTGATCTTTGTCATACTGAGGAGATTAAATGAAAGAAATGTTTTACCGACAGGCTGCAAAGTGTCTGAAGACACAAGGACCCTAGATAAAGGAGTTCCGACCACTCAGCATTCAGCACCACCAGTATACTGATGTGTGTGTGTGTGTGTGTGTGTGTGTGTGTGTGTGCATCATTAGAACTCTGCAAAAGTCTTGAGCTCCATCATTACTTCACATTTTACACAGTTGAAAAACAAATCAGCAAACCTCCTGAATTCTGCACTGTTTTGTTTATTTAAAGAATCGAACTGTAGGCGGCTCAAAGCAGGGACTGGGAGGCTTCACCCGCCACTCTTACTGCCCTGAACTCTCACTGGTTTCTTCTGTCTCCGCCTACTCTGACGGTTTCCCTGCTTCCTGGGCAGGGCTGTCGATCCCTCTGCAGGACTCTGGCTCACTGAGGGGGGCGTGGCCTGCAAGGTACATACCCTCTCCAAGTCCTGGCGCAGGTGTGTGAAGAGGCGGAGCCTGCGGAGGAGCACCTCCTGCTCCCGCAGCGCTAGGCTCTCCTCCTCCTCCCTCTTGGGCGTGACGAGCGGCTGGTTGAAGTTCGCCTTCCGCTTCAGCTTCCAGTACTGGAACAGGAAGTCCACCGTCTCCAGCGGGAGCCGCAGGTGCTTGGCGACGTCCTCAGGGGCCACGAAGCGGTAGAACTCTTCCTCCAGCTGCTGGACGCGGAGCTTCCTCTCGCTCAGGTGCGTTCCGCGCGGGTCGGTCTCCGCCCCCCTGCCCCCCACCGCGCTGTCCTCCTTCGCCCCCCCGTGGCCGTCAGGCCAGTCCAGCCCCGAGTGGGTGGGGCAGAAGGACTTGAACTTCACCTCGTCGTCGTCCGTCAGGATGGTGTTCATCTTCAGGCTGAACTGCAGGCCGCAGGTCACGTGGAACGCCACGCGGCAACTCTTGGCAGAACACTGGAACCAGACAGGACCGCAGAGGAGGCTGACTATTATTATTTACACAGCAATTATTACTGAAGTTATTCATCTGTTTTTTCCATCACTGTCCTCACAGTTTGTACAGACCTGTATGCAGGCTCCAGTCTTCTCTTTACACAGACAGCAGATCAGAGCCCATCTGTTGTTGGGGATCTGAGACACACTCGTGATCGGCTCCATCTTCTCTGGGTTACCTATGCTCACCTAGGAGGGAGGGAGGGAGTTATCTAATGAAGTGTCTATATTATATTGCACTCTGTATTGTGGTGTTTGTACTGTAATACTGTATTGTGAGGTATGTATTGAGTGGCATGCATTGTGTACTGTTTCATATGTGGTGTGTATTGCGTAGTATGCATTGCGTGGTGTGTAGTCTGTACTGCATAGTGTGTATGGTATAATGTGTAGAGTGTATTGTATAATGTGTATGGTATAATGTGTAGTGTGTATTGTATAGTGTGTATTGTATAATGTGTAGTAGGCATTGTACAGAGTGTAGTGTATAATGTGTAGTGTGTATTGTGTCTTGTGTATTTTATAATGTGTATTGTATAGTGTGCATTTTATAATGTTGTGTGTATTGTGTAACGTGTAGTATGCATTGTATGATGTGTGGTATGTATTGTGTAGTGAGTAACGTACAGTATGTATTGTACAGTGTGTATTGTATAATGTGTATTGTGTAATGTGTAGTACATGTCGTATAGTGTGTAGTATGTATTGTATAGTGTGTATTGTATAGTGTGTACTGTATAACGCGTAGTATGTATTGTATGCGTATTGTAACGTGTGTATTGTATGTGTATTGTAACGTGTGTATTGTATGTGTATTGTAACATGTGTATTGTATGTGCATTGTACAGTGTGTATTGTATAGTGTGTACTGTATAATGTGTATTGCGTAATGTGTAGTATGTATTGTATAGTGTGTAGTATGTATTGTACAGTGTGTATTGTATAATGAGTAATATGTATTGTGTAGTGTGTATTGTGTAATGTGTAGTATGTATTGTATAGTGTGTACTGTATAATGTGTAGTATGTATTGTGTAGTGTGTATTGTATAATGTGTAGTATGTATTGTGTAGTGTGTATTGTATAATGTGTAGTATGTATTGTGTAGTCTGTACTGTGTAACGTGCACTACCTCTGGGATCCACAGGGCACAGCTGACGTGGACCCACTTGCTGCCGCTGCGGGTGGGTTTCATGGCTCCGCCTTTTTTCGGGCACAGTTGGCATTTGGGGGAGATGCCCAGCGCGCACGTCCGACAGAGCCAGCTGCCTTCCGGAACCTTCAGGATCCCGTAACACGCCTGCAGGAGGACACGAGTCTTACTGTCCTCGAGCTTTCAACACTTCCACTCTGACACACACACGCACACACACACACAAAAATACTCACAAATACCCACACACAGACACACACAAATATGCACGCAGACACTCCCTGCACATTCAATGTGCCAAGATTTTAACCAACATATGGTGCAACACCTACACACACACACACACACAGCGCCTGATCAAATGTTGAGAGACACCACACACACACACACACACACACACACACACACACCCACACACACCCCCCACACACACACCCCTGATGCGCGCGCACACACACACACACACACACACACACACACACAAACACACACACACACACACACACACACACACACCCCACACACACACCCCTGATGCGTGCGCACACACACACACACACACACACACACACACACCTGATGCACACATATGTTGCACTTGTCGCAGAACACCATCTCGTTGCCGTCTTCGCCGTCGGGTGATTGACAGACGTCACACACCACGTCCTCATCGTACTCGATCCCAAGCCCCTCCTCCGTCTCTATGGCGTGACTCATGTTATCGTAGCAACGGCGCTCAAACTCCTCCATGACCCTCTCCATGGTGTTTTCATCCAGCAGCTGCAGACCTGAGTACAGGACACACACACACACACCCTTCAGCCCACCTATAGTTAAACTAACGCACTTCCCCTTTAACAGGACAAACAAGAAAGAAAGAAAGAGAGGAGTGAAGGACTCGCGGCTCCAGGCCTCTGATTGGCTGTTCTGCTCACCCATGGCGCTGAACTCTTTGTTGGCCTCCTCCAGCCAGGCCACGTCTTCTTCATTCAAGTCGTAGCGACACATTCCCTCCGAGAGCGTCCCGATGGCGACGTACCCCAGAGAGGACGCCTCCGCGCCCCACGAGCGAATCAGCTTCTTCGGCCTGGAGTACAACAGCGCGGCGGACTTCTCCGCCACCACACTGCAAAAACAACCAAACACACAGTCAGACACTCCATCACTTAAAACTGTTTCAACCAGTTTCAGCTAAAAGTACAGTAAGCCCTGGTCCACACCTCATTTCATCATATTTTGCTTTGAATCACCTGATTGGAGCACAAATATTATTTTCTGCCTGTCAGACGGGTCATGTTCAGGGACTGAGTGAGAGTCTCTGAAAGTCCTTCAGGAAGCCTGGAGAACGGTTCCTCAAGAACACATTAACATACTAAAAGGTCTGGATCTCTGGGAGCAAAATATGAAGAAATGGCAGGAGGCTCAAGATATGTGCACAGTGCTGTACATCTAATCAGCCATAAAACACACGAGATAACTAAAACCAAGGGTGCGTGATTTTTTTTTCTTCACCAAATAACTTCTTTCCTGAGGTCTGCGCTGCCGTACCGGACTGTGGGTCTGGGGATGGAGTGCGGGCTCACAGGAACCTGAACCCCCTTCTCCCACTCCTGCCTCCAGGGGTCCGAAAGAACATAATAATCCTCCGGATTCAGCTGGTAGGAGTCATGGAGCTTCATGGCCGTGATGAGATCCGTCCTGAATACCTGGGGGAGGAAAAACAACCAAAAATTACACCTGCCCATCACACGGACCATATTTGGGCATGTTGTTACTGTCACACACAAAACAAACCTCCAAGCTGAATGTTACAGGACAAACGAACCAACAGAAATGAACCTGCATGACTCCTGTGTGTGTGTGTGAGAGAGCAAGAGAGTGTGTGTGAGAGAGCAAGAAAGAGTGTGTGTGTGAGAGAGAGAGTGTGTGTGTGAGAGAGAGAGAGAGAGAGAGAGAGAGAGAGTGTGTGTGTGTGGTGTGTGTGAGAGAGTGAGTGTGTGTGAGAGTGTGTGTGAGAGTGAGAGAGTGAGTGTAAGAGTGTGTGTGCATGTGCGAGTGTGTGTGAAAGAGTGTGTGTGTGAGTTGGTGTGTGTGTGTGTGAGAGTGTGTGTGTGTGTGTGTGTGTGTGAGAGAGTGTGTGTGTGCGTGAGAGAGAGTGTGTGTGCATGTGTGTGAGAGTGTGTGCATGTGTGTGAGAGTGTGTGCATGTGTGTGTGTGTGAGTGTGTGTGCATGTGTGTGTGTGCGTGTGTGTGTGCGTGCGCGCGCGAGTGAGTGAGAGAGTGAGTGTGAGTGTGTGTGTGTGAGTGAGAGAGTGAGTGAGAGAGTGTGTGT
>JBBPCX010000001.1:39066379-39082280 GCA_037974365.1 Hydrocynus forskahlii
ACTAAGAGCCGTTTGGGAGCCGAAAGAACCGGCTCTTCTTTGGGAGCCGTGCCACAAGAGCCGGCTCTCTGAAAAGAACCGAACTTCTTATCACGTAAACTGCGTTCAGTCTCGCGAGAGTGAACGTCACTCATGGTTACGTTCAGAATTTGTAAACCGACTTGTTCAGTTCAGCGTTCACGAAAAACAGGAACGTGTTCAATGGACGCCGTTCATTGAACGCGTTCATGCTCAACACTGCAGATATCGAAATATGTAAAAGTGTTTCTTTAATGAGGAGATCTAGACAGTGCGTGGTGGTTGTCTTACCAAGTGTCTCCCTCATATTTTTGTAGAGATTGATTGAGTCGGTGTCTTTCATAAACTCCCGCACCACCTCCCCCTGATCATTCTCCACCACCAGGACCTCCTCTGGTTTAGCCATGCGGCTCACCATCAGCAGACGCACCTTCAACACAAAAGAGCCCAAATTTAATACATGCACACAGCATCCAACAATACAACTGGAACAAGCGTGTGTGTGTGTGTGTGTGCTTGCATGTGTGTGCTTGAGGGGCTCACTTTGGACAATACAGGCAGGTAGAGCTGCCTGCGCGGCGGCACGTCAAAGTGCTGGCTGCCGGAGAGCAGGGGTGAAGTGGAGGTGCTGAAGGGGCTCTCCCTGTACAGCTCAGCCGCTAGGTGGTTCCAGTACTCCAGGCATATCTTAAAGATCTCCGTCTCTTCTACCTCTGACACCAGGAGCATGTAGTGGAGAGCCTGGAAAAACATCTTCGTCTTAAAGGTTTTGCTGTAGAATCCCTAGTGGCTTCACTACACATCCAGCCCATTTTTTCATTGCGATTAATCGCATGGTGTTTTGTTGTACGCAGAATTAAATAATGAATTCAAAAGTAATGTATTGCACACTTATTTTTTAAAGCACTGCTGTATGAACAAAAGTGCAATAAAATTTGGTTTGCTAGCACTTTAAACAAATACGGAGCTTTTTAACAGCAGTGTTCCCTTTGACAGTCACAAAGTTACACTTCAAATATTTCTGTAAATCTTAAACATCAATGTAATCAAATCAAATATAAACCCAAAGCTATTTGCCACTGCAGGGCATTTATCTAGTTTATTAAAGAAAAACAAGTTCCCCTCAGAGTCCAGAGCAGCTGTAAAGGCCAACTCCATTTGAAAGTCTCTGTATCTGAACGCAAATTCATTAAAGTCTCTGATGGAGTAATGGTCAGGTGTCCCAGTACTTTTTTCCATACAATGTGGAAAAAGGTATTGGGACACCTGACCCACGCAAAAACAGCCGGGACGTGGAGCTGCGTGCTGCACGCACATACGAGCACAAAATAATAAGCTTTCAAATTAAAATGATTTTGCCTTAACGCCTGAAAAAATAATTGTCAACGTTAAATAAATGATGCGTTAACGCAATAACGCATCTATGTTCCCAAACCTAATTGTTATGTTCTGTTATAGACATCACCTCTAACAGTGATTCCCATTCCTGATCCTGGATTACACCCGTCCTCCACGTTTTAGCATACTGTTCCGACACACCAAGTTCTGAGAATGAGCTGATTAGCTGGATCAGGGGCAACAAAGCTCTCTGTGCACTTCTATGAACTCTCTGAGGTGTATGTGCTTATGTCTGTACCTCCATGAGGGTCTCACGCAAGTTGAGTCTCTTCTCGATGAGCTGGCCGTGCTCTTTCAGGAAGGTGCAGAGGAACAGGCTGAGGTTCTGAATGAAGTTCTGCTCGTCATCTTTCCCGTTTGCATACGCCAGACGGATATTTGTGTTCAGGGGCAGCATCTGCAAACCACATCACCGGACATAAGGTTAACCTCAAATTATGTGTCACGCCTGTTTTGCATCACCGTGATGTCAGTCGTCTTGTTTTAGCTTTGCATTCGTAAGACCTGCCTATCAGAAGATGCGCGTTACCTGCTTGAGTTGCATCATGGTGAGTGTGAACAGTGTCACAAACTGCTCCTCGTACTGGCTTACACTCACACCCGCAATTTCCGTCAGACACTTCAGGGTCACATTCCGAAACATGGGGACATTTAGGAACTGCCAAAAAGGGGAAAAAAAAAATCGGAAGAGAAGACAAACTTTAATATTAAAAAGTCCTGATTGACACAGAGGTGTAAAAAAAAGTGAATTAGTTTGATAAAGACTGAGACCATGTCCACACGTACACCAGTATTTCTGAAAATGTAGATTTTCCTTTTTGGCCAATAAATAAATCAATCAATCAATCAATCAATCAATAAATACAGTTTATCACGTCCACACGAGCACATTTTCCAAAAATATCTCCATCCACACGCAATCGCAAAAAAACGCTTGCCAAGGCAGCAGCTGGTGATATAACCTTAACCCATGCAGCACTGGTGACCAATCAGAAGCCCTGGAGGGGGGACATCATTACCAGAGACTGTGTGTTGAATATAACAGTGTCCGAAGCGACTCTGACTTCTCTGTCCTTGGTACTGGAGGGACAGAAACTCCTCCTGAGTGTAAACAGGCCAGAACTCCTAACGAGGTCGAGAGCAGTAGGACTCTGTAAGCGTCGGGACTGTAGATGAAAACCTGAAGTAAACTCGGCGCGTACTGTGACGTCATATTAGCGGCGCACAGTCTGACGCCAAACGGTCCGTTTTTCTAATCCACAAGTAAACGCAGAAACAGAGTTTTCAAAAACCTTTTCACAACGTTTTCACACCAAACCAAAACGCTGTTTACGTGTGGACGAAAGGGTAAAGCGCACAGAAAAACACTGTGTACGTGTGAACATGGCCAGAGTGTGATCCTTCTAGATCTTAGACTACTGTTTGTCTTTCGTGCCCTGGCAAAAGCAGGGATGGTACCGAGCAGCTGGTTTCACCTTGTACACCAAAGTGCTGATGAGTTTGGTCTCAAAGATGTAGCCCAGCGGAATCCAGTTCAGGAACCGCAGCAGTGTTTCCAAGGTGGCATGAACCAAAGGTGCGTTCTGCGAGTTTTCCTTAGAAACGAAAAACAAGAAAATATTGAAACAGATCCAGCTCTGTTTGTAAAAACAAATACACACACTGCTAAACAACTATAAAAACAATTTACAAAAAAAAAATTACAAAACATAAACGAGGAAAATTAGATTTCTAGGCCTAGCTGTAGACCCGCAGATGTAGAAGTGTGACTACATACCATCACAAACTGGCAGAGCTGGAAGATCTGAGAGAACTCATTGCACATGCTGCAGAAAACAGGGAGGAGACGATTACACTGGGTTATTGATGAAGGAACACAGTGAAACAGCCAACAGTGGGAGGGTTCCTGCAGTTTAGTGTTCTACCTCCTCCAAAATCTGCCTCATCGTGAATTCTCTCTGCTACAGGAGCCTCACCTGTCCTTCAGGTGCTTGGCTTTGACCTGGGTCATCTGTCCACTAGAGAAGTCAAACACCTCCTCGCTGAGCAGCTTCAGGATGATCATGTTGTTCTGGCAGAGGCTCTCGCTGGTGCGACTCGCTCCCACAATGTCGCTGATAAACGTGGGCCAGTGCTTCGGCCACTCCTGCTTCAGGATCTAGGAGTCACAGACGCATTGTGAAGGGCGACGGAACACAATCACATTTACAAACGTTCCTGCAACCTAAAACAATGTAATGCTGCTTCTTTGCCCATTTTAAACTAAAATAAACTTTAACGATGCTTACCTGAACTAAGATCATGTTGAGTTTTCCAATGTACACCTTTTCTTTCTGCAACAAAATAACATAAAACGTCAGAATCATCTGCAGCTACACAAGCAGTAGGTTGTGAACCGAACCCTAGCGAACTACACCCACCTCTACGTTAGCTGCGTCTGACGATGTCTTGATAATTAGCCCGACGACATACTTTTTAATACCTGCACACAAGACAAGAGGAGGAAAGCATGAGTGTCATTTTGGGGTTTAGCACCAATAACAGAAGTTCAGTTACCAGCAATAAGCAAGCAGCAGTGGGCTGTGTAACCGTGAGTGTGTGAAAATGAAAAAACTGTAATGTTTATAATTCAGTTAAGCAAAAGTATAAAAAGTCTCCAAGGTCAAAGCCAAAGTGCCGTGAATATGAGGGACAGTAGGGGGAGCAGCAGAGCACAAGTCCACTTTACTTGAGACAAAATGGCAGGGGTGTTATAAGGTTAATATGATTTGAAATCATCATCCATCTATACACACCAATTTGTGTAACTGCTCAAAGTAAAATATTTAGCATATTGTACATCATTCTTGCCAGAGGACTGAAATTGCAGTTGCTTTGCAAAGATTTTAAAGCAGAAATGAGAATCTGACACTTTCCAGAAGCTCTGTTGAAAGCAGCTGCACTCAGTTTTAGCTAATAATAATTCATACAATTTGCTGCGGCTTTCAAACATGTTCAGTACTGTTTACTGGATGTCATTCTTCTTCCTATTATTATGATTAATAAATCAGTAGTATTACAGCCTATTTTCATTTTATATTACCATATAAATCATACGCATTATTATTGCCTTTGTTTCTTGAATGAATTGTTGCATTACTTAACTAAAATATGTACGTCATAAATAAAAGCAATATCAATACACATCACTCATGTAATTAACAGACACCAGTAAATCATCAGTCACGATAACGAACAGAGGACGACAACCAATTATCAACATTAAGTGAAACATACTAGTTGTTTTGTATTGCATAAATTATATGTATTAACTTTGCTGTTATTTGTTTTTAAATGAATCATAATTGAAATACTCAACCAAAAGATAAAAACATCACTGATAACAGGTTATTTTTGCAGTCTGGCAAAACTGCACAAAGTCCTGAACCATCTTCAAATTATTATAACATTCTTTTGGTTCATCATAATGAAGGGTGGGGTGATCAGGGTTTTAAAGCCTCTGAAAAACAATTTATGCAATATTTTGATTTATTGGTTACCCAATAAGCCCTTTGTAATGTTACAAACACACTAGCTTCACAGTCGTGCTGAGACGTCGGATATAAGTGCGGGTTTGTCCAGAAGTTACGTAAGATATTAGTGACAACTGAAGAGATTTATTTGGTCATCTGAGCATGCTTTGAGGAATCAGACTGTTGTGGTTGCGCTGCGACAATTCCTTCAGCATAGTAATGATTCTCTGTGCCCAAGTGGAGGGAAAACACTCTGTAAAAGCCGTGAAACTTCCAGCATTTTTTTTCCAAAAGGGAATAAAGCTCAACTTGGCAACTCGGGCTGCTGCAAACAAAAGGGTTCCCGCTCCAAATGAAAGCAGCTTGCAAAGTCAAGTCCAACACGTAGAAAGAATCTGCTTAAAGCTGCAACACAGAAGACTTAATCCAGTCTGCATCTGACGCAAAAAACAAGTTCTGAAACCATCACTACATCCTCTATAAACCAAATCAAGGCACTGAGACCGCTGCAGGAGAGAGCACAGCTCAGTCGAGAGGAGGGGAGGATCTGACTGTGTCGCAGTGTCTTTAATATCTTATAGCTGGCAGCTTTAGTAAGCATATATTTACATATTGGAGGTGCTTACACTTCATATCGGGCACTTCACAATGGAAAGTCATGCTTATTTTAGATCTTCAAACTTATTTAAGATTATAAAATAAGTTTGAAGAAGGCAAACAGCAGCTAAACATCATTTAAGACTTTTTTTCTACAGGGTTTTCTGGATTCTGACCACTCAGATGGTGCAAATTAGTATTTTATGGAAGCATTTTGACACATTAAGGCACTCATGTGATCCTACGAACTAAACTTTTTGGTCAAAACAATGCAAGCCAATCATATAATCAAGCATTTACGACAGTTCGCCACACGCTCAAGGCACACCACAACATGCAGCAAAATGGTGAATAAGCAGTGAAAGCAGATCAGGGGGTCACACTCACCTTCACATTGATTTCTTGGAAGAATCTTCCATCTTGTTTTAATAACTGTTTCCAGAATCTGCAGAGCATAGTACTGGAACGCCAAAGGAACAAAGCACACATTAATGACTTCTGCTTTAACTACCCAAGTTACCACATGAGCTACTGCTGTACTGTGCATTTTTCAGAATAATGACTCAAAACAAAAGAGAAAGGAAATCACTGCCTGAATACATGTTTAAATGTATTTAGTTTAAATCCATACTGAACATATTCTTTCATGCAGGTTTGATTTCAATGTGTTAATTCCTGTGGTTTTGATTTAAAACTTTCTAGAGAATCAGTGTATGCATATTAAAGCCTGAACAAGTTTTGCTGTTTCTGCCAGTTTCACACCAGAAAGTGAAAGACAGGAAAAGAAATGCTAACGGCTACTAACGGCTTGCCACTGCATCCAACCACAACCAAACAGGAAGCCACAAAACCTACGAGACAGTGAAAGGTGTATACATGCACACACCATAACAGCCATAACATTAAGACCACCGACAGGTGACTGGCACACTCATGGTCTGGTTCTAGTTTCTCCTGGAGGGGCGTATATCATATTCGCCAGTGAGCGAACAGTCAGTTCTTGGAGAAGTCCATGCTGGAAGGAAAAAAAAATGGGCGAAAGAATCTGAGACGTTGAGAAGAACCAAACCGCAGGCCTTGTGGGGGGTTCCTAGTGTTCAGTGGTCAGAACCTACCAAAAGTGCTCCAAGGAAGGAGAACCAGTGAATCGGCAATAGGGTCCTGGATCCCTGAGGTTCACTGAAGGTCGTGGAGCGTGAAGACCAGCCCACCCAGTCTGATCCCACAGAAGATCTGCTGTGGAACATATTTCTGAAGAACCTGCAACTCTAATTGAAAGGGGTCCGAACACATAATGCAGCGCCCCCTGCTGCATATGAGGCTGCGTAGCTGCAGACAGGTCAGAGTGCCCATACTGACCCCTGGAATAATTGGAATCAGAACTGGATCACGATGCGTTGCTTTCCACAGTCAGGTTTACTGGAGTTGCTTACCTGGGGAAAAGATAGACCACGATGCACTACAGGAGGAACGGTAGCTCTGAGCAGGAAGTCTGATACTCTAGGTGATGTTTTGCTGGGAAACCTTGGGTTCTACATTCATGTGGACGTTCAATACATATCACCTGCCCTTTCATAGAGATGCTGTTCCCTAATGGCAGTCCCTTCTTCAGCACTTTAACACTGTTCAGGAACAGCTTGAGGAACATCAAAGAGTTCAGGGTGTTGCCTCCAAATTCTCCACTGAGTATCTGTGGAACATGCTGGACAAATTAGTTCGATCCATGGGTGCCCCACCACACAGCTTACAGGACTTTTAAGGATCTGCTGTGAACGTCCTGGTGCAGATACCACAGCACACCTTCGGATGACTGGTGGAGCATCCACAGCACGACATCTGGCAGGTGATTTTAATGTTATGGCTGATCAGTGCATAAAATGTACACTAATAAAGAGAACAGAACTACTAACTTCCCCTAACACGGATTCTGATTTACAGTTCTCCTACTACTACCACACCTCTACCAACATCAATCAATATCAATCATAGGACAAAGAGGAAAAAACTTGTACAACAAAGTAGTGGTGCCTTCTGTTTTCACCTTTAGCTGGTGTGGGTCTCTGGAACAGCAAGACAAGCCACAGGTTTGGTTCCATACACTTGTGTATACAGTGCTTTTCGTATTACAGATATGTGAGAATTTCGGGTAAGTTAGTGTTTGCGCTACTGTCATTTGTGTTATTTGGATCAACAGTATTTCAGCTGTAGGGATCAATGATTTTCAGGGAAAGAGTGGAGAAAATTCAAGAGGGTCAAAACAAAGACAGATGAAATGAGAGGAGTTAATGGATAACCGAGGTTTAACGTAGTGAAAAAAAATCAGCGATTAAAGGTGAAACGTAAACCTTGTAGGTTGAACTCTTATCTTTTACCAATGTAAAACCCCATAAAAAGAACAGGTCTTCACCTTTAATTCCGTTGAGGATGAGTTTGAGGTTAAAACCAAAAGAAGTCGTAAAAGTTTTGCAACATTGCGCCCGTCTCACCGTACGGCCAGCCTTCATGCTGCAAAACCTTTAGTTGTTTTATTTTAAGAAACTGACAGGACAAGTCAAGAGTAGGTATGAACTGACAGAGAAAACAGAGAAAGACGAAGAAAACAAGACAAATGATCCCTACAGCAGAAACACCTAGCTGCCCTACACCTAGTTAGAGCAATACCTGCTGCCTGCCTAAAACCAACTGAGTAGGTATCCTATCCAGAGCAAGAGTACTGGTCTAGGGTCAGTTTCTTCCAAGTGAACGCGGCCCTCCGGCAAGGAAGAGACTGATCCTGGATCAGTATCTTACTCTGAGATGCTTCTTAGCTCGCCCTCCTCCAGTTGAGAAGCAAATGCAATGAAAACGGATGCAGAGCAGAATTGAGTATAAGGGAATGAAAAGGTAGACCTTGTGGAGGCCTGCCGCCCAAAGCCTAGCTGTGTCAAGGTGCACAGGAAGACACACCCCTTTTCTTCCTATTACAAGCAATCAACATAATGGAACATTGTCATTAATAATCAAATATGAACAACTTCAATTAAGATATTTTCTTTGAGATTTGTTGTTTGCTCTTTTCTGATCTTCTTAAATATTATGATTATATTACAAAAAAAAAGAAAAACAATATGGGTGGGAAAAATAATTACAAGTGCTAAATAATGTGCTTCATAACGTTTCTGATTGGGGGGGGAGGGTCATTTTGTTTTTCTGAAGGATTCAGAAACATTACTTGTATGAAAAATAAGACTTTTACCTTGTCTGTTTTAATCTCGGTTGCACTAAAGCCCTCACATTTTGGGCAGCTTAATATGAAATTATAAATACTGTTGACAAAGCCACTCCAAACATTAGTAATAATGACCAGAGGGTTAAGAGCACACATACAGCAAGCCCAAAATAATGAAAATAAATAAATAAACAAGTAAAACGCAAAACTGGGTGACCGGTACTTTGAGGAAGTCTCTCGCTCAAAGGGGAAGAACCTCCATCCCAGCAACTGAAGTACATAAACAACTGCTGAGCGTATCAAAGCCCCAATTAGGACCAGCCGAAACAGCGCCGCAGTCGCCACAGGATTAGCTCTTCACAGAGAGCACGGGGAAACAGACGCTGTGCCTTTCTGAAAGGCTACCAGTATTCAGCCTACATGTTTCAGTGATTCCTGATTGAGCCTTTAGTAGCAAGTTGTCCTCATTCTGTTTGCCCATTGAAACAATAACTAAATTCATGATTACACCCAAGAGTTTGCAAAGAGTCATTACGGATGTGCAAGACCTGAGTGGGCAAGGAGAAGGCCAACACATCGCACTGTAAGCACTGAATCACCCCAGATATTTTGAAAAGAATAACAATTTGGAGGGAGAAAGAAGCTCCACATGTTGTATCAATAGAGCCTCATCTGACAAGACCTAAAGCCATGACACCTAACTACTACAAATCAAAGTCCTCTCTGCCCTAACAAAAGAAAACATGACGTCTAGTCTGCTCAAAACAGCCAATCAGAGAAATATTTCACCAAAGTCAATAGAATTCCCCTTAATATTTACATAATATTACACCAGAACTTCCTCAAAGTAGACATGTCAAGGCCTGTGCTCACAAAGCATCTTGGTATCAGAGAGCTGCTTCCTGTCAGAAAATCAGGAAATTTGATCAGCGCTCCTGTTCCAAGGTGCCTCATTAAGATGGAGATGGAGGTGATGGGCTTACTTTGGTGTTCATGTTCTGGGAGAACTCCAGAATGGTGTCCACACGAGTCCATGCGTCTGGATGCTCCTTCAAATGGGTGAGGACCTCCTGTGCCATTCTTTGCTGAAAAGAGAATCACATATTGAAGCAAGCTGCACAGACGCTTGGTAAAGAAACATGTATTTAACAGTTTGGACCAGATCTCCAAGTCAGTCCATAGTTTTGCAAAACTGTAAGTTAAGGAACCACTGGTCTATTCTAAATATGTGAAAAACTAAATAGTAACTTGAGCATATAACAAGTAATGAGAAATTAATCAAGCTCTGCTCAGATCCATTACCCAATTTCTGAAAAATATTTTTTACTTTCATATCCTGTAGTTTTGTCATATTTGCCATTCAACTTCCAAGATCTAAAGACTTTAAATGAACCTACTAATATAACATTCAGTCCCACTTTGAGTTAAAATAACAACATGGGCTTCACCTGCTGAGGTCAATCAACTAAAGGCAGGGCCATTTCTGAGAAGCTGGAATTCTTACCTGTGGTCCCACTCCATGGTACAAGCAGTTAACCACATTATCCAGGAGGTTAATGTCCAGTTTCTGGTTGAAGTCCAGCAGCTGTCTGGCTGCGTGGTCTGCTAACATTGTCATAACTGCTGGCATAGAGCTCTGTGGGGACAGGGAGGGCTGGTGAGGCCTAGTGAGGGGAGGGAACATTCAGCAGGGCAAAGTCATATGAAATGAGCTCCAAACAGGTGTCCGCTACTCTGCAAGCCCATCCTCAGGCCTCGGCCAGGACACGGACCCAACATACTGAGAGTCAAAACCCTGATTTAGGATTAGTTACTGCTTCCCACGGCTTCCTGCAAATGAGCAAATGGAAAGGTACTGCGCCATTAAGAGCAAGGGCCCTTGTCCGTACCAATACTCAGACCAAGAGAACTAATCTAGGATCAGTGTCCACATTTACCAACCGTCTGTGCTGACCACAGCTCAGTTTATTCAAGCTGAAGTTCATTCAAAAAGAAGTTGCCGGTGCATCTATCTAAATTAAACATACACACGACTTTAAAAACTCAAAGCACTCAAATCTCATACTTAAAAATATAGCAAAAAAATCAAAATCAATCATGAAAATTTAACAACCATTTTTGATCTACATCTGCAAACTCCAGATCCTCTTGGATGTAGCCCTGCATGTTCTTGTTGGGATGCTGACAGCAATGAAGGTCCACCATCTGCACCCTCACTCGCGACATTCAACAGGCATGACTGCTTAAAGAAAAACTAGCAGTAGCACAGGTCACTTCAGAACAATAACGTGGGAAAAGCAACACGGCTTTAAAGCTGCTGCTCTGTGCGTGCAGTCTTCACAGACACGCTGGTGTGTGTGTGTGTGTGTGTGTGTGTGTGTGTGTGTGTGAGTGAGTGAGAGAGCACAGAAGGAAAGGACTATTTTTCTCAATGAGACCACGTGTGAACCGGCCCTGTCTCTGACGTCACAGTGTTTACATCTGTCGCAGAGAGGCGTGGCCACGTGACAGAATATGAACCCTCTTCACACATCAAGTATTCAGAACAGCAGTTTCACATTAAGCACTGGGAGCATTTTTTTTTTAAATTCAACACATTTCAATGGTCTACTCATAATTCAGTTTACAGGAGTGCATGAAGGACTTCCACAGACCGCTCAAACATGGAACAGCCAAACTGCCATGCAATCGCCACACATTCTGCAAGAGCATCCAGGATTTACCATCAAACTAAAAATTCAAACGGCACCCAAAATCTACTGCGGGAGTAAAACAATCACACGCGTCTAAACCCAGTTTTCTGATTTAAGAGAACGCTGCTTTATGAAAACGCGCTGCCTTTTCTTACTGCTTGGTGTAACTGTCCAGCTGCTTTTAATCCCTCTGGCTACGTTCGTTGAACGAGGTGTCTCTCCCTTCTCCTCTCTTAGGAGATCCCACCATGGAGCATCAGATACATGGTAAGGCAGCTGATTCACATAGCACGGGGCCAAACCTGAGGAGGCAGACTAATGACTGACTCCAGTCAATGCCAGCAAGAGGCATTCGCCCAATCTCGAACAAACCATTGCCTCAAAAGTTACCCCCACCCCTCCCGCCCCACCATCATCCTGCACCGACCTGCAGACCCACACTTACTTAGGGCTGGGTACAACCATCGTCTGGGCACGTTTCTCGTGATCCGCTGCTCTGGACTTTGGAAAGTAAGCCTTCAAAGTACCTCCCAGTTACATATAGCGAATACACACCGTGTCCCATGTTTGAAAAGGATCTGTCTGCAAGCCAGGACGCACACACTCCCTGGCCCTCACACCCACCAGGAGGGAGACTTCTGCCTGAGTTGAGATCCTCAAAACAACGCGGGCTATCCAAAATGCATGCAGTTACTGAGCAGATTCACCCCAACAGCTGGATGAGTACAAATCCTGCACGGTGCTTGCTTTTGCATTCAATTAAGTGGGTTACAGGAGTTAAAGGTCTTGCACACCCCTCCCCTGACAGGTCATGACCATGCCACCCATCTCCAGCGTTGGCACCTTCTGATTCTCCCGCGCTACTTTTCTCTCAAAATAGTAAAAAAAAAGGCCCATTCCCTCCCAAAACAGCAGCTACACACACTAACTATGCAGACATCTGAACCGTTTAACGGGTTACTTACCGAGAAGTCCAAGCCTTTTCTGCCAGTTTTGCTATAAACTTGGATTTAACTAGCTCCAGAACCGCTGATGGCTGGCTCAGTGAGGTTTGTTCGGCTGGGCAGGAGTAAATAAATTAAAATCGCTCAGTCAGTGGCGGTGTCCTGAGAGGAGTTACCGTTGGAGCTAGCGCGGCTAGTCAGGTGTGGACTTTCACGGTTTTCTCTCAGCCAGGTTCATCTTACGGAAATAAAGTTAACCCTGATCAATGCTCTCGCTTTCCCCCTGGTTGCGTCTGAACTGAGAAGTATTTCTGCAGAGTATATTTAGAGAAAGACCAGCAGTGAGTGAGCCCGTGGCTCTGTCTCCTCTCGCCCCGTCTCCTCTCGCAGGCAGCGGGCTGGGAACCGGCTGAAACCGGTTCAGACTGGGAGATTCCATCTCGGTTTAGTTTTCAGCCGGTGGCGCCGCGAAAAGTTCGGATCGACGTCACGCCCATCTCTGCGCCCCATTGGCTAGTCTACCGCGGAGCTCGCTTCCCATTGATGGACGCGCCTGTCCATCAATGTGCTCGCTTCTTCTCCTAAACAGAGGCGTACGCGCTTCTTTTGTTTTTGAAAGAAATAATAATAACAATAAAAAAAAACAAACAACGAAATAAATAAATAGCTCGCAGATTTTAAGTTAAAAAAAAGTGCTTAGGCGCTGCGTTATTTTTTTAATCGCATTGCCCACGTGTTTGCATATTTTTCTTTTGCGTTTTAGCACGTGCACGAGGAGCAAACGTGTTTAATGTGCATATGGACATAAAAAAGTCAATTATATATTTTTTGCATGAGTAGATGAAAAGGAGGCGAGGACGGAGGGGGGGCATTAGAGCTTGCACTTGTGCTGCTTGTAAGCTGGTAATTTTCCACTAGCCACACGAAGGGGGAGTGGTTGGAGAGAGAGAGAGAGAGAGAGAGAGAGAAAGAGACTGTCATGCACATGGCACGGGTCGGATGAACGTTTACAATGGGGGCTCTTTTAAAGCGAATAAAACTCCCAACATGACTCTCATAACGCTGCAACACTTCGCAAAATTGCGAAGGCGACCTACCCAGCAGCGCTCGTAAAGAAGAACCCCAGGCTTGGGGTGCAGAAGAAACTGGCGAGTGCGTTTTCTCTCCCTCCCCGAGAGCCACGTGACTCCACTCCACTTAAACGTCAGTTGATGGAAAAATACAGGATTTCTGTGTAGGCAAAGTAGAGCTGCAGCTGAACAAAGACTGAAATGATGCAGCTCATTGATCATGTGGTTCATGCATGAAAAAAAAATGTCCAAGGAAGTCAAAAAGGGCTGTATGCAAATATACTGCACATTGAACTGAGCTGCCATTCATCTCTCCATAAACCACACATGCAGTCTGAGTCCAGGGCATCTGCTTCAGATCCCTCCAAACCTTTTCTGGTCTGTAGCTTGTAAAAAAAAAAAAAGGATCACTTTTGTGGTTGATCTGACACCATGTCTGTCTCTATGGCCTCATGGTTACCCAGATAGGGCCCACAGGCCCCGGATCAGTGATCTATACCCATGTCAGTGCTACCATTGAGCTACAATGAGAGCAATAAAGCTGTAATAACAGATAAGTGTGTAGTAGCTGGTTCTCCGTGATAGTGCCTGGACCGGACTTTCTTGTTTGCCTCTTGACTGGGTAAAGGCAATGTCATGTCTGAAGAATTTACGGCTGTGCCGGAGGGCATCCTCCGCTTTCCAGGAACCCCAACGCCTCCACCTTTAAACATCAAACAGTGCAAGGCCTTCGGGTCACATCTGCTCTCTTTTACGCCAGGACCCGTTTTGGACGACTTCTTTACATCTCTCGCATGTTCTCAGACCTGGGCTTAGTTTATAAGACCACAAAATCAATAGAGTGACTGCGAAAACATTCACACAATTGCTCTTCTTAAATTTTGTTACTATAATTAACAGAGGTGTGACCAGAATGTCGTGTGGGGGGGGGGCAGTTAACTCATTTGGGGGGGCAAAAAAAAATATATTGGATGGACAGAGCATACATTGGGGGGGCAGGGCTTGTCCCTGTGGGGCCTCCCAAATATTTTTTACAGCTGCAATTTGGCACTTCTTCTCCTCTTGCAGTTTTTGAAATATTTGCATGGTTCCAGTGTATTGTGTGTGTGTTCAGATTCATTGATCGGTTGATCAGGGGCTAATTTAAAAACTCAGTTTTTGTGGTCGAGTTGCCTTAAAAGTGTGTCTCGAAGTGAGAGTCGGCGACATCACGGCTATGGTGGCCAGAACGTGACAAAAGACAGAGAAACCAGTCGGAAAACACACAGCAGGCTCAAAAACAGACTTCCGGACACATAAGCACAGGTCAGCTATAAAAGGTCATGTGTCACCGTTTGTTTTGGTTCAATTCACTGATTGGTTAATTCACTCCACCCGTTTTCAGCCGTCCTAAACCAAATGTCTTGGTAAGAGACTAGTGCTTGTCTGTCTCCAAACACAGGCTTTATAGCAACCACGCAATCACACTTCACATTCTCCCACAGAAATGCCATCTGTTTGTAAATAAAAGTGTAAAAAAAGGTGCAATTAAACATCTGATGCTTCATGTAAGATGTTCATCCATGGTATAACCATGCACCATCTCATTACTCGTCAGAACAAGTTCTTGGGTCTCTTTTGTTTCATCATATCTGTATTATTATTTAAAACAGTACTGTCGTGTTCAGTATTTGGCTGACATCACTGTCATTGTTACGTGCAGTAACAGAGAACAACTGCAAACCACCTCTCATACTGACCACAGCGTTCTGAGTACAGAGTGAATTTAGCACAGCGTGTTTTCAGAGTTGTACTTAAACTGTATTTTTAAATTATTCTTGCCTCTGTGTCTGTGTGGTAACAAACAATTTCCTCCGGGATCAATGATGTTTTCTGATTCTGATTCAGTTGCTGGAAATGAAAGGGTTAAATTAAACAGAGTGCTGGAACTGAACAAATTATCTGTGGCCCTGTGCGGTATTTGTTTGTTTGTATTTGAATTGTTATTTTATAGTGTTCTACTCGCAAAACCACACACTGCAGCCATAAGTAGTTAATTTTTTTCCTGGGTGGCCTGAGACTTGGCCTAGAAGTGTCATATTGTGCAACCGGTGTGTTTTGATCCCGTTTGTGAGATTACACCAAGAAGCCGCACTGAGATTACTGTGAGATTACACCAAGAAGCACAGATAAGCGCCTGCATATGATATTTCAATCACACTGTTTACATAAACTATGGCTGGTGCACGTTTTCATCCTGGAGGCCTCGGACAGTCTACTGGCCTCCTACTCTAATATTATTTAAGGGGAACTTCAGCAAATTTGCTTCATGATTAAGTGTTTAAAACGTAAACAGAGAGGCTCCGGAAAACCCGCAGAGCCCGAATCCCTCAGTGGAGGTGAATGGAACCAGACGTCCGCCTCTAAAAGCTCCTCACTGAAAGTTCCTCCATCAGATGGTTCTGGTGGCGCCGCCTGACGC
>JBBPCX010000001.1:39353089-39367212 GCA_037974365.1 Hydrocynus forskahlii
TTTGTATTTCAACGCTTTAGGTAAAACATTTTGTACATATTTTAAATGTGTTTGTATATTTTTTTAAATATGTATATATATTTATATATAACGTGGTTGTCCGTTCTCTGCTGCAGGTTTGTGTTGGTCTCCAGTCACGTGGTGGTTGGGTGATGGGCGGGGCTTGCAGCCCTGGTCCCGCGCGGATTGGCTGTCGCGGGTGTCTGTCAGGCCGGGCGCGAGCACTGATTGGTTGGGGGGCGGACCTGCAGGTGTCCTGTTCTCTTAGAGAGTCTGGGCTGAAAGGATAAGGTGATCAATCTCCATCCGTCTACATTTAGCAATCAGTGACTGACGGAGGAGCGCGCGACAAAACGCAAATGACTTTTTTCGTTCTCATTTTTTGTTTTTGGCTTTTAAAATAAAAAAGAAGGAAAAACAACAGCAACAACAACAAAAAGCTCAAAAGCTGGACAATTAAACAAATGACGAGCACAGCGGCGTCTCTTTTCCGAGGAGAAGTTCTAAAGGCTGTTTGCTTGCTTTGTTTGTTTGTTTGAGAGCCGGCTGGTTGGATATTTTAAATGTTTTACATTTTCTGTTTTTAAAATCCTCGAGGTCTCGGAGGACGGAAGGAGCGCGAGAGTTCTAAAGGTAAGCACTTGGAGCTGGAGCTCCGGCCTCACCGCTCGCCGCTTCTAAAAGTTAGATCAAGCCGCAAATTAAAGTGATTTTAGGCGCAATTTAGTGAAGCGGCTCACGCACATTTTGGTGCGTTTTCAGGTGGGTGGGGTTGGGTCAGGAGTGAAATAAAACCAAGGATGGTGGGACAGGGTTATTTTTTAATCACTTTTAGGGTGGGATTGATCCTCCTGAAGGACCCCTGAAGTGGGGTAATTGGAGAGGCGTGTTTTGGTGGCGGTGTTGTTGATTATGTTTTTGGTGTTAATTGTAATGTTACATGGCCAGTAAGGCCGCTGCTGGATCTACTTTGGATTTGGCTTCATTTGCACCAATATGTGCTTTAACGAGGCTCCCAAAAACAGGAGCACGAGAGGAACCGCCTTTAGACGAGTCTTTCAAATTAAACACTGAAATAGGTGCTGAAATAAAAATAAAACCATTAAAGAAATTATGAACGATTTTCACTCAGCACAGTGAAGAGTTGAGCATATCGTAATCTTCTGTTATTTACTCTTTAATGTTTATTTTATTGTTCTAATATTAAAGGTTTTTTTCCGAATTATTAGAATTTCCAGGAATGTGTCGCTATTTTTTAACTCATTTTATAGATTTTTTAATCTAAGTATATCAATTAATTTCATGAACTGTATTTGTCAGTAGTGCAGTATAATTAGAAAGCCTGATTTATTTTATTACTGGGAAATAAAATAATCCGTTAAGTAAAATAATTGTAATAATGATGAATTGCAATAATTTCAGAATTTCAGCTCTGATTTTGGAGGTGAAGCCAGCTGTCCGCGCGCCGAACCAGAGGAAAAAAATAAACGACTTTTAGTATATATAAAACTTCATAATGAGACGGTCATCACTTAAAGCATGGAACATACATAAGGAAATAAAACACTGAAAAAAAATTCTGAATTTGGAGACCCGAACATTAATCAGTCATCAAATTCGTCTCAGAACTGCGAGTGATTTTATTCACATCACTATCGTTATTGTTTACAATCATTGGTGTAACTCTTCTATTGCTGCTGCTATTATTACTACTACTACTACTACTAATAATAATAATAACAATAATTCTTATCATTGCCCTTATGTGATATCAATGATAATTGGGACCTGTATATAGTTGTGAGAGGTCCGGTGACCCTCTGTGAAAAATTAAATGTGAAAAAAGAATAGGTAATATGTTCGTTAACACAAAAAATTAATTTCTCCAACTCCACTTGTTGAGGTTCTCACGGGGCGGACCGGGACATGGACAGATTTTTTTAAAAACTTTTTCAAATGTATTCCCGGCATTCTCCTCGCGCCTTAAGTTAAAATGGATTTGGTCCTGGAAATGTCCTAGTCCTAGTCCTAGTCTGTTCAGTGCAGTCCTTGTCTTGGTTCTGGTCAGGTCCTGGTCCTGATTAGTGAGGTCCTCTTTTTGATCCTGGTCTGTGTTGTTCTTGTGGTTGTGGTCATTGTTCTTGTCGGTGTGGTGCTGACCCGCTGTCTCTGTTTTTCAGTCCCTCTTTCGGTTCCGTCCTCCGTCAAAGTGCAGCATCGGGCCGAAGCGGGTCGCTGGTCAGATCTGGGGGGACCCGGGACCGCCTGTAGCATGATGTCTTACCTCAAACAGCCCCCTTACGGCATGAACGGCCTGGGGCTCAGCGGCACGGCCATGGACCTGCTACACCCGTCCGTGGGGTACCCAGGTACACACACACTCCTCACACTCAAACACACACCCGTCCGTGGGGTACCCAGGTACACACACACTCCTCACACTCAAACACACACTCGTCCGTGGGGTACCCAGGTACACACGATCACACACACACACACACACACTCACACACTCCGTCCGTGGGGTACCCAGGTACACACAATCACACACGCGCACACTCACACACTCCGTCCGTGGGATTCCCAGGTACACACTTATTCACACACACCCTCTCACTCTCTAACACACTCTGTTACTCTCTCACACGGTCTGTCTGTGGGATACCCAGGTACACACACTTTCTCTCACTCCCTCTCTCTCTCTCTCACACACACACACACACACTCCCTATTTTGGATATCCAGGTACACTTGCTTATTACATAGACACACTCCCTCGCACACTCCTTCTGTGGGGTTCCTAGGTACACTCATTTATTAACACACACTCACGCATTCTCATACACACACTCTCTCTCTCTCTCTCTCTCTCCCTCTCACACACACACACACACACACACACACACACACACACACACTCTCACACGCTCCCTCCGTGGGATAACCAGGTACACACACTAATTCACACACTCATACACTCTCCTCATACTCAAACACTCATACACATTCTCACACTCTCATACACACACTCGCCGGGACATGTTTAATCAGGTAGTGTAACACACACATTGCGGAAAACAGATTTTTCTTCTGCTCAAACACACTCACACATTCGAATCTCTTCAACCTAGCGCCACTCATACACGCACTCAACGTGGAGATATTTTAGTGTAGTTGCATTATTATAATTATCGTCATTATTATTATCATCATCATCACTGAAGGACACGCTCCACGGGCCTGTTTAAATGAGTCTTGTTTTATTTGTAGGGTTTTTCGTTGCTTTTTTAATTCTTGGGCAAAAAGCAAACAAATATATACACCGATTTGTGTGTTTGTGTATCAGAATCAGAAAACTGCTTGTGTTATGACTGCGGAGACGCACAGATACAAGAGTAATATAAGATATAATGTCTAAATAAATTTAAATGAAATCTGTAGAAAAAAAAAACTCAGTGTGAAATACACTAAGCTTTATACGGAAATGCTGCGTTTAAATGCCACAGATAAGAAACAGGTTGGGTGAAATCTAACGACACAGCAGTTAAGAGTTCGTTATTGCACTTAGTACAGATCGTGTATATCTTATTCAGTATTTGTATTTTAAATTGAAATTTTCCATTTTAGATTTTTTAACCAATCAAAATGTGTAATTCGTTTTTCCGTGTTTGTCTTGTTTTATGAAACTCTGTTTCTGTGTGTTCCTGTAATGGGCTGTTTATTTATTTTTGTTTATTCACCCTGTTTGTTTCATTGATTAGCAGCCACGCCCAGAAAGCAGCGGCGCGAGAGGACCACGTTCACGCGCTCGCAGCTGGACATCCTGGAGGCGCTGTTTGCCAAGACGCGCTACCCGGACATCTTCATGCGCGAGGAGGTGGCGCTAAAAATCAACCTGCCTGAGTCAAGGGTGCAGGTGAGATCCTCCCCAAACACACCCAGCATGCTCCGGACAAGCTTCACCTTTGGGCCGGTGCGGGCGAGCGCCCCCTACCGGTGCCCGGCCACACTTCAAGTTTTGGAAGGATTTCATTCATGTTAGAAATCTTATTTGTTGTTGCTGCTGCTGCTGCTGTTGCTTAATTAGCCTTTATTAGCCCACCATTAGGATCTCCACTCCTAGAACACTTAGAATCTTACTCAAACTTGAACAGGCTCAATAGACACCATTCTGCTGACCACTGAGGTTCTGCAGGGAGGTGTGTAAAGTCACTGTTCTCAGACCTGTATATGGAGCAAGATTCCTAGCAGGTCGGACTGTCTGGTGTGGGATTTAAAATCTTGTGAGAAGATTAGAGTTTCTACATTTTCTGTAGTTATTAATGGTGTCTACCAAGAAGGAACACTTTATTCTCCTACTTTTCTTCTCCTGAACTACTTTTGATCGCAATTAAGTTTGTGTGAGTGAGCGAAATAAAATACTTTAGATGGATAGACCCTCCTCCAGCTATTGAATTACCATCTCTGGTGAGAAACTCAATAGCCCTACTATCTCCCTGCCACCTCCATGTGCTGTAATGAGATCCACAGGCCTGAACAGAGAGTGAGGCTCCATGCAAATGAGCACAACTTGCAGCCAATAACTAGCACTGATATTGTACAATAGCTCTTCAAGCTTGTCCTTCAAGCATCCACAGAAGGTCCCTTTAATCATTTAATGGGGCTCCGGGAGGGGGTTGTTTTTCAGTTGTGCTGGGAGAACTGTGTGGTTTAGGAGGTAAAGTGAGCTGACTTTGCTTTTTAACACCTGTATGTGTCTTTGTGGGTTTTTTTGTTCCAGGTGTGGTTCAAGAACCGTCGAGCAAAGTGCAGGCAGCAGCAGCAGAGTGGAGGGAGCAGTACCAAGGCTCGGCCGGTCAAGAAGAAATCGTCGCCCACTCGAGAGAGCACTGGCTCAGAGAGCAGCGGTCAGTTCACCCCTCCGGCTGTGTCCAGTACGGGCTCTTCGTCCTCCTCGTCCTCATCCACCACCAACAACAACAACAACACTGGCATCAGCAGCACGTCTACCTCCATCAGCACCGTCTCCTCCATCTGGAGCCCGGCCATTTCACCCGGTTCTGCCCCTCCCTCCGCCTCGCTCCCGGACCCCATGCCACCCTCCAACACCTCCTGCATGCAGCGGTCGGTCTCCGGTTCAGCCGGCTCCTCCTACCCCATGTCCTACAACCAGACGGCAGGGTACGGGCAAGGCTACCCCACCCCGTCCAGCTCCTACTTCAGTGGGGTGGACTGTGGCTCCTACCTGACCCCCATGCACTCACACCCCCACCACCCACACCAGCTCAGCCCCATGACACCGTCATCCATGTCCACACACCCCCACCACCACATCAGCCAGTCTTCAGGTCACCACCACCATCACCATCACCACCACCAGGCCTACAGCGGCGCTGGCCTGACCTTCAACTCCTCCGACTGCCTGGATTACAAGGAGCAGACGGCGTCCTCCTGGAAGATCAACTTCAATGCCACGGACTGTTTGGACTACAAAGACCAGGCGTCCTGGAGGTTCCAAGTCTTGTGATCTTCCTTCTTGGTCTTCTCCTTTCTTCTTCTTCTTCTTCTTCTTCTTCTTCTTCTTCTTCTGGTGGTTTTCTTTTCCCCCAACCCCAACCCCCATCTTCACTTTTTTCCACCCCAACAAATCCACTCCATACCTTCACCTCCCCACCTGTTTTTAATAGTGTGCTGAGTTTATTAAAAAATTACAAAAAAAAGTTATATGGACTTACAGAGTTAACAAAATAGTTAGATGTTCATCAACATTTTCTTAAAAAAAGGAAGAAAAGAGAGGGAAAAAAACGGCACCTCCACCCACCATTCTCGAGTGAAAGAAAGACAGAAGAGGAAAAGGCAAATCTGTGGACAAAAAATGAGTCAAAGTCCTCAAAAAATGAGTTTTAAAAGACAAGATGGCAAAAGATGCTGAAATTTTGGACGGTTTTAAAGTGTTCTATCCAAACGCCTTCAGAATCTCTGGATTATCCCCGCCCCACTCCTTCATCATCACCAGACTCTGGACCCTCAACAGCCGCCCTCCCACCAAACCCTGTACAGCCGTTCTTTTTCTTCAGTCTCTTGTTTTTAGGTGGGCGAGATTTTTTTTAGTCAGCTTCTACCAGGCTGAATCTTGTACATATGTATTCAGGTCAGTTCCAGTGACCATATTTAGTTGGTGTTTCAGGATTTGAAAAAGGTTTAAGACGACTTTTATTGTAAATCTTTCTTCCCCTCCCCCCTCCCCCCACCCAGAAAAAATCCAAAGAGAGAGAATTGGCCGCTGGACTCCATTTGATATTGCTGATTATAACTTTGGTTTTTGTTACCCTGGAAACATAAGACTTTTATGGGCCACGGAGAAGGAAAATGGCTCAAACGCGCAACAGAAGCAAATGGAAACGTGTTAAATGTGGCGGAGGGAAATTTGGCGTTTATTTTGAATTTCTCCCTGATCGTTAGTATGATCGGAATTTCAAATTTCTCTAAACGAAAAAAAGTGGGTGATGAGCAGCAATTTGGGTTTTTTTTTCTTCACCGCTGATGTCGGACAGCACTTGGGGGGGGGGGTTGTTGAGGGGTCAGTGTTGGAGAGATGGGTGTGAAGACCTGAGTGAAATGTTGAATGTGTTTCAGGCGCAGGCCATTTCATTCCTGTCCGTCATAATAAAGAACACTTAACTACCACCTTCTACTTCTTCTACTTCTCTACTTCTGCAGCGTGCACGCGCACCATCAATCTTCACTCACAGAGGAACACGCTCGGTATGGGGGAAATCTTAGGGGTTTATTCTTTAATGCCCACGTTTTTTTTCAGGCGGGACAGGTTGGATATAAATCCGGCTGGGAATTTCCCCTTCCAGAAAATCCATAAAATCCCTCATTTTTGGTACACAAGTCCAGTTTTCGTCCGTTAAATATCGAGCCAGATCTAAAATTGAAAATTATTCTGGAGGGTTTTTTGTACTTTGAAACCTGAGCCCCTGGTTCAGTGCGCATGCGTAATTGCCTCTTTTTTTTAGCCGCCTATCCGCCCTGGAGCTAAACGGGTGCTCCTGATTGGGTAATAATGAGGGCGGGTGTCCAGGGTTAATGGGTCAAAAGCGAAGAAGGGGGGTGAAAGTGGGGGGTCCAGCTCTGCAAAGCTGGGTTTTAAAAAAGAGTGCGGAACTCAATTTAAGATAAATAAAAATGTGGGTTTCTTGATGGATCATTTCCCAACACGAGCCGAAGAGTTTAATCTCTAAACCAAAAAGAACTGCGCCTCTTTTTCTTCCCGCAGTGTTTAAATAAACACCTTTTATTTATCTGTATTTATACTTGTTTATTTATCCATCTCAGGCTTCGTGATTTCAGATGAATCTGGATCTGATAAATAAGTTCCGTTTTTTTCCTCCTCCGTTCGCTCGTTAGTGTGTGCGTTTTTTTAAGTGATTAATTAATAAAGTGGCGTGTGTGTGTAATTGGAGGACAGCGCGCCGCGCGCCGCCGGGGCTTTAATATGGAGATTTATTAAATATGTAGCAGCTGAATAAACATTTCACTCAGGAGGTCTTTAAACATGTTTGCGCTGAGTCTCGCGCGCGCGGTTTTGGGACACCAACAGTTCCCCCGTTTTAAAATAATTACCAAAAAAGTAATCACGGAGAACACCTGCACGGACACACACATTATATATATATATATATATATATATACACTTTTTTCGTATGTGTATATATCTACACGGACAAATACATTATATATATACACGGATGTGTATATGTATAAGTGCCCATATATACACATTACGGATTAATGTCTGTATAAATATATATATATATATATACAATATACACTTTTACGCAAACGGATATTTATACACAACTACTCCTTTAATAGATATATACATACACCTACACAAGTGTTTGATATGTATGTATATATATATATATATATATATATGTGTGTGTGTGTGTGTGTGTGTGCGTATTGGGGGATTGTGTCCTCGCGCCATAAAATATGTTAAAAGGGTCGCGCGGGCTGAGGGTCGTCCTGCTGTACTGTGTGTGTGTGTGTGTGTGTGTGTGTGTGTGTGTGTATGTATGAAGATTAAACGGAACTAAAGTGCCCGGTGATTTTGGAGGATTTGCCCGCGAGACTAATGGGCGTTTATCAGCCCGACAGCAGCACGAGCTCAGCACCAACACACACACACACACACCAATACATACCTCTCCGTGTTCCGGACATGCAGGCGTGTGTGTGGGTTCCTGATCGCTGAGTTCTGTTTTAGCGTCAAATTTTACTGAACTTTAAACTGACGGAGAATCTTTATTTTTGTCCGACTATTCTTTAAATGAGGATTTGAAGTGTTTCGTCTCATCTCATCAAACTCTATTACTGCAAAATAGTTATGAAATAAAACAATTAACGAATTAATAATTACAATACTACTACCAATAAAAAATAGAGGTGATCATCATACTGATAATGATGATTGCGATACTACTACTAATACCAAAACAATAATGAGGATGATTACAATAAAAATGTTTAAAATTATCAAAAAATGTTCATTTGTAGTACACAGGTAAACAAATTTAGAAAATTTAGAAATGCAGTGTTTTGCACATTTTGGTTTTCCTATTACAAATCAGCAGAGCAGATTTTTTAATACCATAAAATTCATGCAAATTATATAAGTCAAAGAAATCGTCACGTAAATTAGACTTGTTTTTGAGCGTTTCTCACTCTAAATAAAACAAGCTTCATTAATTCAGTATGGTTACTTCACTGGTTGAAGGCGACGAATTTGTATATTTGTTTAAAATTAACTTATTAAAATTAACAGTGAAGAAATAAGTATTTTAAATTCCTCAGATCATTAAACTGAGCCGGCTCTGCGCTCTAGTCGGCTCGGCGTTTAAACCGGATAACTGACTCTTTTTAGCCAAAACAGGAAAATCATTTTCACAGTAAGGGCAGTTATTTTTTTTCCTAGGCGGGACTTTAGAGCCCTTGGAGCAAAATTATGGGTCATTTATAGTGCCGTGAATTTGGATTTCCAGTTCACTTTTTGTTTTTGCGCAGAATGACCAGGGCTTCTATCACCCATGTGTTTTATTTACTGTTGGATTTTCAGGCCTTCAGATATACTTACTGCGTTACAGCGAGGGGTGGGCGATATTTTATCTTTATTGCGATAGATTGCAGAACGATACCCTTTCCCGAGCATATTGTTGATACTGTCATCTCTTTATGTGCCACAAAGACAGTCTGTTTAATTCTCTTGGGTTCACCTTTTGGCATTTTGTAAACATCATATGATGAAATATCGATACGTTAGTGTAGAACGTGGTCTTGTGATGCATTTTGATACTCTGGACCACTGCAGTGCCAGTAAGTCTTTGCAGAGAGGCGTCTGGTGAAGGAGAAGGAGCTTTCCACTCTTCGATTGTGTCTCCATCTTCCACTGTAGAACGTTTTATTATCTGTGGAAACTCAAAGAGATTGCCAGCCGACACCATTATGGCAGAACACGGCGGAGTGATGAGCGGAGGCGGTTTGCAGGGATGAGGACGAGGGCAAGGAAGGAGAGGATGGGCTCGGAAATGCTGAGGATGGGCAAAAAGGAAAAAAAAACCCACAGATTTATTTCAGCGGTACTGTATTTGAGTTTATGTCCCGACAGCGGGATGAGGGTTACATCATGACCCCTAGGAAGGACGGCCTGTGGTCAGCGGCAGTGAAAATGAGGTTCAGTTGAAAAGATGACGGTCCAGTTCTTGGAAGCTCTGCTGTCGTGGTTCTTCGCAGGCGTCCCGTGGTTCTGTGGCGAGTCCTTGAATGTTAAAAGTGCATTCCTGCCTCACGACACCCTGCAACCCGATGCCGAGCTGACATAATAGCTCTTAACAGCCCTAATTACAGCAGCCAGAACAGTTTGGTGTGCTTATTTTTCTCGGCTCAGGTGACCGAGCCACACCTCTTTACCTGAAGTGGTGCTGCGGCACCTGAACTTTTGACCCACCCAGCCTTGGTGGAGCAGGTTTCTGCTGAACAAGCCGGTGCTTCCGCCTTACTCAGCGGTCTGGGAAACGAGTAGCTGTCGATCGTTGATTTGATCTGTGGCTAAAAATGTGACCGGCAAACTGATCTGTGAGCAGGCGACCTATAACAGAGGCTGGAGAGGTTCAAAGAGCTTAAATTTCACAGAGCAGTATTTTTCTGCTTGATATTAATCACTTTTTAAAGTGTAATATACTTAAAAATTTGGTACGTACATCTAATCTGAAAACATTTCATCTGGAGTCCACAAGGGAGCGCAAGACCTTATTCTTCTCTTGCAAAGGGTTTTATTTTCACAATGCAGTTTCATTATATTTTTCTGCACATTATTATATTAGTTTATTATCATTTTGAAAGTTTAATATACTTTTGATTTGATCCATACGTCTACTCTGATAATTCCTCTGGAGTCCACAAGGACGTGCAAGACCTCGTTCTTCTGTTGCATAGGGCTTTATTTGCACCGTGTAGCATTGCGACATTTTTCGGTACGATATTATTTTAAAAGTTTAATTTACTTTTACTTTATGTACGTCTAACATTTCCTGTGGCATCCACAAGGGTATGCAAGACTTATTTTCACAGTGCAGTATTGCAACATTTTTCTGTATGATATATTGATATTTTTCAAGTTTAATATAAATTTGGTATGTATATTTCTTCTGGCATCCAAAAGCAAGCGCAGACCTCATTCTGCTTGTGCAAGGGGCTTTATTTACCCTGTGCAGTATTATATTTTTCTGCACTATATTGCTATTGATAATTTTTTAAACTTTATATTTTAAATTGGAGTCCACAAGCAGCTGCCATACCTTGTTCTTCTCTCATGGAAATTGTAAAGGAAGACAAAGTCACCGAAATGTTGCAGAAATTCCTGTACATGAGATGATATCTGCTTTCAAGTCAAAGAATCATAATATCATATTGTGGTTCAAGTGTTGTGATAGAATAGTATCACCGCCTCCAAGGCGATTCCCACACCTGCTGTGTTTATCCAGGCCTCATTTATCCTAACCTTACAAAGCTTTGCCATCAAAGGTGGTGTGACAGTTGGTGAAGATCTGAAGAGGGATGAAGGCAAGATGTTCCAGTAGAAACTCAAATTGAAAGCACCTTCATTACTAACATTTTCCTTCAACCAGGAAATAAAAAGCTCTCCCAACATCTATGTTAATGTCACAGCGAGCAGTTTTAGATCTTAATACAAAATTCTGTTCAGATGGAAAAACAGTGAAGAGAAACATTCCCCTGGACGTCCGCTGCATTTTGTTTTCTCCTATTTTAATCATGGTCCCACAAATGGCAACAAGCCTGGATCTGAATGGTGTTTGGAATTAGCTACTGACAGGAACCGAGAAATAAAAACAAATGAATTTGTAGATGAGATTCCAAAAGGTTTCAAGGATAAACACTGGACATCAGAAAGGGATGCAAGGGGTAGTTTTGTAAAAATGTGTATGAGCCTTTATTCTAATACATGCTCATAAAACCAAGAGAAGGACCAAGACTCTCCTATCACCCCCATGTTTAGATGATTGCTCAGAAACCAGACACTCCTTGTAATTGGCACTGTGTGTGTTTTTTTCTCGGTGTGGAGACTGAGGACCTTATGCTTCACTGCAGCAATGTCTATTAAACCATCTGCTTTAAAGGGGCCCTTTTCATGTTTGTAAACAAAGCACTCGTTACATCCAATGGTTGTGTTTACTGACCTCAGCCCGGTCCATCGCTTGACAGCCACAATGCGGCAATTCTGTTGCGGCTTATTAGCAAATTCCTTGACACTGAAGAGCGTGCAGTATGATTTTACAGGGGAAAAAAAACGGACCTAATACGGAGCCTTGGGGAACACCCCGTCGTTCCACTCAGTTCATTTTTACAAGAACACGGAAACGACCGCATGAATAAAACCCGCTGTTGAAGAATGGGGGAGATGTGAGATGTAGATATTTCTTCAGTTTGCAGCATAAAGCTCCCTAACAGAAGCACAAAAAAGATTTCACTTAAGGCCGAGGAGCCCGCACTGACTGGGACGGCCTTGTTTCAAGAGCAGCTGCACTGATTTCCAAAACTGAGGGTACGTGTGCGGCGTGTAAGCTCAAACACAGCGCGTTTTATCTGTAATAGCGCTCGTACGGCTTTTCACGTTTATGCTGTTTGCCCACTCAAGCCTTTCGGTTCAGGCCCGCCACGTGAAGAACAGAATTACCGAACTGATCCAAACTGCCTGTGACCACTTCTGTGAAACATCTTCGCTCACATAAATATGTATAAAATGCTGAAACGGTACACGGTTGTGTATCAGAATGCCCATGTATGTACGCACACTGGAGTTAATGTACTTATGCCACAGAGCAAACCACGTAATAACACTCGCCGCAGTTCACCTCCAAGAATTAAACAGTAAAAGAGCGGCATAAACCGATTTCCCTTAAAAAAACGGAAGAAAACCAGAACGGCAGCACCGAAAAAAGGGGCCCTCTCCCCGATTCTGTGTCCATTTCCAGCATCACTTCGTGTGTTTTTTTCTTCCTTTTCTTTAAAATATGAAAAAAGGAAAAAAAAAACCCGAAAATCCTCTTAGAATGCAGAGTAAACTGATTACGATACAGTGGGGGATTATGGGTGGCTGGGTGCCGTCAGATTAAGTTTTGGGGGAGAGCGGAGCAGCGACAGCTCTGACACGAGCGCAGCCGCGCAGCATTATGGGCAGAGACGCCGGCGTCCTCTTTAAAGGCGAAGACTACGACGACGACGCTGCACTGCCTCTGCTTTATAACTCCTGCCTGTAATCTCTCTCTCTCACACACACACACACACACACACACACACACACAACAAACACACAACAAACACAGCGAGAACAAAACCCAGCCGCCCACCACACACGACACATCGTGCCAATCTACAATCGTGGACAAGAACACCGGCCTGTACCTCTCTCTCGCTAAAGAAAGAGTGTGAAACCGATTCCTTATTAAAAAACCAACAATAAACCGTGTGCTTTGTATGTGGAGGCCCATAGGAGGCCCTCTGGAGGCCTGAAGGCCTGAAACCAGCCCAGAAAGAAAAGCAGAGACACACAGAAAGAGTCCAGGAACGGCTTAAAAATTGTGAGGAAATATTGGTTTGATTCAGTCTTCTCAAGATCAGCATGGGACCATGTGTGGTACCGCTGAACATATAATACCGATATACCGATGTATATCTAACACATTCACGTATATATGTGTGTGTATTTGTATATACATTATACATGATCTGTCTATGTACGTATGTATCTATCTATAGATGGTGCCCAGAATGGTGTGATGTTGGTTAGAAGGACACGGTTCTGGTTCCTGATGTTCTCCATGTCTCCCAGCATATAGATTTGTTCACCTTTGTTTAAGGCCTGAGACCTTTTCCACAATACAGTACATCAATGCATTGACAATCATATATTACATGTTTATGAAGTGAAGGACTACAAAAATATGCTTTTGCTTGTACAAATTTGGCATTTAATGTATTTTTTTGACCACTTTAACACTGAGATCCACCTCCTGATAGAACTTTTACGTAGCGGCTATTTATAAAACCTGCAGCATTTACAAAAACATTTTAAACCTTGTATGAACATTTAATGACAAATGGACCGAACAGAAAAGGCCCTAAAAAATATGTACATTAATATAAGTAAAGTCTATTCTCTCTCTCATTTCTAATGTGGAGCAATGAGGTTTGGTTATGAGACTGACTGTACGCTAGAAAAATATTAAGTTCATATTAAATGTTCATACTAGGCCTAAATGAACAACCTTGAGTTTTCCAGTGTTGTCAGACATCTGCAAGAGAACAGAGGAAACAAATATGAGCTGCCAGAGGATCCACAACAAAACAATCACATCATATAATGTGCTACAACTCGCACAGATGACATTTTTGTGCAGGTAGATTATATCTGACTTCTGATACGACTGTATACATGTAAATGTGTGTTTCTTTTATTTCCAATTTGCTCAATTCAAATGATAAACGTGAATGCATATACAGTAATCCCCCAGTTTTACGCAAATCGGGAGTCACGGATT
>JBBPCX010000001.1:39381853-39389353 GCA_037974365.1 Hydrocynus forskahlii
CTCAGACGTTTTCAAATGAAGATCAGCAGACACACTCTACCTCACTCCAGCCTAAAAACACATTTACCAATTTAATTGGTAACTGCCCATGTCTGTGTGTGTTTGTGTGTGTGTGTGTGTGTGTGTGTTTGTTGGTGTGTGTGTGTGTGTGTTGGTGTGTGTGTTTGTTCTTTATATCTCTGCATTTAAGCACCAAAGGACACAAAACACACATGAATGTCTTTGCTAAGGGAAAGAGAGAGGGAGATGGAGAGAGAAAGAGAGAGGGATGGAGAGAAAAAGAGAGAGATGGGGAGAGAGAGAGATGGAGAGAGAAAGAGAGAGATATGGAGAGAGACAGAAAGAGAGAGATATATGAAGAGAGATAGAGAGAGATGGAGAAAGAGAGAGATGTAGAGAGAAAGATAGAGAAAGATAGGGAGAGAGATGGAGAAAAAAGAGAGATGTAGAGAGAAAGAGAGAGAGAAATGGGGAGAAAGAAAGAGAGATGTAGGGAGAAAGAGAAATGGAGAGAGAAAGAGAGAGATATGGAGAAAGAAAGAGAGATAGAGAGAGAGAGAGAGAGAGAGAGACAGAGAGAGATCACATGAAGGATGAGAGAGAGTGTCAGACAGACAGACAGTGGGGACGTTGTTAACTGAACCACTTGGCGTCTCTGTTCTTGGAGCTAGTTTACACAAACACACACACACACACACACGCTCAGAGACCTGCTCTTCCTATCACACACAGTCTGACAGATGTGTGTATACAGTAGCAGACTGAGTATGTGACAACAAAAGGTGAGCTGAAGTTTATCCGCTGGAACTGCAGTCAAAGAAAGAACTGTCGGATCTGGGAAAAAATACTGTGTATGTTCTGTGCTATATGTGAAAGTATGCTTGCTTGAAAACAAAACTAAAAAAGGCGAGAGAGAGAGAGAGTGACAGAGAGAGAGAGAGAGAGAGAGAGAGAGAGAGAGATGAAAACCAGAAGACAAACAGGAAGGCATTTGGTTCTCAGCCCTTCACTGACCTCAGCTTACATAACACACACATACACACTCACTCACACACTCTCTCTCTCTCTGTCTCTCTCTCTTGTTGTTCTGATTTAAACTTCTGTTTAGTCTGGACCCCAGACGTCAGTGGTGGAATCATTTTACTTATTAGAGGACACTGTGTGTGTGTGTGTGTGTGTGTGTTTTAGTGGCATGTTGGTTTGTCTAGTATGCTTAGTAAAACTCCATTACGTAAGAAAAAATAAACAATTGATTCTTGGTGAATCTGCAGCGTTTCCTTGGCTTTTTCCATGGTTTTCTTTATGTGTGATGACCATGATGTATTTCACATTCTCTTAGTGGTCTCTCTTACAGTTAGAAATAAAGCCTAATGGTCTCACATATTTAGTCTCATGTTTGAAATGCGTTTAAGGGCCTCATGGACATTTTCCTATTTGATGAGCTTGTTGTGATTAAATATTGACAAAGTTTCAAATGTATAATTCAGTCCGCAGTCTATACAGTCCATGCATGAATACTAATCTGCAAAACCAGTTCACTTTGAATTAATTGTTTTTGTCATGTCACATGATTTCTGTAATGTACATACGGCCATATTCAGCCTACAGCAGTTTAGCCCTCTATTCGTGTTGAAGATAGAAGGAGTTTGGACTGCTTCTTTAATTAAGCATAATACAGGACAGGCTATTAAAACCGTTAAGTAACCAAAACTGGTAAATCAGTTTCATTGTAGGAGATACAGAGAGGTAAAAAAAAAAAGTGTATATATATATATATATATATATATATATATTTATATGGATCTGCTGTCAGTGTGGTGCTTTCTGTGTGTGAGTGTGTGTCCTTGGTTCTTATGAGGCCATCCATTACAGTGCTGAGATTGCTCTACTGCTGCCTCCATTTGTTCTGCATGAAGGCACTTTCCTGACAGAAGCCAGCACATAGACACACACACACACACACACACACACAAGACTTTCTCTCGCGCACATATACACACTCCCCCCACTTTGCATCCACAGATACTTTCAGAAAACACACACACACAGATACACACACACACACACATACACACACACACATACACAAAGGTTGAGCGGTAGCTGCTGATTCAGTCGTTTCCATTCTCATTGTGCTTCATTGGACCTGTGACGTTTTGTTTTCGTCTTTCTCTCGGTTTCTTTCTCTCTGTTTGTGTCTTTATCTCGCTCTCATGTTTCATTCTCTTATTCATCCTTTCTGACAGTCATGTATTTCTTGTTGTCTTAACCTGCAGAGAGGGTGATAGGTAGACACATGAAGAGAGATGTAGAATTTCTTTAAAGGAAACTGTAAAGATACTGTTTTTTTCTCTCTCTGCCTTTCTATTTCTCCATATATATAAATATATATATGTATGTATATATAGATAGATGTATAGATATGTAGATGGATAGATCATCTTTCAAGAAGGGAATTTAGTGTAATTGGTACATATGCACGCACACACACACACACACACACACACACAACATGCTCTATTGCCTAAAGCACTCACCAGTCACCCACACAAGCAGTGATTGTTCAGAAGGTCTCTAGAGAGCAAAACAAGGAACACGAGAGAAACAGAGAGAAACAGAGAGAGGGTGGTGTGTGTAGTGTTGAGTTAGTTAAAGTCATAACATGGTGGTTTAGTCTTGAAGTTAGGAGTATGACATCATTAACGGGGTTTAGAAACATTCCTGTCTTTTCATTAGCTGAGATAATCACAGAAGTGTGGCTATAGTGCGGTAGTGGGTCTGTTTGAGTGTGTGTGTGTGTGTGTGTGAGAGAGAGAGAGAGAGAGAAAGAGAGAGATGCACAGCAACAAAGAGACATCTCCCCAGTCCAAAATCACACAAAGAGTGTTAATTTCTTTCACAGTCCTGTTATAGCACAGAGAATGTGGACAGAAATAGGCCATGCATAATTAAACTGTTCTCTACCATCATAAAAACATACTTTCAATGTATTTTACACTGATTTGTCTGATGCTACTCACAGCTAACTAAAACACATGCTCTCCCCTTTAATAATCACTGCAGTGCTCCGAACGACCTATTTAGTGCTTAAATTACGATGTTCGAGATGAGTTCTCATTATCGCATTTCAAATTGTCCCTGAGTGTTTACTCCGCAGTTTAGGAATGTGTGTGTGTGTTCTGGTCCCCAATAAAATAGCTAATGATATGAGAATTAGCTAGTGATGATGAGAATGGGGTGACATCAGAGAGAAAGAGAGACTTTGAAATTGTTTTTCTTGGTTGTATCTTATTTGTATAATCACTTATTCTTTGATTATTTCAAGTTCTTTTTTCAAGAGACATTCATACTGCTTAAATCTGTACATGTTCTTTTTGTTACACTGATGCAATACCATAAAGCACATAGACCCAAATTAGACCGAACTGAAGCGAGGGAGATGGGGAGAGAGAAAGAGAGAGGGAGGGATTGAGAGAGAGGGAAGGTGGGAGAGAGAGGGAAGGAGAGATAGAGGGAGGGAGAGAGAGAAAGAAGAGGAAGAGGTGTAACATGAGCAAAGTAAAATGCAGTACTTAACAGTGAAGCATCTAGTTGACAAAAAGCCTCTAAAAGTGTAAAGATGATCTGTGCTCATATGTTTTGACATCTGTCAGTCTTAATCCTCTCTCTCTGTCATCTCTCTCATCTCTCTCTCTCTCATCTCTCTCTCTCTCTCTCTCTCTCTCTCTCGCTCTCTCTCCTCTCCCCCTGGGCGCTAAACCTCAAACCTCAGCATGCAAAATCCCCCCAACCAATTTACCAAATGAAAGCCTGTGTGTGGCGTGCAAAAGAGCAGCCAAATATCTGCTGTATACACGATTACATTACACAATTAAAAAGAGAGAGAGAGAGAGAGAGAGAGAATGAGGAGAGACAGACAAAAATGTTTGTATCGCCTAGATGTAACCTAGATTTAACCTAGTAAGAAATCCAGGATTACTGGCTTTACAAGATGAACAATAGAGGGGGAAATAGGGGAAGGACGGGAACGGGAAGGAGAAATAAGGTGAAAGTCATCCACTCCAAACAGATGGATAGGTTTTTATACCTTTACTGTAGAAAGAAAGAGAGAGAGAGAGAGAGAGAAATTAATAGAACAATAGAGGGAAAGAGTGAGAGAAAGCAATACAGAGAGAACAATAAAGCGAGACAGAAAGAGAGAGACATAGAATGAGAGAGAGAGATACGTTGATGGTGCTGTTGTAGCCACAGGGCAGGCAGTGTTTTTTTTTGTTTTGTTTTTTTTAATAAAAAAAAGGGAGGGGGGCGTGCAGGATTTCCTCGTCTTCTCTGCCTAATTAGCCGCTGGTGTCACGCCGAGATGTGTGTTCCTGCTAAATCTGCTGCCTGTGGAAAAAGAACACACCTACAAAAGACAGTGGGTTTTATACACTGCTTCCTTCCTATAGCATCAAACTAATGAGGGCATTCGGAACAAACCAACATATGCACTTAAAGGGTCCAGACAAGGGCATAGTTTTGTTTTTTTTCTTTTGGTTTTTTTTTTTTGTTTGTGGCTCTGAATACTCTTTGTTTCTGAATGAGTATCCAACTGAACGTTTAACGGTTTAATGCATTCATTTCTACATAGATGCCAAGAGAAATGTTTAATAATGCTATACACGCTATCAGGAAGATTTTCATTGTCAGTGTCGCTGGGTTATTCTATTGCTAAGTTAGTTATCCACGTTCATTGCTAGTGTAAAATATTGAAACAAACAACAGCACAACAATCGAATTTTTTTGTGCCTGCATTGGTCTATACTATACCTGTTGTTTGCATTCTACAGTTGTATGCCAAACCTTGAGCTTTTTATGAGCTTATTTTTATAAGAATAGCACCAAAAAATGTTATTTGACCAGGGGTGTTCCAGCTTTCACATACAGCTGTTTATACAAGCCAGTGTGCTTTTATGTACCGCCAGCAGCCGAAGTCCAGAACCTCCAGCAGACAGGCTGGAGTGGCAGCTCTCTTTATCATGGGCGGGCTAAACCGCTGTGGGCTGTTGTATGTAAATGTGTTCATTGTGGTGACATCACATGATGAATTCAAAACAGCTTTTGTGCGCTGGATGAGAGGTACATTTTGAGAATGTTTGCACACTAAATTGACATGAAAACTCTTTCCATTCAAAAAGGTGACGAACATTTCCTTTTTAGAGGTATGTGTAGATGGACCTTTCTTGTGCAAGATGGACGTTCAGTCATGCTTTCAGTGGATCTAGATTGGCAATGGTGGTGGAACAGTATGCAGAGCTGTAGGTACAGTACAGGATTATATTGCGCGCCGTTTTACAGATTAGCTGTCAGTAGCCTGGCTAGTGGTCAGCATTTTTTAAATGTAGAGTGTGTGAGGCAGCTGCTGAAGACGGCACAGTCAAATCCACACCAGAAGCATCTGAAGCATCGACTCGGCTGTACCAGCCCACCCTGAGGTAGACACAGAGTGTGTGTGTAGTCTAAAGAGGTGATCTGTTCTGACAGCTGTAATCCCAACACACACTTCCTCACGATATGTGTGTGTGTGCGCGCATGTGTCTGTTTGTGTGTATGTGTGTGTGTGTGTGTTTGCACAAGTGTGTGTGTGTGTGTTCGTGAGAGGGGTATGACGGTGGAGGAGATGGCAGAGTGGGGGAGTTAGAGAGGAATGTAGAGAGATAAATTATAGAAGAGGCACATAATGACCAAGGAAAGAGAAACTGTGTGTGTGTGTGTGTGTGTGTGTGTGTGTGAGAGAGAGAGAGAGAGAGAGAGAGAGAGAGAGAAAGAGAGGGGGGAGAGATATAAAAAGGGAAGAGAGCAGGAGAGATAAAGAAGGAAAGAGAGTGAGAGAAAGAGGAGAGAGACAGAGAAAGTAGTGTGTGTTTTAATGGAATAGTAGTGTTGCTACTACTAATCACACATCCAAACTACAACTACTATTTAGTGCTTTTCATCTATAGATGACAGATACACTATGTGAACAAAAGTATTGGGATGCTTGAACTTTACACCAGCAGGGACTTTAATGACATTGCATTCAAATAAGTAGAATTTAAACTGGAGTCCACTCTCCTTGGAAGGCTTTCCACAAGACTTTGGAGTTTCAGTGGGAATTTGTGCCCATTCATTTGTGTATTTATGAGGTCAGGCACTGATGTTGGACAAGAAGGCCTGGCTCACAATCTCCATTCCAGTTCATACCAAAGGTGTTGGGAGGTCAGGGCTCTGTGCAGGCCAGTCAAGTTCTTCCATACCAGCCTTTATGGAACTTGCTTTGTGCACTGGAGCACAGTCATACTGGAATAGAAAAGGTTCTTCCCCAAACTGTGTTCACGAAGTTGGAAGCATGTCGTCGTCCACACTGTCTTGGTACGCTCAAGCAATAAGATTGTCCTTTACTGGAAGTCAGGGATCTAGCCCGAACCTGAAAAACAGGTGCGACCCAATACTTTTGTCCATACAGTGTATGTGTGTAGATACAAAGCCTTAAAAAATATTTCTTAAATGTTTATGTACATCCCCACTGACAGTTAAATTTACCACTTACCAAGTTATTAGTTGTTGTTGTTAACAATAATAATAATAATAATAAAAATAATCAAAGTAGTAATAATTATAAATAATATTTTGGTTTACATTTATGATTCTGTCATTGAATGATGTGCCCCTGAAATGTTTATGCTATATTACATTAAAGAGAAAACAAAGCAATACAAATAAATAGGAAAAAAAATACATTAATTCAAATGAACAGTACAAGTAACAAGCTCTGAAGTGTGCAAATGTTATAGAATATCCATGTACTGTAAAGTGCAGTGTGTTCATTGTTTAAATAACAGACGGCTGGTGGGATACATTAAGGTAGAGAGATCAGTCTGTGTAATAATGAACAATCTTTCTTTTTTGGACATACTACTTCTGTACCTTTTGCCTGAATTTAGCAGTTCAGGTGTACAGTTACTGGGTGAGGTGAGTCTCTGATGATCCTAGTTTCTCCTAGAATAAATGTCCAGGAGATGGTAGAGCTGATCTGGTGCAGTGTTTCACCAGTTGGATCATTCTCTGTAGTCCCTTAATGTGCTGTACAGAAGCTGTTCTCAAACCAGGAGGTGATGTTCTGAGTCTGGGCACTTTCTGCAGTACCAGAGTAAAACGTTCTCAGGATCACTGGAGAGACCTGAAACTTCCTCAGCTGCCTCAGATGGTAGAGACGCAACCTTGCCTTTTTGGACTGGGCTTGAACATGTTCGGTCCATATCAGACCCTCAGGGACGTGAGCATACAGATATTTGAAGCTGCTCTCTCCACTGCAGTCCTATTGATGTTGAGGGGGGTGTAGGACCACAGCTGTCTCCGACTGAAGTCCACCAGGTTGCAGCAGCATCTTCACACATAACCTGCAGAATTCAGAGCTCAAGCGTCTGATGGAGTAGTGAATCTAGGAAAGCCTATAATGAGTTTAATGTGTTTTACCGCTTA
>JBBPCX010000001.1:39391853-39398224 GCA_037974365.1 Hydrocynus forskahlii
CTGAAACTTCTCCATCTTTTTTCCTGCGTTTGCCGGTCAGCAATAATCAAACCCACTTTCAGGAGGATTAGGCCCTGGGCTTAGTCCAGTGAAGCAGGGCCTCCTGTGGGGGGTGGGGGTTTGGGGGTTTGGGGGGGGGGGGTTAGGGAGGGGTCCCCTTATCAGAGCGGTGCTGTTGGAGCCAGACTCACCACAGGAGAGATTGCTTTCATAGCCGCGCCGCCACAAAAGCCCGGCCGTAATGCGATAAATGCATTGTCCCGGTTCCCCAATCAGCCGCATCCAAATCACACTTTCAAAAAAAAAAAAAAAACGGGGTTAATGCCTTCCCACAAAGAGACGGTTATTCCTGCGCCGCAAATTTTTCACACACGCGCAAATTGTTCCGGGCAGCGGGCGAGCGAGGGCAAAAAAAAAGAGAAAGAGAAAGAGAGAGAGAGAGGACCTGTTTTCCCTCAAGACGAGATGGACTTGACCTTTCACCTCTCCAGCCCTTACAGTGTGTGTGTGTGTGTGTGTGCACACAAACACACACACACACACACACGTACACACACACTTTTGCTGTTTGTCTTCCAACCCTATGCCCAATTATAAAATCAGCAGTGTTACCTAGAACATTATTTTAGGAACCAGAAAAGCGTCCTAAGCATTATTTGCTGCATTCTAAAATTAGGAGTGTTATCTAGAACCTGGTTTCTCAAACTCTGGGGCCACGGACCAGTGCCTGTCCGTGATAAGGCTACTGCCGGTGTGTGGAGCCAAAATTCAGTCATTCACACACGCGCGCGTTACGAGAGCTGTCAATGAATCAGCGCATGTTCTAAGCAGCGCATGTTCTTGATTTTTGGGAAGCGATGCAGGCTTACAGGATGAGCCAGAGACAAAAAAAACATCGCCCATTACAACACCTCGAACATTCAATTCGGCATTTTTCGAGCAATAGTTCCCCCATCTGCCAAACTAGGAGTGTTATAAAGAACAACAGAAAACTGAAATGCTTCCTAAACATTGTTTGCTGCATTGCAAAATCGCAAGTGTTATCTAGAACACTATTACAGAGAACAGAAATGACACCAATCAATATTCCTGACATAAAATAAGATGTTTTACCTAAAAAACTGTTACGGTGAACAAAAATGACACCTAATCACAATTCATGAAATTTTAAAATCAGGAGTATTATCTAGAACAATATTATAGAGATGGGTCTGTGTGTCGAGACCGAAACTAATGGGGCGCTCGTTCTTTTACCAACCTCACCTGCTACACACACACACACACACACACACACACACACACACACACACACACACACACACACGGTTTGTCTCCTGCTGTTTATAATCTCTCATTAAAGATGTAGGCCTCAAATATTACACACTCACTGCGTCCACTAATCACTTGACATTATAAAAATCAGGACATAACCTAGAATACAAAAAAGGTGCTCTATTCACTAATATTCACTGTATAGAACGCTACTATAGGGAACACAAATACTGCCTAAGCATTATATGATGTATCATAATATCACTTGTGTTATCTAGAACACTCTTAAAGACCAATCACTATTTCAAATATAATAAATTCATCAGTACTGTCTAGAACACTATTATAGGAAACAGAAATGCTTCTTAAGTGTTATTTGCTGCATTATCAGGAGTGGTATCTAGAACAATGTTACAATGAATGGAAATGACACCAAACACTATTTTTGATATTATAAAATCAGCAGAACTATCTAGAACACTATTCATTTTGTGACACTATATAATCTATATATCTATATATCTATATAAACTATATAGTGTAGAACATTATAACAGCAAACAGAAATGACCCCTAAGAAATGACTCCTGGCATAAAATCAGGAACAGTATCTAAAACAATATTATGGTAAACAGAAATGATCCCTTAATCACTATTTCCCACATTATTAAAGCAGGAGTATTATCTAGAACACCGTTACAGACAACAGAAAAGACACCTAATAACAATTCCCGACATTATAAAATCAACCGTACTGTCCAGAACACTGTTATCGTGAACAGAAATGACACCAAGTCAAAATTCCTGATATTATAAAATCAGCATCACCATCTAGAAATGACCAGTAATCACAGTTCCTGATATAAAATCAGGAGTATTATCTAGAACACCATTACAGTTAAGAGAAATGGCCAGCAATCACAGCTCCTGATATAAAATCAGTATTATCTAGAACACAATTACAGTTAAGAGAAATGACCACTAATCACTATACCCGACATTATAAAAATCAGGGTTATTATCTAGAACACTGTTAGTGATTCTGTGTGTCAAGACTGAAACAAATGTGGTGTTTTCTTTTGCCATACACACGCACACATACACACACATACACACACACACACACACACATACACACACACACACACACACACACACACACACACACTGGCTGTTTGTCTCCAGCTGTTTATAATCTCTCATTAAAGATGTAGGCTTCAAATACTACACACTCACTGCGTCCACTAATCACTTGACATTATAAAACCAGTAGCATTATCTAGAGCAATGTTATAGAGAACACAAAAAGGAACCCTATTTACTAGTCCCTACATTATAAAAGAAGGGGAACTGTATAGAAAACTACTATAGGGAAGAGAAATGCTTCTTAAACAGTAATTGCTGCATTCAAATATCAGGAGAGTTATCTAGTACACTATTATAAACCAAATCACTATTTCAAACATAATAAAATCAGCAGTATTATCTAGAACATGGCTACAGAGCACAGAAATGACACCAATCACCGTCCCCGACATTATAAATTCAGAAGTACTATCTAGAACGCCATTACAGTGAACAGAAATGACCCCTAATTACAATTCTGAATTTTAGAAAACAAAGAGTATTGTCTAGAACACTGTAACAGTGAACAGAAAGGACACCAATCACATTATAAATTCCAGCACCTTGCCTAGAACAATAACATGAGCAGTGTCGAGAACAACATTACAGAGAACAGAAATGACCGATAATCACTATCACCCACATTATATAATCAGGAGTTTTATCTAGAACCCCATTACACTGAATATGAATGAGCCCTAATCACCATTCCTGACATTATAAAATAGTAGTATTATCTAGAAGACTATTGTAGAGAGTGGAAATGGCCCCTAATCGCAGTTTCCAACGTTATAAAATCTGCAGCACTATCTAGAACACTGTTGCCATATGCTGCCTAATCACTACGTGCTGCTTTATAAAATCAGGAACACTATCGATAGAACTGGTATATGAAATGACTAATGACTACTCACTACATTATACAATCAGAAGAACCACCTAGAGCATCGGACCAAGTTGACTAGTTGACTCACTGTCTATGGGACTATGGTTAAGGGCGCCTGAAAACAGGTGGAGCGAACCACTCTTGCCTGAAAACAAGTGGGAAAAACAAGCATGGTCGCGTTCTCAGGCTGATTATTTTTAATTACACGACAACAAACAGTGACACACGTCTTTCTATAACTGACCTGAGCTTTAGTGCCTGGAAGTCTGTTTATGAGTCTAATGTGTGTTTTGCTTCACAACACTGATGTGTTTCTCCACGTTTTGTCGGATTCTGGCTGCCACGGCCGTGATGTCCAGACTCTCTCTCTCTCAGACTCCCGCCCCTCCCCTCTCTCCCCGACACATTACAGCCGCGACTACACCGCAAAAATCAATACTTGGCCTCGATCAAAAATCAGAAAACACGCACAATACACGGGATGCACCAATACTTCAAAAACTGTAGGATGAGAAAAGGCACCAAATTCCAGCTATAATAAAATTTAAAAAGAATGAATTCTGAGGAATGAATTAAACGTAGACAGAATGAAACAGTTTTATAATGAATTTTAACTGGCTTGTGGGTTAAAATCCATGATCTTGCTCCTGTTTTTTTCCTCTGTTCCTGAAGCTGAGTGCATGTGATGTGTTTCTGAGGGCCACTGAGTGGTCGCTGGCCCTGGAGAGCGCATTAGAGAGCCACCGCAGCCTCACCTGTCCCGAAGGTAACGGGAAGAGGAGGGAGTGGCACTAATTACTGCTAAAAGCTCAGTGGAGGAGCCGGAGGGCGCCATTACAGGCTTTAATCCAAAGGAGCCAAGGCCTTTTCCCCAAAGCACTGGGGTGTGTGTGTCTGTGCGTGTGTTTGTATGTGTGTGTGTGTATTTGTGTGAGTGTGTGTGTGTGTATTTGTGTGTGTGTGTATTTGTGTGAGTGTGTATTTGTGTGCGTGAGTGTGTGTGTGTGTATGTGTAAATTTGTATTTGTGTGTGTGTGTATTTGTGTGTGTGTGTGTATGTGTGTGTGTGTGTATTTGTGTGTGTGTGTGTGTGTGTGTATTTGTGTGAGTGAGTGTGTGTGTGTGCATGTGTGTGTATTTGTGTGTGTGTGTGTGTCTGTGTGTGTGTTTGTACGTGTGTGTGTGTGTGTGTGTGTGTGTTTGTTCGTGTGTGTGTGTGTGTGTGTGTGTTTGTACGTGTGTGTGTGTGTTTGTACGTGTGTGTGTGTGTATGTGCACATGAGTGTGTGTGCACATGAGTGTGTGTGCATGTGTGAGTAGTATGAGTGTGTGTGTATGTGTGTGAATGTGTATATGAGTGTGTATGTACATGCGTGTGTGTGTATAAGTGCATGTGTGTGTGTGTGTGTGTGTGTGTGTGTGTGTATGAGTGTGTGTATATGAGTGTGTGTATATGAGTGAGTGTGAATGTGTGTGTGTGTATGAGAGTGTGTGTGTGTGTGTGTGTGTGTGTGTGAGAATATGTGTGTGTGTGAAAGTGTAGGTGTGAGAGTGCGTATGAGTGTGTGTGTATATGTGTGTGTGAGAGTGTGTGTGTATGAGTGTGTGTGTATACGTGTGTGTGAGAGTATGTGTGTATGTATGAGTGTGTGTTTGTCTGTGTGAGTGAGTGTGTGTGTGTGTATGTGTAAGAGAGTGTGTGTGTGAGTCTGTGTGAGTGAGAGAGTGTGTGTGAGTCTGTGTGTGTCTGTGTATGTGTGAGTGTGTGTCTCCGTGTGAGTCTGTGTGTGCATGTGTGTTTGTGTGTGTGAGTCTGTGTGTGCGTGTGTGAGTCTGTGTGTGTGTGAGAGTGTGTGTGAGTCTGTGTGTGTGTGTGTCTGTGTTTGTGTGTGTGTCTGTGTATGTGTGAGTGTGTGTCTCCGTGTGAGTGTGTGTGTGTGTGTCTGTGTGTGCATGTGTGTGAGAGAGAGTGTGTGTGAGTCTGTGTGAGTGTGTGTGAGTCTGTGTGAGTGTGAGTGCGTGTAAGAGAGTGTGTGTGTGTGTGAGTCTGTGTATGTGTGAGTCTGTGTATGTGTGAGTCTGTGTTTGTGTGTGTGTCTGTGTATGTGAGTGTGTGTCTCTGTGTGAGTGTGTGTGTGTGTGTGTGTGTATGTGTGAGTGTGTGTCTCCGTGTGAGTGTGAGTGTGTGTGAGTCTGTGTTTGTGTGTGTGTCTGTGTGAGTGTGTGTCTCTGTGTGAGTGTGTGAGTGTGTGTGTCTGTGTATGTGTGAGTGTGTGTCTGTGTGAGTGTGTGTGTGTGTCTGTGTGTGCGTGTGTGAGAGGGAGTGTGTGTGAGTCTGTGTGAGTGTGTGAGTGTGAGTGTGTGTGTCTGTGTATGTGTGAGTGTGTGTCTCCGTGTGCGTGTGTGTGTGTGTGTGTCTGTGTGTGCGTGTGTGTGAGAGAGAGTGTGTGTGAGTCTGTGTGTGTGTGTGTGTGAGTCTGTGTATGTGTGTGTGTGTGTGTGTGAGCTACCTTTATCTCAGCAGGTGAGAGCTTCTCCCCGAGCCATGCTGAAAGCTCAGGTGAGCTCTGGCTCCGCCTCCCCAAGTACACCTGACACACCTGGCTCTTCTCCACCAATGACAGCAGCAGGAAACGGTCACCAATCACCGCTGACGGAGAAAGGTCAGAGGTCAAAATCTTGAGCTATAAGAACCAAGTGCGGGAACGGACATCGACACAGTTAAAAAAACAGTTTAGGACAGTTTGGAACAGTTTAGAACAGTTTAGGACAATTTAGGACAGTTTGGGACAGTTTAGGACAGATTAGGACAGTTTAGAACAATTTGGGACAGTTTGGGACAGTTTAGGACAGATTAGGACAGTTTAGAACAATTTGGGACAGTTTAGGACAGTTTAGAACAGTTTAGGACGGGTTGGAACAGTCTGGGACAGTTTAGAACAGTCTGGGACAGTTTAGAACAGTTTAGGACAGTTTAGAGCAGTTTGCAACCGTTTAGAACAGTTTGGAACAGTTTAGGACAGTTTAGAGCAGTTTGGAACCGTTTAGAACAGTTTGGAACAGTTTAGGACAGTTTAGGACAGTTTAG
>JBBPCX010000001.1:39422670-39430170 GCA_037974365.1 Hydrocynus forskahlii
GTAAAACATTTGTTCACATTTCTTTCATTTAATCTCCTCAGTGTGACAAAGATCAGACAGTCTGACAGAAAATAGGACATTTACACCAACAAGGAGATTCAAAGCAAAATATAAAGGGGTGGTTTGAGACTTCTGCACAGTGCTGTGTCTCGCTTTGGCCCTCAGTCGTTTACCTTCAGAAGGTGGTCAGGTGTTCCAGCTCCAGCATGTCAGGAATGCTCCATTTTTGCACCAACAAGGTGATTCAAAACAAAATATAAAGAAATGAGGGGGGATCAAGACTTTTGCGTAGGACTGTACATCAGTGAAGACTGTGGTCCTCTCTACTGTTCAGGCCTGGAGTTCAACAACCTTGATATTCCAAGATAGGCTGTTTAGTTTACTTGTGACAATTTTGCACAAAAAAAGCTTTTCCATCTGTAAAAAGTTTACTCTTCTGTCTTTATAAGATCACACAGACTGAATACTGACTAAATGCAGTGGGGTTTTGCTTCCTACAGTTAATGAAACTTTGACAATGTTTACATTCAAAAAACTATAAAAAATCTTTTTATTTAAATGTACTTAAATAAAAAGAAATGTGCAGCACAGGCAGGTAAATGACCGCTGGGACTCTTCAGCATCTGCTTAGTGCTTCTGAACTCTATAGGATATGAAGAAAAAAAAATGTGTTAGTTAAAAATACATTTAAAAACTGGAAGTAGTGCTTCACAGAGCTGAAGTTTTCCTCTTACTAACAATAGCGCCTCACACAGCGCCCCCATGTGGCCAAACACACAAATGACACGTTTATGTTCATTCCTACCCTGAAATAAAACAGAAGCTGGACAGAGAAACATTAAAACGTCCAGTGGGTTGAAAGTTCAGACAGTGAAGACAGAAAGTGCAGATGAGGGAATAAAAAAGTCATTTAGAAAAATGGACAAAATACAGGCTTTGGAAGTGTGACGGCTTTGGTTTGATCATCTCCAGGAACCAGACATGCTTCTTCATCCCTCCCGTTGTGTTTGGGGTCAGTTAAACATTTAATGTCTCTAAATAATTGACATTTTTAATACATATTAAATGAGTTTTCCTAACTGGATGGGGACAACGTAGTTAAACACAAACATCACGATGTGTTCTTCGGGTTTTGCATATATTTCAACGTTTCACACACATTTGTTTCACTTGTTTGGGTGATACCGAGGACACAGATGCCTCAAGTGACCTGGATGATAAAAAAAAAAAAAAAAAGTGGTTCAGAAAATGAACAGAAATGAAAATGGATTGCTTCAAAATCCAGAACAGCAAAATTCAGGCCTTTCCGTTCACATCATTCACATCAACAGTTTTTTCTCCATCCTTTCCAGGGGATTATTTCACACAAACGACGGCCTTGCTTTTGGAACAGCTTTTAAGTTCTACAGTATCAGAAACCACAGCAACAAGTCTGAGATTACTAAACAAGTCAATGTGGTTTTTATGATTCAGACCACAGACCTGCTATTACTTTGGCGCGCTGGTTTCTTCCATCATCCGAATGAACTCTAGAACTGTTACAAAGCAGTTTATTAATGAAAACACCAGGGCTGTGGTTCTGGAAGCCTATGGCGTATCAGCAGTCTGTAGATGAACGGCTGGATCATTTTAAATGCTCAGGGTCCCTGATGCTGTTGCACCCTGAGGGTCAAAACCATTTCTGGAAATCAGGAATCAGGAGAAAATCCTCACCAGTAACAACTCAAACTAAACTACAAGTCGACTGACATTTTCCAAGAGAGGCTCCACAGCTCCAACCGTGAGTTGGAAAGAGATGGGTTTTTTTTGACGGCATTAACATTAATAACACTAATGTATTAATTTTCCTGTAAAGTACATTGAAATACGTTCGTGCATCATTAAAGCAAAGCGTCCCCTTACAGTAACACCAGAGCATTAAACCAATTTAACCCATTTAACTCATTAAAACCATTTAACCTATTTAACCCATTAAACCCATTTAACTGCCACCCCTTGGGGATCTCCAGGGAACCTCAGTGATGACAGTAGCAGTGCTGTCATTCGAACCCACAACCTTCTGCTTGCAGGGGCAACTTCCTAACCACTAGTAAAGTTCATTCTGTCATACGTGAACACACCACAGCTGTATTTAACCCATTGGGCAGTCAGGAACGGGGAGCAGTGTGTGGGGACGGTACCTTGCTCAAGGGAACCTCAGTAGTGCCACTAGTATTGGGATTCGAACCCATGACCTTCTGATCACAGCGCGAACACCCTAACCACCAGCTGCCCCATTTATGGGCTACATAAAGTAACCTGAATTGACTGCTGGGGTTTTTGTGGATAGAATTGTTTTTCACTTTAAACAGAAAACAACCATACCTTACAAACCACACTGTTGTTTTTTATTTTACTTTATTGTTTAAAGTTGGTACAAAAACCATCAGATCAGAAACATTCTCAGCTTTTTTGCCGTAAAAGCGTTGGGGATAAAAGCTCCGAAGACAGGCCGAACTAAAGCGATGCCGTTAAGGACCATGCACAAACAAACAAACAAACAAACAAATCCAAGTGACGGGGAGCCCTTGACACGAGTTTCTCCGTTTCAGGGAGAAACGGGGGGGCGGCGTTGCAGGCCGTCCCTCCATGGAGATCCGAGGATGCGAGAGGAGGACGAGGGTTTCAGTGAGGTATCCTTGGCTGCGGCGCTCGTTGCTCGGAAAGTTCTGGATCAGGTGGTAAAGGGCTCGGCTCGGCGCTGGCGAGCAGGTCGGCCGTCACAGAAGGCTTTAGTCCTGCTGGCCAGAAGAAAGGGACCAGTTCTCCCTGAGCTGAAAGGTTCGGTAGAGTCCGCACCGGAGAGTCTGCGAGTCAGTCGGGACAGCAGGACACACACCGACCACACACTCCCTCACACACACACACACACACACACACACACACACACACATTTACACACACAGATGAACCAGAGACCTGGCGCACGGTGGAACCTTGAGCCATGTTTCACAACCCAGATCTTGAGGAACATCACCGTTTATTTGGCCTATTTCAGCTCCCCATCCATCAGAACCAAGACGGTGAAGGAATTCCCCAGTGATTCTCTACTTAATGCTGGATTATCACATTTCCCAAGACGTATTAACTCATTTTTGGCCATTTAAACAAAGTAGAAGCCAATGGGCAAGTGTGTTCGAGCACCAAACATTTTGAAAAAAATAATATTCCCGTTCTGTATGAAATCAACATGTGTACTGAACTGTGTGCTTGAGACAGATGAGAAAAAGTATTTCTGCTGTTAAAAGTGGTCATTTTTTCCTAACTCTTGGAGGCCTATTGATACCATACCGCTACAATTACTAATGTCATAGTAGTATACAGTATTATAGTAATATCATTACTGTTAATATCATAATACGCCAAATATTTTGAAACTGGTTGGTGGTTTCGGTTTGCCTTGGCGTGTCGCACCACTACTGTCAAACTGAAACATGGACACGGTTCAAAACCACGATGATGTAACGGAGCTTGCGAAACCATGGCCTGTCTGGTGGGCCTCCGTGACTGGGTTGCCAAACGCAGCTTTAACACACATTCCTATAAAGCACAGTGTAGAAAAATATCACACCCACACACACACATTCCTTCCCCCCCTTCCTGTTAATTGCTGAAAGAGATCCAACACTATTGCGACAGGCCCTTAATGCTGCTGAAACCGTTACCCTACACAGCCACAGTAGGTTTTCGGGTTCAGTAAAGGTGGTAAAAACCTATTAAACTGTATAATACTATTGTGTCGACAGGTGGGGGAACCTCCTGCTGAACTGGGGCGTCATCTAAAGAGCAGACTAAGCCTTCACAGTAGGGTATGGGCTCTAATCCCCCATCGATCAAATGGACGATTCACACACTGTGATTTACGTGGTCAGAGATCCTCTATTTAGCGTAGTTGTGGGTTCCAGTCAGTAACGAGGAAGGCAATGACCCAGAAGGGAGGGTGTTCACATCTCAGAATCACGCAACACTCTACTTCAAACAGGGCCGCGACCCAAGTACATTCAGGCAGACACACACACAATCAACGAAGACAAAGTTCTTCTTATTCTAATTTTCCATCCCACCAGTGGTGCAGCATTTACGTTTAAGGCGGGACGGAAGATCAGAAGGAGTCTTTCTCGCGGCGTGCGCTTAAAGGAAGAGAGGTTCGCGTCACTGCAGAGGCGCTTATGCTTCTAGTTTTTTGGAATTACAAGGGGCCGCTTCCCAAAAGGGTTCTGCGTCTGTTCGTCACCCTCAAGCTGAGGACCAGCGTCGCTGGGACGCCGCTTCTCAAACCTTCGCAGGGGATCACGCTTCTCCCTGAACGCTGATTAAAAACACCCTTTTATCTGTCTGTGTCTTCCCTGTTCCCAAACAACAGCATCACAGCCGTATTTCTACTATTTAGGAAACTAGCTGGTTAATGAAGTCTGGCACAGCCATGGGATGCTTCAGCTAAAGAGTAAATCAGGTCATTCTGGGGCCACCACTCACTCAAGGCTGGCAGTATACCTCCAAAAAAAGATGAAAAATGAAATCAAACTACCCACCATTAGTTACTCAGTACATCTCTGACCTCAGACTGAGGGAAATAAAAAGCATCCAACCTGTTGGGGAGCCGTACACGCGCACTATACCGGAGAGGAACGCTTCAGCATCAGAAAAGCAGCGGCAAAAACAGATGGAATAAAAATATAAATAAATAAATAAACTAGATTGCATTTTTGCGAGAACTGTGACTGCATGGGTGCTACATAACCAATGTCTGGAGACGCCCAAAAAAGTTTGTGTTTAAAAAAAAAACAAACAATGTTCTGCTCACAGCAGGGGTTCGAACCAGCGGCTCTTCTGTCTTCACTCAAGAGCCGCGTTTTACCGCTGAACCAGAGGGCGTGGGGGTGGGGGGTGGGGGGGGTTAACTCACTGTCTCTTACCAAACCATTTATGGTTAGGGACGACTGAATACGGGAGGGATGAAAACAGGCTGATTAGTTTATTTTAACTTTAAGGTCTCTTTCCCACTGACATGCACACGTTGTTGACGTCCCCAAAACTTCAGGGCATATGGCAGTTTGAAGCATTTTTCATTTTGAGTATACCGCCAGCTTCAACAGGGAGAACATCGCAATCTGGTTGTGATATGGATGGCTTGGCCCGCCGGTCTGCCTGGAGCGTCTTTACACAAAAAGACAGCTACCCAGGACGAACAGTGCTCAAAAACAGCGAGCGACGCGCTGACAGCAGTTCAAAAAGGTGCGCAAAGTGATCCCCTCTTTCTTACATCGTAAAACTGAACCCCCAGAGTGATGCTACCCTTTAAAAGCACCAAACCGTGGCGCCTTTCCCTCAACTGAAGCCTTCAAACTACAACCACTCAGTTCCTGCAGGGTGCGGCTTTCTTTCCAGCCCTCAGACTATTGCTTTGTAGCAGAAGTCCACACACACACACACACACACCCGCACACACACTTGTGCGAGTGTGTGAGCAACACTAAAACCGAGCACACAGAGCCGGGCTGGAATCAGCTCGGCGTTTTCTAGGCTACAGGTGTGACGATGGATATAAAGAAACAAAAGACAGGTACATATAGCGTAACTCCAAAAACACACACACACACCTATTACTTTACACTTGGTTAACATTGATACTATGCATAAATAAAAATGTTAAGTATCTTTCCGTATCTGCTTCACATGGAAAAGACATCTCTCTAGATCCTAAAGGTAACCCTTCGCTTCTCTTAATGCGGCCGATGACAGCGAGGACCCTGCGAGTGTGAATAATTAAGGTGAGCTCATCACGGACACTCATACAAAGTAAGGAAGGGTATTGCATCACTAAAGTGGAGTCGAATGGTGTCCTATTAGCATATCAGCAATGAAACACTGTAGACATCACTGGACCCCCTCCAGTCCCGCTCAGGAACAGCAGGAACTCGCGGCGTCCTGCGGCCGCCCCTGCGTTCCTGTAGCCCCATCTTGTTTTGTCATTTTCGTTTTTGTCTTTGTTTTTTTGCCTCGTTTGGGATTTTTTTTCTTTTTAGGTTTCGCTTGAAAATATATATTTCTCTTTTTCTTCTGGATTAAGAAAAGTTCACAAAAAAGGTCACTTATAAAGAAGAGGAAATAAAAACAGTTCAACAGTCCGTGAGAGGCGGGGCGAGGAAGGGCAAGAGAGAGAGAGAGAGAAAGAGAAAGAGAGAGAGAGAGAGAGAATGTGACGAATTGAGACAGAAAGAAGAGCTACGTTCACACTGAAAGCTTTGTCACTCTGTTTAGACTCTTGGATGGATCTGAACTGGGCCTTCTGGCTCGTGTTTGGGTTTGTAAGTGACCCCTATCAGTCGTCATGTGCCTTGAAAGAACCTGCATACAATCAACAAGCATCAGGAAATAAAGCCGTTACACTGAGATGTGTAACGAAGTAACACTCCAGGCAAGCACGTAGATTAAAGTTGCACAACATATCGTCTACTAATCAGTATTGCGATGCCAGCCTTTGAGATGCTGTGATCATAAAAGGCTGCAATATGCAAATGAGCCTCTAACCAATCACAGTGTTTCTGACAGGGCGACCAATCACAGCTCCAGGTGAGTTACTGGGTGTTCTGATGAATCGAGGTCTTCATGTAACCCAACAAAAGTCTAATTTTTAATCGTTGAAGGTGTTGGAGAATCAGTGCATGAGTGGGCGGAGCTAAACTGCTGCAGCCAGAATCAGGACATATATTTAAATGTGCTGGCTCTGTGACATCACAAACACTGATTTGAAAACGGGCTGTTTTTGCAGCTTATTTTCCATATATGGACCATATTGATGGGGGGAGTAAATGAAACAATTTGAAACAATATTTACAGACTTTAAGTATTTTTAAGTCCGGAAAAGTGATGATATAAGCCCTTTAATATCTCGAACGGAATCACAATCGCAATATATAGCAGCAAAATTGCAATACTGAGATTTTGTCTCTATCATGCAGCTCTAATGTGTGTATTAAAATGTATTCAAACGAACAACAGTGTTTCACTAGCTGGCTAGTTTTGCTTGTTACTGATGGATGTTAAAAGAGCATGAACTAGAGGAATTTGGAGGGTGGGCGCCGAATTCTGCATCGAAAGTTTAACAAGGGGACCCCAGACTTGTATTCTCATCACATCTGGGACCAAGAGACATGGGAAAGCCACTCAAATGTGACTTGAAATGATCAGTCTTGTGTCTCAATTAATATTTTGTTATAGTCATGTTATAGATCTAAGAGATGAATGAGAAACTGCAAATTGTGCTTCAGATTAGAAAGATCCGCAAATTAAAAGTACGAAAAGTTGTCGGCTATCTTACACGGTGTGACGGCTATTCTGGACACCTTCAATGTCTTAATACAATCACAGTACATTTAAACTGTATTACCTTGAAACTGTATGTAGTACAGATGCAATAGGCTGGAAGGACAGGAGCCACTGGTTGATAATGCAGTTTGA
>JBBPCX010000001.1:39538284-39549534 GCA_037974365.1 Hydrocynus forskahlii
AAATGAACTAAAAACTGGGCAATAAAAAATGCAGCAGAGAATAGAATAGAGAATATAAGTATTTATAAACAAATACAAATGAACTAAAAACTGGGCAATAAAAAATGCAGCAGAGAATAGAATAGAGAATATAAGTATTTATAAACAAATACATCTATTTGTGAAGAACTTTATAATGTTGATGCAGGTGGAATAGTGGACATGAATAAAGTGCAGTATGTAGTAAATGGAACAATGTACATTGATGTTACAGATAGTGAATTTGTTCAGTAAAAGCAAAAAACAAATACATTTGAAACTGACCACTATATGCCAACAATAAATCATAATCTAATACAAAATGTGGTTTAGAGACTATTTTTTGTCATGTCACCCACAGAAGCTCTCTTACTTAAAGGGAACATATTATGCAAAACTGTCTTTAAAAAAAAAACAACAAAAAAAATACAAGTTATAATAGGTCTATGGGCTACAAAACATGTTCATGAAGTTCTCTGCACAAAATCACTCACAAGGTCTATGGGCTACAAAACATGTTCATGAAGTTCTCTGCACAAAATCACTCACATAAAGAGACTCACCAGCTCTATTCTTGAGTTTCAGTCCCACTCAAAAGGAGCCGTTCCAAGGCGCTGTCCCTTTTATGCAAATAAGCGGTTGCTGGCCACGCCCACCCATCCCATGCTTAAGCTGCGCGTTTAACTTCTGGATTTTACATTAGAATCAATGTCCTTAACACCAGTGAAAGTGTGTCTTTCTTTCCTTCCATCCCTTTAATCTGTGACAGTGGTCTTAGCCTGTATGGTGACCAGGCTGAAGGAAGGAAGGGAGGGAGAAAGAGTGAGAGATACACTAGGTGGAAAAAAGTATTGGGACACTTAACACACGTGGAAAAGGCAGAAAACAGTCGGTATCCAGCCCTACATGTTCGACCCCGAGTCGGACCCAGAGCAAGATGAACCCAACACTTCGTGAGTGCCGGTAGATACTGCGCTCGGCTTATCCGTGCTCGTAAAACTAGAAGTAATGGTGGATCTTTAATTAATCTGGTGTTAGGGCGCAGCGAAGCGCGCCTTACCGTATACGGGAACAAAACACGCATTTTACGCCCTCTGTCCAAGTATCTCGTATTGAATGGGACTGAAACTGTGAAGAATAGAGCTGGTGATATCTCTTTCTGTGAGAGTGATTTTGTGCAAAGAACTTCATAAACATGTTTTGTAGAGCCCATAGACCTATTATAACTAAAGTGAGTTTTGCATAATAGGTTCCCTTTAAACCAGGGCCAGGAAAAAAACCATACGAGTTTCTCTGCCATGGAGCATGAGAAAAAAAAAGTTTAAAAAAATGTCCTTCATTTTAAATATTTCCATGATGTAACGCATACAAAGTGCCAGCATGATCAGTGTAAGTAGACTAGTTGATTACTAGAATTACTAAATTACTAACGGCACATTTGTATATGAATGACTGTTCCATCCGCTACGATCCACTGTAGCTATGCAGGAAACACGTGACCTGCATAGATCATGCAGGTCACGTGTTTCCGCCTACTATGGCGGTGACGTGTTACCGCTTATTGTGGAGCTCTACAGTGGCTGCAACCAGACCCTTCTCCCGTCCTAGAGAAACTCCCAGTCAGAGCCGTTCACGGTGGAGGTGAATGGAACCAGACGTCTGCCTCTAAAAGCTCCTCACAGAAAGTTATTTCATGAAATAGTTATGAACGCACCGCCTGATGCCTGCTGTTATTTTTAGCTTTTAAAAAAACATTAGGCCTAAAATCTAAACCCATTTTTGGTGGAGGGATACATGCAGGGCGTTATGAGGCCAAGTAGTCTCCAGATTCATTATTCACAATTTTACCATCATCAACACCCATATAAACACGCACTGGGGCTCAGTAGTGAATAAAACGGTTATATTTGTGTTGGAGACGTCTGGTTCCATTCACCTCCACTGGAAAGAAATCACACACCAAACTTCATATTTACTTATATATCCACTACATATATGGATTGTATCATGTACATTTTATACTGTACCGTTGGTATACTTTGTTCCATTGTTTTTTTTTTTTGGGCTGCTCTTACCTTTGTTCTGTCCAATTTCTGCCCTGTGGGACTAATAAAGGTTTATCTTATCTTCACCTCCCAACACCTGAACCACTTGGTGGAATTTGCCTCTGAAGTGTGATTTCCACTTTACGGCCCAAAATGATTTTATATAGCTCATTAATAACCTTTCCCTGAACAGCCAAGTATTAATGGACTACCCAGGTTTTCTCATTTGCGGATTAATTGGGCATTTTATTCCATCAGAAGTGAATCTGATCATTCCATAATTCCTCAAGAACCAGAAAAGCTGGTCTACACCGCCCTCAAGAGCTGAGAACAAGAAACTGCAGGCAATCTCAGGATCCAGAACCCAGTGAACTGATTCAACAGCCTTGAACAAAATGAGAAATCACAACCACCACCCTCAGCCTAGAGCTGGACAAGGCCCTGATCTCCTGTGCATTATTAAAGATGGTCTGAACCAGGTTTTCACCAATGTATTAAAGGAACTGTCCACTATTCTAATTATACTGAGGGTATTAAATGGAACTTGTGGCTCAAACATTAAGAGAAGATAGAACTTTTAGTCCCACAAGTGGGGAATTTGCTGTGTCCTTGCAGTCCTATTAAAACAGGACCTCCATATGAAGTCTAGTTAAAGGTACTTTTGTACTTTAAGAGGAACCTAGAGGAAGTATATCATGTCTAAACCAGCACGTCCATCACCTCTTCTCTGGTGGCTTCTTTGCTTGAGAACAAAAATCTTCCATGAAAACCTCAAGAATCCAAGCCTTCACAGTTACTCACCAAACCACTGGTCCTGGTTCTTGAAGATCTTAGCAACTTTCCCAAAGAACTTACTGGGCATTTTAATAAATCAAAATCATGTAATTTTAGCCAGGCTTCTACCATCAGAGACACTGATTTGCTAAAGGTGCTGTAAAGGGCCCATATTTTCCTTGCATTTCATTTTTCCCTTGATGTTTGTGCAGCTTTGTGTAACAGATACTCATAATTCACTCATATTTCCCAACCTATTAATACATTGACTATTTTAGACAGGAGCCCTATAATAAATTTAAGCACTGCAATCACAGTATATAGCAGTATAATCACATTTCATACATTTCGAACAAAAACAATCACCATTCTGCTTCAGAACAGACATGTCGTTCTCCACCAACTCCGACAGTTTGATGTGGACCTTCTTGGTGTGGCCCATCCTGGTGGTCTTTTTACCGTAAACCTTGTGGAAAACATCAAGCCACTGGTGTGTCTCATTGATAACACACATGTAACTTTTGGATAATTACACAGGTCAACAGGTCAAAATCAGATGTTTGAGAGTTTTGTAGTGTTTTTCATACTGATTTCAAATCTGTGTTTAGTTTATGTGATGGAGCTAGTTATGTATTGCATGATAGTGGTATAATTAGGATATAGGCACATGCAAAGCATTTTTGAAGAAACAGCGGTAGCTGACTAACACTGGTCATTATTTCTATGGCACAGTGTGCGCCTATCTGACTTTGCCCAGAAAATATTGAAACAGGTACTTGATTGGTGCCTGCGATTTAATAAACACAAACACAAAAAATGCAAACTAAAATGTACTCATGATTCAAAGTTGTTGTGACTGAAAAAAACTGAAAGCAGATCTGAAATCAGCATGAAAAACTGGTTTAGAAAAGTGTGTTGTGGTTTGATTAAAAAAAAAAAACATTTGTCAAATGACAGCTTCCAGTTTTACCATAAGGGCGAGAGAGTCTGAAGCTTTTCATCGGGTTGTTGGGTAGTTGATGGCACAGCCACAAATTTGAAGAATTCCATTTAGTAGGTTTCCACTACTGGTTTGATTTCTGTCGCTATTTAAAAAGTGGAGGTACCTCACCAGTGGGCCTCAGGACAACTTCAGGAGCAGCTGGGACCAGCATCCACTTTTTAAATGCAACAGCTCAAACAAGGTAAGAAGTCAGTCAAGAATTCAGTAGCTCAGATGAAGGTAATGAAGCATCACAGACACCTTTCAGTGCAAATATAACCGTTTCAAATAAGGGAAAAAAAGAAAATAAAAAACAATTCATCCTGGCAGAAAGAAGGAAAATGCCATCGAACACCTTCAGCTTCTCCGGTCAAGTTGATCGCTCTTGGGTTTTGTAGGGCAGCACACCTACACAGGAGGAAAAACAAAAAGTTGTTGGCAATTTGCAGAAAGAAAAGCTCACCTAACTTCACTAACTCCTGTCGAACTCAGTAGTCAGATCCGTTAATGTGTTTCAGCAAAAAAAGGTTCAGAATCAAGATGAAAGTGATCATCATAGTTCAAGAAGGAGCCAAGGACTCTACAGGTGAACACGGACGGATCCTCACCTCTGACTGTCCTTCACAAGATCCTGCTGGGAGTTCTGAAGTGGAAGGGTCGACAGGAACATGAGGTGGTCATGCTGATCTTGAGCAGAAGTTCTTCACTACATGAACAAAAAGACTTAATTTAGAGATTTCTGCAAACAAGAAGCCCAACTAAATTCAGTAACTCCTGTTGAACTCAGCAGTCAGATCCGTAATAGGGTTTCAGCAACAAAAGGTTCAGATTCGGGATAAAAGTCTTCATCATAGTTCAAGAAGGCGCTAACAACTGCAAGGGAAATAGAAAATGAAGATCCTCACCTCTGACTGTCCTCCAGAAGTTCCTACAGGGAGCTCTGAGGTAGTAAAGTCCACAGGAACATGTCTCGAGCAGAAAAGCCAAGTGTTTCACTACAAAAAACAAAGAATGGTTTAATTTACAGAAATATCCAAATGAAAAGCTCAACTAACACAACCTGTCAAACTCAGTAGTCAGATCCGTAATGGAGTTTCAGCAAAAAAGGTTCAGATTCGGGATAAAAGTGTTCATCACAGTTCAACAAGTAACAATCAACCGAAAATAAGCTAGAACTTGAAGATCCTCACCTCTGACGGTCCTCCATAAAATCTTGCTAGGAGCTCTGAAGCAGGAGGTCCACAGGAAGGGCTCATGATCCTCTCGCACAGAAAAGCCAAGTACTTCACTGTATAAACATGAAACATTCAGTATCACATTGAGTTCTAGCAAGAAACTGACTAGAGCCTACACCCACTCATGAAGATGCACCATTACTGCCAGTCTGGGGAAAGTTGTACTGTACTGCCCTCTAGAGGAGACCTCCGGGAACTGCAGAAAACCAATCTACAACCTAGGTAAAGATCGTCACTTCCAAAGAACTTAGATGGACTCAGAAGTCCCATTGTTATAATCCTGCAAACTGCAGCTTTGACGAATCTTGACATATCTAGCTTGAGAGCTTCTTCTAAACTTTTCAAATAAATTCAGCTGTTTCCATAGTAGAAATTTTACTCACCTTGTTTCTTTGCTGGAAACTTGATGGAAGCCAACCTTGATGTGCCATCTCTCACCTGGTCCCTGAAGATTCATGGACCCCACATTCCCTGCTCTGAGAACAGCTGATGCATTATTTTACATCATGGTGAGGGGTAAACCCAAACCAGTGGACAGGAAGAGCAAAGAAACTGACCGAACTGTGTTGGCCTCTAGTCTTCTGGACTGGAAACACCTCCACTGCAAATACAAACTTCATGGCATCATCATTCACAAACCTTATCTGGGCAAGAAAAGACACCAGACGGCGTGATAGTTTCTATAAACATTTATTCAGATTTGCCGCAGGGAGAGTTTAGACCAGTACACCGTACTGCTTCAGAACATCAGTGTATTTGGCGATCTTGCTCTCAACGTTCTTCTCTGCCTGTCTGGACAGCTTGACCTGGACCTTCTTCTTGTTGTAGCGCATCCTGGCCTTCTCCTTTCTGCGCTCCTCCAGGGTGGTTGTGATGGCCTGGTACTTCCAGCCGACCTCGTGAGCCAGACGACCCAGCAGGGCGAACTGGGAGAAGGGAGAGAAACGCCGGCACAGTCAGCACGAGACAGTAACCCATTTTAAAAGACAACAGCAGATAAACACCACTTAAAGGAAAAGTTCAGCCAAAGAATCTAATTCACACCCCAGATGTTGAAGGACATGATTAAATTTTGCTTCTTTATTGTAATGCTAGAGCTACAAGCCTCTTCCCACATTTCCCTCAAACTGCATCAAGATCTTCAAGGTCACACAGACTCGATGTGGTCAGTGTGGTTTACTGGGAAACGTTTTAAGGAGGAATTCAGTGCTACACTGACCTCGTCTCTCAACCACTGAACTAAAGCAGCAAAATGAAGCAAAATTTGGACACAAATCCTGTCCTGGCAGATCAACTACATCTAGACTAAACGGGGAACATGAATTTTAACTTTGTGCTGGACTGTACCTTTAACATGATGCTTTTAAATGTTGCTTTTGTCTCAGATGGTAGTGCATGTGAAGTATTCTCATGGTCGTTAAACTCGAATACTTCAAGTGGGAAAACATCACTGACAAGCAACTGAAACACTCCAAGTTACTTTATACTTCACCACCAGTCAAAAGTTTAGCAGAGATTTTCTACATATGCAGGTTACTGAATATTTATGAAAATACTCACTGTTCATTGCAAACAATTCTGAAAATTTATAATTCATGCTTTATTAGCCAGAAAATGTTATTTTACTATCTATAACTATAATGTGGATCACCAGTGTTATCCTTAAGGAGCTATTAAGTGCTGAAACAGTAACGAGTACATTTAAAGTTAAAGGACAGTCTAGAATTTGACTCTGCATCACCAACAACCGGTTAATAGGAGTCAGACCTGCACTGTCAGATTCTTTCATCTTTTGAAGGAAATGTAATATTTTAAATTACAGTTCACTCAACTTTCTGATGCTCAATAACTAAAAATCTGCAGTTTATGAAATTAGTGAAAACCTGTGCTCTGCAAACACTTGACTGGTAGAGCATGTTTTACTTCCAATGATACACAACTTACATCCATTACTGTCAGTATTTCAGAGGCATTTTACTGGACATGGACCCGTACTGTCCACCCACCACTGAACTGCCACACACTGTAGGAATTCACTTCAGTAACTGTCTTCCATTAAATGAAGAGCAGCTCAGTTTTGAAAAGGGGTCCTACCTTGCGGGTGGGCTTCAGACGAACAATTTTAAGAGCGGCTGGGACCACCATGCGCTTCCTCTGCAGAACACAAACACACAAGGTCAGGAGCAGTTCAGTGTTCGTGACATGAAAGTCCAATAGGTCCAAATGTCTCAGATGGATATAATGTTCTCAAAGAAAATTCAAACAATGTAGGTAATGAAAGATGGCATCACAGACAGGTGAGCTCAAGAGTGAGGTTGTGTCTAAATAGGAAACTTCCTTTAGTTTGTCTGGTCTGTAGACGATGGCTCCTCATTCATACTTCTTATAAACATCACTAGGGCTGAAATAAGCCCATATCTCCATTTTCCCTGTTTGGCAGTGTGATAACTGGCCTTCACACAGTATTTAATACTGAACGGATCAGAAAAAACAGTTCGTCATTGTAAATTACGAGATGAGGTTTAGCTCAAGAGTGACCATTTTTCTTAAATATACACATGACCAAAATCAGGCAAACTCAAAGGAAGTTTGTTATTCAGACACACCCCTAGTTTCAAACACAAAAGTGGTTTACCTTGTCATAAGGAGGGGGAATGCCATCGAACACCTTCAGCCTCTCCAGAGCTGCCTGACCCCTCTTGGTTTTGTGGGGAAGCATGCCTGCACAAAAAAAAAAAATTCATTTCTCCATTTCTGAAAAATTACAGCTCTTAACTTCACCAGCTCCTGTCGAACTCAGTAGTCAGATCCGTTAAGGTGTTTCAGCAAAAAAAAGGTTCAGATTCGGGATAAAGGTGTTCATCACAGTTCAAGAAGGAGACAACAACTCTACAGGTGAACACGGATGGATCCTCACCTCTGACTGTCCTCCAGAAGATCCTGCTGGGAGCTCTGAAGTGGTAGGGTCCACGGGAGGGATTCGTGTTCATTCTCTTGCGCAGAAAAGCCAAGTACTTCACTACACAAACGAGACATTTAGGATTATATTGACATTTCAGTAACAATCTATAGTTAAAAGGTACAAAAATGACAAATGCCGCATCACTCTCAGAGCTGCATACTCACGTTTGTTACGGTAGAAGTTACCGGAGATGTTGATGCCCTCACATCTCACAACTACTACTTTGTGGCCTGTAGGACACAAAACAAGTTCACTTCTACACACCGCAAAGGCTATCAGACACTCGTCCAATCTGGGAGACTGTCTCAGATGGTAGTGCATGTAAAGTTTTCTCATGGTAGCTAAACTCAAACAATGTAGGTAAAAGGAATCATCATCGACAGCTTATTTAATTTATTCAACTTTTCTGTGCAAAAGCACATTGAAATAAAAACATTAAAAAAGTCACTTAGAACCTACCCAGCAGAACCTGCTTTGCCACAATAGCGGCCAGCCGGCCAAGGAGATGGCCTCGGCCATCAAGTACCAGAACCTGGAAAAAGAAAGACATCAGAGATTAATTATCATGTAGACATGGTGTCAGTTGTAAACTTTGCTGCTCCTGGAGCGCTCAACACACTCAAACCACCAAACCCTACGGTTAAGGACATGTAGGTGTCAGAGGCATGCTAATCTACGATTACGAACTTTATTAGAATGACCAATGCTCCAGAAACAGGGATGGTTAGTTTGTTAATGTGCTAATCTTTCAAAGTTTCAATCAGGATGTAAAGTCAGAGCAAACTGATGTGAAATCCTCCAATCTAGAGAAAGCTCCATCAGAACAGCAGAGGTGAACGGAACCAGACATCCACGGCAAAAATACTCCTCACAAAGACCTCAAAACGGTTATGGATATGCAGACACGCTTGTCTTTAGTTTTGGCCAAAAACATTTTTAAACATAGGGTTGAGAGTTAACCACTATATAGCCATCAACATTAAAAGTAAAGCTCAGTTGACACGTGTAAAATCACAGGTGCTTCTAGACACCAATCCAACGGCTCCATGTGTTACCTCCTGGACCTCATCATTTCACACTAGACACTCAGACATCTCAATGGCTTAACAAATCTGTGGATCATGGTCCACCGAGAGGAATCTAGCATGGTCAATCATGGTGACCAGCATGCCATTAATTCGTCCTTATCTGAAGTAAATATACCACGGACATCTCACCGAGATTTCAGTTTAAAGCCAAATGCCCAGAATAAAGCCGGTTCACAGATCTGCTGTGAGGGTGAAGATCTTCCCTGGCTTCACCACATGGCCTACAGACATGCCAGACCACACAGCTAACATCAAAGCTGCTAGCGGGTTCTTCGCACCATTTGAATAGCTATTACAACTCACTACTGCCAGCTAAAGTCAATTTCGACTGTTATTGGAGCTCAAAGCCTCAAAATATCCCTATTTTTCCCTGAACACGCTGAAGGAGGCTCGACTGCAGCCACATGCTAACACACCCGGCCGACTCGAGCAGCTTCTATCACTAAAAACTATATTTAGACAAGAGCCACGGGCTCTCAGCCGTGCACACTCAATAAACTGCTCTGTTATTACTGTTTTTGAGCAAAACCCGACGCTAAAAGACGCCAGTAAATAATGTTTTTTCTCCGTTTTTCACGGCCAGCGGACGCACCTTATGGAACCGGTCCGCCATGATGAGGGGAAGAGAAAGACGCACGGGTTCACCCGGAGTAAAAGACAGGGGCGGGGCGGGGCCACGGAGAAGGAACAGTGACGTCATGAACAAAGGTCGTGTTCCAATTGACACAGCACGGGGCTGTGTCCCAATTTACACACCAGCATGACAGTGAAGGGGGCTTTTAGTCAAATGTGAACACACAGCAGCACACAGTGTGAACAGTGTGCAAAAGCAGTGGGCAGCCAGGAACACAGCGCCCGGGGAGCAGTGTGTGGGGACGGTACTTTGCTCAAGGGTACCTCAGTGGTGCCACTAGTAGTCCTGGGATTCAAACCCACGACCTTCTGATTACAGCTGCAACTCCCTAACAACGAGGTCACCAGCTGCCACGTAGTCTTGTATCATTTGATGAAGTACAGCATTCACTTCGGTCTCAGGTCAAATGCTGTATTCCAAAATGTAAACCCAGAAACTACATATTTCTGATGAGTAAATAATGAAAGTAAAAAATACATTTTTATAATGAAAAATGAAAGCTGGAAAGAAATCTTGACACTTCAGACTCTAGATGTCCCCTATTTAACAAAAAAGATTTGTTGGGTTCTGTATTTCACGTGTTCACAGAGACGAAAAGAACCTCAGAAAAAACCCTTTAAGATCACCAAGAGAAAACTTAGTGAAGAAACAAATCTCGAAGAGGAAAACATGCACTGGACAAAACACTGAGGGGAACTGAACCTCAAAAATGATAATTTTGGGAAAACAGAGAACCAAAGCTCCAAAAGGAAAAATGATATGGAGAAAAAATGATATGGAGAAAACATAGAAAGGACCCAACCTCAAAAAGGAGCAACGAGAAGAAAACAGGGAAAAAGTTACAAATCAGAAACCACACTCAAGAATCTTTCCTGCTGGCTTTAGGAGTATACGGCCATGCTCCAATCTGTGCCACTGAATTGTGGTGCACTAATTGGAACACAGCCGCTTGCTCATGTCTTGTCTGGACCTCATCTGGACCTCAGAATGAACCTCAGAGTAATTACAGCCTAATTGTAAGGTAATATGGAAAAATCCTGCAGTTCAGGGTTTCTGAGGAATGTGAAGGTGATTGGATGTTCAGACTGACTGATGGTATCTCACTACCTTTTCTTGGACCTGAAATGTGTCATCATTGCCCACCTGGCAGAAAAACCATGAGGGGTTTAAAAAAACAAACAACAAAATATTGGTTAATCAGTTCCTTTCTTTTATTAAACCTCAAACAAATCTGAACAATGAAACAAATACAAACTGAAACAGGCAGGGGATTTCGAGGTTCGGGGGTCCGAGAGGGTCCGTCCTCAGTGGTCCTGAGTGAGTTTTTAGGTTTTGTGCTCCTGCTGTTGACTCTTCATCTCTTTATTCTGGTCGCTCTCCTGACGCTGTTTCTTCAGAGCAGCCAACTGTTCCTGCTCTTTCTTCCTGGAGAGGGGGGGGGGGAGGAGAGAGAGAGAGAGAGAGAGAGAGAGAGAGAGAAAAAAAAAAAAGGAAAAGAGAAACCGAGAGAGA
>JBBPCX010000001.1:39555857-39575913 GCA_037974365.1 Hydrocynus forskahlii
ATAGATAGATATATATATATAGATATATATAGATACATACACACACACACACACACACACACACACACACACACTGAGTGTAATAATTAGTTTCTCTTGTGTACAATACTTTGGGTACAACATTTATATAGCTTTAGTTTTTCAAACTACACGCACTCCCGTGATGCCACACAACGGACCGTCCCCATGCCACTATGACCAATAACATCTCACAGTCCGAAAACGTCGTCAAATCATAGACTGATTGTGGGCGTTGCAGGTAGGACAATCTCGTCCACTGATTGGGTGAACCATGTAGCCTGCCGGTCCTCTTTTGCAACCAATATGGCAGAGAGAAGAAAAGTGTCTTTCCTCTGATTGGCTTAATTGTGCGGACAGTGGCGCAGTTATTAACCAATAGGAGGAAAATTTCTGTTCTCTGATTGGCTACAATGTGCTTGTGCGCCACATTCAAAATGAGTAACCGTTTGATCGCCCCAGTCGCTAGATCAGGGTGAGAGGGTTGATGGTTTTGCTGTGTACAATATTGAGATATTTAATACATTTCACCCGTCAGAAACACAGAGGGGGCTGTTCGCTGAGGAGGTGGGTTTATTTAATTTTACTATAGCTGTAGAAGACAGTTTATTGATCTGGAAGCTTTTTAAAGCTGTTTTGGCATTTGGCTAGATAACGGCTCCGCTCGAGACGCTTTAAAGCTAATGCTAGGTCTTCAGCTTATACTGAGGTTTTGGCTATTTACTAATGTTTTTCATGTTTGCTTTGTACTTAAGTTTGTTTACCAGACATGTTTAAAACAGCATTTTATCCTGAAGTCTTTTAAGTACTTATTAATGTTACAGCTCGACATCTGCATTTTGAAGGTGTTGGTCCGTTTAAGTCCCTGCTGTGTTGGAAAAACCTTTTAAAAGTCGTTTTACACCACAGTTTCCATGCTTCAGTGATGCTGAAGTATCAAAAAGGGAGTTAAAAGTGCAAAGCAGTTTAAAACTTTGATTAGAGCTTAGTCAGTATCTCTGAATAAATAATTGACATCTTTTTAATGCCATACGTTAACTGACTTTTCTTAATGTAATATGGACAAACTGTGTAAAAACAAGATTAACATGTTTTAAATGTTCAGCGTACACATTGTTGTTCTTTTGGGGACCGTTTGACCCCAGGCTGTTTTAGGAGTTTGTAAAGCATGAGAAACATTATAATTTTACACGTTTATTTTGGTTGTTTTGGATGATATTGGGGGTCATGTGCGATTTTATAATCTTCAGGAAACACTTCCCTCGCCGTTCGTGCCACCTTTTAATGTTATCAGACCTGTAGTACTACAAGAACCACTGACGGTTCACATCCAATGAAGGAGGAAGAACATCCACTAGAACTTTATTTCCTGAGACATGGGGGCATTTTTGTTTTATTTAGAGCCATATTTAGGGCATCGTCATAAAAAGCAAGACATGCAAAGTTTTGTATAATTTTTCATCCATTTTCTGGAGGTTTAAATTGCTGGTGTTAACTTGCTCCCAAGCATAAAGTATGTTAGTAAATCTGAACATGAGGGTTAATTTTACCTCTGCTGTGTCTGTTAATACTGTTTTAATATCAATAAACGGTATCAGTTACTTTATTAGTATTAGTTACTTTAAATCAGCTGTTTTTGCAGTGTCAGATTTATTACATGAACTTAAAGACTTCTTTATAGTTAGCAGGACCAATACCCTCTCATTTTGAACCCAAGTGCTTAAATAGAGGCATTTAAAAGAAATTTAAGACCCAAATATGTGTATACGCTTGCTAAACTTCTGTTAAAGGCGACAGATGGACTGTCCAGCTACTAACTGACCAGTTGTCAAGTATCGTATTTCTAAAATCTGTTTTTTAAATTTGGTTAACGAAGTTGCTTAACCAAGTCTAATTGTTACTCCATTATCAGAATCGGGGAACTTTCTGATCCCAAAGGAAATTGCTAAGTTTGACTGCACAGAGACACAGACAAGAACAGTATAAAATAAGTATAAAATAAAATCAAATAAATCAGCGGAAACACACTGTAAAAAATCCACTGTTTATTCACAAAATCCTGAGGTCAGTACGAAAGGTGGAGATGAATAAGTTACTGCTGATTTTCTAGTAAACAAATCTAACCCTCTTTTATTATTTAAAATGTTTACAGTAAGACGTAGTCTGCTACCGCTGCAGCCCTGTATGCACCCAGAAGACATTCTCTGACGATGTCTTCAAACAGTCTGTTGGCGGCTGCCAAAAAGGAAGAAAAGGGGCGAAACATCCAAGTTGTTGTACGATGCAGGTGAGTTTGTTCTTATTGTGAACACAGGTAAAGTAAATGATGTATCTCTGGCTATGTGTCTGAACCCAGTCTGTTTCAGGCCCTTCAACGCTGTGGAGCGCAAGTCCAATTCTCACGGAGTGATCGAGTGTGACCAGAACAGGAAAGAGGTGACCGTCCGGACAGGGAATATCAATGACAAAACATCCAGGAAAATGTACACCTTTGATATGGTGAGTATTTGGATTGCTTTCACCCATTGCTTTTTAGAATTTTATATATTGCATGTATGCATGGTTGTGAATATTGTATTGTTCTATTGAATAGTTTTTATTGGTGCAGTGCTGAATGCCCTGATCTATATTGGCATTTTTAAACATGCAGGTGTTCGGTCCATCTGCAAAACAGATAGAGGTGTACAGGAGTGTGGTGTGTCCCATTTTAGATGAGGTTATTATGGGATATAACTGCACAGTCTTTGCGTGAGTCTTTTTAAATAATTTGTCCCTTTTCTAAAGTTTTTATACACTTTATGTTCAGTGTTTAAACACTATTTTGAAGCAGATTTGTGTTTTCTTTTAAGGTATGGACAAACTGGCACCGGCAAAACCTTCACGATGGAGGGTGAGAGATCCCCCAATGAAGAATTTACCTGGGAGGAGGTAAAATACATGTTTAATAAAAGTGGAATGAGCAATTTCCAATCTTACTTCAAACTGATGTATCTTCTTCGTTTGCCTAGGATCCTCTGGCTGGTATCATTCCTCGTACGCTTCACCAGATCTTTGAGAAGCTGACCGATAATGGCACAGAGTTCTCTGTGAAGGTCTCCCTGCTGGAGATCTATAACGAAGAGCTGTTTGACCTGCTCAGTCCTTCTTCTGACGTTACAGAGAGGCTGCAGCTGTTTGATGACCCCAGGAACAAGGTTGGTCAGGTCTTAATTCTTCCCGGAGGTCATATTTTTGCCAAAATCAGTCTGTTTTCGATTAGAAAAATCCTAAATATATTGCTTTGTTGACTTTAGTCTTCTGTCAAGTTAGTGTAATTGCAAGAAATTCAAGATGCCAAAATAGGGAATGTGGTTTGAGATTTGATGATGGATTGAATAATTTAGTGTAACAATCATTGTGAGGTCAGATTTACACTGTAGTATATTATTTCCAGTACAATATGTAAGTGCATATACAGTAACCCCCCACTTTAGCGCAAATCAGCAGTCACGGTTTCAGTCCAACGTGGATTTTTTCAGAGAACTGAACTAGTAATTGTTGGTTGAAACCCCACACTAACACGGAAACTGCAGATATCCTCTGCATTTTTTGGCCTCGTCCGCCACACCCCCTCGTGGGTTGCTAAGCACCGCCCCTAAACATATACAACCAGCAGGAGGATGCGGGGGCGTGGCAGATGAGGCCCTGACTTCACAGCTTTTTTGTGGTAATATATACATTTTCATACGTTTTAGTGCTAAATTAAGAAATCTAATTTACTAATTTTGTAACATAAATATTATTGTAAATTCAGCCACATTTCCATTTAAAAAAAAAAATTTTTTGGTACTGTGGAGAGAAACACAAAAAGCGCGTCTTGGGTTGGTGAAATACTGCTGGAGGTTTGAAAGAAGCCAATCCAAGAACGTTATTTATTTCTGTATGCTGCTGACTGGCTGCTGCCCTTTGACACAGCCGCAGTCTAGAATTTCCTCTGTGGAGCATCTCGAGTGTTCTCGTGTTTTTCGTTTTGTTGTTCTTAAAGCCCTGTGTTTTTATTACTGTAAATTAAATTAATACTGTATTTACCTGCTTATACCAAAGAAAACGACAGCGCATACCAAAGAAAACGTGCGTGCATGAATTACAGTATAGTCTATACAGGGGGTAACATCGGTATTTACATTCTAGCACTGCAGGAGTTCAGTGTAAACTGTACAGTACGGATATAGGTTTACCTTTAATTCCAGTTTAAACCTAGCTTAATACATTACCCTGAAAGAAAATGTAAAGTGTTTAGGGGGCATATTTGGGGGCATTTTTTTACTACATCACATTGTTTCATTATACGCGGGTGCTCTTGGAATTTAATACCAATAGAAAACGGCTCAGATTATTTTTATTACCCCCAGCTCTTGCATGTGTCGCTCAGTTATTTAACCGTGTTTGTGGCTTTTAATTTGAAGCACATTTGTGTTTTGTCTCAGAGAGGAGTAATCGTAAAGGGTCTGGAGGAGATCACGGTACATAACAAGAACGAGGTCTATCAGATTCTGGAGAGAGGAGCTGCCAAGAGGAGAACTGCCTCCACCCTAATGAATGCATACTCCAGGTAGGAAGGTGTGACAAACAGGCATTGTTAAGTAAGTTTGTCGTTTCAGCCATATCCGCAGTACACAGTGAAATAAAACAACGTTCCTCCAGCAGCACAAGAACAAAACAAACAAAACTGTATAAGTGCAGACAGGACAAAATACAGAGTGCAAAAAGAGTGTGCAAAAAAAATACGAGCAACAAAACAGGACAAGAACATTTTAGTGCAGCTGACAGTTCTAGTTTGAATACAGTATTATGACATACTGTATTCTGGCAGCAGAGAGGTAGACAGCATAAATATAACTGAAAATAAATACAGCAGCAGCAGGATGGAGAATATGCAGTGTAATAATAAATGTACTCTACCAGTGAAAAGTTTGGACGCAACTTCCATTCAATGTTTTTCTTTTTTCTCTTTGTTTTTATTTAATTTTCTACATTGTAGATTAATATTTTAAACATACAAAATGATGAATTAACACGTGGAATTATGCAGTAAACAAGAGTTAAACAAACCAGAATATGTTTTGTAATAAGGTAATGATGGACTTTTTTTATTTTTATTTTTTATTTACTTAGTTAAGTGGTTCTTGCCATAATGTGGGGTAGAACCGTAGTGAAATAGGATTACTAACTGTACCAACCCGACCATCACAACTAGGAGCAGGAAGTTCAGGTCAGGGGTGGGGGAGATTTTATGTACAGATCTCCTTTTGATTATCCTTTTGATGACTAATGTCTGTACAAGTCCCTTCATATTCCCACATTTCTCTTTGTCAGTCGTTCCCACTCGGTGTTCTCAGTCACCATTCACATGAAGGAGATTACTCTGGATGGAGAGGAGCTGGTGAAGATTGGAAAACTGAACCTGGTGAGCCCCCTCTGCTTGTTTGCTGTGCTGTGTAGCAGGGTGACCAAGAATAAACGGACCTAATTGATTTAATTAGTAATTTGGACGTCTGGTGACTTCACCCGTTGTTTGGTGTGGTTGCAGAAGTCAAACTGAATCGGTTTCAGAACTGAACACAACTGTTTGGACTTGCAACCTTAAAAGTACTTGTTTCACTTAAGTTTATTTATAAAGCCCTTTATCATACACAAACCTCACTCAATGTGACTTACAAGAATAGACTAAAAATTAAGCATAAATAGTAGCAAGTTTTAAAAAAGAAATGAGAGAATGCAGAGAAAATTCAGATATTAAGGAGGCTGAGGAGAAAAGTCCAATTTTTAGCAGCTTTCTAAAGCTGGTAGCAGTATTAAGTGCTTAATCTCGGCTCCAAAATCTACAGTGCTTGCTCCAGCATTTAGCTAGCTGGATCTCGGCTGCATTTCTCCTAAACTCTTACGCCAAACCTGTTGAATTTTAATTACATTTAGTTTACAGTTGTAATTTGTACCTCCTGTCTCTCTGGATAGTTAAGGTTTATTTTCCGCCTCTCTCCTCTCCACAGGTGGATCTGGCTGGCAGTGAGAACATCGGTCGTTCTGGAGCAGTGGACAAGCGCGCTCGTGAGGCTGGTAACATAAACCAGTCTCTGCTGACCCTTGGCCGGGTCATCACGGCTCTGGTGGAGCGTAGACCCCATGTGCCATACAGAGAGTCCAAACTTACCCGAATTCTGCAGGACTCGCTGGGGGGCCGCACCAAAACCTCCATCATTGCGACCGTCTCTCCAGCCTCCATCAACCTGGAGGTGGGCTTCATCTCCAAATGTACACTTGTCGTTCAGCTACTTTAAAACTATAACACATTTCAAGACTCGAGAGTGGCTAAAGTAGCATACAAGTTATGTGTTAAAATAACCATTACAACTGTTAGATTGATGTGCCTTGCTTTATACCCGATTGCGGAGGTATTTAATTACCAGTTGGCCCCACCAACCTCATTGCTGCAGTGCAAAACTGAAATGGTAAAATTAAGTACAAAACATGTCTTGGGAGCTTTACAACTGGACCACTAGGTATCAATTTGGGTTATTTGGAAGATCACTTTATCAGAAATATTTAAGAAATAAATATGGGGCGATCCACGTTTTTTCCAGTTCCAATCCGATTCTGATACACGATTGCCGATACGGATTCCGATTTAATACATATTTTAACTTTAATATTAGCATTATTTTTGTTGAAATTGTGCTGTTTGTTAGTAAGGTTACATCACAGAATAAAGAAACTACTAAGCACTTATTAGAAGAGCAAAAAATATACCGAACTACACAGAATTTAACGGCATTCCAAAGGAATTTATTTACACCGCACAAAAAGGTAGCAGCAACAGCTGTAAAATTTAGTAAATATCAAACACAATCTTGGCTGAATCATTTAAATAGTTCAAGTATTATGTACATTTTAGCAGCAACAACTGTGTGTAAAAAAAAAAAAGTAAAACGAGTACATTTTAAATAACGTGTATTCGAAGACAGACATGGGCAGTGTAATCTCACCACTTCTGCATTTAAGGTGGACCGGCCGAGTTACGAGATGCCCAACTTTAGCCTCGTCCTGTTTTGGGAGATAGAGGAGGAGAGAGCAAAAACAGAAAATAGCCTTTCGCTTTTGGGTTGTCTGCTGTACATTTGTTGCGTTTTTGGAAAATGTCACCGAGCGTCTGCTGCCTGGTGTCTTTTTGCCTGTTTGCTAGCATCTCCTGGTACTCTTTGTCGTGAAGTCTCTGCAGGTGCTTGATTAAATTTGTTGTATTGTACGACGCAACCGTACTTCCACCCCTCGGCACGCTGGCTTTAGACACAGTGCACGTAGCCGTCTTGCTTTCGGGCGTTTCCAAACCCTAGTATCTCCAAAGGAGCGACATTTTGTTCAAATCAAGGCTCGCTCAGTTTGAAGTTGCCGCAGGTTCATGGTATGTTGGCGGTGACGCGGGTAGTATTACAGCGTCGAGTTTTTAGGTGCAGCGCAAACTGCGAACTGGAATATAGAGATCGGGGCTGTCCGAGCGATATCCGATATCGGATTTACGGCAATATCGGACACGATACCTATATCGGATCGGATCGGGCCCATCTCTAGAAATAAAGTATTTCCCCACAGCATGAGGCTGTTCAGTTTGTTGGACTGTAAGACGTGTAGAGAAGTAAAGTCACTGAGCTTGGAGGACAAGCATCTTTCTTTACTGATACTGATGTTTACTTTATACAGGAGACTCTCAGCACGCTGGATTACGCTAACAGGGCAAAGAACATCATGAACAAGCCTGAAGTGAATCAGAAACTCACCAAGAGAACTCTCATCAAGGTGAGTTAGACCAGACCTGCACACTGTACTTTTTCATTATAAGCTCCGCCGTCCAACTGACACTCAACGGGCCACTATTAATTAATTAATTTATCTTGTACAGGAATACACAGAGGAGATTGAGCGTCTGAAAAGGGATTTGGCCGCTGCACGTGACAAACATGGAGTGTATCTCTCTTCTGAGAACTTTGAGTATGTTCAGTTTTCAGTTTTTGTCTGCTTTTGACTTTGAATGGCAGATCGGTTGGATTTTGGCTTGTGTTTACCAAGTCCTGAGATGTCGTGTTTTCTTCATATTTAACAATGTCTAGAAATTCTGTAGTGTTAAAACTGACAGCTGATTGTTTCTTGTAGGAGTATGAACAGTAAACTAGTCAGTCAAGAAGAGCAAATTACAGAGTACACTGAGCGGATTGCCGCAGTGGAGGAGGAGCTGAATCTGGTGAGTTTGTCGTACTAAACCTTTTTGTGTTTTGTTTTTCCACCAAGTTCAGGAATGGGTCATCTGGCTGATGGCTAGCTAAGACTTAATTGTTTAAAAGTTAGTCACTGTAACCAGTTCCTTTGAGCTCCTGTTTATCACTTGACCCTTAAAGCAAAGTAATTCAAAATGTCACGGGATTCCACAAGGTTCCAAAGATTTGCCCTATAGGACACTTGCTGAAATAAACTGATAAGCAGTGTCTGAGTGTCAGTTATATTTGTGACTTGAGTTTTCAGTTTAAAATGGTTGGTATCGAAGCAATGTGGTACTGTGATAAAATTCTTGTAAAACTTAGTCTTTTTTTCATGTAGAAACTTTCAGTGCTATGTCCTGTGTGTGCTGCAGATGATGGCGCTCTTCTCAGACAGTAAGCAGAGGCTGGACCAGTGCACTGAAGACCTGCAGGAGAAGACTCAGCAACTACAAGAGGCTCACAAGGACCTGAAGGAGACCAAGCATAAGCTCACACAAGAGGAGTTCATCGCCACTCAGCTGCAGACCACCAAGGAGCACCTTTACGGCACCGCAGGCCAGGTGATTTTGTCAGAGCAGTGACTATAGTGAGGTGAACTGTCCTCTCGCTCATGTGTTCCAAAACTTTGTCAGGTTTTGTGTTGACGGTAATTTTGTCTGCTTCTGGTGTAGTTGCTCAACACGGCAGAGACCAGCACTGCAGATGTTGGCGGCCTCCATGCCAAGCTGCAGCGCGTGCGGGCCGTGGAGCAGCACAACAGCAGCGTTCAGAATAGCTTCAGCCAGCGCATGGAGCAGAGCTGCAGCAGCATGCAAACTGCACTGCAGGAGCAAAGCCTCAAACACACCGCCATGCTGGATCACTACCGCCACGCTGTGGGTCAGTCACTGTCCTGGCATATGGAGGGGAACCTGGATAGCTTTAGCCAGGGTTCACTTTCGGCTGAAGTCATACAGCTCACGGACTAATCTTGGTTTGTGAACCGTGTACCAGGTTTAGGCATTTCTTATCTAAACAAACAGCTGTCAGTGTTTGATATGCTGAAGCTGGAGCATTTTTTCCTACTCACTCACTTTTTTCCCCACTTGTTGGATCACTAATCTAGTAGGAGGTATTACACAAAGCAAGATTTTTAACTGAGATTTCAAGCCACAGATGAAAGTGGTCCTATAGGATTTTCCATTACCTCACATGACAGTCTGTCATTCATATATTTGGCAAAATAAATTCTGCTGTGCACAACCCCTCTCATGCCCAGCTGGCCAAAGACTAGCCTGAGTTGGGAGTATGTTCTGTAATGTAAAATATTATTGCAATTAGCCTGCAACATATTGAGTAAGTGGCATATCAAAATATAACAGGGCCCATATCATGGCACAGGGCAGCCAACTGAGAGCTCATTTTCATAACAGTCTGAACGGCACAGGAACAAAAACAGCCCAAAACGTTAAGGTTTATAAACACCTTTAATGGTTAAAGACTAATCAGAATAATACCATGAAGACCTCGATTCACCAGAACACCCAGTAACTCACCTGGAACTGTAATTGGAAACACCATTTGTTACGTCATTTGCATATTTCAGCCTTCAGAGATATTGTAATATAGCTCTCTGCAATATTGATAACTATTAACAGTGCATCTCTAACACTTTCTGCTTTTATAGTGGAGCTGCTGGGAGGAACAGGCCGTGCATTTGAAGAGGCGTCGAGCTCAGTGATGCGCTCCTACAGTGCTATGAGGGAGGCGGTTGGGGAAGGAGTGGATGGCTGTAAGCGGCGGCTGCTGCAGGAGGAGAACCTCACTCGGGAGAGCAGAGACTCCATGCTCCAGCTTCTGGTAAGGTTGTTTTGTTTTTTTATTAATATTTTGGTTTTTTTTCTTGTCAAGCTGGTTGACTTCCTCCCAGACATTTAATCAAATAACCTGTAATCCAGATAACTGACACAACCTGTTGTATGAAATGCTCATGGGGCGAACTAGGATCTGAACAAAAATAATGGCTCTAGATGGTCAGGCTGCAGCAACTATCTTTACCCCTGTCTAACTTCCCTGTTATTTTAAATGACTGAGATGGACAAAGGTCAGAACTGTTTATGGTTGAGCAACAATTTTATATTCATTGCTGTTAGTAATGATAACTGACTTCTAAGGGTGAAGATGTCAATGACTTGATTTGCTTATTTGATGCCGACAGGGGTTTTTAGCATCAAAATAAGCAGGTCATAGTGAATGCTATCTTCAGTCTTAGAAGTCAGTTATCATTACTAACAGCAATGAATATAAAACTGTTGCTCAACCAGCAGGACATTGAATGTAATGTTGCTTAACTACAGTTCTGGCCTTTGTCCATCTGTCATTTGTTACCACCCATGCTATACTGTGTCTAGTGTTTACCGTGTTGTAATATTTTCAGGTGTGGCACAACGGTAGTTTAATGCCAGTTATCCGGACAAGCTGGTGTATGTGTGGTTTGTAAAGGCGAGTCAACATGTCAGTAGCTGTTCTGGTAGAAACACTTGAACTGTTAAGTTTTAATGTGTTCCTGTCCTGTCTCCATTCACAGGACCAACATAAGCTTCACCTGGAAGATGTTCTCATTGCCCAAGCAATGCCTGGGATCGGATCAATCATGGCAATGAATGACTGTTTGAAAGAAACACTCCACCAATACAGTGCTTTGGCTGCAAAGGTTGGTGTTCATGGTCTAAACAAATTGTCTCACGGCTGATCCTCCAGAGTTAAATATACACACTTTATCTGCCAGAGGAAAGAAATGTAATCCACAATGCACTGATACTTTGTTGTAGATCATTGCATACTTGCCTATGAGCCAGTAGTCTTATGAAGATCTTAATCTTTTTTTTTTTTTTCAGATGGAGGGGCTGAAAGCAGAGATGACTGTGTTTTTCAGGGGTCACGCTGAGGCGCTGGCAAACATGAGGGAGACGGCCATGCAGGGCTTCAGTTCCCTACACTCTGAACAAGACAAGCTTAAACAGCAGATTAACCAGGCCAACAGCAGTCACCAAATGGTGTGTTTACAGGCAGTGTGCTTAAATCTATCTCATGAGGCAATAATAAAAAATTTTTTTTATCATTTTTAAAATACAAAACCATTCATCTGACTATGGGGACATTGATTCAGTTTATTTGATTTGAGGCATTCCATGATGTCGGGATGCACTGATGGGATTTTAACCCATGGTTTCTCTTCACAGCGTGTGGCTCAGCTCCTTCAGTGTGTGCAGGATCAGATGAACCTCCTGGCTCTGGACACCCAGAAAGACTTTGAGGGCCTTCGAGAAATGTCTGATGTACAGACGGCACCGATGGAAGCTCTGAAGAACACGTTACAGAGGTGAGGAGAGATCAACTGTTTTTATGAAACACAAAGACTGTTTGACACGCTATCATTGATTTTTTCCCTACATGTCTTGAATGAGTTTGTTGGAGGCATAGCAGTGAATGAGGCCTCGATAAGCAGTTCATCTAGATCGATAAAGATGAGTAGTGAATCCATTTTTTTGTTAAAGGGGGTCATTTAACCTAACATTTTTGTTTTTGAAATGGAAGTTGCCGTGCTTATGATGATTTAGGCTCCTCAGTGCTCCCTGAGGTCATCAAATGAACTTCACCCAGAACAAAGTAACAGTATGGCCCATGAGACGACAATGGAGATTTCCCAGGAGGAAATGAGTGTTTTAAAAATTGCACACTGGTGGTGCGGTCTTTGCTAAGCTGTTAGGAAATGAATGAGTTGAATTTTCAATCAACTTTTTTTTTTATCAGATAGAATGTGAGCAGAATACTAATGAGCCACTACATTTTTGATCTCTCCCTCAGTAAATGCTTGGAGGCTGAAGAGGAGACTTTGTCTGTCCACTCTCGCCTGGGCTCCAGTGCGGATGGTGTGATGACTGAGATGAGTGGCCTGACGGAGGAGGGCCTGAGGACGGTGGAGGAGTTGTCTGGGTACTGCGGCCTGCTGCAGAGCTCTCTGAAGTCGCTGGCTGATTCAGGCCTGCAGTGGTGTCACACCGCCAAAGACTCGACAGAAAAATACTCCCAGGAACAGCTCGCCCTCACTGAGCAGAACAAGGCTGCCATGCAGGCCCTTGTGGAGGTAATAAATGTGGCAGGATGGCTTTTGATTGTAGTCAGGGATTCAGTCATGGTATGCAGTAATAAGACTACAAATGAGACCAGGGTGGAACTGACGCTAAGATAGACCGAGAGCTGATGTAAAACTCGCTAAGAACCTATCACGGTACACTGATCTGGAAGGTTTGCGAAGTGACGTGTCTTGTAGGGTTTTCAAAGGTTTAATTATATTGGGAAGTACAAGTTTAGCAAGTACCGTCTTGAATGAAGCATTCAATGGTGGGCTTAGTGTAAAAGCAGTGGGCTTAGTGTAAAAGCAGAGGAGTTGCATGCAATATTAGAAAAGCTTAAATTTGCAGTTAAACGTCTCAAGAAAATGTAGGCCCTTTTCCAGCATTGTACAGTTATAACGGGACTCAACCTGAACAGTATACACCTTACACCGACTCCATTGCAACTTTGATAATGATGAGTAACAGCATTTGGATCAACAGAAACACACTAACAAAACACCAGTCACATAATGGCAATCATGTGCTTCTGTGTCTACATGCAGTGTGTAGAAACGCGTGGTCAGGCTGCGGCGGATGACTGCAGAAGTCGTCTCGCTCCAGTGCAGCAGGAAATGGAAGGAGCTCTAAAAGACGTGGAGCTGCAGACGGACAGAAACCAGTCCGCCCTGCAGCAGCACCGAGAAGAACTCTCCACCCTCGTTACGGAGGCGCTGGATACTGTTACCGGCTTCCTCCGCAACGAGCTCCAGCAGGACCTGCCCACTGGTGAGAGACTAGGCAGCACTTCACTCATGGGAACTTACTTTCCTTCACTCTGTTGAAATTTCCCATTGGTTAATACCAAACAGCCTCAAAGTAATGCTTTAAGGGAAGTGCTTGTTTAGGCCTTGTATGAATTATCCTGCACGTTAGACAGCTCATGTAATCCGGTCCATCTGCAACATTGCAATAACATGCATGTGTGTAGGCACAACGCCGCAGCGTAAGGAGTACAAGTATCCTCGTATCTTGGAGCCAATGAGGACCAGAGCGGAGCTGGAGGAGGAGTTCAGGGCTCAGCAGGAGCAACTGATGAGCGAACTCAGGCAGTGCGATACCCTCACTGAAGGAGAGGAAGAGGAGAAGCCTGTTGAACAGGTACAACACACATCAGCCAATTATTACTTGTATACAGACCTAGCTGAACTGCAGCAGGTCAACAGCATATAGCCTGTTCATCGCCATCGTGATATTGGTTTCTCTAATACTGATGTTGCAAAAGGCTGCAGTATGCAAATTTCTAACTAATCAGTGTTTCTGACAGGATGACCAATCAGAGCTCCAGGTGAGGTCTTCATGTAATCCAATAAGTCTATTTAACCACTAAAGGTGTTGGTGAATTGGTGCATGAATGGGTGGTGCTAAACCTCTGTAGCCAGATTAAGGAGATAGAACGGTGGTTTGTGACTAAGGAGATATAAGGACATATAACGGTGGTTTTGTGACATCACAAAAACTGATTTGAAAACGGCCTGTTTTGTTGCTTATTTTCTTTTTTGGTGCCATATTTGGACTGTACGGATGGGGGAGTAAATGTACAATTTTAAGCAATTAGCAGATAATATGGGCCATTTAATATGTAATGGTAATAAATTGCAATACTGATTTTGTCCATATCGTGTAGGTGCACTGGGCATCATGATTTCCTGAGACTGAAGTGAAAGGAATAGGCAGATAAGTTCATGGTGCCTTTTTCTATCCATTTCTTTAATAGGATTCCCTTCAGGATGAGGTTAGTGGCTCCAGTGACAGCAACTCCACAGAGCAGTCGATATCAGACGAGAACCTCATGTGCTATGAGGAGGGAAGGGTTCCCTTCTTTAAGGTAAAGTGATATTAGCTGCTTGTATAAAGCCTAAGGAAACTTTATGGTTTGTATTCTTATGTTAGTCTTTCTCTTGTGGGCAAACAATATACATATATTCCAATATTTGGAGAACATGTTTTGTATAACGGTCACACCCAGACGGTTCTCAGATAGATCTGATAAGTGGTTTAATACCTGACCTGCATAGCACATACAAGTTTGTGAATTTGAGGGGGGGGAAATGAAGGCTTTGGAGGTTTTTGAAAATGGACAAACAGACTTGGGTCATTAAAAGTGCTAGAATTTGTATTTCGCACAATAGAAGGCTGCTGAGTTTGCAGTGTGTTTCTCAAATGATTGGGAGCATCAAACTTTCTGAGCTTTTGTCTTCATTTACTCTGTTTTATTTATTACTATGATGAACTCTCTCTGCAGAAGAAGTCCAGCAAGAAGGAAAACCCCAATAAGTCCCTGAACCGCTCAAAGGTGGCAGAAAACGAGAGCATGGTGACACCCCCTCGATCCAGATTACCCCTCAGATCTCACAATCAGTGACTAACCTCTCCATGATGTTGCTTTACTGTCCTTTCATGACTCATGTACTTATCACTTGCTAGGTAGCTTTTAATGTCTTTATTTTTGCCATGAATTAAAATATTTTTTGTGTTTGTCTTCATCCTCACTGTATTTTAATGTTACATCCGAAGTAAAGTTCAGGGCGTTTATTTACCATAGATGTCACTCGGTTGAAATGGGTGTTTGTTCGGTTGTTTGTCATCGAGAAAATGAATGGGTGCTGATTGACTGTTTTTTAAAAAAAGATAAATAAATCTTGTGCATTTTAACTAAAAGCTTGAGTTTTAGATTTCTTGAATTTCTGGTAGTCATGTGTGAACACAGCACACAGTGTGAAGTAGTGGTAGTGGTAGTGGTCTAGTAGGTCTTTCTACCATTGCGTCCTTGACGAAGACACTTAACCCTCAGTGTCGCTAGGGGGACTGTCCCTTTAACTAACGACTAAGACTGTCCCTGTCACTAGTGGCTGAAAGACTGTTCCTGTCACTAATGACTGTAAGTCACTCTGGATAAGAGCGTCTGCCAAATGCTGTTAATGTGGACAGTGAAATTCTTTGCATTTAACTCATTCACCAAGTGAATCAATGTGTGGAGACTACTTTATTCAAGGGTACCTCAGTGGTGCCACTAGCAGTCCTGGGATTCAAACCCACAACTTACTGAATGAAGCTGTTTGTGGGATTGTATGCCTAACAACGCACCATCCAGGTGGATTCATTGTGGATGTAGATGTTGATCCGTTAGCAGGTTTCTGAACCGGTCCTAGAAAAAAAATAAATCAGGGTTTAAAACAAACATGTCCCAGACTATCCGGGCCGGTTCTCCACCAATCAGCAGCCTCGCTCCGACCCACGTGACCCTGGCTCCTCTCCGTGTTGAGAGGGACCCAGGTTGGAGGTGCTCCTCAGACCACCGAACCCTTGTGAGATGTCCAGCTCTGGAGGCCTGGGTGCTCGACATGGATCTGGAGGAAGCTTTTCAGGCTGTGGGGGAGTTCGGCAGGCACCAGAAGAGGATGTTGGTTGTTCTGATCCTGCTCCAGGTAACAAGGGGGGGTAGCTGTAGCTTTAGCTTTAGCATGCTGTTCTCCAGCAGATGTGCTCAACAAACCAGTCAGAATTATCCTCTGGAGCTCTCTTCATCATCAGAACAGGCTTAATGACCTGCACTCTTGCTGGAGATGTTTAAACCCGAGTCTGGAGGCGGCCCAGGGCTCTGATCAGTCAAACCCAGTTCAGTCCTCTCATTTCTGGAGCTGGAGAAAGAGGCTTAAGAAATTTTCCAGCAGTGTCGTTTCCGTCCAGTGTAAAATGATATTATAATCACGTAAATGTAATGAAAATATAATTAGGTGGTTAAAGGGCTGATGAAGACCCTGCCCGACTCTCAGCCCTGCTGTTTATACCTGTCTGTATCCTTCCGCCTCTTCACCCGGACCAGATCACCACCCGTCCGAGCCCAGGACCCCCAAAGTCCCGATACACACACAGCACACACTCATACCACAGATAGATGGACAACTTTAAAATAGTCTCTGTGTGTGTGTGAGAGAGAGAGAAGGCGGAAGAAAAAGTGGACAATCGTCATTTACAAAAAAAAAACAGATTACGGCTTAAACAATAACCCAGTATTGACATTTTCGTGGCAGAATATATATAGACGTGTGTGTGTACGTATACACACACTTTTGTCAGATTACATGAAGACCTCGATTCATCAGAACACCCAGTAAAGCTCATTTGCATATTGCAGCAACTATTAATATCTGGGTGCCGTTCTGTGTTTGGATCCTTTTGGTCTAAAATAAAGAACTGAAGTGCTGTACAGCAGAACCAACAGAACAGAATCAGATCCCGCCCAAAAAAGAATTAGGAGCTTAGTATGAGCTTGAAAGATTAAAATGGAAAGAACTGGAAAGCAGATTTCTATATAAACAGTAAAGTTTGGTCAATTAAAAATCCATCAAATCCTCCAGACTACCTCATTTCAATTGTACTGACAATGCCTGTCACTCCAGTATGTGTGTGTGTGTGTGTGTGTGTGTCTACAGTGTTCTAGTGTTCTTATGTTTACATATATATATGGTTCTGCCAGTTTTTACTTAAAGTGCCATTAAAGTGAGGCCATGACAATAATGCTTCCGACTAAAATATGTACATATATTTCAGGATGTGGTGTATCCCTGGGAACAATCACTTTGGATCTTCAGTATAATATTTAAGAAATACAGCTTTTTGAAAAAAAGAGGTCTCGTGCCACATGTTGTGCAGTTGGAGAGAATACATTGGGGTAAATTGTGCCAATGATTATTGAAGTAAAACAGTATAGTTTGATCTCAGAAACTGTAATTATACATAAAATCTAAACAAATTCAATACAAAATTGCTCATTTAAGGTGTATTTCAAGTTATTTTACAACATCAAAGAACTCCCCCATGTTGTGCATATTAAAGGCAGTAGCTCTACCAAGAGAGGGGCTTCAGGAGTGTGGCATGACGAATGGCGGCGTGCTTTAAAGGCCGCAAACCAATCTCATCCTAGAAATGATTAAACGTTTCTTAGCATTATTAGCATTATTAGCATAGCTCTTCATTGGTCCCTTATTGAGCCGTTACAGTTTACATTCAGATTTACATAAATTGAAGCTATATGCTCTAAATAAGTGCCCAATTTTGCTTCTCTGTGAACTCTCTGCATGGTGATAACTGATAATGAGCTTTTCCTGGAGAAATAATTATTAATGTTCCCTGTGACTTTTTTCTTAATAAATGGACACGTAACCCAACCTGCTTTTTCCTCTTTGATCCAGCAGGCAGGGATATGCTGTCATTTCTTTATGCTACTCAAAAGCCAGTTCACGGCATTTCATGGGACTTAGACCGTGAAACATTGCTGCGAGTACCTTTATGTTCTGCCAGCTCTTTCTCCATATGTTCAAGATTTGATTTGCAAGTCCAGTTATTTTATATCCTGGCATTAGGATAAATGGCATTTCCATCTATCTTTTTCTTCCCCATGTATCGTTTTACTGTCATCCTGCATATGTTCATCTGCCTCGCCACCTGACGAATGGACTTCCCCTTCTCCACCTCTCTCACTGCTCTGTCCGTGTCCTCCAGAGGAGTGGAAGCCCTGCCTGTCTTCCTTTTATAATCCGTGGCAGGATGGTCTATTTCTATTTTTGGTCTAAAATTAAGAATGTCACATAGTTTTAGTGATAAAATGTAAGAATACAATTACAATAAAATAATGTTTAAAATATAAGTGTGGGAAAAGTTACTCCAGGCCCTTTGGCACAAATCACCCCAACCCCTCCATTCTGGACAGAAATGCATCATCCAGCAGTTTTGAGCTAGCATCATGCTAGCTGTACAGACTCGTAGTGGAGTTTACCAAAGCACCAAAACGTGTTTTCAAACGTGTCTAAATGTGGCAAACGTGTCTTTTTAGACACAACAATCTAAAAAAACCTTGATCATAGAAATTTTAATTTGAAAGGCAAAAGTTAATTTTTTTTTTACTTAAATGTGCTTATCTTTCATGCAACGAGTCTCTTTTCTGCAAGATGAGTAAAATGGTTGACTCTTCAAAAATGTGTGCTCACATGACCAATTTCTTCTGTGATTCCCAAGAAACAGGGGGTGGCACAACTTCTCCCCCGGCACAAACCAGCCCACTCGCCTCTACATATACTCATCATGTACATACATATCACTATTAGTCTATATATAGTTTACTTATAGTTTACAGATACGTATATATTTTATTATACAGATGTTCATATTTTATATTTCTAGCTTGTATAGTGTATATTCTATACTGTACTGTTGGTATAGTATTTTATTCTATTCTGTTGTTTTCTTCATTTCTGCTGCTCTTAACTTTGTTCTGTCCACTTTCTGCCATGACAAAAGGAATTTCCCACTTGTGGGACTAATAAAGGTTTTATCTTATCTTGTCTTTATACCGACCTGCATTCCGTCATGATCTGGCAACCCGTTAAAGGGAACTAAAGAGGGGAAGCCGGCCGTGACTTTACTGACTGACTGTGTTTACAGTAGGAGATGTGATTTTTCAGTGTCCCGCTCCTTTAAAGTGAAAGAACAGAAAGGAGAACGTGATGATCGGAGACAGTAGATGTTATTATGTGGATATTTTTCTCTGTGCTCCTGTGCTCCAGATCTACATGGCGTGTCAGTCGATGCTGATTGTGCTGGTGGGGGCGGTGCCGGAGCTCCAGGTGGAGCCGGTGACGGACAGCGGCGGCGGAGACCTGACCCAGAGCGTCACCTTCACTGAGGACTTCAGCTCCATCGTCACGGAGGTGAAAACTGGCAACCTGGCAACCCAAACTCAGTCGATCGTCCCGCAGGCTGAAATGCAGCAAACGAAACAGCTTTGGTTTATCAGTTCTGATCAATAACACACATTCTCTCTCTTTTTTCTTTCTTTCTGTGTCTCTCCCTCTATTTCTCCCTCTGTCGCTCTCTTTCTCACCCTCTATATATATGTCTGTCTTTTATCCTCCGTCCACATCTCTCTCCCTATCTCCCTTTTCTTCTCTCTCTCTCTCTCTATCTGTATCTCTCTCTCTCTTTCAGAGGAATGTTTTTGTTGGTTAAGACACACAGTGACCTACGTATGAATCATTCAAGCAGAACAAAGAGCCTCTAACTGAAGTCCTGCCTGTTTTGCAGTGGTATCTGGTGAAGCAGCAGGCGTATAAGGTGAGTCTGGCCGGGTCGCTGTTCTTCGCCGGAGTTCTGATCGGGAATGTGCTGTTCGGGCCGCTGTCGGATAAAATCGGGAGGAAGCCCGTCTTTCTGACCGGTACGCCTCCGTCAGCTCCGTCACAACCATCACCTCCATCACCTCCATCACCTCCATCACCACTATCATCTCCATTACCTCCATCACCACTATCACCTCCATCACCACTATCAACTCCATCACCTCCATCACCACTATCATCTCCATTACCTCCATCACCACTATCATCTCCATTACCTCCATCACCACTATCACCTCCATCACCACTATCAACTCCATCACCTCCATCACCACTATCACCTCCATCACCTCCATCACCACTATCACCTCCATCACCACTATCACCTCCATCACCACTATCACCTCCATCACCTCCATCACCACTATCATCTCCATCACCTCCATCACCACTATCATCTCCATCACCTCCATCACCACTA
>JBBPCX010000001.1:39588085-39624398 GCA_037974365.1 Hydrocynus forskahlii
ACTGTTTTACACCGGTTATATTTACTGAAATCAGAGTTTACTGATACACTCTGAGTTCTGAGGGTAAACACCGGTTCGAGACTTTTTTACACCATTTATAATTACTGAAATCAGAGTTTACTGATACACTCTGAGTTCTGAGGGTAAACACCGGTTCGAGACTTTTTTACACCATTTATAATTACTGAAATCAGAGTTTACTGATACACTCTGCTTATACTCATGTTAGATAACTTCAAAATTCCTCAAGTTCATGTTAGATAAAATAACTACAGACAACAAGTGACTGAGGATATTATCAGCTATTTGTCACCTCTGGATAAGGTTGAAGTTGTGCAATAAACACGCAATGCATCCGGCAGGGCTGACGACAAACTGTGCATGGCAGTAGATGGGCTGGGGTGTCTATCTAAACACCAGGAATGTGGAGGTCTGGGTGGACTGAGAAAACAGTCACTGTTTAAGCAGTTAGTTAAGGAATACATTGTAAAGGCAGTCAGTCTGGAGCATTCACAATCAGCAGATGATGCCCCGAATAAGCCTGCAGGTGCATTTGTGTTAGACATGACTCTCCGTGGGCCGTGGACAGCCCACATAGCCTGGCTTTCGACCCACACGCTGGCGCTCACCTGTAAGCAGCGCTCTTGGGCCAACACGGCCACTTAATCAGTGCTGCCCCTCAGGTGGACGGAGACGGTTGCCATGGCAGAGCCAGAGTGCGCTCCATCATCGCTATTCAACGCACACCTGCTGATTATTGAACCTCAACCTTAACGTCCCCTGTCAATACTACCTCGGATGAGTCGTGTCTCACTCTGGCCCACCATTGCTATGCACGGCCCGCAGCAGAGTGCCCAGGCAATCAAGAGTCAGCCAGAGGCCCTGTCTCCCCCATTAGCAGGTGAGCTTCACCCACTTGAGATGCAGGAGCACGTCCCGCAGTCTGTCAGCCCACAAACATAATGAAACATCACGAGGACGAGGGCTGATGAACGATGAGGCTTCTGTCATGGCACAATTAGAAAGCCCTGATCTCTCATCCAGCGATGGCGTCACCCCCCCATTAATACTGCAGCAAAGCAAAATGCAAACAATCTCATCTTAATAATGAAAATTCATAATGTATATATAAATAAATAAAAATGATTGATTCAAAATATGAATTGATTTGATCGGAAATTAGGTATGGCCTGCATGGCAAATTTACAGGCTTCAAATGTTAGTTTTAGCTTACAAAACTGGAGCTATACCTGCTCTCAAAAAATCACACAAAAAATACATACATTTTATAATTATCCATCATTTAAGCATTTTTGTTAATGCAGTTCAAGATTGCAGTCCATTAGGTGGTGACAACATATTGTAAGCTCAGCCTAGCTGCTTACGCACAGGACGTGGCTATAGAAGCTCAGATTGTAGCCTTTTTCAAATACAGCTTTAATCACAAAGAAACTATTTATTTCTTATTTTTATTTCTTAAATTATCATTTAATGTACCATCCTAGGGATTCAAACTTGTTTTAGTTATTTGTTTTCATCTATTTTGCCTAGTTTCCCATTTTTATGGGAAGCAGCAGTGCAGGCCGGCAAGTTGTAGGTTGTGCTGAGCTCAGTTATAGATGACATACAGAGAGAGGTGAGTGCTAGGTTGTGAAGTTTCTGGAGCTATAACCCTGTCTGAACACATGGAGGACCATTATGGAACTAGAAGCCTCTTCCACTGCCAGAACACCCCATCAGCTTTGAGGCTCAGAGCTGTGAGCTCCTAGTTTCAGACATTGCTAATACCAGAGACTGTTAATGAGATAAGTATCACAAATTTTGTGGCTCAAAAAAAGATGTCCAGACAGTTTCCAGATACTAAATATACAATCAAATACCAACTTAGCTTAAGGTACCTTTTCAAAATCGCAAGTCTCTGAGCAGCTCATGCTTAGTAACGTTTCATAACAATGTAGCACCATAAATAAACAAATAACTAGGATAGTCAATAAGGGTGGCCGTGCCTCTGGTCAAATAACCTGCGCTACACTCGCATGGAGGGTGTCAGTCACACAGACTGACAGGTCCTGTTTGTGTGTTCGTTCTCTGGAGTCACAGTAGAGGAACCGTCCTCAAGGTTCAATTCAAGAACTCTGCAGGTGCAGGCTTCAAGGCCCAAATAATAAAATCTGCAGTGAAGACTCTCTGACACACTCCTAGCCTCAGTGGCTGTAGAGACGCAAAGCCTCCTGAAGACTGTACACACTGATTTCACAGCTCATTACACTTCCTGCTTAATGATGCTGTTCTGCCCCCGATTCGGCGAGTGTCCGCCTTCAGAGATGGACCTTTAACCCTTACTAGTCTCGAGCTACTACTGTCACGATGCTATACATTAGATTTACATTGTACTTATATAATTACATATGTAGCCAAACATAATTAACTTCATTTACACTCACACTGATGAGCCACTTCATTAGTAACACCTACTTTGTATCTACACTCATGGCCCACTGCTGACCACAGGGGTGCAATTTACAATGACCTGTAGGCCAGTGATCATCAACCCTGGTTCTGGTGACCTACCTTCCTGAGGTGCAGCTGGTGGCCTAGTGGTCAGGGAGTTGCCCCTGTCAGTGTTGTGCATGAACGCGTTCAATGAACAGCATTCATTGAACACGTTCCTATTTTTCGTGAACGCTGAACTGAACAAGTCGTTTTACAAATTATGAACGTAACTGTGAGTAATGTTCACTCTCGCGAGACTAAACGCAGTTTACGGCTCCCAAAGAAGAGGCGGTTCTTTCGGCTCTCAAATGGCTCTTAATTTATTATCAACAGTAGCCTCATATTTTAGCATAACTTGGCAAATATGAATGCTTTGTGTGTTGATAAAAAAGTGGGTAGCGGCTCTCACTCGCTGGGAGTCGGCTCTTCTGATTCACTACAAAGAATCGGCTCTTCTGATTCACTACAAAGAATCGGCTCTTAGTAGCAGGCTAGCACAAGAGCACGCCTCGGCAGAAATACACATGGGAAATAAGCTTATAAATGGAAGGTATTTATGTTTAGTACAGCTAAATACTGTATGTTTGAGTTTTAGAGCTGTACATTTTCACTAGTTTGATATGGTTTTAAAAAAAGCCAATGGCTGTTTATTATCAGTGTGAACTGGCACAACACGGTGTAGCTGTTCTTCGGAAGCATCAAAAGTATTTAAAATAATTTTGGGCAACGATTAAAACATTTAAATGCATTGTTGTACGCAAAATTTAAAAATTAATTCAAAAGTTGTATGGCGCATTTTAATTTTAAAGTACTGCTGTGATGAAAGGTATGACTAAAACCTCCAATACCCATAATCCTGTGACGGGGAGTAGTGCCTTATGGGGAAAAGCCAAGGCTAGTGATGTGTATTTGGGAGTGAGCATGTGAGAGCAGGCTGTTTCAGAATTACATTAAAGAGTTTATTTGGACCAAGTAAAGTCGTACCAGTGAGTGTCTGACAAATAAGGAGCTTATTAACAGCAATGTTTTCTTCAACACAGTTGCACAGACGTAGTTAAAATATTTCTATCTCAACTTAAACAGTAATCTAGTTAAAGCAAAACAAGTTACTCTCTGAGTCCAGAACATGGGGAGCAGAATCATTATAGCAGCTGCCCCGTTAGTGTAATGATCAGGCGTCCCAATATAATATGGACAAAAGTAATGGGACGCCTGACCCCCCAAAAATCAGCCGAGACTTAGCTGCGTGCTCCACACACTCACGAGCCCAAAAAGCAACGAACTTTCAAAATAAAAGGACTTTTAAAAACCTGCGTTAATGTGCGTTGAAATTTAAAACAACCATTTTCAAATTATAGGTTGAATAAGCGAGAAAAACTGCTCTATTCATGGAGCCGCCGTGCTTGATAGTTTAGAGCGCTGGTCGAACTCTGATTGGTCGAGAGGAGACGTGTTATTGCGGTTTTGGAAAGAACTGCAGTTTACAATCCTTTTTACAGCGATTTGGCATGAAACGTTGAGAGAGCAGCGAGTAGGTCCAATACACAGCAGAATGACATGGCAAGCTCGTATTTTTTATTTTTAATACATTTTTTCTAAGAGGGGCAGCTTGAGTCAAATAGGGCAGGCGGGTAGTTGCCTGGGCAACCGTATCCCTGCCCTGTGCACGTCTCTGTTGATACCAGTATTGATTCTGTTACTTCTTGTGCATGTTTAAAGGAGTCGTTAAGCTGGGACAGGGCTACGGCCTAAAAATACCTCCTGGTTTTATGAATAACTCCTGATCTCTTTTACAATAAAAATGTGACAGTCATGTTGAGAGCAACACTCCGCACGTCTCAACCTTGACAAACCAAAATCTGAAACTCTTCCGGTACAAACAAAATTAGAGTTGACCAGTAGGGTAATACAGGCTGCATGTTGTTGATACAATGTTGTCTTTCCCTATTGCAGTTAGCTTAGCGAGTGTTGTGTGTTTATTTGGTGGAAAGGTTGTTTTAGTGTCATAATATAGCACTTACGTAAATGTCTATCCAGGTTAACAGTACTTTACCATGGAATATTTGTGAAAACCATGCATATTGTAATTTTGTTATGCTATAACTTAACTGTACAGCATATTAAGTATTCCTTAGAGGTTTCCAGGGCAAAAAGCTTCGAAACTGGCTAAGAAACATTAACATCTTATACAGAGCCCTCTAGTGTTGAAATTGTTTCAGTGCAGTGGTTAAGAGAATCAGCAATACGTGTTTCTGAAGTGAAAGGTGCATGGCTTACGAAGAAAATTTATATGATGCTGTTCCTCATTTATAATGATTCCATTTGTTCTTATCTGAAACAAAAGGATTTTGTTTAAATTACTAAACCTAGTACTAGGCCTGACCTAATTCAATATCCCCTGTGTGCATATACAGTACAGTTGTATGCAACAGACTGAGCTCTCCGTCAATTTTTTTTTTACTTTAAAAATAAAGATAAGTTAATCAGTTAATGAATGTAGGTCATAATAAAATAAGAAATGCCCATATGTTTTTTCAATATTTTAGATTCAGCAAATAGGCATTGTGTGTTAAAATGTATAGGAGTATGCCCATCGAGGATGCATACATTATTACTTAAAATCTCACAAATGACACATTTGATGAGACTTCCGCAGATGACTGTACCATTAACAAAAGAAACACAGTGAAACTCAATGTCAGATCAAAATATAAATCCACATAGACTTTTTATTCATTCTATATAATTATACCCCACTTAAGTTGAGAAGTTCACAAATAATGGCAATCAAATACATTTTTGTTGCAGGTATCAGAATGTTTTGGAGATACAAACTCATAGAAAATAGCATAACTTTCCTGATGCTGACAGTCAAAATGGAAAACAAAGTTTGTGCCACATTCCAGTGTTCTACAGTCTTTAATTCTGAACAGATGATTCATTTTTTAACAAATAAATCTAGATATATACTACAGAAAAAAAAAAAAAATGAAAATATGTACAATATCAGTGAAGAAGTATAGTACAGGTCATATATGAAAGGACACTTACCATGTTAAAATAGTATTTTGGGAAGCTTCAATTAAGCTATTTGTAACAGTACAGTAATGTTGAGTAGTACAGATAAATAAAACAAATATATTCCTTTTATACAGAAAGTGTTTGTGTTTCAACATCAACGCACAAAGAACAAGAGTAACACAAAATAAGAACATGAACTGACATCTTTAATCCTCAGCTGAAAACTGCCTGCTGGGTGTGTGTGTATGTATGTATGTTTTAGAGCATTTGTTTATTTTATACCTCTGATACTCAAGCATTAATTAATAGAATCATTGGGGGAAAAAAGGAGGGGGGTATACAAATGGAAATTCAAACAATGGTACAGAAAGACACCTCTACATAAGAACATACTTATACACACGCGCACACAAAAGTAACTGAACGGCTTTCAAGTTTCCAGGAAGTGCTTCTAGGTAGTTGGAAAAAAACTGACAAAACAACAGAAATTAATTTGTGAATCGAAAGAAGGAACAATCAATTTATTTACCTCACACCAGTATGTATCTCCATGAATCTGCCTGTGTGTTTACACTTGCAGTAGAATGTATGTGCTCCACCAAGTGAAGCACATTCAGAATCTCATACTAAACATTTAATCACTTCCATTTAATCTATAGGACCATACGTGCTACTCATAAAAGAACTACGATATCACAAAAAAAAAAGGACAGACAAATGTGTGTTTTCAAATCCTTAATGGAAATAACAGTCCTTGTGCTTGTGGTCAACAAAGGACAGAACAGACTAAGAAGAGAAATGTGGAATTTAAAGAGAAAGCAATTGGAATTTTGACATTTTCTTCATGAATAAATGATCAAAAGCTCAGCATATGGGGAAAATGGCATGAGTGTAAAAAGAGCCTTAGACATTTGACTCTCCCAGACATGCAGATCATTGTAAGAGACAGAATATCACTTTGAACAGATGCTTTAATTGTCAACATGATGTAAAATGCTAACTGTTGTTTCATCTCACCTTTTCTGACTGTTTATGTATCAGGCAAGACTGAAAGGTCAATCGTTGGTATATCGAAATCACAACTTGAAAGAGTGCAGCTTTCAAACTTCAAGACGCAATTTTTGGTTTAGCATACAGCATACAAGACAACATTGTATTAATACATTTTTTATATCACTGAGCTTGTGACCACAGGTTTATTTTGCCCTACTCACTCATACCTAACATCAGGAGTGAAAAATACTTTTATTCAATTTAATAATTGAGCAGTTTGATTCTATACATGTATTTTTAAACAATTGTCTTGCAAGAGTAAAAAGATGCTTACATTTTTATTTAAAAATTTTATTATCCTTGCACAAGGAGGAAGTGGTGTAGTTATGTAAGCATCTTTTAACTGAGTAAGATTTTAACACAATACCCATCCTTTTTCATTTAAGTACTGTTTCTCTGTACTATTTCCCCCAATACTGGGTGTGAGTATTGGTGGAAAAAGAGTAAAAAGATGCTTACATTTTTATTTACTCCCTACAGTTCTGCATCACTGCAAAAATGAAATGGGCCATAACTACACCACTTCCTCCTTGTGCAAGGATCGGCACTGCCCATCAGTCACCACACCCTGCTCAGTGTTTGCTGAAAAGGGGGCTCTTTTGGTACTTAAATGTGTATAAAAAGACTTGACTGTTATGTTAAAAATGACTTTTTTTTCATATTTGAGTATGTCTAAATGTTGATACTATTTGACTTTTCACTGTAATATATTTTGTCTCTGTACTTCCACTTTTAACTGAGTAAGATTTTAACACAATACCCATCCTTTTTCATTTAAGTACTGTTTCTCTGTACTATTTCCACCAATACTGGGTGTGGTTCTGGTAATTAGCCTGGTAAATGAAAAGTAACAAGTGATGGTATATTCACATGTACTCTTTGAGATTAAAGTGCAATAACGTAAGGAATGTTGAGCAAAAAAGCAGCACTGATATGTAGCCCACATCATGAAACTAAGCAAAGTCTATGCTGTATTGATGACCTTCTGTGAACTTAAATATGATGACTACCCTAATCTTCTTACAAAAAACACTTTATGGTTCTGCGTAACGCTTTTCATTGATCTACTGTAATGATCTTACAAAGGACCAGTCATATGAAAAGAAAAATGGTACCATTGTTTGAACCATCAATATACCACTGTGTGTGGTTAATATTGCCATGAGGAGTTTGTTGTAAAACTAGACACCTATAGTTAACTAAATGTTGAGTTTTTATGGCACAAAAATATACTCACATAAAGATAAGAAAAAGATGGAAAACAATAGGAAACAGAGCAGAAAGCACTTAATAATGATGGTCTTGGCACTGGCAACTGTCCCATGAACAGAAGATGAAGCAATGGATGGAAAAGATGACAGACTTCACTCTTCGCAAAGTCTCTGGACATAATTTGTTCCCCTTGACAAACACACACAAACACAAAACAAAACTGCACCTCCATGCATGGTTTCTTGGACAGCCCTTACCTTGCCAGGAACAACAGGAGCTTCTGCCATGATCTAAGGTGTGCAGATAGGAAGGAGTGGACCAACACAAAGGCTAGTAAAACCAGTATGGGAAAAGGAAAATCATCGAGAGGGATAAGTAGTAAACTTTGATGCTGGCCCCATACCTCCCAATTAAAAACCTGAGAAATTCAAACTTTTAGTCGGAGGTAGAGTGCTGAGCGCACTCTGGGTTGGTTGAAAGAGCTGTGTTTAGAGGTGGAGAAGGAGGCAGAAGGAGGGGGATGAAGCTAGTGGTTGTCATTGTTGGTGATCATGTCTTCGGCTCGACAGTGCGTTTCCAAGGCTTTCGTGGTGTACATGTCCTGAGGCAGGTCAGACTTGCGTCTCAACATTGGCCAGTCCTTCCGCTGATCCCTCTGCACCTAGACACGCATAAAAAAGACATGTAACTAATCGACAGTTTTGGTGTCTCCAGTGCTTGCTTTTTCATGCTTGACACTGAAACCCACCTTTTGTCTACAGATATGTGCATACTACTAAATTCTTTTTTTGGAATTTATTGTTCTATATCTTGATTTTGAATATCACACACACTAAGGTACATCACATCTTTTGAGAAAAGCAAAAGACCATGGTAAACAGAAATTAGTAAAAATGTTGCCAAATACAAACAAGCCTCCATTAAGTAACCAGTCAACATTCAAAACTACATACCATTTCTATATTATAATATTTTTGGCAATTACATTACTTAATAACTATATAAGGTACACTTGTACTATCTTTGCCTATAAGACAAATGAAAGAAACACAGATAAAGCATTTATTGGAAGCAGACTTTGCTAACAGAGTGATCCAAAGATTATGTCAAGTCTTTGGGCTGCGTGTGAGAGTTGAGCGTTGTTAGTGAATTTTAGTTTACTCTCATTATTAGCTGCAGGCGCTCAGTAAACCCTACTAAACAAGTGAGACTGGACACAGCTCCATATAAAAGACCTAGGGCTGGGCGATATGGCCTATAATCTATATTGCGGTATAATCTGAAGCATGTGCGGTAAGGATATATATTGCAATATATTATTTTCTTCTGTATATATATGTCAGAATGACTGTTTCTGAACATACTCACATACCTGATACATTTCAGCAGAATAAACACACTTCAAAAAAGCATGAAATGCAATTTTAAGAACATTTATTGTTCAAAACTTATTTTTAAAAATTACTAAACTTTTCAAGTAATTAAGATGTGTAACTTTGTCATACAGTTTGGGCATTTCAGTTTGGCTAAAGTGTTTGCGGCTAGGTACCTCGTAACGTGGATCGAGTCTTAAGTCTCATGTTCTGAAAGCTGCTTTTCTCCACTGTAAGAAATGGCACCATGTCCTTACACAGGTACACGGTAATGGCATTTGTAATATCAATCCACTGCCGATTCTTTTTGTCATATGGAGTGCCTTTAGAAAATGCTTGTAAAATATCAGTCTGCTGGTGTGTAAGGCCACCTTTTTCCATTCCACTTGACTGACTAGGCGCTTGTGGAGGGTGCAGTTTTTGGCTTTCTTCATATTCCTAACCGTGCTTCGTTTTGAGGTGATAAAACAAATGACTTGTATTCCCTCTCTTCATTATTAGGCCTCGTCCAAACGGAAGTATGAACGCACTCTGAATATCAAAGGCGTTTTTGTAGAGTTTTGTATCTGCGCTTGATTGACTTCAGTGAGGCATTACACTGGGCTCATCTGACACTTTAACCCCATTCTGCAGCCCAATGTGTAGTTTCGTATGTTCACCTGTGGGGGCAGTAATTATTCTCTCCAGACTGTTTACATGTTGGCCATCTTGATTTGTAGTTCTACACTGAAAGCATTGTAATTCTATATTGAAAAAGTTTTATTGTTTGTTAAAACTTACAATCGATATTAATGTTTTAAAAATCCTCCTGATGCGGCGCCGTAGGAAGGAGAGGATTTCGGCAGAAGTTTGACGCCTCATGAACGCGCAGCTGACCGAGCGCTGGGGCTGAATGCCCATGTGGACGCTGTGATTCACTCCAATGAACAGAAAAATGGTCGGCGCTCAGTCCGCGCTTACCTGATGCCATGAACGCCTGAAAAACGCCTGATTCAGATGCCCGTGTGGACGAGGTCTTACTATCGCCCGGCACACTTTGCAGATTATATTTTTCTGCTCAACATCCGACTCCTTAAACCCAAACCAGGTCCATATGACCGACGTCGCAACGGTCTTCTTTACGAGCACCTCCTCCTCCCCCCCGTGTAAGCTCCATGCTTGCAGCCGCTGCCATGCTTTCGACCAACACAGGCGCAGCTTGATGCGCTATACCGCTGGCCAAATTCATATTGTTTCTACCGTATACCGTTTATACCGCCCACCCCTAAAAAGACCTTTAATTATAATAAGACCTTTACTGAAGATCTTCATGCTTCAAAGGTGGCAACAAAATGATGGTTAATGTATAGTTTAACCATGATTAGTATTCTAGCTAAACAACCAAAGTAGTGTGTTTTAAAGAAAGGTGTTCTGAAGGTGACTACATTTTTGTTATTTGAAGCCAAATCTGCAAATCTGCACATGACCACAGCAAAACTGACAGGCAAAGTAACATGTAAGTATTAAAGCTGGCAGTCAGGCTAAAGTTTCTTGAGATGGGTCATCAGCGAGTCAACATGTGACTCAAGTGAAACGCACGTCCCATCTCTGAAGACACCTAAAATAATGATGACAGCTACCTCTGAAGAGAAGGTAGAAAGCTCAGTAAGTAAATATTAATATGTAGTAACAAACTGACTCTCAGGAAAAGCTTATGGATGTCTATATCGAAAGCTTTTTTTCCCCAAAATCATCTTTCTGGTCTCTAAATTCTGGTGCTATTTTTTAATCAGACAGAGAACATATTAAAGCCTAGTTTCCAGGGCCTAGTAGCATTACACTTTAGACAGTCACTGATGGACAAAACACACAGTTACCTGAATGGCTCCCTCCTCAACAGTCTTTTTTAACATCTGAATATCTTCTATCAATGGCCCATCAGTCTCCATTTCTACAGGGCTATTTAGGCCAGAGGAATCAATATACATAAGGAACTATAGCAAAAGGAGAAGAAGAAAAAGGAAACAGAAAAATGAATGTTACAGAGAGGGTGAGTTTCAAGGAAAAAGGAAGATGAATAAAAATGTATCAAATTAAATAGATAAAGCAGAGTTTGAGAGTTTTGGTTATAGAAATGAATTTGCTTATTACATTAGTAAGTACATTTAAGAATGTTTTAGAGAAGTGTATATACGGTAAATGTCCTGAATAAAATATGTCTTAGTTGTGTGGACAGGCAATACTACAGTAACGCTCGCATTGTCATGTTGGAAGCCTTTGATATCCCTGAATAGAGCAAAAAGCTTTGATCCAGATTGCTCACAGTGCACAGGAGCACATGACAAAGAATACATGCAAACATTACGTTAAGTATTAAAAGACCAGGAAAGAACAAGAACCAGTTCCATCTGAGAACCAGTTCCAAATTGTTCAATATTGAATTGATAATGGCATTGCTGTCAATAAAATCTCATCATTCCCATCCCTAATTTTGTGAGATGGTTACATTAACACAGGTAGTTATAGATTTCCCCTTTATACCTCCAGCCATGGCATGGATTTGTAAAATTCTCAGTGCACATCATTTAATTTAATGAAGTATTGATGGAGGCAAACTGAGTATTTGATGGTAACTACAAGCAATGCTGGGCTTCCACAAGGAGAGATCAGGAAATAGTGAACCAAACACATGAAATAATGATTTTATGCATCAGTCTCAATTAATGATTCTACTAATTATCTGTATTTTTCTAAAATTAGTTTTTGGAACACAAAGAGCTCATATATAACAAGCTTGATGTATTTTAAGCTAAAGTTTAGCCTTAAAGAACAAATGTACACATTCAAACAGAAAGTCACACCTGTGGGTTTGATTTGGCAAGGTTCTCAATCTTAATCCAGGCGTCTTCCCGTTCATTTAATTTTGCTCTCTCTCTGTAACATAGGAAAACAAACCACTGCAATGATTACCCCCTTAAACCACTACACTAACTAATATAAAACACATGAGTTATGTAGTCAGGAGAGTGAGAAACTAATATTCAGGCCCACATAAGACTAAAGAGTAAATAATACAAAAAAAGATTTACATTACTTGAAACAGTTCAGAGGATTGTCAAAATAAAAGAAAGCCAAGTCTGATATGATGACAGTCTACACTTACTTATTTTTTTCAGCTCTGAACTGCTGTGTGCAGTCATCAAAGAGCTTCTGGTTCATCTCCATGAAAAGCTTCAGTGCATTGTAAATCAAGCCATGGATGGTCCTGTACAGGGCAGAGGGTAGAAGCTAGGATTTGCCTGCTTTGGTCCAAATGATTTTTAATCATTTGGCTAACAAGGTGGTTAGGACCATGTATCTTTCTAACAAATCTGTCCAAAATCAAGCAAAGTTTGGTGATTTCCTTGATCAAACAAACCTGATTCAACTCCCCTGCGAATTGCCAGGTTTAGTTAGAGTCTTTGCAACAGGGAACTACCAAACTGTGCTGGACACACCCTGAATATGTCCTAAATGGTACAACTCAATGTCATTAATGCAGGGCATTCAAATCCATTAAACTGCTATAAAGTCTAGTATTGGAATTTAAAGAATTGAAATGGCTATGAGGGAAGACAGCTTTACTTGTTCCAGTGTGTCTTTGAGTTGCGGTACAGAGCTGGGAACATAATGGGTAAGATTTTGGCAGCATTGTCACTGATGAGGCTCATTATATACTCATTGTTCCAGTAGTAAAGGGCTCTTTCTGCCACCTGCAATGCAATACAGGAATTCTCATCAGGCTCATTTCTAATACATCAAATTCAATTTCATGTGTCTGCTGTTCATATTCTGAATGGCTTATATGGATACAAATTTATGTAGGCTTAACTCACTTGGAAGTGTGGGCTGGACACACACTTGGCCAGCTGTCTGAACAGAGGTTCCATCACTTTAACAAACTCAGATGGTTCAATCACATCCAGAATCTCCTCAAGCTCATTAAGGAACATCACCTCCTTTGGGCTGTGAGTCTTTGGCCAGTACTTCAGGAGGGCTATCACCACCTGTCAATAAGAAATTTAAGATCAAACTTTTTATACAGCCTTACTTACAGTGTCATCTGTATCTTTTGTTATGTGTTTTAATTAAATGATGGATCAGACACAGAGATGTTTTTATTATTTTTATGTGTACATTTTAAAAAAATGAAATTTGGCAAAATTGCAGTGATATTCGGAAAATGCATCGAGAGTTACCTGGTCACTGGTGTTAAAAACTTAAGCCAAAGGTCAAAAGACTTACTGGTTCAGTGAGTGTGCTGTCCTTCTCCAGAAATTGTACCACACAATATGCCAACTACAAAAAGTAAAGAAAAGGGTGACATTCATTTGGCTGGGTTGACAGTTAACAGAAAAAATCCTGACACAAACATGGGGCAGATGGAGCCAATAGCATGCTGTGTCTGTTTGGCTTGCTGCCAAATAAAGCTGTTAGACTAGAACATGAGGTGAATTAGTTTGATCTCAGAACAAGGGACCACTGTATCTCAAAGTATATGGTGCATGCAGAGGTCTGTGTCTCGCCCGTGGTCCGGGGGGTCTCATACTGGGGCGGACCATGAAGTTGAGGGGTGGGGCGGGGCATGCAGTATAAAGTTACTCAAATTAGGTACTCTTTTGCGCTGTGAAGACTGAAAAATGCCGTGCATTTGCATTCTACTTAGGTCAATGCGTACTTGCGTACCACTTATATCAACCCCTGATTATAAGCTTGAGATTCTGTGACCAACAACTGCTCCAGGATAATTACTGTCAAAACAATCTGAAAGATGTGTAGAGCTCAATGCATCATTGATGGTACACTACTCACAAAAAGTTAAAAGGTGAAATTTATGGAAAACATAAAAAGTTCACACTACAGTGATTTCATGAAAGTAGGGCATTTAAGTAGAAGCATGCAGTGGTGATTCTCAAACAATTTATTGAAACAAAAGCCAACAACTGTGGTGAGTATACCAAAACAAAAAATGTCAATGTCTCAATAACGTGTCATGTGCCCTTGAGCATCAATTACAGCTCGACAACGATGTCTCTTGCTGTTCACAAGTCAACTTATTGGCTGCTGCGGCATGGCATCCCACTCTTCTTGAAGGGCGGCCCTCAGGTTATTGAGGTTCTGGGGGTACAGAGTTACGAGCCTCTACACAGCGACTCAGATGAACCCATAGTTTTTCAAGAAGATTCAGGTCTGGAGAAAGTGCAGGCCACTCCATCTGACGTACCCCAGTCTCCAGCAGCCGTTCCCTAATGATGCGACCTCGATGAGCTGGAGCATTGTCGTCAGTGAAGATGAAATTAGGCCGGTGTTGTTCATGCAGGGGCACAATGACTGGATTAATGATATTATTCAGGTGGTATGGGCTTGTCACTGTACCATTCATAAAGTGTAGGGCAGTTCTGGATTGACTAGACACACCTACCCACACTGTAACACCACCACCACCAAAGGCTCGTCTGGTAACAACAGTGGCTGATGCATAGCGCTCTCCTTGACGTCTCCAACATCGTTGGCGGCCATGATTACTGCTCAACGTGAATCAACTTTCATCAGAGAACAGCACTGAGGCCCACTGGTCCCTCGTCCAGCGTAAATGCTCCCTTGATGATGCCTGTGCCTGGTGGTGTGGGCAGGTACCCTTGCAGGTTGTCTAAACCACGCTGATGTAAACGGTTTTGAATGCTCTGACCTGACACTTGGGTGCCACTCACCTCCCTTAAATGCGCCTGGAGTTGAGTGGCATTCATCATCCTGTCCCACAGGGCACTCTTCACAGTGAAGCGGTCATCAGTGTGGGATATGGCCAAAGGACGTTCACTTCTATGCCTTTCTGTAACTCTCTGTATCTTTGCTGCAACCTGCTGATGACACTCTGTGACTCTCTAAAATCAGTGGCCACTTCCATCTGAGAACATTCTGTTTGAAGCCTTGCTGTTGATCAATTTATCTTGATCTCATGATGTCAGAATGTGAACAGCATGATGAGGAGGACGGTTTAAATACTAATTCTGATTGAACCAGAGAATAGCAAGTTGTGTAAAAAGTACTGAAACACTGAACAGTTGGACATGTGCATTCAAACTTTGAGGGAAGGTCACATCGAATTCACCTGTAAAGGTTATAGTGCATTTTAGGTTCATCATGACATTTCACCCAAAGGCCGAATATCTCTGACTTTTTGTGAGTAGTGTATATGCTAACTGCTGTTTGGAAAGGAGGATACCCACCTGTGGGTGGTAAACACTAAGTGACTTGACTTTGTGTAAAGGCAATAAAACCTTCAGAAGGAAAATCTTGTGCTCTTCTTTTAATGGTAAGGCAAAACCATTGATTATACTGTTGAAACAAAAGAAATACATATTGATTTTGAGGTCATTACTTTTGCATTAGCCTGTCACTTTTAAATCATATTGCATAAATTTTTACCTTCCGAGAATCTCCAGTAGTTCAGCTATTCCATTGTGGTGCTCTGTTTCATAAATGAACCTGTAAAACATATACAAATGTAGCAAGGCCACCCATTCAAATCCAAAATCTATAAACAAAAAATACACACAAACACACATACATGTCATCCATCGCAGCACACTAACCTATAAAATACGTTATTGATTTGCTTCCTAATGTATGCCCTCAGTCCCAGAAACTTCCCATATATGCGGTGCAGAGTGGTCTTCAGGAAATCTCTCTCTCGAGGGTCTTCACTGTCAAATAGCTCTAGAAGCTGTGGTTCAATTTAAACCCAATCCACATTATACAACAATTACCACTACTGTATCAAACAGATACTTAAAACCTTTTACATTCTGGCAATATCTTACCTGCAAGACAAATTTCTGGTCGATGTATTTCTTTGCAACATTTGGCTGAAAGTCTGGTGATTCTAAAAACCTTAGAAAGAATTCATAGACAAGCTAAAAGGGAGAGAAAGGAAAAAAGAGCTGAACTGGCATGTTGTTTGTAGAATTCCAACTAAATTCCAGCTAAATCCTGTAAAAGCTCAAATGAGTGTCAAGTGGTTCTATGCAACTGTGTAAAGTAGCTTCTACGAAAATTCTGATTAATTGGACTGATCATTTGATGTCTAATTCCGACATTTAACTAAATGTTCTGCTAAAAGTTGCTTTTAATGAAAATAGAAGAGGCAGTACAAATTTTACTGAAAATAAATTACTAAGAAACTATTTTAATGCCAGGCTGAACTGAAGGACCAAGACAGGCTTAAATATCGTTTAATGTCTAAGGTGAAAATAGTTATTACTGTGCTATTTATTACTGTAGTATCCAACAACAAGACTTAGCAGTTAAACAAGGAGCATAAAAAGATGCTGTCACCCCATTCACACTGTGGATCGGCAGACTACTGAACCGCTTTTTCGGTCTCACCATTAGTTTCTGTATTCACTGCATCTGTGTCTCTGTATTTGTCACCACTGCTACCCTGAATTGTCAGTTTTTCATTTCAGTCTGCATTTGTGTGTGCCTGAAGTTTGTTGTCAGTTTGTTACTCTTGTAGGTATCTGGTTTTGTGCTCTTACGGTTAGTTTTGTAAATCATTATGCACTTGTGCATCCTTTTGTCTTCCCTTGTCCACACTATGACAATATCTGACTCTGATTTTACTTAGTTACAGGCATTTGTCATATGAATCTGAGAAAACACATTAAAACCAACAAAAGAGTGATTTTATCTGCTCAGCATTAGTCTGGCTACCAGATTCTGACAATGTGCTTAGGTACTACTAAATTAAACTACAGGTTGGAGACATACCTGTAGATGTGGCCAAGCCGCTTCTAGTGTGGGCTCATCCTCCTCAGGGTCAAACTCTGCTCCAGTGGGGTTGGACGAAGGAGGTAATGTTCTGAACATATTCACAGCAAACTGGAGTGGCCAAAATATTACCATTATCCATGAGTAGGAATAAAGCAACTTCACATTATTAAAACTGAAGCTACTAACAAGTTTCATAACAAATTCGAATAATTAAGAAGTAAACCATAATATTACATAGAGCTAAGGGGCTGGATTGTGTTCAAATGTTTTATTCATATGACTATATTACTGTGAGGATTTGTTCCCGGTGGCCATCAATAGTCACATATAATGAATACATCTGTGTCTGTGTATTATTTTGGATTTTAATGAGTGAATGTGATTAAAACCAACAACAGACTCACAACTGCTAATTAACACAATATCTCTATTAGCTTTAGCACATTTTGCAGCTTAGCATTAACACATTTTGCAGCTTAGCATCACTACATTTTGCACCTTTTATCATGTGTGCAAAGGACATCAAAGTGTGTCTGTTTCCAAAAAAGATGCGAAAAGTAGAAAAGTTAATAGAAATAATAAATAATACAATCAGGCATGAACATGCCACACAACACAGCACGCAGTGTGAACAATGTGAAATTCTTTCTCTGCATTTAACCCATTCAACAAGTGAAGCAGAGGGCTGCCACCAACGAGGGGCGCCTGGGGAGCAGTGTGTGGGGATGGTACATTGCTCAAGGGTACCTTAGTGACGACATTAGCAGTGTTGGGATTCGAACCCACAGCCTTCTGATTGCAGGAGCAATGCCCTAACTACTGGGCCACCAAGCTGCCCTGTTGGATGCTTCACAGACTTACAGTAAACAATTATGGTTTCTCAAAACTATTGCAGTGTAATGATGCATTCTGTATTATTACATAAGGCTAACATTCTTGTGTAGTGTGTAGTATTCAAATTACTGATGAAAGGCTAAAAATGATGAAAGACAGAAGTTTGCTAAAGTTCAGGTAGCCCTGGTGAAACTACATTTTAAATTCAATACACTAGACTGATATCAGATCAACTTCAGAATTTAACAATTTGGAATAAGTATTTAATGTGTTTTTTCCCCATGTGTTAAATGCAGCTAGGAAATAGCCATTGTGAGTTTACACTTCCAAAAAATAGGCTTCATGTAGAGGTTGTGTTTACTTGACTGAAATGTGCATGTCAGTTCCACATGTATTAACTATATTAAACTAACATGATCTTTTGGTAATTGGGATAATTCAATATGTTTGAAGTACACAGTGTAGCATGTGCTGCAAGAAAGATTCTGTGTGTAAAAAGTGGTGGCATAGCACAGAAATGACTTTTTCCACAGTAATGTGATTGCAGTGCAACCACACATGCACCTTCGGTATTTCATTCTTACCCCTCAAATCATGCAAACAGCACACCACAAAACTACTCATAAACCGACCGATAAAGCTGATAAATGCCGGCATTTATTGAAACAAAACGGTCTCCATAAGCTGGAAAGCAGGGCTATTGTCCTAAGACAAGACTTCAAAGCAGGTCCAGCTCAGATGAAGGGGGCTGAATAAAGTGGGGAGGAATCAGGACTTCATCCATCCACTTTCATCCTGTGTAACTCACCATGTGGACCACCTCTGGGTAGATGGGCTCAGTGATAACGTTGCAATTGTGGGTGATGTACTCAACCATTTCGCTCAGTGCTGCCCTCTTCACTTCTTTCCATTTCAGGTCACTTAGGGGATCGCAGACAAAGTCAAAAAGCACACAGCATTGCCTCAGCTTCTGGATGAACAGCTTCTCCTGCTCAGTTGGAGATACATCTGAGGAAGGAGAGAGAGGTCAGAGAACCAATAAATCACAGAAAAGCTACATTAGTAAAATATCTGACTGGTGTGTCTGGGTAAACCTCCACTGGCAAAATCATGGAGTGAACAGTAACGTGATAGTCCTGCAACTGAACATTCTAAACACTGATGGAAGGTGACAGGTGAATTACCAGATAAAAAATGATTTGACTGGTTTTGAGCTCTGCCACTAGTCAGGGCCAGGATTATAAAGTAAAGTGGCCCCTTTAGTCACATGTGAACAGTATAAATTATTTATCTGCATTAAGCCCATTCACAGAGTGAAGCAGTGGGCAGCCAGTGATGCGGCTCAAGCACCTCAGTGGTGCCACTGGCAGTCCTGGGATTTGAACCCACGACCTGGTGTTTAATCTTGAAACTAAAAGGTTCATGCGCAACACTTATAACCTAGTGCTATTAAACTACTAGACTTGTTTTGTTTGATATTTATGGCCCGAACCAAAGGCCTAGCTCACATAATTCGTTTGTCACTGCATATTATTCTCTCAAAGTTCATACATGCCCATCTCAAAGCAAGCAAGCAACAAACTGGCAAGCAACAAACCTGCTAAATTTATAATACCTTAGTTAATATAAATTTATTTAGAGGGAAAAACACCTCAATGATGCAATTTGCACAAAATGTGGTGGCCAGAGGTAGAGTAACAACTAGAGTCCTGAGCGAAATAGTGTGGTGGATGAACACAAACGCGGTGTAAACACGAGAGAGTAGGTAGACCACGCACTTTAGTCTAAGAATGCCCTCATCACAAGAGAGATTCCCACCGGTAATCCACATTCTCACTCTCTCTCTCTCACACACACACACACACACACACACACACACAAAGACTGAGGGACAGAAACCGGAGTATTCATGGTCCTGAAGAGTTGAGCTGAGTTGGTTTGGGCATGAAGACTCAATGACTGAGCAACTCCTTCCTTCCTCTTCCTAGTTTATATACCATGTGACACGCTTCAATTCTGGGTCCTTGTGCGCATCACGTGACCGGTGTGCGTGACTGTATCCCCCCTCCAGGACCATCACAAGACGGACCTGGCTGGGAGGATGCCTGACAACAGTTGTCTTAAATCAAGCTGGAATCCAGGATGAACTGGCTTGGGACCCAAGATCACTCCTTTGGACTATAGCCATCCCAGTCGACTACGTGCCACGGCCTGTACAGTACTAGTCGAGGATCCACCGCACAGTGTAGGCAGACACCTAACTAACCCGGGGTTACCATAGGTTAGTAGTCAACAGGCTTGAGTTGAGAGGTGGAATACCGGGTGGATGTGGAGAGAGGCAGGCAGCTGGGGTAGGTAGGTTACAGGGTTGATGTGGTGGGTGATCCGGTAAGGACCAATGTATCAAGAGGTTTGTGGGATGTGCTGGCTGGAAAGCCATACGTTGGAACATGGAACAATCATCCCGGGGTGTGCTTGGTGGTGGTGCTGCCTGCCATAGCGTTGGGCCTTGTTCGCACGGGCCTAGTTCTAGAGCCGCAGACACCTGCAGGCCAACTGTTAGGCTGACGGTAAGTCAGCCTCTGGTTCTTTATTGTCAAACCTCAGAGGCTGGAAACTGTAGCATACCTCAAAAGGACTGAGCCCAGGAGCTGAGGAGGTGCTGTGGGAGAGCTCAGCCCGAATGATGGCGGGCCCAGGAGTGCTGCCGATCAGCGATGAAGCAACTCAGGAAGTGCTCTAGTTGGTTGGTCCGCTCTGTCTGACCGTTCGTCTGGGGATGGTATCCAAAGGAGAGCCTGCAGGATACATCGAACAGGCGGCAGAAGGCCTTCCAAAACCTGGCGGTGAACTGAGGCCCTCCGTCTGAGACGATGTCCTTGGGGAACCCATGCAAGCGGACTACATGCTCTAAAATCAGCTCGTCAGTTGTTTTGGTTGAGGGGCGTCTGGTGAGGGCCACCAGATGGACAGACATTGGAGAAACGACCGACAGTGGTCAAGATGGAACAGTGGTCAGGTGCGAGGCCATGTGCCATCTCTGCCTGGTGCCATCACTTCCCCTAATAAGTGATACATATTGAGACATTCAGTTACATCACTTCCTGTTTTGCTGCCGTTGCCGCTCTGCATTTCAGCGTTGCTTTGGTGCATTTGTATTCTGTTCTAATCACTAATTATAAAATACTAGTGAGTTAACTTGATGTTTTTGACAGTTATTAAACTATCTTCATCGGTCTACAGCATCATCAGCCCACAGATGAGAGACTACTTGTCCAATAAACGGTAAGTTTCAGTATGGAGTATTGTGAACGCCTTCTCTGCATGGAGGCCAGCATGTTTAGTTCAGTCCCTCTCTCCATCACTAGCACTAGTGAGAAGTTTACTTGTGTGAAATGTTCGTTAGTTATGTATCTAACGGAGAAGATTTCAGAATTAGAGGAGCGCATCCGGATTTTAAATAGGGATAGGAGACGAGAGTCAGGTGTGTTGCTAGCTAGTCCAGGTGCCATAGGGGAAGATAGCTTACTCTGGACTCCAGCTGTAGAGCCCCCGCAGCAGGGCAATTGGGTGATGAATCGGCGACATAGTCACAGAGCTCTCCCTCACAGGAGAGCTTCACCACACAAGAACCTCTATCCTCCTCCTGTTCACGTGTCAAACAGGCTTGCCCCACTCAGTGAAGCACCAGCTGAGAAGCCTGTTCAAAGTGCTCTGATTATAGGTGATTCAGTTCTTCGACATGTGAAATTAGCTTCTCCTTCAGGGGGTCCAACACCAGCTACTGTTAGGTGTATACCGGGTGCCAGGGCGCCGGACATTGTCGGGTGCCTGAAGCTGCTAACTAGCCATAGGTATGAGAGGGTAGTGTTTCGTGTAGGGGTTAAGTCTGCGGCAGCCCCAGGCTAGCATTAAAGAGGTGTGCAGATTAGCCCAGACTATGTCCGATGCCGTAATATGCTCTGGCCCAATCCCAATATGGCGTGGCCCTAAAGCTTACAACAGACTTTGGGCGCTGAATTGCTGGATGCCCAAGTGGTGCTCAGAAAACAATGGGGGATTTACCGACTATTGGTCCATGGTCCAGATTTCAGCTGTTTTCTAGCAAATTTAGCAGTATACTGCAATAAAAATTATAATTACTGGTGATTTTAATATTCACTTTGAAAATGAACAGGATCCTCTAAAATCTGCGTTTACTTCAATTCTAGATACAGCTGGCCTCACCAAACATGTAACAGGTTCTACTCACTGCTGTGGTCACAGGCTTGACTTAATCTTGACTCTTTGTGTTAATGTGGATAACATTGCTATTCTTCCTCAGTCCACAGTAATCTCAGATCATTACCTCATTACATATGAACTTCATCTTAATCATAATATAAGCACATCCCTCTGCCTTCGTATTAGTCATACAATTACATCTTCCACAGCTCATCATTTTATTGAAAACCGGAGTACTCACTGTCCTGAAGAGTTGAGCTGTATTGGTTTGGACATGAAGACTCAATGACTGAGCAACTCCTTCCAACCTCTTCCTGCTTTATATACCATGTGACATGCTTCACTTCCAGATCCTCGTTTGAGTCACGTGACCGGTGTGCGGGACATTTTTGAAAACAAGCTGGAACAGGGCTGTGCCTAGTGATCTAGGAATCACAGCCACAGTCAAAGAATTCTGGGAAGTGTTGTGCAAATCTCATATTTGCTAGCTAAGGAATAAAAGATTTTGTTCAAAGATACTTTCTTTCACACATCATTTGGCAAAAAAGGATATCTCTAACCTCTTTGCTGTGTTCTTCCCTTGTTATTATTAATCTTGTGCAGCTTCATAGAAAAAAACAACTAGGGACTATTGGCTTAACTGGTGTAAGTCAGTGTACCGAGCTGCAGTTTGACCAGCTGCAGTAGAAATAACCTGTGGAGCAGCACCAGGCCGGCAAGACATTTAGTATATACATGGTGCATGCACAGGAATATACTAAGAATAAGTATTGGCAGCCAAATGTTGTCCTACTATACAGTATATGTACAGTTTGTGTAGGTATTAGTATGTAATTCTTAATATAACAAATTATACTGCACTTTAAGGACAGTTTTATGTTAGAAAAAAATATAATTTTACATGCAACATAAATACTAATACTATATGCCCGACACTTCTGAATTGTCCTTTATTGACTAATTAACGCAAATGAAGTGAGGCATATGCATATGAAATCCAAGGCAAACATAGAGGCAGTAGATTATGAAGGTAGTTTTTCATTTAAAACCGAAATATTTTTACGTTTACGGCATTTAGGCACATGCTCTTATCCAGACGTACATCAGTGCTTAAGTAGTCTATGTCTGTTTTTATACCTGTAAAGCTACACTAGGATCAACACCTGCTTTTAACCAAGTTATGCCAGCCAAGTTACACACCTTAACAAGCCCTGAACTAATAACTGATCAGAATCTTGATGCCTTATGCCTTACAAAAAACAAGACTGTGCCATATATAGAAGTCAAACATTAAACAAATAACCGATAAACAGATAACTGAGTTTTTGTCCTTTGAAACTCTGTTCCTTAATATAACTAATCTAAATACAAACAAGATCTCTCTCTCTCTCTCTCTCATTACTGTCTACAGGCCACCAGGGCTGTGTACAGAGTTCTTGAAAGATGTCATGAAATCTCAGTGTCACCTGTTTGTTTTATAATTGGATATAACAGTGGTGCAGGAATGCTGTACTACATGGAAAGGACTGGTGTGTGCCTATTGTGTGAATAAACTGTAGCCATCTGTTGCATCTAGAAAAACAAACTTCCATGAAGGGATGCACTTGGCAAGCGATGTTGTTCAGAGGTTCTTTAATGGGCTTTGAGGACCCTAATATGTGCCAGGAAACACATACACACACACACACACACACACACACACACACATGCACACAGCTCCATGGACTGATGTTGCTTGCGCCAAATTCTGATCTTCCCATCAGCATAAAGCAAAAGGAACCTAGATTCATTCGACACACCAGAATTTTTTTCTATTCTTAAACACTTTTACAATTGTGATGCTCTTGTACACCCTGGAGATAATCCTTCTTGTTCCTCATTGACAAATACATTGTAGGTGTGGAAAAGCGATATTAGATAGGTGTGAAAGATATAGTGTTGATGGCACATGAGAAAACATGGAGAGTAATAAAGGAAAGAGTTCAGATTTTCTTTCAGATGTTATTAAAAGCTGTCTTCTCTTTTCACCTCTTCTCTTAAGCAATAAGAATTTCTTAGATCAGCCTTCCCTGTCAGATAAACAATATTATAACTATATGCCAAATGTTATGACTGTCATCAAATAAATTAAAACTTACTTTTAATCATTCAACCAGACATCATTGTATGTACATGAAAAAACAGAAAACATTTAGCAATTTTAATATTTTGTGCTACTGATATTATTCACAAAAATAATTGCTGACAGAATAAAGCCTTGCAAATCCATTTTTTAAACATAATTTGAAAGTAACAAAAGTGGTTCAGAATAATTTGGGAAAATATCTTTTTACATTAATATCCATTATTTGTTACAAATGTTTTTCCTCTCCTATAGTTATAATTTTAAGATATGTGCTTTTATTTCAACAGTGACAAAACATACTTTGGCAAATATTAAAATTTCAGTTTCAGTGTCCTGTGGTTTTTTTTTTCTTCCATGTACAGATCTTTGGATAGTTCTATTCATTTTCCCTTAATGCATGGATTAAAGAAAAAAATATATTTGACTGAAATTTGTATTTATTTTTTAAACCAAATGCTCTGTGTCGCAGGCCCATACCACCTCGGCCATGCATACAATTTTTAATGCTGTGTTGTCCATTATCCCCTAAGCCCTGAGTTGAGATACCACACAAAAGCACACACCTGCCATCTTTTTGCACTATGAACGAAACAGCTTGAAGCTCCCAAGCACGCTGTTTCCCCATGTCTCTCTCTCTGCCTCTCTCCCTCTCCTCTTGCACCAGACACGCACCCACAGTCCTTTGCACACACCAGTGCTCTCTTTACACTACAGATGCCTTTCTTACACTTTTTAAATCGTTTTTTTCCTTCGGCTCTGCATCAATCACATTATCAACCTTTAGTGCACTCAGTTTATGGAAATCCGTCATCCATCATTTCAGGAAGTGTGATTTGCCTTCTCTTGAGAGAACTTCCATTTATTCTCAAGATAATTCATATTTTCCTTCTGCTTTTCTCTGAGTCTACAGGTGGTTGAAATACACCAGAAACTGTAAACTTGTGCCTTTGCAATTCTATTTAGGCAGCTTGTGGATGATGTAATGTAAACAGCAGGTCATAGATGATCACCCTCAATACTAGAACCAGCTGAGATGAAAACCTGATGTGGCATGTTATGATAATATTTAGAACAACAACGTTAAATTCAGATGTGATATGTTTGGTTGCAGCCTGTCTGTTTGCATGATTTTCACTTCCACAAGCTGTTTAACGACAGCTAGTCACTGGTGGTTGCATTTTTTTTTTTTTTTTGGTAAAACTTTGAAATGGTTGCTGATGAATAGCACAGAATGGCAATATCCATTTGGGAGATACTGAAACTGAGAGGTCTAAAGCCAGCATCCTATGCTCAGTCACAAACATCACTCATTTTGCCCATTCCAAATGAACTCAAATGCCCAAAAACCTGATCTGTCTGATGATTTGCAGGAATGTATAATTTGTGTAAAAGTAAAGGCTATGCCTAATAAAGTAGCAACTCTGTGTAACTGACTAAAAGGTGACATATGAAAAAAAAAACATTGAAACAATAAATCATGGAAATTTGTCGTTAAAGAGTTCTTTAAAATGATCACTCGAGTCCAGGTCATTGCTCATGTCCATCAAAGTCTAAATAAAGTCTGCCTTTTTCCTCTGTGCTCCTAAAAAGAGAACTGTAAAACTGTCTTTTTTTGGTCCTCCCATCTCCTAGCACTTTACCTGTAATACTTGGCCAGTCGTTAACACCAACCATCAGGCAGCAAAACCTGCTACAATCCTTAAAACAATTCTCCCTGTTAAGCTTTGCAGCAGCATGGAGACTCATTTCACACCCTCACCCACCAGGCAGACGTGCGTTCTCTATTTCTCCTCCAGAATGAGTAAAAAAAAAAAAAAAACAGCAAGAGTGGATCGCCTACCTCTGAAGTGCATTAGGGCCACTGGCTGGAAAGGCCCGTTCGAATTAGGTACGTCTACAACCATCCTGTTTCCTGCTTTATTGCATGTCAACATGTATACTCGACTGTGAAAAGGCAATCCACTTAAGGCAAGGAACCAGCCTCCATTTTAGCACAAAAGCCAAGCAGAAAATGAAGCTCCCTGCTGCTAGAGGGAACTGGCTAGCCAGTGATGTCAGCAGGGAATTTGAGGCCATTGGTCCACTGTAGCTAGGAAGGGTGTTGTCAGCATATTAAATGTAAAACTGCAGTGCCATTGGCCAAGAAAAAAAAGAGGAGGGCTCAGCAGCTCTTCTGGTCCCTTCTGCACTCATTTATAGCTGCCAGGCTCTGTCGCCCTTTTCTGAAGGCAGGAAACTCATGACCATTTCAGTACTATTATTATCCCTCCTTTCACATCTCTAAATGATTAAATAATTTATATAAATAATTTACATCATTTTTGATTCATAGTAAATTACTTTTCCTAATGTAAAGTGGACGAACTGGGTATATACCTTTTTAATACAATTTTGGCTGATTTATGAAACATAATAAATATCAACATTTCACACACATTTTTTGGTTGTATTGAATGGTATTGAGAGCACTGTAATATGCAATTCTGTAATCTTCAAGAAACTTCGTCTGCTTTAGAGCCATAACCACTACCTCCAAACCACTATTGATGTTACTAGTAAATTACTTAGCAGTAAGTTATTTATCCATTGTATTTATACCCCAGAATTTTGTGTATATAGCACTTCTTCTAAATGCCCAAGTATTTTTCAGAGTATTTCTGTTGTTTTTATTTTACTTTTAATTTTATTAATATTGTTATTGTCTCTGTGTCTATTTATCTGAGCAGTTGTAACATAAGCAGTTTCCTCCAGGATCAATAAAGTTTTCTGATTCTGATAACTGAACATAATATTTGTAGGACTGTGAGAACCACTGATAGATCACATGATATGGCTGGAGGGAAACACATTTTCCACCATAACTAATATTTCCCACCATGGGGGCTTTGAACAAGACTGTGGTCAAATGCGGCAGATAGATAATAGACTACAGTCCCACAATTGAATTAGATACATATTAGGGAGGAAAGTTTTTTTTTTTTAAACCAGGAACCTACAAATATTTTTTTTTCTACATAAAAGTGTAATCACATAATATGCAACCATGCAAGACAGATCTTGAAAATTTTATTATTCCTAATTAGAAATTAGTGAAGTTAAATGTTTTTATTTCACACCGTCATCGAAGAACCACTTTAGTTTCCTAAAGAACTATTTAGTGGCTGGTTCTTTAGAGGTGTAAGTGAGAGGTGTGAAGTTAAAGAAACATTTAAAAGTTCAAAGGACCTTCACGTAACGTAAATGTTATAAGAAGACCCCTCAGATATTCCCAGAATCTTAACATAATGTCAAGGGTTCTTCTCACTCCCTTTCCAAACATAGAAAGTTTTTTTTTTCTTTTATTTTTTTTTTAATCCTTGTAGTATCGTTTTAGGAGTGTACACCCTAAATGGTTCTCCAAGAGTTCTTTAGTAAAAGCAGTATATAACTGTGAATTGCAAAAGAATCATTTGAATGCCTAAATGGTTAAGTTGTTCTTCAGAGAGATGAGAGGTTAAAAGGCAAAAATAATAGCACCTATTGAGGAAAGACCTGAGATGTATGAGGTATGAAGTGTGAGAGTGCTAGCTAAAGTGGTGAGATATCCATAGTTATTGCTAAGGTGTTGTTAAGTGATCATTAACGTATCATGGGTTGTTTCTAAGGTATTGCTAAGTAGTTGCTAAGACAACCCAGGTGGTTGCTAACATAATGCTGTATGAAGTGTTTTGATGTAATGTTAGAACAAAGAGATCCTAAACTTTTTGGCTAAATAGGTAAATGCATTTGGTTCAAGAGGGGGAGCAAACACCTTCTGTGAACGTTTCACTTAACATGGAAAGCCAAAAGTTCTCCTGTTTGAGAAGTGTCGAGTTCTCCTGTTTGAGATGTGTTTTTCCTCATTCCTGGGTTTTCTTTTGGTGTTTTGTTTTTGTGTTAAATAAAGTATTGTTACTTACAATTACATCCTGTCTTCGTACCTCATCCATACATCCATACCTCACCCCTGGTCAATGTAACACCCTAGTAGTATTTTTGTCTCAAAGTTATATCACACACTAACAATGCTACTGGAAAAATCAGATAGCCTTCTTAAACTGAAGGTCCCCCTAATGATCTCCCCAACAATATGTCCAATGCAGCTGCATGTTCTGTAGTGACATGTTGATACCCTGCAAGAGGTGACGCAGTGTGTGTCCTAACACCTTTCTATTGTAACCAGCATTAACACTGTGACCAACTTGTGCTCCAGCAGCTCTTATGAGGGATTGGAACTGATGAGTTAGCCTTCACTCCCCACACACATCAGTGAGCCTTGGAGACCAATGACCCTGTTGATAGTTCACCAGTTGACCAGAACACACCAATTTAGAGTATAATAAGACAGCATTAGAATAATATTCTACATGACAGTTTTTCACTTATGGTAACAAATAGATTTTATCACCATAGTCTCTAAACTGGTTTCACTTATAGGGGAAAATATCATAATTTTCCACCTGTGTTTGAAGAATTATTGTATTAATAGAAAACCTGGAAAGAACTTTAGCTAAACCATGTTATGTAAGTGTAAAAATGAAGTAAAGACTGCAACATGGAGGCACCATCAGATAAGGCTAAGATACTTAACCTAAGGCAATAACCTCAAAAACAGTAACAAAGAGCAACACAAAGATTAAGGATAGATGATGACTGGAGGTCCTATAAATAAATACTTTGTTTTTTATTATGCTCCCCATCATAGGTGTGTAAACATTATGAAACAAATTCACACATCCCTCTACACATATCTCTCACTTATTTGCTCTCTGTTTATGCATCCACTCTTAAAGCCAACTAGAAAAAAAAGCTTAATAAGCGTAGTTCTTCATTTTATGGTAATTAAAATGCAAAAATCTTGTTTTCCTGTCATCTTTTATCATAATGCTATGACTTTGATTATGCCTGCCCCAAAACCAGGTTCTAAATTGTGATTACATCACTATACACAAGCAGAAGGTTAACCTGCCTTTCTCCCTTCACTTTGACCCATCCTTGTACTAAAGCACTATGTTCAGATCCATCTTTCAGCGTGTTTTACTCTGCAATAAAACAAACAAACAAAGCACTTACTCTTATCTGCATGCCTTCCTTACTTTTCCTTAACCTGACTTTTCTTTGACAGTAGTTGTTTAGTTGTATTTAGCTGGCAGTAACTTGGTGGAGCAGCGGACCTTGATTTAAGTATAGCTTTACAGGTTTGAAAAACAGATGTAGACTATTTCAGCACTGATGAACGTCACTCTGGACAAGCGGTCAGCTAATTGACTTAAATGTAAATGTAAATAATGGGCACACATTTCATGTGGAAGTGCTAGATTGAGCTAGACTTTTAATTACTGGAAAATTATTTATAGATATAATGACTTAATCTTGTAAATAATCTTGACAATCCTAGTAATGATTCTTGTCATAAGAACTGTATTGCACTAACCAATTAAATATTAGTAAGACTATATATTCACTTTCAAAGATATTTTAAATGGTCACTGCTGGTTAAAACTGTTTGCCAAGGTAAGAAAATGCAGTTCATGTTGGTGATTTGGTGTCACTATTTGAAATAAAAGCGCTGAAGCATGATAGTGTTTAAACAACATAAAAATGTACCATTTGCTTTTCAGCCCATAGGGTCCAAATACGGAAACTTAAAAAGTAAAAAAATCCATTGATTTGTGATGAATCCATCGTTATTGTGATGCCATGAAAACCAATGTATTTACGTAAATTCACCTATTTGGTCCACGGCAGTTTGACTCCAGTTTATTCCTGCTAACGTTTTACCAAGACTTTTTGAAAGACGCATAATGCATGGTAGCCTAAAAGTAAAGGAAAAACATTCTAGAGGATAAAGATAAGTTGTAAACTTGTCACATTTTCAAAACAAATCTGTAAAATGTCAAAATAAATCCGTTTCTGATTCAGAAAACCACACAAAGTTCATAAGTGAACCTAAGATACAAAATAAGATGCAAAACAAATGTAAGAAATGATCCACTGTAAGTATTTTGTTTAAACACTTTTTTTGATGAACTTACAACCCAAGGGTCGATATTGGTTGTTTTCTACAAGATTTTAAATCCTGATACTACTAATACTATACAGCAACATGTACTTGTCCATATTTATAGATAACAGTGCATAATACAGCTTACTTAATCACACAGGGTTACTTAACAAGGCAGTTCAGTTTGAGGTGTGTATGATTACTTAAACATGCAGTTTACACAGTGCTTCCATTATTTCCATTACTTGTTAACCACAATCAAACATAGACATAGAATATTACTAGACTGACCATAGACATAGAATATTACTAGACTGACCAAAGACATAGAATATTACTAGACTGACCAAAGACATAGAATATTTTTAGACTGACCACAGATGTAGAATATGTCTAGACTGACCACAGACGTAGAATATTACTAGACTGACCGTAGACATAGAATGTTACTAGACTGACCGTAGACGTAGAATATTATTGGACGTAGTGTAGTGTAGTAGGAACGGCAGCCTCGGGTTGAGCGTGTCTGCACATTATGAGAGGTCATTTTTTTGTTGTACTTTTATTTTAATCTCTCTTGGTTTTGAGAGACGATTGCCATTGGCAACTGTAATGAATCTGGAGCCCTGTGTTATGCATGAAAAGAGAAGGGGTTATGTTCACCTTTGCCGACACTGTCATGGCTGAGGATCAATCTGCAGGGTGTACTCTAACCGTACTGAATCCATGTGCTGTCATTTATTTACATCAGCAGGTGCAATATCTGCCTGTTTGTACAGAAAGTGTGGCCTTGTGCAACTTTGGGATCCCCAAATGGTGCATCTTAATCCTATTTCAATTTGGGTGAAGTGCATGCATAATTGTAACGCTCAAGCTATAATCCTATAGATTATATAATCTAAACTATAATCCTGTGTTCTATAGTTTCGGATTAATGGCTTCTAGAAGTTACTGCAATATTGTTTTATTGTTATTTACTGGAAAACTGTTATCCATATTGTCTAAAGATGCACAAAAGGCAGCATGAATTATTGAGGTGTGGCTTGTAAACCTTGTGATATAGTATGTGAGGCATAACAACATGTGCAAGCTAACAGTAATTAAGAGACAGTACAAAAGGTAGACATGCTTGTAAGAACCACAAAATCTAGTTTAATCTAAGTCTTCTTAGACATAACTAAAAAGAGTCATGTAGATTTTGTAATTTGCAGAGTACAGATAAAAAACGTGGTGTGTTTTTTATGGTGTGTTTTCCAGGCAAGATTGTGGATAGTATATCAGAGAAATTGAGCACAAACATTCTCTGGCATCCGCTGCACCGTGAATTATGTATCATGCTATCTCCTGAACATCCTGAATGTGTGGGCCATTAATTCTGAATGAGAGTCCACATTAGCTCAGCATATAAAGGTTACTGTGTAATGTGTGCTTGTTGACCATTCTTCTTTGCTGGAAACCATTCTTCTTTGCTCGCACTAGCCAAAACTTGACTTTCCTTACGAGTCACTGCTTGTTTTGAACAACCACAGATACAGAATACCTGAATACAGGCTTGTGGTCATGTAATTATTTTCCCCATTGACAATGTCTCCTACCTGGCTTTGCTTTTGTGAACAGGAGAGAAAAGGGAGTTGGTGCCTCCCCATATCTGCTTCAAAGAACAAAGAAAGCTGTTTATTCTCTCTGTTTTCCTTTGAATGTAGGAAACACTTTGTCCAATAAACTGTGAATATACACAAAATATTGTTGTTTCTGATCAGCGGAGATATCATCTGACTTCATGTCTGGTATACTGCTCATGGTAATATTAATTTAAAATGAATTATAAAATGGTATGTTACAGTGCTTCAAAGCTCTTGTTGCCCCGTGTTCTGCTCTATACACCTAACTCAGCCCACAGAGAGCTGGCATGATGGACAAAGTGCAAAAATTTTTAAACCCCTTTAAAGGAACTGGAAAATTGGGAATATATATATGTATGTGTGTGTGTGTAAATACTTTCTACAGGCAATTTTTCCTGTTTTCTGACATTTTACTATATTGTTTATAGGACTTTATAAATGTATTTTCCTACTGTTAAGGCCTTGGCCACTGCGATAAAAATGAAAACTGTCTTGAAAAGTGGCTCCTGAAGGACCAAGGTTTTCTCAAGACAGCAGTGGATTAAAAAATCCTGTGCGTGTACCTTTAAAAGCCGGCAGCTTGTGCAGCTCTCTGTTGCTGCTGATGAAAAAGCAAGAAGCACTCAGCCTCCTCTCTTTCTTCAGTGTTACCTGGGAGGGAGGCTGCTTCACACGCATCAGTTGGGCAGTGGGGGGCGTACCGCTGCTCCTCTTACTAAAGGCCTATGGAAACAAAAGTCACAGAGAGCAGGTTCCCTTTACAACCTCTATGTTCCTGTGCAAGGAAGCAGCAGATCGCCTTTCGCCCTAATTGTATCAGAGGCCGTAGGCCTGAGGGGGCACGGATAAGGGTCATGTTCCTGCGTGAAGAAGATCGGGTGTTTTTGTAGAGGAGCAATCTGAGCAGACAGGCTTTTGTTAGTGGAATCTGCATGTGCCACTGGACAATACAGCTACTCCTCAACCCTTCAATGCAAATAACTCAATTTAGGCGGCATGAAACTGGAATGTCTTTGAAACCAGGCTTGAACTTTGTTATGAGATTTGAACTCCCAGCCCTTATCCAAAGAAAAGTCAAACAGAACATTTAAACAGATCAACGCAAAGTAAATCATACATCTTTTCTTACACTCAGACCACACATATTTAAATGAAAAAATTATAGGCTTAACATTTCACCAAAAGCATATATAAAAAGTACTTACTAATAGCTTATTTAACTATTATTTATCAGACACTTGAACTACTGCACACATGAAAGGGACATGGCGCTTTCTCCTTTCTTTTTCTTTAAAACAGGATATATATATATATATATATATATATATAGATCGATAGATATAGATATAGATATATTATATGTATATATATACACACACACACATGCATATATACACATATACATAATATATAAAGAATAATATATACATGTATATATAACATGTGTATGTATATATATATATATATATATATATATATATGTAGAGAGAGAGAGAGAGAGATCGATAGATAGATATAGATAGATATAAATATATTATATGTATATATATATATATATATACACACACACACATACATATAGACACATATACATAATATATAAAGAATAATATATACATGTATATATAACGTGTGTATGTATATATATATATATTTATATATAGAGCGTGTGTGTGTATATATATATATGTATATATACACACACACACACACACACACACACACACACACACACACACAAATACAATGACTCTTTGACTAGATACACCACCACAGTTCCATGTGTTAAATTACAGTGGCTTAGTTCTACCAGTCAACAACTATGTTTCTGAATGATTTTTACATTATAGCGCCATACAGTACAATTAATTAAAATATCAGGTTTTACTCAATTAAATTATGAAAATCTGCCTTAAAGTGCAGTATCCTACTACAGTCAAAGTAAGAAAAATGTAGTTTACCTCCTTCTCAGAGTCTCGGTTTTGGTGTTTGTTCCCACTTTTGCCAGATTTCACAGACTTTGATGACTCCTGATTGTACAGGAAAACGTACAAAGAAAGGACTTATCTTCAAGTTATGACACATTCAGAGATACACTGCAATTCAAAAGACAATATAAACAGCATTAAAAAAAAACATTTTTTAATGAATTAATGAACTGAAGTCCTACCTTGTCTTTTCTCGGCTTGTTCGGCATTGTCTTGTTCCGTGCAGCCTGTGATACCCCACCCCTTCAGGCTCTTATCAAATCTGAGACTGCACACGCCAAACTGAGCTGCCTCAGTCCGGATGGCTGTGATTCGTCGACCTCTGTCACGTGCCTTGAAGACGCCCAGTTCTGTCCGGGTACTGAACAGCTCACGATCCAGATGCCTGCTCGGACCTGGACTCTGTAAAGTTGTATAAAATAAAATGGAATTATATAATACATAAATAATATTATTATAAATAAAATAATGTTACATATAAATTAATTGTATAAAATAAACATCGCGGAAAAAATTCAATTGTCCCATTTATTGGTTTGTAAAAGAATGCGACATTATTCTTTCAAATGAGGCAAGTAGATACACAGACAGACCATCATTCAGACAGGTCTAGGTGCAAGTTTATGGGTTATCAGCACACAATGTGCGCTAAATCTGCATCAGTAACGACCGCAACAGATGCCCTGTAGTGAAAAAATGTGGGATTAACCAGCCAACTCCTTAATAAAATGTTCCGCCACATAATTTCAGCAAAGATCATTATGATCCTAATGTTATTTATATATTTAATTTGGCTTTTAGGCCATATAATGCAACCTGTATAGTGAAGAAACAAAGAGCAGCATTCTCCAAAAATTACTTTATGCCGCAGACAACTGCAGTGGCAAGGGTGGGGCGAGTGCCTTCGTTTCAAGGGAGTTATGGGTAATGTAGTATATAAAGCGACAATCGACGTCTATTGAACCCTCCGTTGAACTACATATACCATGATAGCTTTCATCAAATAAAACGAACGGGAGGGGTCGTTGCTCTGTATTGCTACGGTGCAGTGTTGGAGTTGGTGATAGCGGAAGACTTGGTGTATTTCGTCGGTATTTTTCATAGCGGATTGTTCAGCCATGTCTGATGGTGGAGGAAGCGAGGACAGTGGCAGCACGATGGAGGTGTCTGCAGCCGTGCAGACCGTGGCGGACGCGTCGGTGCTGCAGAAGCACATTCGGAAATTGGTTCCTCTGCTGCTGGAAGATGGCGGCGAAGTGCCGGCCTCCCTGGAAACCGCCCTAGAGGAGAAGAGCTCGGTGGAGCAGATGAGAAAATTCCTCGGCGATCCTCAGATTCACACCATTTTAGTCGAGCGCAGCTGTCTGAAAGGTCAGTTTATCTGCTTTGAAGGTGCTCCATTTGTAGGTCAGCTGGTTTGCGTCAATCCACCATAAAACCGTCAGACAATGCCGGATACAAGGCTTCTTCATTGAAGTGTAAGCGTGAAATGTCCATTTGTCATACATGAACACAGCACAGCACGAAATGCTTTCTTTGCATATAACCCATTCACCCAAATGAAGCAGGAACACAGCGCCCGGGGAGCAGTGTGTGGGCACGGTACCTTGGTCCAGGGAACCTCAGGGGTGCCACTAGCAGTCCTGGGGTACGAGCCCACAATCTTCTGATAGCAGGGGCAACTCCCTAACCACTAGGGCACCAGCCACATTTAGCTGCATGGCCGATTTCATGACTGAAATATGACTCCTGGCGTTTTTTTGTCTTACCGCTTATGCTTTTAAATGTTACTGAATAGTTAAAGATGGGTTCCCATGTCTTTATTGCACAATTTTCATCTCAGTTGTAAACTAAGTTGTGGAGCTAATCATCGTAAACACCCTACTCTACTATTTATGAAGCCACATTAAATTAGCCCTTTTTTGATATTCTCACCTTCAGGTCTATTGTTTTTGACATCTTGGTCCCAGCTGTGGGTTAACAAGGGAAAACAAACTGCAGTGCTGTGGACTGAGCATGACACCCCCGATTCAGGCAGTGGATCATGTGGTAACTCATGTTTCTCGTGAGCCAGCAAGGCGTGTCCTCAAGCTCAAGTTAATCACAATAGAGCAGTGAAGACTCTTGCTATCAGCTTTAAACTATCAGGTGATACTTGTTTTTTATTATTTAGACTTAAGTTCTCAGAGTCTGGATCTTTGTGCAGATTGGATTTCATCTGCCCTGCTGATCAGTGTTCATTGCAGAGGTGGGGGATGACTTGGCAAATAACTTGCAGTGATGGGCACGGCAGTTCGTTTAGATGCACTGAATCACTAGAATCAGTTCACTAAAAAGATTTGTTCAAAAGATTTGTTCACCGAATCACCGAAACAATCAGTGCAGGGCGGGAGGAGCCTGCAAGAAATCAGTGTTGACAACTTAGCGACTTTTCAGACCCCCTTGACGACTTTTTTTTTTTTTTCTTCAAAAAAGCGCCTAGCGACTTTTGGACAAACCTTAGCAACTTTCCAAATGTCGCCAGTACTGTCCTGTAAGCGCGAGGTCTTGCTTTC
>JBBPCX010000001.1:39624498-39673798 GCA_037974365.1 Hydrocynus forskahlii
TTTAAGAAAGTCATCATTGTGAATTGTATCACCTCTTGATATGAACAGTAATTACAAATTCTTAATGTCCCCTCAGAGAAGTGATGAAATGGTTTCATGAGGCCAACATTTTGGCTGTTTATATTTTGGCTGTTTATCAGTTATGAATGCATCTGCACTGATGGGTGCAAGAGAGCAAAGGAAACAGTTTTTAGATTAGTATTTAATCTCTCCTTTTCATCCCTTTTATGTTTCTTATTTATGCCTAATTTTATTACAGATATTTTGCATTTAGTTGTAACTTTCTTAGTGCCATGGGAGTGGTTGTCTGAATTGTTTCTATTTACTGTGGTCAGCTTGATTTTTTAACAATATAGCATATCAATATTTTTACTTAATTCTTTGGTTATTTCCAGAGGATGTTGGAGATGAAGGAGAGGAGGAAAGGGAGTGCATTTCTTACACCGTTAGTATTGATGTCCACTATGGAATTAAATCTAACAGGTAACATTCTCTGAATGCCTTTTTTGATGGTCACATTACTGTAATTTGAAGTCTTCTGAAATATTTTCTTTAGGACTGTTAATGGCTGATATTGGGACACATTTGAGGCTGACTTTGGTATGTACTTTTTTTGCTTTTAGCCTGGCTTTAATTAAAAGGACTGGGGTCATTGATGCTGACAAGCCCATTTCAACCCAAGTCAGGGTTCTGACTTTGAGTGAAGATTCTCCTTATGAAACATTGCATTCTTTCATCAGCAATGCTGTGGCTCCCTTCTTTAAATCCTACATCCGTGAGTCTGGTAAAGCTGACAGGTAATGTTTAAACCAATAAACTATATGGAGGCACAGTATTACTGTTTTTTTTTTTTCCCTCAGATTTTGTCGATCTTGTGTATCTGTTACTATGAGTTGTGGTATTTCTCTGTAATTCAGGGATGGTGACAAGATGGCTCCTTCTGTTGAGAAAAAGATTGCAGAGCTTGAGATGGGGCTACTTCATTTGCAGCAGAACATAGAGATTCCAGAGATCAGTCTCCTTATTCATCCCATCATCACAAACATTGCAAAACAGTGCTATGAACGAGGTGAAAAGCCCAAGGTTACTGACTTCGGTGATAAAGTAGAAGACCCCACTTTCCTAAATCAGTTGCAGTCAGGGGTTAATCGTTGGATCAGGGAAATCCAGAAGGTATGAAGGTTTTCCTGAGATCTTTGAAACAAACATTTTGATAAAAGCCTTACTTTACTGTTTTGCGCTCAAAGAACCAAAGTTCTAATATATCTTTTTTAATGCACAATTTCTAATACATGTTTATGTATTAAAACATTTTTTCTTTCATTAAAGGTGACTAAACTGGACAGAGACCCTGCTTCTGGTACAGCACTGCAAGAAATCAGCTTTTGGCTTAACCTGGAACGTGCCCTAAATCGTATTCAAGAGAAAAGGGAGAGTCCAGAGGTCTTGCTTACCTTGGACATTCTTAAGCATGGCAAAAGATTCCATGCCACAGTCAGCTTTGACACAGACACGGGTAGAGTTTAATCACGACGTTCATGTTACTGGGATTTTTTTTTGTTTGTTTGTTTTTTTGTTTGTGTTTTAAGAATACAAAATTCCATGGTTTGTGGTTTCTTTTCAGGTCTGAAACAAGCTGTGGAGACAGTAAATGACTATAACCCTCTAATGAAAGATTTCCCACTCAATGATCTCCTGTCAGCCACTGAGCTGGACAAAATCCGTCAGGCCTTGGTTGCCATCTTTACACACCTTCGCAAGATTCGAAACACCAAATATCCCATTCAGCGTGCCCTGCGTTTGGTTGAGGCTATTTCCCGTGACCTAAGCTCCCAGCTCCTCAAAGTTCTGGGCACCCGCAAGCTCATGCATGTGGCATATGAAGAATTTGAGAAGGTAACAATTGTCCATATAACAAGTTGGGTTTTTTTTTGTGGGGGTGGTGGTGGTGGTATTTTTTTCACTTGGTGTGTGTTAACTTTGCTCTTTCACCAGGTAATGGTGGCTTGCTTTGAGGTATTCCAAACCTGGGAGGATGAATATGAGAAACTTCAGGTACTCCTTAGGGACATTGTAAAGAGGAAAAGAGAGGAGAATCTTAAGATGGTGTGGCGCCTCAGTCCTGCACACCGAAAGCTGCAAGCTCGTTTGGATCACATGAGACGCTTCAGGAGACAGCACGAACAGCTGAGAGCTGTAATTGTTCGTGTACTGAGACCACAGGTACTGCAGTGCATTTTTGCTGGCAGTGCATGCTCTAATTTGCATATTGCGTATCATGGGAAAGTGATGCCCATTAATCCGTTGTTCCCCTTGTGTGTGTCTGTAGGTATCTGCCGTTTCCCAGCATGCGCAGGGTGAAGCAGTGGAGCCGCCTGACATGAAAGTGGCTGAAGTCCTCTTTGATGCTGCTGATGCTAATGCCATTGAAGAAGTGAACTTGGCCTATGAGAATGTTAAAGAAGTGGATGGATTAGACGTCTCAAAGGAGGGTATGGAGGCATGGGAAGCAGCGATGAAGCGCTACGATGAGCGCATTGATCGCGTAGAGACCCGCATCACAGCTCGACTCCGAGACCAACTAGGCACCGCCAAGAATGCCAATGAGATGTTCCGGATTTTCTCCCGCTTCAATGCGCTCTTTGTGCGGCCACACATTCGTGGAGCCATCCGTGAGTACCAGACACAACTTATCCAGCGTGTGAAAGATGACATAGAGTCCTTACATGACAAGTTCAAAGTTCAATATCCTCAGAGCCAGTCTTGCAAGATGAGTCACGTGCGTGACTTGCCCCCAGTCTCTGGCTCAATCATCTGGGCCAAGCAGATCGATCGACAGTTGACTGCTTACATGAAGCGTGTGGAGGATGTTCTGGGGAAAGGATGGGAGAACCATGTGGAAGGTCTGAAGCTCAAGCAAGATGGGGACAGCTTCCGTGCCAAGCTCAACACCCAGGAGATCTTTGATGACTGGGCCCGCAAAGTGCAGCAGCGTAACCTTGGTGTCTCTGGCCGCATCTTCACCATCGAAAGCAGCCGTGCTCGTGGGCGCACAGGAAGTATGCTAAAACTGAAAGTAAACTTTTTGCCTGAGATCATTACTCTTTCCAAGGAGGTTCGTAATCTGAAGTGGCTTAGTTTTCGTGTTCCCTTGGCCATTGTCAACAAAGCACATCAGGCCAACCAGCTTTATCCCTTCGCCATCTCACTCATTGAGAGTGTACGCACTTATGAGCGCACTTGTGAAAAGGTGGAGGAAAGAGTTTCCATTGCACCACTGGTGGCTGGTTTGAAGAAAGAGGTTCAGGCCCTGATCACAGAGGGCATCGCCTTAGTTTGGGAATCATATAAACTTGACCCTTATGTCCAGCGCCTAGCTGAAACTGTTTTCAACTTCCAAGAGAAGGTTGGTTAACTTTTGAAGTTCTTTGTACTGCACTTCCCATTTTCAGTATCCAAATACTTCATTTTTGTGTTACTGTTTATCTGTAGGTGGACGACCTCCTTTTGATTGAAGAGAAAATAGACTTGGAGGTCCGCTCCCTTGAGACTTGCATGTACGATCATAAGACCTTCTCAGAAATCCTCAACCGTGTCCAGAAAGCTGTTGATGACCTGAATCTGCATTCTTATTCCAATCTGCCCATCTGGGTGAACAAACTAGACATAGAAGTAAGTTTTATGTCAGGTTACTTGACAATAGCACAGTCTTTGTCAATAGATATTTTTTTAAATTGCTCATTATTTTTGGTCATTCTGTTTGTCCACAAAGATTGAGCGCATCCTTGGAGTACGTCTCCAGGCTGGTCTTAGGGCTTGGACACAGGTTCTTAGAGGACAGATGGAAGACAAAGCAGATGTAGACATGGATACTGAAGCACCACAAGTCAGCCACAAGCCTGGAGGAGAACCAAAGATCAAAGTGAGCTCAAATGTGAATTATAGTTTCACCAACGTCTGCTATAACTTGTTCACACAAAAACTCACTCACCCTTATTTTTGTCATGTAGAATGTGGTCCATGAACTGAGAATTACAAACCAGGTTATCTACCTGAATCCTCCAATTGAGGACTGCCGTTACAAGCTCTACCAGGAAATGTTTGCCTGGAAAATGGTTGTTCTCTCTCTGCCAAGGATTCAAAGTCAAAGATACCAGGTTAGCTGAAACAAAAAGCCTTTTTTATATGCATGTATACAGGTTTTTTGTATGTCTTTGTTTTCTGCGAAAGTGATGTCTAGCTTTTCAAAATAAACAGGTTGGTGTTCACTATGAATTGTCTGAGGAGGAAAAGTACTACAGGAATGCTCTAACCAGAATGCCTGATGGACCTGCAGCTCTGGAAGAGGCTTACAATGCTGTCAAGGAAAATGTTTCAGAGGTGGAACAGTATGTGAAGGTAATGTTCTTCCTTCGAAACCTATAATTGTAAATGCTGCATAAACCCTGACACAAGCTTAGGTCACATTTTTGCTGTCCTTCAGGTTTGGCTTCAGTACCAGTGTTTGTGGGACATGCAGCCTGAGAACATCTATAACCGCTTGGGCGAAGATCTCAATAAGTGGCAGGCTCTGTTGGTGCAGATCCGCAAGGCTAGAGGAACTTTTGACAATGCTGAAACAAGGAAGGAGTTTGGCCCAGTGATCATAGACTATGGCAAGGTAACGCTATACAAAAGTCATGTAATATGTTTAGTCTTTCTGACTGTTATTACCATATGTGATAATTTCTTCTTTGTGTTTTCTAAAAACTGTATATCCATGTACATATTTAGGTCCAATCAAAAGTGAACCTGAAGTATGATTCCTGGCATAAGGAAGTGCTCAGCAAGTTTGGACAGATGCTAGGCAATAACATGCAGGACTTCCATTCCCAAATCTCCAAGGTGTGTACAGGCATACATTCTCTTTGATGAGCTTGGTTGCAATAACTTATTAATGAGTTTGACTGCAATTTGAATATGTATTTTTATTTTCATTTTTATATCATTCAGTCTCGCCAAGAACTGGAGCAGCATTCAGTGGATACAGCCAGTACTTCTGATGCTGTTACCTTTATAACATATGTTCAAGCTCTCAAACGTAAGATCAAGCAGTTTGAAAAGCAAGTTGATGTAAGTATAACCACACTGCTTTGGTTTAATTTCTGAAGATATATCGCACTGAGTTTGTTATACGTTTTAGCTCTTCCGCAATGGCCAGCGTCTTTTGGAGAAACAGCGTTTTCAGTTCCCTCCCTCTTGGCTATACATTGACAACATAGAAGGGGAGTGGGGGGCCTTCAGTGACATCATGAAACGCAAGGATACCGCTATCCAGCAGCAAGTGGCCAACCTGCAGATGAAAATTGTTCAGGAAGACCGTGCTGTAGAGAACCGCACATCAGATCTGCTCACAGACTGGGAAAAGACCAAGCCAGTGGCTGTATGTTCAGTATGGATTTTGTTGGGATCATTTCAGTTTGTGTTAATACTCTGTTATACACTTTAACCCTTTGTTTGTATAGCTTATTTTTCTCCTCTCTTTTAGGGAAACCTTCGTCCAGAAGAAGCCCTTCAATCTCTCACTATCTATGAAGGGAAGTTTGGGCGACTAAAGGACGACAGAGAAAAGTGTGCTAAGGCCAAGGAAGCACTAGAGTTGACAGACACTGGTCTTCTGAGTGGCAGTGAAGAGAGAGTACAGGTACAATCTGTTACCAGTCTAATGCTGCTTGATCAACTGTTACCAGCCTTTTGGTTTGTAATAGGCACTGAAATGCCCTTTTACCCCCATGTGTACGAATGTGTCCTTGTTTTCTGATTTTACAGGTTGCACTGGAGGAGTTGCAAGATCTGAAGGGTGTGTGGTCCGAGCTATCCAAGGTTTGGGAGCAGATTGATCAGATGAAGGAACAACCATGGGTATCCGTGCAGCCACGCAAAGTAAGCAAGGAATATGCATACTGTCTTTCTTAAAATGAGTAGTGTGAGACTCTTCATGTAGGCTAATGTCATTCATCTTGGTAGCTGCGTCAAAGTTTGGATGCTCTCCTGAACCAGCTAAAGAACTTCCCAGCTCGTCTGCGGCAGTATGCCTCCTATGAATATGTACAGAGGCTGCTCAAAGGCTACTTAAAGGTCAGAATCTACTTTGTTTTTCTGTTGCTTGAATTTGATTGGATGAATAGAAAAAGATTACATTGTAAACAACAGTGAAGCACTGTTGTAAATGTAATGGTTTTTGGGTTTGTAGGTGAATATGCTGGTGATTGAACTGAAGTCAGAGGCTCTGAAGGACAGACATTGGAAGCAACTAATGAAGCGGCTGCATGTGAACTGGGTGCTGTCAGAGCTAACCCTTGGACAGATCTGGGATGTAGACCTGCAGAAAAATGAGATGGTGGTGAAGGATGTGCTGCTGGTGGCCCAAGGAGAGATGGCCCTTGAAGAATTCCTCAAACAGGTCTTGCATTCTTTATGTGGTTGACTGTCCAAAACAAATGTTATATTTTCTCTCTGGAAATAATTTTTTTTTTCTTGCTGTACCTCCCAGATTCGAGAAGTCTGGAACTCATATGAGCTTGACTTGGTCAACTATCAGAATAAATGTCGTCTCATCAGGGGATGGGATGATCTCTTCAACAAAGTCAAGGAACACATTAACAGTGTGTCTGCTATGAAGTTGTCTCCATACTACAAAGTGAGCTTCTTTATCCCAAATTTATTTGAGTTTGGAGTGCACAATTCAACATTGGTTTACACAGTTCAGCATGATCAACACAGTGGCATCTAAACAATATGAAGAAAACCACAGGTAAAAAAAATGGTTTGCATTATTATAAAAAAGGGCAGTGTCTGTGAGTTTGTGGCTAGTCAAGGAGAATGCTTTTAAGGACTGAGGCCACTGAATTATTGAAAATGTGTCCATATCTTCTCAAACAGTCTAATTGAGGAGCGAAGGGAAAAAGTCAAGTATACAAGAGTCATGCAATCGAATGTAAGCTTACTTTAGCGGGAGGTTTGTCATTTATCCAAAACAAAGATCCTTGCATATGCAGCAAGAAAGAATATATCATACAGTCTGCAATGACCTTAAACAACAGTCTTGCTTCGATGACCTAAAAGCAGAGAGAGGGCTTTCATATGCAAGACTAAAACACAATTTTCTGTGTTTTGTAATATCAGTCCAGTATGCCTGAATTTTAGAACAAAACCAAATCCAATGGGTGTAGGACCCTACTGTGACATTTTAACAAAATATTTGTTAACTAGAGTACAGTTTTGTTATTTCTCTTATAATTACTGGAAGATTTTGGAAAATTAGGCCTGTTACATGGAAAAATGAAGCTTGGGCTGGCCTTTCTAATTCCCTGTGATTTCACAAGGTTTTTGAAGAGGATGCTCTGAGCTGGGAAGACAAGCTGAACCGCATTATGGCTCTATTTGACGTCTGGATAGATGTGCAGAGGCGCTGGGTCTACCTGGAAGGCATTTTTACTGGCAGTGCAGACATCAAACATCTACTTCCTGTAGAGACACAGCGCTTCCAGAGGTGAGCAGATGACTTGAGTAGTTTTTTATAGTAATGCAATTTTAAGGTTAAAATCATAGGGTATTTCATGCTAATCATTTGATTGGGAAAGATGTTTGAGCTGAACATATACTCTGGCTGTCTTGTAGCATTAGCACTGAGTTCCTGGCTCTAATGAAGAAGGTGACAAAGTCTCCTCTTGTCATGGATGTCCTAAACATCCAGGGAGTTCAAAGGTCACTGGAAAGGCTGGCAGACCTCCTGGGGAAGATCCAGAAGGCATTGGGAGAATACCTGGAGAGAGAGCGTTCATCCTTCCCCAGGTCGGTTGTTTTTTTGTTTGTTTGTTTTTGTTTGTTTTTTGTTTTTTGTTTGCTGTAGTGCTGGAGGCCTACAGATTCAAAGTGTGTGTATAAACTGTCTGTCTATAGGTTCTACTTTGTGGGTGATGAGGACTTGCTTGAGATCATTGGCAACAGCAAGAATGTGGCTAAACTACAGAAGCACTTCAAGAAGATGTTTGCTGGAGTGGCCAGTATCCTTCTGAACGAAGACAACACTGAAGTCCTAGGCATCTCGTCTCGTGAAGGAGAGGAGGTAAAAATTGGTGAAAGTAACAGAAGTTTTACTCTGGGTCTCTCTTTGTTTTTTAGGTAATTGGCAGTCAAATACTTTAGTGTCTAGCAAAGAGAAATCTCACAGGCATAAAACTGAATTATGTGCTTTAAGACTGCTATGGTACTTAAAAATTTGTAAATTTGAGAAATTAGTCGAAGACTTATTTTTTTAAATAGACAAAACAAATAAACATAGGTCTTTGAAAATGTAGATTGCATGCTTTGTGCAGTAATAGAAAGGTCTTTTGAAAGAACATTGTAAGTAGTTTTAAGTTCCGCTATCTGAATGTGCATCTCTTGCTGTCGTTGTGTCCTTAATTCGTGCATAAAGAGTACACAGATCACAAGAGCATGAGTGAAGTTAAATGATGCAGGTTAAACAACAGCAAGCGAGTGAGCTAATAAGCAAACTGTGTTTTAACCTTGATCTGAAACTATGCCATGTTCTGTCTTTGAATTTGTGTCACTGAAAAGTCCTTTGATTAATATAAAGTTGTCAAAACATTCTACTTTTAGGTCCTCTACAAAACTCCTGTGTCCATCACGGAACACCCAAAGATCAATGAGTGGCTGACCCTGGTGGAGAAAGAGATGCGGGTCACATTAGCCAAATTGTTGGCTGAGGCGGTCACAGAGGTGGGAGCCTTCAACAAAGGCACTGCCATTGACCTTGGTACCTACATCAAATGGATCGACAGATACCAGGTGCTAAAAAGAATGAGTAAAATGAACAAATACTTCAAATATTATTACTTTTTGTCTGAAATTATGTGAAAGAGAGAAATCTAATTAGCTACCAATTTATTTCGTCTTCAGGCACAGTTGGTGGTTCTGTCAACCCAGATCGACTGGTCTGAGAACGTAGAGACGGCTCTGACCACCATTGCAGGGGGTAACAACCTGGCTCCACTCCAGGCTGTGCTTACCAACGTGGAGGCCACGCTGAACCTGCTGGCTGACACAGTGCTGATGGAGCAACCTCCTATCCGCAGGAAAAAGTTGGAGCATCTGGTGAGGATGTCTTGTAGATGACCTAACAAATAGTACTGATTTGCCATGATAAATGCTTTTTTGTGTTCCTGTTTTAATAATTTTCACATAGTGAGCCATTAATGCAGTCATTCTCTTAACTTGGGGCAACAGTTGCTCCTTTCCTCTTTGAAATGTTCTCTGGTGCTTATTAAGAGTCTGTCTACTGCAAAATTCTTTGCCTTCTCTTTTAAAATGTTTTGTTCTATTTCCGCTATCTGTATTTAGATCACAGAGCTAGTCCACCAGAGGGATGTGACCAGGACCCTCATCAAGAACAAGATTGACAACCCCAAGTCTTTTGAGTGGCTGAGCCAGATGCGTTTCTACTTTGACCCGAAGCAGACTGATGTGCTCCAGCAACTGTCCATTCAGATGGCCAATGCAAAGTTCAACTATGGCTTTGAATACCTGGGTGTGCAGGAAAAGCTGGTGCAGACCCCACTCACAGACCGGTGCTATCTCACAATGACCCAGGCTCTTGAAGCTCGCCTAGGAGGATCTCCCTTTGGTGAGCCCATCAGCTGAAATCCTTTTTCCATTTTTGTGGGTTTAGTCAAGTGATATTGGTCCCAGATTGCAAGTTATTAGGTGCATTCCTACAGTATTGATTGGGATTATGCTGTAGCCTGCCAATTTATTAATATGGTTCATCATTGAATGTATTACTTTTATTTTTCTGCTGTTTACTAGGCCCTGCCGGGACTGGAAAGACAGAATCTGTCAAAGCTCTTGGACACCAGCTTGGACGTTTCGTCCTGGTCTTCAACTGTGATGAAACCTTTGACTTCCAGGTATCTCTAGTTCAACTGAAACAATAATAAGCAGTAAGGCCCTTGCATCAGCCAGTGACGGAAGCCTTCCCCTGTTCTGTCATGAAAATGACCAAAATCTACATGTCATCATGACAATTAGTAGTTTTAATAGGCTGAGCTAAATGAGAGAAACTGTCATCTTCCTGTAATAAGTTGTCTAGAAAACTATAAATTTTATCTGAATAACATCTTTCACCTTTTGCTTTGACAACATTATTACAGTGAGAAAAGTCTTCAATTTAACCTCAAATAACAGTCAAAATGTACTGTTTTTCTTGTCAGGCAATGGGCCGCATATTTGTTGGTCTGTGTCAGGTGGGTGCCTGGGGCTGCTTTGACGAGTTCAACCGACTGGAAGAAAGGATGCTTTCTGCTGTCTCTCAGCAGGTTCAGTATATCCAGGTGGCCCTTAGGGAGCATAGCAACCCCAACAGAGACCGCAGTATGTAACCTACATCTTAAAATCCTACCTGTTTACCCTAATTGTATGAAGCCTAAAAAATAATGTAATGCAAACTTTGATGCAAAAAAAAAATACTTTTTTTAACCTATGATTTGGTTTATATATGTTTGTTTATTTAATTCCAGGCACCCCAGTCACAACTGAACTTCTGAACAAGCAGGTAAAGGTGAGTCCTGAAATGGCCATCTTCATCACCATGAACCCTGGCTATGCTGGCCGATCCAACCTGCCCGATAACCTGAAGAAGCTGTTCCGCAGCTTGGCAATGACCAAACCTGACCGCCAGCTCATTGCTCAGGTTATGCTGTACTCACAAGGCTTCCGCACGGCTGAGACCCTCGCCAAGAAGATTGTACCCTTTTTCAAGTACGGAAAGTGTTTACTTAGAAAAGTTAGGTTTTTAATTAGAATATAGATTCATTTTTATGCTTGTTTAAGGGACTGCATCCACTAAAGCTTGTCATCTGTTTTTAATCAGGTTATGTGATGAGCAGCTCTCCTCTCAGTCTCACTATGACTTTGGTCTGCGGGCCCTGAAGAGTGTGTTGATCAGTGCTGGAAACGTGAAGAGAGAACGGATCCAGAAGATCAAACGAGAGAAATGTGAACGTGGTGAGGATGTGGATGAGAATGAGATTGCAGAAAATCTTCCTGAGCAGGAGGTAATGGGTGGGGACATTGTTAGAATTACATTAGCTCATCTGTATTCCTCAGTTCTTCAATGCCCTAACTCGGGACTGCCACCCTCTGTTGATCAGATTCTCATTCAGAGTGTGTGTGAGACCATGGTGCCCAAGCTAGTAGCAGAAGACATCCCACTGCTCTTCAGCTTGCTGTCAGATGTCTTCCCTGGTGTGCAGTACATGCGTGGGGAAATGACTGCACTGAGGGAGGAACTCAAGAAGGTCTGTGCTGAGATGTACCTCATTTACGGAGATGGTGATGATGTCGGCAGCATGTGGGTGGAGAAGGTAATGATGGGGCGATACCAAAAAATTGGTGCTGTACCATCTTTTTTTGCATGGAGGCTTCAAATATGTTTTGTGTGTTTCTTTCTCCAATGGGTTTGTATTCTTAGTATGCACTTGCCTGGGTGTTGTGTAATAAGTATTTAATATATGCAGTGTAAATTTGTTAATCAGACCAAATGTGATTTTCCACAGTAACTTTCAGTTTCTCTGCCCAGGTTCTCCAACTGTACCAGATCACCCAAATAAACCATGGCCTGATGATGGTGGGGCCATCAGGCAGTGGGAAGACCATGGCCTGGCGTGTGTTGCTCAAAGCCTTGGAGAGATTGGAGGGGGTAGAGGGCGTGGCGCACATTATTGACCCCAAAGCCATTAGCAAGGACCACCTGTATGGAACCCTGGACCCCAACACCCGCGAGTGGACTGATGGGCTCTTCACCCATGTTCTCAGGAAGTGAGTTCTTTGAAGACCAGCAGTTAAATCATAACCTACACAATGACTCTTATAAAACATACTGATTAATCAGTTTACTTGTTTCCTTCTTAGAACTCTTTTATGCTATTTGCACATTGCATTATGTTTGTAGTGGTTTGTAGATGTGCTATTGGCTTAGTTTCTGATACCTTGATGTTTAATACAGTTTTGTTATTTCAGAATCATTGATAATGTTCGTGGCGAACTGCAGAAAAGACAGTGGATCATCTTTGACGGTGATGTAGATCCTGAGTGGGTAGAGAACCTGAACTCTGTGCTGGATGACAACAAGCTGCTGACGCTTCCAAATGGAGAACGTCTAAGCCTGCCGCCCAATGTGTGTAGATTTCTCTTTTGCAATTTTGTGGTGCGCAAAAAGAAAAACACTGTTGTGACTTAGTTTTTAAATGCTGTTGTTAAAGTTCTCAATTACTGCAGTCCAAATGAGTTTTGGATTCCAGAGGTCACGTATGAGATCCCTTCAAATTCGAAAGTGAAAAAATGTGGGGGAGGGGAGAGGTGTTATGAGACTTATGTACCAGGTGGTAATTGATTTGTGTAGGCATCCATTCTTTTTAGATAATGGGAATTATGATTTATTCTAAATAGATTTGAGTGTAGTTTTCTTTTTCAGAATCTGCACAAAATGGTCCATAATGGCAGTGTTTCCAGACATTTTGTTAAATTTATAAAAAATATTAACATTTAAACACAATAGGTACATAAGTATTCACACCCTATGCTATGACACTCGAAATTGAGTTCAGGTTAATCTGATTTTCACGGATCATCTTTGAGATGCTTCTGTGGCTTGATTGGTGTCCACCTGTGGTAAATTCAGTTGATTGAACAGGATTTGGAATGACACACACTTGTCTATGTAAGGTCTCACAGTTGACTGTGCATATCAAAGCAGAAAGCAAGCAATGAAGTCCAGGGAATTGTCTGTAGACCTCCACGACCGAATTGTGTTAAGGCACAAATCTGGGGAAGGATACAAAACAATTTCGGTAGCATTGAAGGTCTCAATTATTCGAAAATGGAAACAGTTTGGAACCACCAAGACCCTCCCTAGATCTGGCCTCCCTCTCTTTCTCCCAAGAGAATGGGAGAAAATGCCCAAAAACAGGTGTGTGAAACTTGTAGCGGCACACCCAAGAAGACTTGAGGCTGTGATTGCTCCCAAAGGTGCTTCAACAAAATATTAAGCCACGGGTGTGAATACTCATGAAACACTGGATTCTGAAAAGTTGTTTTTGCCTTGTCGTTATGGGGTACTGTGTAGATCTTGGTTGAACAACTATACTCAAAAGTCTGTAGCATAGCAAAATGTGGAAAAAAGTGAAGGGGTGTGAATACTCGTGACATTGTATATACATACAAAGATCAATGAGTGAATTTTTACATGAAAACCTATAGGAAGTGACTGCACAGCAGGGGGAAATAGCAACAGCTTTTAAACAGCTGGTGCTGCCTATTCATGTGGGCATCTATGTTTTGCAAATTGTAGATACGGCATTTTAAAGAGGCGTTTAAAGATGCTATGACCCCTGAAATTCAACCATGCAGGCTTTGTTGCCTTAGGTACTGCTTAATGGAGGTTTGAGTACAATGAACCATGTTGATCATAACATGTTAAATTATGCTTTGTATAGCACCAGCGGTTGTTGTATCTACTGATTCTACACTAACAGTCTGTCATTCTTTGCTCAAAGTCTCATTGTAAAGGTTTGTTTTTGTTCCACACAGGTGCGCATCATGTTTGAGGTGCAAGACCTAAAGTATGCTACATTGGCCACTGTGTCCCGCTGTGGCATGGTGTGGTTCAGCGAAGACGTCCTCAGTACTGATATGATCTTCAACAACTTCTTGTTCCGCCTGCGCAGCATTCCATTGGATGAGGGGGAGGATGAGGCTCAGCGTATGCGCAAGGGCACTGAGGATGAGGGGGAGGAGGCTGCTTCTCCCATGCTGCAGGTAATAGAACATTCTTTCAATATAAATGAACTCTTTGACAACAGATACTGCTAAATCCCTGTCATCAGTTCAGGTTAGATTAAAATTGAATATATACTTTATTTTACTGTACTGGAAATTTTACATAACTAAACTGTCTGTCTAACTTGGCCAAGCTCTCCCACAGAGATCTTTGAACATCATATGTATCGTCCTCTTTCTGTGACAATTCAGATCCAGAGGGATGTAGCAGCCATTCTGCAGCCCTACTTCACTTCTACTGGGCTTGTGATCAAGGCGCTTGAGCATGCCTCCAAGATGGAACATATCATGGACTTCACACGCCTTCGCTGCTTGGGCTCTCTCTTCTCCATGATGCACCAGGCCTGTCGTAATATTGCCCTCTACAACAACAACCACCCTGACTTCCCCATGCCTATAGACCAGCTGGAGAAGTACATACAGGTGGGTGTACGCAACCAGCATGTTTAGTGATGTCTGAGTGAATCTATTACTCATTTTCTTTTTAGCCATGGACCCTTGCTGGCTGACAATAAAAACTGTTTTAGGCAGAAGTCAATCCAGTTAATATTGCCGTGTGATAACAGGATCCTGGCTGTTTCCCGAGTGACATATTTTCCTGAAAAAAGGGGTTAACATTGTTTGTGTCCTTTCTTTTACTACAGAAATACTTGATCTACGCTGTGTTGTGGTCTTTCTCTGGTGATGGTAAGTTGAAGATGAGGGCAGAACTTGGAGAATACATCCGACGCATTACCACTGTGACCCTTCCATCTGCACCTAATGTGCCAATCATCGATTATGAGGTGAGGACATGCATTACAGTAGAGATGTGCCCATGTCGCTTAAAGAAAATCTTGGAGGTGTTTTTGTTTGTAGATGCTGTTCTACATGTTTTTGTGATAGAAACTTGTACTACCAAGACCTGGATTCGTGTTGCATTAGTATTTACTGTCTTCTTGGGGCAGCTGGTAGCCTAGTGGTTAGGGTGTTTACCCTGTGATCAGGAAGTTGTGGGTTCGAATTCCCAAGACTGCTAAGCAGCTCTGAGGCACCCTGAGCAAGGTACCATCCCCACACACTGCTCCCTGGGCGCTGTGTTCCTGGCTACCCGCTGCTTCACTTGGCGAATGGGTTAAATGCAGAGGAGGCATTTCATGCTGTTCACACTGTGTGCTGTGGTGTGTTAATGTATGACAGAATGGTCACTTTTACTTTCACTTCTTGTAGGTGTCAATCACAGGTGAGTGGCAGTCCTGGCAGGGCAAAGTGCCCCAGATTGAGGTGGAGACCCATAAAGTGGCTGCTCCTGATGTTGTGGTTCCCACTCTGGATACGGTACGGCACGAGGCTCTGCTCTACACTTGGCTGGCTGAACACAAGCCTCTGGTGCTATGTGGCCCTCCAGGCTCGGGTAAAACAATGACCCTCTTCAGTGCACTCCGTGCCCTGCCAGACATGGAGGTTAGTACAGCCACCATGTCGTCAATCTGTCATCTATGAATGTGCGTCTCTACAGTCGTGTAACTCACACATTTGTAGTGGTAATGTATGGTGTTGTGGTTAAGTGTGGTTACCAAAATCTGAATATTGTTTGGTTTTTCCTAATCCTGATATGAAATAAACTGGATGTGAACCACTTGTCTCTGTATGTAGTCCCCTCTTCATACATACTTGCATAGATACTTTTTTTATCTGCTAGCTTGTTTTGATGTGATTATTTATTTTGCTACAGGTCGTAGGTTTGAACTTCTCCAGTGCCACCACACCTGAGTTGCTGCTGAAGACATTTGATCACTACTGTGAGTACCGTCGTACACCTAATGGTGTGGTGTTGGCCCCTGTGCAGCTGGGCAAGTGGTTGGTGCTTTTCTGTGATGAGATCAACCTTCCAGACATGGACAAGTATGGCACACAGCGAGTCATCTCCTTTATTAGACAGGTATGAGATCAAATGTGTGTTAAGATGTACCATAGGCATGTGCTTGTAATGCAAATTAGTTTATATATTTACGCACTTTACCATGCAGATGGTGGAACATGGAGGATTCTACCGCACCTCAGATCAGACCTGGGTGAAACTGGAAAGGATCCAGTTTGTGGGTGCCTGTAACCCTCCCACAGATCCTGGCAGGAAGCCCCTCTCTCACAGGTCAGTGTCTCTCTTTGAATCTTTTACAGACTGATTTTGTCTGGTAGTCCCAAGGTTACCTACATGAAACTAGACACTGCAAATTAACCTAATATTAATCGTGCCTAGAAAGGAGTTGACCACTCAGACTGCTCAAAGACTAGATATCCATGTGTCACTGTTTTTCTGTTAAAGGTTCTTGCGTCATGTCCCAGTGGTGTATGTGGACTACCCAGGCCCTGCCTCCCTCACACAGATCTATGGAACCTTCAACAGGGCCATGCTCCGACTCATCCCCTCATTGCGCACATATGCTGAGCCACTCACTGCTGCTATGGTGGAATTTTACACCATGTCTCAGGTTGCAAATTAGATGGATTTGTGTGAAACTGTATTGAGCACACACTGTATTTCTAAAAGTATCTAGACACCTGTTTGCCCAGTGACACTTTCAAAATCAAGTGTGTTAATAAAAAGTTGCTTGCTTTTAAGACGATGGGGTGTCTGGAAACTTTCCGATAAAAGGTTTTCAGATTTAGTTTTTCAGTGTCCTGAAACTTTAGGTAATGTAATGTGTCACCAAGTTTTTCCTCTATTACAATAGGAGCGATTCACCCAGGATACCCAGCCCCATTATATCTACTCCCCCAGAGAGATGACACGCTGGGTGAGAGGTATCTTTGAAGCTCTGCGGCCCCTAGAGACACTACCTGTTGAGGGACTGATTCGCATCTGGGCCCATGAGGCTCTGCGTCTGTTCCAGGACCGGTCAGTTAAGAAATTTTCCATTTAATAAAATTAAGTATCTTTGACCTCTGCATGTTGAACTAACATCCTGTGATTGTTTTTTCACCGTGCCTGCGTTATAAAAATCTGTTATTGCTTGGTATTCCATTACAGATTGGTGGAAGATGAGGAGAGACGCTGGACTGACGAGAACATCGACAATGTGGCCCTGAAGCACTTCCCCAACATTGATCGAGAGAAGGCCCTCAACCGCCCCATTCTCTATAGCAATTGGCTGTCCAAGGTGGGTGTAAAGAATTTGTGTGCTGTGAAGTCTCAGAAATCATTATCTTATTTGCAGGTTGTCTTAAGATAAATGTTTGTTCTAATGTATTTTTTAATTGGATGTAGGACTATGTCCCAGTAGAGCAGGAAGAACTGCGAGATTATGTTAAGGCTCGTCTAAAGGTTTTCTATGAAGAGGAGCTAGATGTTCCTTTGGTGCTCTTCAACGAGGTCCTCGATCACGTACTAAGAATTGATAGGTGGCAAAGATTTTACTTACCAGCTCATGAATTTCCTTATAGCAGTTAATTGGCATTACCAGTGGGATGTCTTGAATATTTAATACTTGATTGTCTTTCCAGAATCTTCCGTCAACCGCAGGGTCATCTTCTTCTGATTGGTGTCAGTGGAGCAGGAAAGACCACATTGTCACGCTTTGTGGCCTGGATGAATGGCCTGAGTGTCTATCAGATCAAGGTTAGAATAAAGAAAGATAAACAATGTATTTATATTTAGTTTGTACATAAGCAAAAACTTAAAAATGATGTGAAAAGCTATAAAAACGTAGCATATTAATATGCATTACAAGTTTTAATATAGTACTTTGAAACAGTTGACTCAGTGAATACCATTAGAAATGAAAAATCACTGTTAATATTTCCTCAGGTCCACAGGAAATACACTGGGGAAGACTTTGATGAGGACCTTCGAACCGTTCTTCGTAGATCTGGATGCAAAAATGAAAAGATTGCATTCATCATGGACGAGTCGAATGTGCTAGACTCTGGCTTCCTGGAGCGCATGAACACATTGCTGGCCAATGGAGAGGTGAGACTCAAAGAATAAACAGCATGCGACAAAAAACGTTTTTGGGTCTCTGGTCCAAAAAACATTTTTGTTTGTGCAGGTACCTGGTCTCTTTGAGGGCGATGAATATGCCACACTGATGACACAGTGTAAAGAAGGGGCCCAGAAGGAGGGTCTGATGCTGGACACTCACGAGGAGTTGTACAAGTGGTTCACCAGTCAAGTGATTCGGAACTTGCATGTGGTCTTTACCATGAATCCTTCATCTGAGGGCCTGAAAGACCGTGCCGCCACTTCTCCTGCTCTCTTCAACAGGTACTTTACTCATGAGGTTTATTCGCTGTTAGAAAATATATCAAAACACAACTAATAGGAAGCTGCTTATAGAATCAACTGCTAGTAAATCAGTGAATTTATTAGTTTACTTGTAGACAAAGAAGAGGTCATGGTTTTTAAATGCACAAAGTTTTGCCTGCTACTTTGTAATGCTGATAAAATATGGTGGTGATCGTGAAAACATGATTGTGTATCTCCTATTTCAAAAGGTGTGTTTTGAACTGGTTTGGAGATTGGTCCACTGAGGCTCTCTACCAAGTGGGAAAAGAGTTCACCAGCAAGATGGACCTGGAAAAGCCCAATTACAAAGTGCCAGACTACATGCCCATTGTGTATGACAAGCTGCCCCAACCTCCCACCCATCGCGAAGCTATTGTCAATGGCTGCGTTTTTGTTCACCAAACCCTACACCAGGTTTGAATTGGAAATCTTTGGACTCATTGGAATTAATTGGAAGCTAGCATCTTTTCTTATTTTAGCATAGCTTGAATGCTATGCATGCTAGGTGCATGTGGGGGAAGGGGCTTTAATTTAGTTTTCTTTCCTCGTCCCATCTGTAGGCTAACAACCGTCTGGCAAAGCGGGGTGGCCGCACCATGGCCATAACACCACGTCACTACCTTGACTTCATCAACCACTACGCAAACCTGTTCAATGAGAAACGCAGTGAGCTGGAAGAACAGCAGATGCATCTTAATGTTGGTCTGCGCAAGATAAAAGAGACTGTGGATCAGGTAATTCAAACCTGCTGCTGTCACTGAAAGAAAATTCCATGCATGGTGTAGCACAATGGTGCTAACAATATCTCCTTTCTGTGCTCATCAAGTTTGCGCAGTTGTTCTGAGTTATACTTTGTACAGAAAAGTTAGGTGATTAATGCTAGTCCTATGTCAGGTTGAGGAGCTGCGCAGAGATCTGAGGATTAAGAGTCAAGAACTGGAGGTGAAGAATGCAGCTGCCAATGACAAGCTAAAGAAGATGGTTAAAGATCAACAGGAGGCTGAAAAAAAGAAGGCAAGACTAGATGTTTTTTTAACAGTAGATTGCTCTTGAGTGGAGTTGGATATGGTTCTGTGACCTGCAAGTGAATTTGTATTGATAGGTCATGAGTCAGGAGATCCAGGAAGCTGTCTACAAGCAGCAAGAAGTTATTAAGGACAAACAACTGAGAGTGAAGCAAGATCTGGACCAAGTAGAGCCTGCTGTCATTGAGGCTCAGAATGGTATGGCTGGCCCTTCTCTTACTATGTGTTTTATACCCATTTTCTTGTTTTCAACATCATGGACAAATCAGGCATCCTGTTCATGAACTGTAGTGAAATTATTGCTGTCTTGCAGTTACAGTCTTCTGCCTTAAGACCTGCACCATAAAGTGCTGTACTCTGAGTTTTCCTGTTGTTGCACTTCTAGCATTTCATGAGTCGTCTACTGCTCTTTGCTACTACATTTCAGGAATGGTGTTCACTGGTCCTCTATGCTGGTTCTCTATGCTGATTCATGTGCTCTACCTCTTTTTTTATCACCTCTGTACACCTCTGTACATTGCTACACCCCTCCTGGTGGTCTTTAGCTGTTAAGTCCATAAAGAAGCAGCACTTGGTGGAGGTGCGGTCCATGGCCAACCCACCAGCAGCGGTAAAGCTGGCTCTGGAGTCCATCTGCCTGCTTCTGGGCGAGAGTACCACTGATTGGAAGCAGATCCGCTCCATCATAATGCGCGAGAACTTCATCCCCACAATTGTTAACTTTTCTGCTGAAGAAATCAGGTGACTGAAGCATGCAGTGTGGAGCCACAGACCGTAGAGTTTGCGAGAGATTCATGTTCACTGGCAGCTTGTCCAGTTTGCACTTGAACAAATTTAGTTTGAAATGAATACTTTGGGGAAAGATGAAATTTGCACATGCCAACATTTTCTGCATACCCCAAAATGTATGGAACGATTGATCAGCCATGTTGGGTGCCTTTCTTCTTTAGTTTTATGCTTTGTCAATGAAGCTGATTTGTCCATTAAGTAACGTAAGCTTGTGTCCACCAATTGGCATCGTAGTAGTGCACTACACCTTTGCTATATGGAATTAATTCCAAAAACTCATGCCTTTTATTTTTGCCAGACTATTCCTAGTGGTGTGAATAACATTTTTTTGTAATTCAAACATCCCAGTGAACATGGCCCACTCTCGGACTTGACGGCTGTCTTGCTCCCACTCCCTCACACCAACCAGTCCCGCATGATCCTAAAACCTGCCTTCCCTTTCTTCATTACCCTCTCCCTCATTCCTATCCCTCCATCCCTCCCCCCTTCCCTCATTCCTCCATTCCCTCCCTAGCCGTCAGCTCTATAAAGAAGCAGCATCTTGTTGAAGTGCGTGCCATGGCCAACCCGCCCGCTGCTGTTAAACTGGCATTAGAGTCTATCTGCCTCCTGCTGGGGGAGGAGACTAATGACTGGAAAAAGATCAGACAAGTTATTATCAGAGACAATTTCATCTCCAGCATAGTCAACTTTGTCTCTGAGGACATGAGGTATTGTTTATTCACATTCAGTTTTCACTTGGTTTTCAGTAATTTAAGCAGTTATAATGCTATAAACACAAGTACTCAGGGCAATGCACGGACTTAAGCTGTCTATAACCAGGCATCTATCACTGATGGTCATTACTGATGGGTTTATGGTACGAATTAAGTACTTTAAGTATTTGTTTATTTGTTGCTTACTTATTGCTTCTAAAATAATAATTTGTTAATTTGCTAATGTGGCATAACAAAGCTGAGAATTTTTTTTTAATTTCCCATCGTTCTTTCTCCCTTAAACTCCTCTATGCCCCATCCATTTTTCAAATATTACAACCAAATACAGTCGTCTTCAGTATAATAATTTTGTTTGTTGGGGCTCAGTGATGCTATCCGTGAGAAGATGAAGAAGAACTACATCTCCAATCCCAGTTATAACTACGAGCAGGTCAACAGGGCCTCACTGGCCTGTGGGCCTATGGTTAAATGGGCTATTGCACAGGTCAGTACCTCAACATTTAATATGGTTTTGTAATATGGCTGTAATTATATCAACATGGTAGAATCAAAATGCTACATTTTTAAGCATTGCTTTAGTAAAATTGTGAACGCATGTGGTATATATTAATGCATGCCATTTTTGTCATCTGCATGCATGTTAACATTGTTCACAATTTATTGATGGGCAGTTGCATTAGGTGTGACAATTGCATTAGGGCTCAGTGTTAAATATTTGTGTAAACTATTGTAGAAATACAGTAATGTTTAAAGGGTCTGTTTGTTTACACATGCAGCTGAACTACGCAGACATGTTGAAGCGTGTAGAGCCTCTGAGGAACGAGCTGCAGAAGCTGGAGGATGATGCCAAGGACAACAAGACAAAGGCTGAAGAGGTGGAGCAGATGATCAGGGACCTGGAGGCTAGTATTGCTCGTTACAAGGAAGAGTATGCTGTGCTTATCTCTGAGGCTCAGGCCATCAAGGCTGATCTGGCTGCTGTCGAGGCCAAGGTATGACGCTTTGGTTACAATCAAACTCCACCCCCACCCCCAACACCCCCAACACCCCCCACCCCACCCCCCAAAAACATGGCTGTCATTACCCACTTCAGATATCTTTTCACATCCCTTATTATGACAGGTGAACCGCAGCACAGCCCTGCTGAAGAGTTTGTCTGCTGAACGGGAACGCTGGGAGAAGACCAGTGAGACATTCAAGAACCAGATGTCTACCATTGCTGGTGACTGCCTGCTCTCCGCTGCCTTTATTGCCTATGCTGGCTACTTTGACCAGCAAATGAGGCAAAACCTTTTTACTACCTGGTCACACCATCTCCAGCAGGCCAATATTCAGGTCAGTAAACATTGGTTGTTCATCCATTGCCCAAAATTCATACGACCAGATTAGTTTTCTTGTCTTATTGTAACCATGCTGGGTGCTGCAATTACATTTTTCCTCTCATAATGGCATGTGTCTCCTCTACCAGTTCCGCACAGACATTGCCCGAACAGAATACTTGTCCAATGCTGACGAGAGGTTGCGCTGGCAGGCCAGTTCACTTCCTGCTGATGACCTTTGCACGGAGAATGCCATCATGCTCAAGAGATTCAACAGGTCAGCTGCAGAAAATATAGCAAAGTGCTCTACGTCCAGTGTAGGCATATCAGTAATTCTGCTTTATATAATGGCATTATTTGCCCTTGGACTGCTATATGCTTCAGTACTTCCCACAACGCTGGTAAGTACTGAATCAGTAATGAATGAATAATGACCTCAAGCAAATGTACTTTTTTTTTCCCTAGGTATCCACTGATCATCGATCCCTCTGGCCAGGCCACAGAGTTCATTATGAATGAGTATAAGGATCGCAAAATCACTCGAACTAGTTTTTTGGATGATGCCTTCAGGAAGAACTTGGAAAGTGCTCTGAGATTTGGCAACCCCCTGTTGGTCCAGGTATGCGGTCATTCTACCGAAAACATGGATTCTTATGAAGATAGAATCGAGTTACACAGATGTATTTATGCAGTGGCATGCTTAATTCTGCTTTTTTAGAAAAATAGTCTCAGGGATCCTACAACTGGTCAGGTGTGTTCCCGTTTAAAAAAAAAAAAAGACAGTGGTCCTTTGCAGATGAGATAGAATGATGTAGTTGTAAAAGTTTTGTTAACCAAAAACAAACATTTGGTACTAGGACTTGGACACTAGGAAAACACTTGATGAACAGGAAGCAAAGTATGAGAAAATGATTTGACTAGGTTTTGTTTTCAAATGATTGTAATATATTCATTTTTTGCCCCAGAAGTGATTTAAACACTTGAAATATTTGAGTGCTATTACAGCAAGGATATAAAATGAATGGGATGAGATTTCACCAGAAGTAGTACTTTATCTATTCCTTTGGTATTGCTAATTTTGCAAAGACAAATGGCAATGTCAACGTTACATCTTATTTAATATGCAGAGAAATTGCAAACTGACATAGAATGTGCTTGTTGGTCTGATTGCATCAGCAATCAAACTACTGTTCTTCTAAAGGATGGGTCCAACATCAAAACATCTGTTAATATCCATAGTGGTGCTGAGTATTGCTCATTTAAATAATCTATTTTTGTGGTCAAGTCCCCTTTGTAATGTATGGGGAGAGAAAAAAGAGTGATCGGGTCACCTTTAAAATGAGTGTCAGAGAGAATCTGGCATCATGGATAAGGGGGCCCGGAAATGGACAAAAAGCTGAACAATGCAAACGTGAAGAAACAAATGCGGAATAAATCACACAGCAGATTCATTAACTTCAAGATGCTAAAGCTCCGGTCAGTTTGGCGTGTAGCCGTTTGTTGTGGTTTGAATAAAAACCAGATGTGTTTTCGTGAGCAAATGTGAAGTGTGATTGTGTTGTTCCTTTAAAACCAGTGTTTGTCGATACCAAAACATTGGTTTTATGGGCAAAAACAGGTGACTTAAACTGATTCAGAGGCCACCAAGGGGAGGCTGGAATTTGCTGACTCTTAACAAGCCATTTATGAGTAAAGATGCCTGAACGCATTGCAGCATTAACTGGCTGATTTTTTTATTATTGTTTTTAATAATTAAACCACAACAAACAATGACACACGTCTCTTTTGTAACTAACCTGAACTTTAGAGCTTTAGTTTAAGAGCCTTCAAATTCACTAAAGTGCTAGACTCTGAATAAGACAATTGGGGTTTAAATACATGGAGTGAACATTTTTTGGTTTGTTTTTTATTCATAAAAACGAAGTCTGGGTGTCTCCAAATGCTGGTTTTATAGCAACCGCCCAATCACATTTCACAATATCTTGTGGAAATGCATCTACTTTCTATTTATATTTTGTTAGGTGTTCTCAAACTTCATGCTAGTATATTTTTCATTTGCTCACGCTGTGAAGTTTCTTGACAGAAGGGCTCTTTAAAGGATTGTCAAAATTCTGCACAACTTACCCCCCCCCTTCCCCCTCCTCCCCCACCTCTCCTAGGATGTGGAGAGCTACGACCCCATCCTGAACCCTGTGCTCAACAGAGAGGTGCGCAGAACTGGCGGACGAGTGCTCATCACCCTTGGAGACCAGGACATTGACTTATCTCCTTCTTTCGTCATCTTTCTTTCCACTCGAGACCCTACTGTATGTGTCCTCCCTTCACTATTTTTGTACATTATTCTTTGTAGCAGATTTAAGCGTATCTAACATGAAAGATCTAATTTAACAGGTGGAGTTCCCACCGGACCTGTGTTCGCGTGTGACTTTTGTGAATTTCACGGTAACCAGAAGCAGTCTACAGAGTCAGTGCCTCAATGAGGTGCTGAAGGCCGAGCGGCCAGACGTGGATGAGAAACGTTCTGACCTTCTCAAGCTACAGGGTAAGGAATTTCAGTTAAGAAGTTTCATTTTTGGAATGAGTTCTGAGAATGTGGTGAGGACTGGAAAATGTGCATGGGACATCTAGTAAAGTTTTCTTCAGGTCTTGCTGTTTCAAAGTGATATTTACTATTACTCAGCATTTCACTGAATAAGACTATTCTTCATGAAGTGAGCGTGTAACGGCTGTGAGAAAATCAGCAAACTGACAGAAGATTCTTTGCTCACTTCAAAGACTTTATTTTCTTCATAAGAAGGAGAAGAATGTTCATCCCGGGGCGGTCCCAGGTTGAAGATTCTCCCAACTAGTCCTGGACACAGAGGACTTCTTATAGTAGCAAAATGACCATTCACCTTATCACTTGTGGGCAGAAACCATGTCGCCTCCCCACGTGAAGACGCTCTACGAGCCCCCCTATGAGCTTCTAACACCCCTGAAGAGGTTCCACCCGGAACCTGTGTTATGGCTTTTCACAGTGAGGCTCCATGACAACAGCCCTGAACAAGTGCTTTCTAGTCTGAACAAAACACTTTATCTAAAAACTTTTAGCTAGGAAACATAGGGTTTGCACAATTACCAACCTTGATTTAATCCTGTCACTGTGCCCTAGCGGCTCAGGGCTGGCTTCACAATCTTAATCATTAGTCAGCAGAATCACATTAATATGGTATTTAAAGAAAGAATCATTCAAATATAAGAATCACAAACTGAATATACTGATTTGCCTTAGAATATAAGTGAATATATTGATTTTCCCTTATAAGTGTTTATATAAAAAGATAAAAGCACATGACTCAACTGAAAGCAAATGAATGATATCAAATGGGAAATGTACATGGTACAAGACTTTAAGGGGTTAGAGGAAATCCTAGTTTCAAGCTCTGGTCTCTTTTAGGTGAGTTCCAGCTACGTTTGCGTCAGTTGGAGAAATCCCTCTTGCAGGCCCTGAATGAAGTCAAAGGTCGCATCTTGGATGATGACACCATCATCACCACACTGGAGAACCTGAAGAAGGAGGCAGCAGAGGTGACGAGGAAAGTGGAGGAGACTGACATTGTCATGCAGGAAGTGGAAACTGTGTCCCAGCAATATCTGTCACTGTCCACTGCCTGCAGCAGCATCTACTTCACCATGGAATCTCTCAACCAGGTCTGACATTATTTCAAGGGTAGTGCCTAAATATTACAGGACTGGTATTGCATATGCGTGTGTGCGCACACATAATGCTTATAATTTAAAACGCACAACTAGATATCCAGCTTCATCTCGATGGCAATAAAACTTGCTTCAAGAGATTGTATGGATTTGGTACCAGATATTGGCATTAGGCTGATATCAGCAGAATATTATGGATTGGAAATTGAAAGGGAAAAAAAGAATGAATCTGATCCAGGCCTGCAAACAAATCGACCCTCATGTACCACACTAGATTTGCAATGCCATGTCATGTATTTCTACCAGTGGGGTAGAATGTTTCAGTAGCCTACTTTTAGATGATCATATCTAGTAAAAAAACTTAAATTAAAAATATCTAATTTTGAAATTTGGAGTTTAATGAAAAGTGGTGTGTGTGTAAATTGACTGTAAAAGGCAATGTGCCATCTGTAGCTGTTGCTGAAGTATTTTTTCCTGTAACTTGACAGAAAGGCTGTTGGTCATAAAAATAATTCAGTGTATATAGTAGGACTGGGCGATATGGACCAAAAATCATATCACTATATTTTTTGGTAATTGGCGATATACAATATATATCTCGATATTATTTACTGTGAAGTAATAACAAAAAACAATTCTGGGTCAAAGCCAAATGTACCAACTGTCACAGGGGCACTTTTTATTAAAAACAAACAAATATATAATAAATAAAAATGCTCTCCAATTAAAAAATACAATGTAAATATAACTGATACAGAGCAAAAATAACGAGTGTCAAAGTGCTTCCTCTTTTACAATAACCTGTACAAACAACAAAGCTGACTGAACAAAATTGTTCAAACTCTTAGTCAGTGTATCCTGTGCAAATCTCAAATAACAGGTCAAATACTGAGAACATAACAAGCTAGGACAACTCAGATTTTGTGCCATGAAAACAGGCCTATCAACAGTATCAGGCTTAAGGAATGCTCTGTGGCAGGTTACGATGTTCTCACTGCAACTGAAAACCCTTTCAGATTGGGAACTGGTGGCCTGCACACAAAGGTACTTCTTGGCTAGGCAGCTCAGTGCTTGATAGGCAGCTTTATGTTCCTTAGCTAGAAAGTTCATTTTCTATTTTCTCTCTCTGTGTGAATGTGATGCTGGTGGCTGTGCTGTGCTTAAAGAAGCTTGCCAGTGATTTTTTTTTTTTTTAGCTGTGGGCACTGCCACTGCCAATTCTCCTCGATCTGCAGGCTCAGGCACAGTTAGGTCAGGCAACTCGGACAAACATCTGTCCTGATCACTAAGCAGAGACTCCGGTTCCAAGATGACTTTGTGTTTCAGTGCATCCATTTTCTCACTCTGGATGTATTTGGCCCTGAACCGTGGATCCACAAAAGAAGCAATGTCCAACAGGTCACTGGTAGCTGGGTCTGCATATTTATTGTTGAGGTAATCCACAATGCTGGTTTTGATGTATTTTCAGAGCTCAGTATCCCCCTCTTCAGGTTCCAGGAGACTAGTGTTAAACAGGTGTAGCACAGGTCTGACGTATGAGTGAGTCACGTAGTCTTCACCTGAAAGTGCGTCAATGAAGTCTTGAAGGGGTCTCGGAGCTTTCTGAACTGCCTCCAGGACCTTGATGTCCTGCCAGGTGGGAACAAGAGGTCTGGTTTTCTTATCAGCAGACAGGACCCTAGCAAGCGCTCTTTCCTGCTCCAGGACTCTTTGAATCATTTGCAGCCTTGAGCCCCAGCGAGTGGCTGCGTCTGTGACGAGCTGGTGACCCGGCAAACCCAACTGCACCTACACTTCAGCCAGTTCTCTCCTCTTCTTCCAGCTGTAGGAGAAGCTGCTGACAACTCTTACACAGAGAGATAGCCCGGGTAATGCGGGACTCATCCATACCTTGTACTGTAACAAAACTGTAAAACACTTTAATATTCACTTTAATTTATTACATAAAGAGGCAGATCACAACTTCATAGGCAACTTCATATCTTTTTGTGTTTAATAGAGAAGTACATGATTAAACTGACTGTTGTCTAATGTGTAAACTACAAATGTTAGTTAAACTATTTTCGTAAAGCACTAGTGAAACAGCTGTATATTTATATTTGTGTATATTTTACGATCATGCAATCTCAAACAATTGTGTATCTAAAATATAGCCATGTCTCCCCTCAGCTAGGGCTGTCATTAACTGTCACAAACCTCACAGTATATGCACAATAAATGCGCACACACACTCCAATAGCCCTGATAGTCTATGGAACAAAGTTTAGATTTCAAAAATTATAGCTGTATAAGCCTACACATTTCTACACATAACTATTTTTTCTTATTTAAAATCAGTTTAATCAATATTACACTCACCAATAGCCAGATGAAGTCTGTGTCCAAAACACTGCATCCTCAGCCACCCGTTCAGCTGCACCGCTTTAACGTTACTGGCGTTGTCGGTTGTTATAGCAACCAGTCCTGTCGGGTCAAGCTTCCAGCTTGTGAGAACATCCTGGAGGGCCTCGGCTATATGCTCCCCGGTGTGGTCTTTGGGGAGGTAGCTGGTTTGCAGACAGGCACTTTTCATGTCCCAGTTTTCCATTAAATGTATTGTCACGGTCATGTATGGCTCGCAGGTCCTGTAGCTGGACCACATGTTGGTAGTCAGCGCAAAGTGAGACACTTTCGCCAGCCAGGCGGTGAGGCACTTTCATCGGTATGCATTTTTGGCAGTACTTCTCTCGCAGGGTTCAAGTTTTGGCATAAAAAATGCTAACAGTGTAACCACAGTTAACTAATTTTACAACAGCTATTGTCAACTTTGTCTCAAAGTTTACTGGTGCATGCATTTTTCATTTCTCAAATGTGCACACTAAATACACATTTAATGAAGTCTGCTTCAAATCTTTATTGTATGTCCTACAATTCAACCTGTTGGTGACGTTCATGCTGGTGGTAATTATTGTTTATCAGTCTCTGACTGGTCACAATTATAGATTTTGATGGCACGATTATTGTCTGGGAAATAATCATGGTATCACAATTATTTCGCATGTTTTAATTTCACAATGTAGGCAGTCACATTCTTTACAGGTTTTTACTGCTGTCTTTATTCACCTTTTTTTTTTAATGAAACAAAATCCGTTAGCAAATAATAGGGTGCATAAATGGAATATAAACAAATGGATACTGCATTTTGAAACAAATAATGAACAGTGATGCATCATAGTGAAACAAAATAAGTATTTCTTCAGAATTAAAATTAAGCTTATAAATGAGCTTATAGGTTTCCCTATTTAAAAAAAAACACATTCAAATGCTGCAGAACTGGATTGCTTGCTTCAGTTCTATCAGTTTAGATGTGAACATATTTACATTCTCAGTGCCCAGTCTTGACCGCTGAAGAGACAGGATATGACTTCAATAGCTTCTTTGGTGAAAATAAAGCGTGTTCAGTTTTTTCCTCTGCATTGTTTAGTACGGTCAAGTGAGCTGTCATTCGCTGATTTTACTATCTGTGAAACGTTTTCGTTTCGGGCGAGTCCTGCCAATTTATTAAAAGCACTGTCATCTATGTTTTTGAGAGCACCAACAGAAACGTGGTGTTGAGGAGCCTTTACAATTAATTAACTGTGCCATTTTAAATCGCGGTTAATCATGAAACCGGTTAATCGTGATATCCCTTTACTGGTCCAGGAGGTATTTATGATTTGAAATACTGAACTCAGTCCTTCTCGTAGCAGGTTAGGCATGCTGCATAAGTTGACATGGTGATGTAGCCTCGTTAAAACTGATTCACAGTTGTGAGGCAGAAAATCCAGGGTTTGTTTAAACTAAGCCTAAATTTAGCTTGCAAATCAAAAAATCCTGCTTTCTGAGGCATGGCATCAGTGCGCTTTTCATTTGAACACCACTTTCCATAGTCATTACGATGTTCACAGTCTAGGTTTGTAACCATTTCTCTTTGCCTTTCTGCAGATGCACTTTCTATATCAGTACTCCCTGCATTTTTTCCTGGACATCTACCACACTGTGCTATATGAAAACAACAACCTAAAGAGTGTGAGTGACCACACACAGCGACTGTCTCTTATTACCAAGGACTTGTTCCAGGTAAGAGCCTCTTCAGCTTTATAACTAGGAAGGTTAGGGTAATTCATGATAAAGGCGTATGACAAGTCATCAGCATACTAAAGTCCCTTAATGTTCACTTTTTATAATATATGGTAGTCAATGTTTGCCAAGTATCATATTTTGAGCTTGTGTTGATTGTGTTACCCACAGGTTGCATTTAATAGGGTAGCTCGGGGGATGCTCCATCAAGACCACATTACTTTTGCCATGCTACTGGCAAGGATCAACTTGAAAGGCATGACCAGGTACTGACAGCCATACACAAGCTTTCTAAAAGATAGCACATTTGATACCATTCAAACTCTAGAGAATCCTAGACTTCAGTGTTTTTTCTATTGGTTGTGTTATCAAATTTGTATTATATTATGAAACATGATATATAATAATGTGAATGCCGTTCTGAACCCCAAGAAAAATGGCTGCTTACTTTCTGCTTTTGATTTGACTTCTGCTGATTTTGACTTTACAGCGAACCATCGTATGACCCAGAATTCCAGCACTTCCTGCGTGGGAAAGAGATTGTATTGACAGGCATGGTTTTACCTAAGGTGAAGGGCCTGACCACAGAGCAAAGTGAGGCCATGGTGCGTCTCAGCCGCTTGTCCACCTTCAAAGACCTGGTGGCTAAAGTACAGGCTGATGAGGTGAGACCGGTGTTATGATAGATATGACTCAACCTCAGCCATTTATGATGAAGCTTGTCAAAAGATGTTGCAGGTTCTGAAATTTGTCATTTGTGTGTTCCAGCAATTCTTCATGTGGCTTGAAAGCAATTCCCCAGAGTTGTCTGTGCCATACCTGTGGGCAGAAGATAAGACAACAAGTGAGGTTTAGTTTCTCCTTTCTGAAAATGTTCCAGGTAAACCTGCTGGTGGTTGTATGTAATCTTTTGTCTTTCTACAGCTCCCATTGGCCAAGCTTTGCACCAGCTGCTGTTAATCCAGGCTTTCAGGCCAGATCGTCTGTTGGCCATGGCAAACATCTTTGTGTCTAAGGTCTTGGGAGAGAGCTTCATGTCCATTATTGAACAGCCTCTGGACCTGGCCAATATTGTGGACAGTGAGGTAGGGACTACTATATTCAGATTAATCTATGACTTGGTGATATAGTGAAATGTATTGAAATAATATATAGAAATATATTATTAATTACCTAAGCCTTTACTCTTCCATATTTTTTCCTTTATGTAAGTGTTTAGAATGTCTTATTTCCAATGTTTTTATTCACACTCAAACCTTAAAACCTTTGGCTTATTGGCTCCAGAACTAAGCCCATTTAATGAACCTTTCTGTGAAACATTTATGATGTACATGAAAAAAACTATGAAATACAACTTCACAAACAGATTAGCCAATTTGTCCTTAGTGTTATCTTAATAAAAAAAGGAAAAAGGGGTGTACTCCCTGTAATAGCCCATCTGAGAATAAAGAATTAATAAAATATATAAATCAAGTATTACTAATAATCCAACTTAAACCGTACAGTTCAGTTTGCCTCTAATATTTTTTGTAATCTAATTATTCGAGTTACTCGAATAATCGTTTCAGCCCTACTTCAGGATGTCACTCAGTGTACAATGTGTTGCAGGTGAAGCCAGGAACTCCCGTGCTGATGTGCTCTGTGCCTGGCTATGACGCCAGCGGTCTAGTCAGGGACCTGGCAGCTGAGCAGAACAAACACATCACCTCCATCTCCATTGGTAAGAATCATTTTCACCACCTTACCTGACAAATGTGTTCTTTAGAATTATGATTTCTAAAGCTACCTCTGTTATTCATAGGTTCTGCTGAGGGCTTCAACAAGGCTGACAGAGATATTAATACAGCAGTCAAGTCGGGCAGGTTTGCAAGACCTCTATAGGGAGTCTGACTCTTTTGTGTCCTGTGTTTTCCTACCATATTTAGAAGTCTTGATGTTGAGCTTTCTCATTTGCTGGCCCTTTTTTGCATTATATCATAGGTGGGTGATGTTGGAGAACGTACACCTGGCTCCTGGTTGGCTCATGCAACTGGAGAAGAAGCTGCATTCAATGCAACCTCATGCCAGCTTCCGCCTGTTTCTCACCATGGAAATCAACCCCAAGGTAAACCTAGCTCTGAGAGACCCTTTTATATTCAAAGTATAGAAAAAAAAGTATGAAGTATAGAACAGTTTGGTTAACTAACTGAATTTCGTGACACAACTAGCATGTACAGCACAACTTTCCACTGTACAGTGGTGCTTGAAAGTTTTTGAACTCTCTACATTTCTGCAGAAATGTGATTTGAAACAACATCAGATTTTCTCAAAGTAGATAAAGAGAACCCAGCTCAATAAATGAAACAAAAAAATTTACATGGTCATTTATTTATTGAGGAAAATAATCCAATATTACATATCTGTGAGTGGCAAAAGTATGTGAACCTCTAGGATTAGCAGGTAATTTGAAGGTGAAATTTGACTCAGGATTTTTGTATCAGTGGGATGACAATCAGGTGTGAGTGGGCACCCTCTGTTCTTTAAAGAACACAGATCTATTAACATATGAACTCATGTTTGTGCAAGTGTATCATGGCATGCACAAAGGAGATTACTGAGGACCTCATAAAGAGTTGTTGATGCCCATCAGGCTGGTAAAGGTTACAAAACTTTAAAGAGTTCGGCAGGTTGGGCAGGTTACAAAGGTCCCTAGGGTAACTGCTAAGCAACTGCTAAGGCCTGTCTTGCACTGGCTAATGTTAATGTTCATGAGTCCACCATCAGGAGAACACTGAACAACAATGGTGTTCATGGCAGGGTTGCAAGGAGAAAGTCACTGCTCTCCAAAAAGAACATTGCTGCTCATCTACAGTTTACAAAAGGTCACGTGGACAAGCTAGAAGGCTGTTAGAAGAATGTCTTGTGGATGGATGAGACCAAAATAGAACTTTTTGGTTTGAATGAGAAGCGTTATGTTTGGAGAAAGGAAAACACTGAATTCCACCATAATAACCTTATTTCATCTGTGAAACGTGGTGGTAGTATCATGGTTTGAGCCTGTTTTGGGGCATCTGGGCCAAAACAGCTTGCCATCATTGATGGAACAATGAACTTTGAATTATACCAGCAAATACTAAAGGAAAAGGTCAGGACATCTGTTGATGAACTGAATATCAAGAGAAAGCGGGTCATGCAGCAAGACAACGATCCTAAGCACACAAGTTGTTCAACCAAATAATGGTTAAGGAAGAATCTACTATCTACTGTTACTTTTTTTTTTTTTTCTTCATCTTTTTAAACATAAACTTGACATTCACTGGGCCAAGCAGCACATTCTCGTCTCCTCCTTCATTTTACTGAGCACCTGTGGCCAGAACCGGACCGGGTTAAAGTTACCATGGCACTGAACGTGTTCTTTTGACACCCCTAGTGTGTGTGTGCATGCTGTTAATTGCAGCTCATCCCAGATGGTTTTAATGGTTTCCTTGTGTCTTGGACAGGTCCCAGTGAACCTGCTACGTGCTGGTCGTATCTTTGTCTTTGAGCCTCCCCCTGGTGTAAAGGCAAACATGTTGAGGACTTTTAGCAGCATACCAGTTGCTCGCATGTGCAAGGTGATGATCAATCTGTTTTCTTTTACAGCAAAGTCAAAGTACTGATGTAATCAAATTCACTTCACTTTTTTCCCATAAACTATTGGAATGGTGGTTTCAGCTGTTAAGCACTGAAGGGTTGTTTTGATGTCCATTTGATTATCAGTGTTTATTTTTGTTAGAACAATGATTAGGACTGTGTGGCTAGTTGGCACCACATTTAGCATATCTAGCACTAGTTGAGCTAGCTAGCACTATATTTAGCATGTCTGATTGACTGGCTAGCTAGCTACTGTATAAAACACATTTTGATTTAGTATTTGCTAGTTTAATATCATAAATCATATATAGGAAATCTCAAAACTGGTAGTTCAAATGCAGTTGTCTTTAACGGTTCTGTTTTAGTGTGCAGGATTCTAGAAATGATCTGTGCATGTGATGGAGGAATGCACCGTGCATGCAGGGCATGTAGCCCTGTATGATGTGTTAGTAGTGTGTTGTATGCATGTGATTGTGAAATGCAGGATAGAAATTCAACTGAATTTGCAGTAAATATGGTTGTGTTAACCAAGATTATGCTCCAAGGTGTTTTTTGAACTACATTTAAATTCCCCATTATAGGCTATTTTTTCCATTTTTTCCCTTTAAATTCCCTTTGAAAGGTTAAAATTTTGAAAATTCCTGAAATTTTGCAACCATAACGATGCATCACCCATGCATATGTGTCTGCTGTCTCAGGCTCCAAACGAACGAGCCCGCCTGTACTTTCTCCTGGCCTGGTTCCATGCAGTCATCCAGGAACGGCTCCGCTATGCTCCACTTGGTTGGTCCAAGAAATACGAATTTGGAGAATCGGACCTTCGTTCAGCCTGTGACACTGTGGACACCTGGTTGGATGACACTGCTAAGGTCAGACATGAATGAAATTGCACTGGAATTCCTCAGAAGGGAAAAGGCTTGGATTATTTAAGTTATCTGATCTCAGTGCCTTCATTGCAGCTCAGTCTAAAAGTTAGATTAAGTAAAGTACCATTACCATAGTAAACATTCCCTACTTAGTATGAAATATGAAACTGTACTTTAGGTAGATTTTTTTAAATAACCAGACAAAAATATAGCACAATATATGCACAATTCAGTACTTTTCAATGGTTAGTGTATCTAACAGTCCCATTTTTTTCATAGGGTCGGCAGAACATCTCTCCTGACAAGATTCCATGGGCGGCTTTGAAAACTCTGATGGCCCAATCCATTTATGGAGGTCGCATCGATAACGAGTTTGACCAGCGGCTTCTCAACACCTTCCTGGAGCGCATCTTTACCACGGGCAGCTTTGATAGTGAGTTCAAGCTGGCGCTCAAAGTGGACGGATACAAAGACATCAAAATGCCAGATGGCATTCGGTCAGTACAAATTGATCTGTATAGCACAACTGTGACAAATTTTAAGATAAATAACTCGCCTAAACCATGTTTCTTTTAAATATGTAGGTTATTTTAAACTCTTTTGCAGGCGTGAGGAGTTCATGCACTGGGTGGAGATGCTCCCTGACACTCAGACACCATCTTGGCTGGGGCTGCCAAGTAATGCAGAAAGGGTTCTGCTAGCCACTCAAGGTATGGTCATCCACTCTTTCTGTCTGCCACATGCCTGTCACTGGTGGTCTCCCTTTCTGGTTCAACTTATGTCTCATCTGTTAACCTTGATTCTCCTCTTTCAAAATGCTCTTTCCTCTTATTCAGAGGTCCCCAACCACCGGGCTATGGACCAGTATCGGTCTGTGAATCATTTGATACCAGGCCGCACAGATACAGTATAAAAAGTTTGCAGAAATTAATAAAAAAACGTCTTTGGGGAGCTTCTTTGTATTTTTACGCACTTTGTTTTTAGTTATATCTATAGCAGTCAGTGAAAATATTGTTTTACATGAAACTGGTTCATGGCACAAATAAGGTTGCGGACCGCTGCTCTAATTTATTCTGTCAGTTTCCACAGGCTCTTAACCAGATCAAACACTAGATGGCAGCCATTTACTCAGTCTGCCCTGAACCGGATATACCCCCTCGAATGTGGATGATCTGACAGCTCATGCTGACTGACGAGCTGTGCTCCTGATTATAAACCTGGCGTGAAGCCAGGGGAAGCTAGTTGCTTTAGGACAATGTTTGGCAGTCTTGGTTACTAGTACCCCATGCCCTGCTCATGTTTGTATTTTCTCTCCTCTAACATATATGACTCACCTAAATACACAATTTAAAAAATCCTCTCAGAGTTTAAGAACGGAAAACACCAATATATGCAGGGCAAGGCTTCTAAAGGACCTTACCCCATTAGAGAACTTTCCCCATTATTAATGTTTTAGGGTATTACACACAATCTGTACACCAAGTCTGGATGTGCTGTACTCTGATCATGCACAAGTGGGTGTGTCCTGCTGAGGGCAGGGTGTGTCCTCACCCTTCAGCAGCTGTATTTTGCTGCCATCATGTCACTTCACAAGCTTCTAAGCTGTTGCTTTAGTTTGGTTGATGGCTTTTTGTGGTTTCTATTATTTGTCAAACTCAGTTTATGTTAAGTTATCCCCAACACCACCCCACCACCACCACCAAATGCATGACCTCAAAGAATGTGACTTAATGTCTTTTTGACCTTGAGTGTCAGCTTGAACATTCTTCTTTGTTTGTAAGATTTTAACACTTTAAACCCTTTTAAAATCACAGAGTAAAACTGTAGTAGCAGGTGTTCCCTTGTGTAAATTTGTCATCCACTATTAATTTCTTCTCCCTCCCTTCATTTCCTGCTGGCTGATGCCCTGGTTCTTATTCCTGTTCACCTTCACCACCCTCGGCTGTTGATGCTGCCTTGCCTGTGGTTCCTCCCATGCCTCTCCCCTCCTTCAGGCACTGACATGATGGGTAAGCTGCTGAAAATGCAGATGCTGGAGGATGAGGACGACCTGGCCTATGAGACAGAAAAGAAGCAGCGCACAGCGTCTTCCTCAGACGCTCAGCCAGCATGGATGAGAACCTTGCATATGACTGCCTGCAACTGGCTCCAACTCATACCACTCTCTGTAAACCCTCTTAAACGTACTGTGGAGAACATAAAGGTAGGTTCTGGGACAACAGCAAGTGTCTACATCGAAACTGAGTGAGTGATTCATTTGTTTTTCTTAGTTGGTCAATTACTCCTTCAGTCACTGCTTAAGCAGGTGCAGATGGTTGAGTGCAGACACCTATTAATTACAGCACCAGATAATGACATCACCATTTATACCCTTAAAGTATGTGTGGCTGATTATTACCAGTAATTAAATTTAAATACATTTTGGTAAATGTAATTAGTCCATGTATGTTTGATCACATTTGTATATGGCTATAGCTTTTTCCAAAGTTGTTTCCACTTTTATCTGCAGGATCCTCTGTTCCGTTTCTTTGAGAGGGAGGTGAAAATGGGTGCTCGTATGTTGCAAGATGTGCGTCAGGACCTCAATGATGTTGTTCAAGTGTGTGAGGGCAAAAAGAAACAGACCAACGTCCTGCGAACATTGATCAACGACCTTGTCAAAGGTTGGTTACAATTGTGGTGGTGCTTCATGTTTTATTCTTTAAAGAGCAGTATTGTGGAAATGTTTTTATAATAAATGCATAATCCTGAATCATAATTAGGATGCATTACTTGGAGTAAATGGTGCAGCCTCTGTAAGTAATGGAAAGTCCTCTTTCCACAGGCATTCTGCCCCGTAGCTGGTGCCGTTACACTGTCCCTGCTTCCATCACTGTGATCCAGTGGGTGTCTGACTTCAGTGAGCGCATCAAACAGCTGCAGCAGATCTCCCAGGGAGCAGCCACAGGGGGAGCCAAAGAGCTGAAGGTTGTTAACATCAAACAGTGAGATACATCCAGACAACATAAAATCTTAAAGCAATGCTTCTTTCATTAAAGTTTTACTGATATTAAATTAAACCATGAAGTTAAGGTGATAGTTATATTCATAATCAACATTTTAGAGTAGCAGGAGGTTGAACAGTTTTGTTGAATGCATTATACTTACAAAATGGTGATTCTAATATGGTAATAACACTCTTTAGAATATCCATGTGAACCTGGGGAGTTTGTTTGTGCCAGAAGCCTACATCACAGCCACACAGCAGTATGTGGCTCAGGCAAATAGCTGGTCTCTGGAGGAGCTGGGCCTGGAAGTCAATGTGACTTCTGCACAGGGAGCAGTTCTGGATGCCTGCAGCTTTGGCATTAAGGGTGAGTGACAGCATTGACTTCCAAACAAGGCTCCCTTTATGCCTTATAAAAGTTAAGCCAGTACAGCACAGATGTTCAGTGAACTGAAGTCTTAGTTGTTATAGTATCTTGCTTGTTTACACAATGAATGTAGATCATACATTATACCAGTTTCTGAGGCACAAACCACATAACTGTTAGGGTCACCAACAAAGTATTCTAGAGCAAAGCTGCCAGCAAATCAGACCAGACAACAAGAACACCTGTCCATTATTTCTGCTCTGACGCTTATCCTCACAATGCTGTACCATACCAAAGACACCATCAACATGCCAAAGAGGCAGTGAGATGTCCTATGTACAGCATTTAGACCTATTCCTGAGTAACATTAAAGTGGCCACACAATTATCTAAATATTCAGCTGTTTTCTTACTTTAAAAAACAGTCTAATAGTAAAACTGAATAAATATTCCACATTTTAGATGCAGTACTGGTCCCAATATCAAAAGATAGGACTAAAAGAGAGTGACTCAAGTCTATTTGCAGTGAACAAATGGCTCTTATGGAAAAGATCCTGTAGATTATGTATTTAATTAAATACATATTCAAGATACAAAAACAGTAGTAGACAGGCTAATGTTTTTGTCTTCTGGGTAATCTAATGCAGAACATTGTTTAACATGAATCAAATCTCAAAAACTTTACCCCATAAATTTGGATGAAATCTGTATATGTAGGTACACTAGGAAAAGTGCTATCACACCAACACTGAGCAGTCTGTATTTATCTCCTCCTAATATCAGTGAGTACACACACTAGGAACAATGGGCAGCTACCAAGGACATGTTTCAGGTCTTTTTGCCAGTGCAATAAAAAATTACAAGACAGGAACCTCGGCTTGTGTGTGCCAACGTGCTGCGAGTCACCCATGATGTGGAAATACCATGTCCAGCATTCACACAATGTCATAGCCATCCAAAAGACTATTAAAATGAAATAATAAACCCCACATTGTCAAAACATAACTATTCCTCTAATCCTCCGTTGTCAAACTGCTCATGACTGAGCACCAGTGTTATCTATGAAAAGGTTTGCTATCAGCTAGCTTACATTAGTTATCTAGTGTTATTTAAGGGAAACATTAGCTTTAGATTTAACTATGATTAGCTTAAGACAAAAGTTAGAAACTAGCTGTTATCATTCATTATTGTCACTGAACACAGTCTAATTCAGAAACTTTGTAGACATGTATGGAACAAGCTACATTGCTTCTTACATAAACAGTGGCTGCATGAATATGGAGAAATATGGTTAAATATTTACAGTCACAAGTAAGGTTAGACACTTCCAATTCAAACCCTCTTTAGTTCTTCTACCAAGGTGACCCTGCCGTGTACATTAAGTTGTTTTCCACCAGTGGTGTTGCACAAGTATACTAATATTCACCTGGAGCTATTTATATTCTCACCAAATACCTGGGTCCATTTACAAAAAAACTGCCAGAGAACTAGTACCCACAAGACCTTTCTTGTGACCCCAGCAAGTAAATGCAAACATTATCAGCAACAGCTCTGCATTTAATTTTTTCATTTGCTTATACTTGGCAGTTGCTTTTATGTGTAGAATTACAGTTAGGTTTTAATTTTTCTCAAATAATTGACGACTACATGACAAAGGTTTTTTTTTTTTTTTACCACTTACCTTTTATTTCATAAATTTTATTCTTGTTAATCTTTGGCAAGTTGCGTTATCAACTCTAAATGAAAAAGTCAAATGAACCAAGATGCCTTTATAATGTAACAGTATATGTACATGTACTGAATATGTAACAGTGCATATCTGACATCCTATTAACTGATGGCATACTCATTATAGGTTGTCCTTTTAACTTTAAAATGGCTGTCATTTAATAAAGGTACTTAAATGGTGAACACACTGTAAATTTGTTAGCTGAGAATATTGAGTGTATTTTTAGTAAATATTCATAACATACAAATGTATAACAAATGGTGGTGTAACTTTGGTGCAGATTCACCTGGTCTGCATTATTCCTAGCGCCATCCAGACATTCTGGCTTGGCACTGTGGCAAGGTTACCAATGTCATCACAGGTACCTGTGTTTGGTATAGTTAATTTGTCAGTGGAAACAATCATCAAAGGTTTGTCACCTCACCATGCTGTATTGTGCCTGATGAAATAATGCATTTTGGATTTTCCTGCTTCAAGGATGAGCTTGTTAATTAGCTGATCAGTTGAATCTGTTTTTTTGGAAGAATAACTCCAAAATATACATGGGAACACACACAAATGTGACTGGATACTGTACCATGCTTGTATAATTGCTTATGGAAATTGATTTTGTGATCACCTGTTTCTGTGCCATAGGTTTGAAGCTGCAGGGAGCCACCTGTACTAACAACAAGCTCTCTCTCTCTACTGCCATCTCCACTGAGCTACCACTCACACAGCTGCGTTGGGTGAAGCAGAACAATGTGGAAAAGAGGAATATGGTTTGTCACATTCTGTCACATGTACATAGTTGTCAAACTGTATATGAGCTTTAACAGACACACTCTAACTTGGGCTTTCTCTTCCTGCGTGTCACTAGGTCACCTTGCCAGTGTATCTGAACTTCACACGTACAGACCTTATCTTTACTGTGGACTTTGACATTGCCACCAAGGAAGATCCACACAATTTCTACGAGCGTGGTGTGGCCATCCTCTGCATCGAGTAGATGATTACTCATAAAATTAATCATTACTTATCTATTAACCGTAAAGGAATCTTTGTAGCTTAGATACTTGTGGAACCCAATATTTGTGAGAAATGGTATTGGAATATAACAAGTTTAACAGTATGTTTATCAGTGAAGACATGACACTTAAGGATGTATTGTAAGATGGATCTGTGCACTGTTGAAAGGGTTTAAAACCAGACTGGATTTTTAAAATAAGGAAACTGTACGTGTTTTAAGATGGAACATTGAATGTTGATTAAATTTCGGTTTGCCATTCCGTGTCATTGTGGTGTTTTTTGACCATTTAAACTTCTGGAATTCTGTAGTAACAAAACCTGAAAGTCAGATTGCCATTGATGCTATTATTTTTAATTAATCATAAATGCTATGCTGCAAATTGAATCCAACTTCCAAACTGAATGTTTAGTTTTAGTGTAATGTTTTCTAGAGTAGTAACAATTCTAGACTAATACAGTTTACCCAGCTGGGAATCACATTTTGCAATAATGTTAAATACCTTTTTTAATTATTTTCAGCATAAGACTATTGTTTCAAAGACAAGTGTTTCAAATGGATTCTCAATGGAGGTACACTATAGCTGTCTTTCAGATGGATTGTTGACTAACATTTCACTTGCCATTATGCACAGTCATACATGGTGCATTCATTCCCTAACTGGGAACTGAAAATTAAGAAGTGAGCCAGCAATTAGTCTTTTAAAAAAGCTGTGACATGTAACTAGATCTGCAAATCTTGGCAATAAGGTTATGATCGCTATTGGTATGAAATCTTATTCACTTTGCTTTCACATTGCTTTTCAACAGAGAAAAATGAAACCAATTTAGGAATTCTAATCAGGAAGCTGGGGAAAGATTAAAATTAAGTCTGCATGAACTGGAAATTAAGTGTTCGTGCAAGCCAAACACGGTCAGCCCTCTGGTGTATGATGACATACCAAAAAAGTGAGGCAAAAGTTTGATTCAACTGGGTGTATTTTATTGTTTTTGCAATTGTATGCTTCCTGTTGCATTTCATTTTACACAAAGAAAACCATGGTGTGTTTTGAAAACTCATCTAATCTGATAAATAGTGCCATTGTGAAGTAGCCCTGCACTAGATATTTTTTTCCCTACTATAATACCCATCAATTTTAAACCTATCAAGGGCTTGCTAAATAGTACACATGGCTTCCTTTATTAAGACTGTAAAACACAAGTAGGTGGTTTTTGGAGTGCTTGTGGGTTTAAATCCTCCTTACAGTATATTTTCTGCCTGTTTTGATAGCACACATCCTACCGGAAAGGCAGTTACAGTATTGTCAGCGTGCAGTATCTGTCAGGTAATGGCACGCTGTCCAGGTGATACTGTGTGCTGAATTAAGGCTGTTACATGAAAATCTTTTCTTCATCCCTAGAAGGAGAAAATCATATAAACAGTAGATTCATAAAATCACATTATCTTTACTTATAGGCAAGTGCAGATCGCCTCCTTCATTGAACTATTGAACTGGGGAAATGGCAAAAGTTCACAACTGCATTTTGGTTTATAGATATATCAGGAATTCCTGTCATTTGTTTAAACCAGGAAAAAAGATGCAACTTGCCCTAGACACCCTAACAGCAGGCCAATCAGAGAAATCTGCTGACTCATCCCTGACATGCAGTCACATGGCTTTGGTGATTAAGTGCATTCTGCCACAACCACAAATTCAAACCCACCTCAGAGAAAATGGTCTCTGTCTCCATTTGAGGTATACACTGCTTCTTCCTGTGCATGTATTCCTCATTGTCACCCAAAGGGCAGAACATCTTCCTTTTTGAAAGTGTGGCAGGGTGTGTGGGACTCCTGAGTAACTCATCTGTGACCTGATACGATGTGTCTGTATCAAACTGCACTGCAAGAGGGTAGAGAAATGGTTTCTCCGGCATCTCTTCAATACGTTTTCTGGCCCTATAAATGAAGTCCCCCTCAGAGTCACCTGATGACCTCATCTGGATGTCTGTAAGATGCATAAGGGCCACCCTATCCCGTGGCGCTGGCTGCTTCACCTCAAAGAGGGACATATGATTGGTTGCTGCTCTGCGACTTCGCCCTTTCATTCTAAAGCCTTTATGTTTCTGCCTTTTTGGACCATGGTCTGAGGAAGCAGAGTCTTCTGAGCTTCCATCATATGGGTCCAGGGGCTGAAACAAGTATCAAACATAAGTCACAAGATCCAAGTCACAATCAGCCTTAAAACCAAGGTACCAGAAAGGTTTATGTTGCCAAGGAAGAACCATTTTTGTTCCATAAAAGAATGTTTTAATCGGTGGTTCTGCAAATGAGATGTGTTTGTGCAAAGAACCTTTTTCTGAGAAGAATGCTTTAATTGGTAAAGAACATTTACCACAACAATGATTCTACAGTAACTAATGAATAATGGAAGCTTACACCCACCTGTTAGTACTGCCAGAATGGTATTCCTAAATGATCACACATTTGCCTCAAACAACAATGAAATGTTAAATGATCTCAAATAGATTTGCTTATGTGATCCCTCTCTAGTTGCAGACAAAATAATTTCACTTACTTGTGGATAGTGCCACTCAACTGGCTTCTGTCGCAAAGTAGGCCTCTTCAGATCTGTGCCACCCTGTAAAAACTAACAAGACAGTATACATTAATAAGATAAGTTTCACTAGTTACGATCTTGTGAAAGAAGAGCTGGTTCAAAGAACTTTCAGTCGCACACATAACAGCACTAACCTGCAGGTGTGACCCAGTCATTAAAGAAATATACAAACACATTCCCCCTACCTAACAGACTGCTGTGAGCCTTCACTTCTTCTCACAAGTTATTATTTATCACATCCTAACTTTAAAATGTGGGTATAAAATTAAGTCACAGTGTTATATGTGTTTAGATATCCTAGATTATATACGTATCTATTAAAATTAAGAGGTCAGTACTAAAGGCATAATACCTTACTGCTGGCATCTGACCATCGTGGGCTTGTGTCCAACTCAGAGCCTGAACTTGAATCCACTTTACACATCTCCTGGCACAAAACAAAACAATCAGTCCACTAGACAAATCTACATAAACAGATATTTTCCCCTTAAAGTGTAGCAATATTCTAATTCACACGAATCAATACAAACTGACCAAAAGAGTATTTGTTTGTTTAGCCGAGACAGTGTGCCTACCATGTATTTAAATGCCAGTCTGTCCATTGTGTCTGGGCGTCTCCGAACAAAGCTTTTGTCACAAACACCTGCGAGACCACTTTGTCTTACAAAATGCTAAGAACATTCCATCTTTTGCATGGACGTTTTAAAGAACCGTAAGCAATATTATTAATAGCACTAATGATAGCAGTCAGGCTTACACCTGTGAATTATACTCTAACTGTATATGTGTGATACTGTACCATGTTTTATACACATATTTGATAGTATGTTTTGTCAGTTTTCCTAGGCCTTCTACCTGTAACATGTCACGTCTGGAATTGTTTTGTCGACATTGTGGTCCACGACCTGGCACACACTCTCCAGACAAATTAAAGGTAGCTGAAAGAGCACGGTGGTTGAACTCAAGGTAGGCTGCTAGCCTGCCGAAGGATTTTAGAGGGAAAATACGTTAAGGTTTAATTTATTAAAAAGTAAGGAAAACGCGGAAGCGTGTAACCTTGACATGGGTCTCGGTAATATCTTTGTTATTATATTTGGAAACAACATTTTTAAAATATATTTGAGTACTCGTTTGAGCGGCATTATGCTTAGGAAATTCAAAGGACACGTTGTGTTTAAGACAGCCCCATACTACGGATGCTAAATTTTAAACAGTTCAAATGGCTTCTACGCCATTGTACTTTTCTGTTTTTTATCCCCTTTGATAGTGGGTTTCGTAATACTCATTATTAATCGACAAACACGTGCACAGTCGAAGTCCGATCCTGTATTCTAAAGTTATTCCGTTCGATTACCGCAGTAGCCCGGCTGCTCGGCTCTGCGCATGCGCGGCGCGTAAGATCCGGGCCTGGGCCAGGATGAATGCAAATTTCAAACATGGCGGCGGAGGGAGGAGGGAAGGAGATGAACGAGATCAAAACTCAGTTCACGACCCGAGAAGGCGCATACAAACTCCTAACGCATTCCGAGTACAGCCGCCCCAACCGGGTGCCTTTCAACTCACAGGGCTCTAACCCTGTGAAGGTCTCGTTCGTCAACGTGAACGACCAGTCCGGCAACGGCGACCGAATCTGCTTTAATGTGGGCCGGGAGCTCTACTTCTATATCTACAAAGGCGTCCGAAAGGTAAACAACACCTCGGAGCGTGTGTGGGTTTTTTCTGTTTCATAGGCACAGTTAAACCGACGGGCTCCAGCTAAAAGGGAAGTTTAGTTTGTCTCCGCCTGAAGCAGCGAGATTGTTCGTTTTTGCGAGCGCCGCTGACTAAGGTTAGCTTACCTCCGCTAGCCTAGCTCCTGAAACCGAGCCACAAGCTGTCAGTTCGGGCCTAACGTCAAGTCCACCTGTCGCGGGCGCCGCGGGACTAACAGTTGTCGTGCTCTCTGTATTCACAGATTTCTCAAATTAACCCTATCTTTTATTTTGACCAACTTTGAGGTTCTAACAATACCGTCGTGCGCGGTTTAACTTTGCCCTGAAGATGTCGGCAGATATCGAGGTCGACTTGGACACGAAGCGACGCGAAACTACAACGTGGTTAACTGCAATGGACCAACCATTTCACGTTTAACGGTATTCTTGTCCTCCTTAAATCTTTTACTCTCTGTACTTATTGATGAATCAGTTAAAAAAAACTTAAGTACACTGCTGTGAGACAAATGGGAACTGAGCAGTGGGGTTAAAAGTCTAGCGTGACGTCTTATAGTCATCAGTTCAGCGTAGTTGTGAATAGCTGAATATACTGTTGTCCTCCAGGATCTAGATCTGTGCAGTCTGTGTTTTTGACTAAGCAGAGACTGATCTTGCCAGTCTTTGACACCGAAGTGCGTTTTTTTTCTAAAAATGGGTCACATATAAATGTAACGACTTTGTATCATAACGAGTTTATTTCAAGTGTCGCAAAATTTTCAGTTGGTTAGACAGTAAATAAGTGTTTGAAACCAGTCAGATTAAAGTGTTGCAAGTACAGTTTTATCACGTTTTGAAAGTTTTCGGTTTTAGTTCTTTTCTTTGGATCCACCAATATAATCAAGTTGCACAGGGGAAAAAAGCTTTAAATGGGATCAGCTGGTATTTTAAAACTAGTAGTGTAAACCATCTGAAAGTAATAGAGGTTATATGCACATCTACATAGGAAAATAAGTATTTATTCTCAACCCACATCAGTCTTCCAGTTCAAGTTGCAGTCTGACACATTTCAGAAAGGAGATAATGGTACTTAATTGTTACTGCATTACATTGTTGAGCACTTTGGTACAAGCATTGTTTGTGTCTTGTGGTTTTATTTAATTGTATGTATTTACATGTGCACTGGTCAGCCGCAACTTTCAAACAAATGGCTTAATATTGTGTAGGTCCCTCTTGTGCCGCCAAAACACCTGAGGTATGCAGATCCTGTAAGTCTTTTAAGGTGGGAACTCCATGGATTGAACTAGTTTGTCCCGGACATCCCACAGGTGCTATGGTGGATTGAGAGCTGGGCAATTTGTACCTTAACACCTTGAACTCTTTGTCATGTTCTTCACACAGTGCATCATAGTAGGATCTCTTCCCCAGGGAAGTGGTGCAGGTCCAGAGGCTCAAAGGGACAGCATGGGCATTCTGACTGGTATGAAGCTATGCATCAAGCTGCAATGGACTGTCATAGGCTGCGTTACCTTTTTCAGTTTGTGCTATTGTAGCTTTTCTGTGGGATTAAACCAGACAGGCTTGTTTTCACTTGCCACATGGGCTCCCTTGAGACTATCAGTGGTTCACCAGTTATCTTTCCTTGGACCATATTTGGTAGTTACTAACCACTGCATATTGGGAACACCCTACATAACCTGATGTTTTGCATTTACATTTACGGCATTTAGCTGACACTCTTATCCAGAGCAATGTACACCACTGGAGGGCTAAGACTGAGAAGAGTCTTGACACATGCCTTCCTGTTCTTCTGGGCAGCGGAGGCTGAGAGGATGAGTAGTGACACGTTGTTTGATTAATGCAGATATGAATGGGGGTGCAAGTCCATTCTTGGCCTTGAAAGCAAATGTTAAAGACTTGAACTTAATGCTAGCCACCACAGGGAGCCACTGAAGGTTCCTTAGTAAAGGGGTGGTGTGTGTTTGAACTTTGGTAAATTTATGACTAAAGTTCTGAATCAGCTGAAGTGGTTTTGTTACCTTCAGTGGAAGTCCAGTCAGTAGAGAGTTGCAGTAGTCCTGTTTGGAGATGACCAGAGACTGCACAAGTATCTGCTTAGCTTTCGTGGTGAGAAAGGGTCGGATTCTTCTGTTGTTGTAGAGAAGGTATCTGCATGTTCTGGAGATCTGGTCAACCTGCGGCGAGAAAGACAGATCTTCATCTAGCATAACACCAAGATTTCTTACCTTCTTTGAAGGGACAATAACCGAGTTCCCAACAGAAACGATGAGGTTGTGGTTTGGTGAAGGACTCCCTTTAATGAAGTAGTGCTCGGTCTTGCTGGGGTTTAGCTTGAGGTGGTGGGCCGCCGTCCAAGAGGAGATGTCGGCCAGACAGTCTGAGATGCGGGTTGAGGCCTGGTGGTCGCTGGAAGGGAAAGAGAATAAGTTGCATATCATCAGCATAAAAGTGGTAGGAAAAACCATGTGTGGCTATTACATCCCCAAGAGAACCAGTATACAGAGAAAAGAGAAACGGTCCAAGGGCTGAGCCCTGTGGAACACCAGTAGATAATCTTCGTGGAGCAGACTGGGTGCCTTGCCGTACTACCTGGTACATCCCGTCATCAAGATGAAGATTCTGATCTTTGAAGATTCTGATACAGTCATCTAGCAATCACGTGTCGCTTGTCGAAGTATCTCAGATCCTTTTGGATGCCCATTTTTCCAGCTTCCAACACATCAACTTTAAAAACTGACTGTTGTACACCATCCCTTGTCAGGTGCCATTGTAATAAGATTAAAGTTTCTTTCTCTGCATTTAACCCATTCGCCAAATGAAAAAGTGGCCAGCCTGCAAGGAAGGGCCCAGGAAGCGGTATGTGGGGATGTACCTTGCTCAAGGGTGGTTAGGGAGCTGCCCCTGTGATCTTAAAGTTGTGTTCAAATCCCAGTGACACCACTGAGGAGGGGTGTCACTGGAATTTGAACCCAGTGACACCACTCCTCAGTTTTTATGTGGCAAATTTGTTACCAAACATCACTATATACATAGTCTAAACCTCTTCGCTCAAGTGTGGCTCAGAAGTTAGACCCTCTTTGGCATCACTGAATAAGCCCTGCGACTTAGTGACCTGAACAAAGGGAGACTTGGATATATGTAGTATTTGACCATTTTCCATCTTGTACCAGAGGTGGTGTCCATCTGCAGCCGTACAGACATTAGCCGCTGTACAGTTCAGTTTTCCTTCAGTTGAAAAGGGTTAGGGATAGATTTTAGGTTAGCTACACTTCCATGCTAACAGACACCGTTATTTTGCATTTTAAAAAGTCTTTATGTAATTATGTAACCATGGTATACTAAACATTCATTTGTGTTACACATTTACCTAATGTCGATGTGAGCTACCACACTAGCACTTTAACCAGCTTTCTAACTAACTTGTTGGTTTGATAATTTCTGTCCATGTACGGATTGGTCTGCTGGGCTGCAGCTTCATGTCATATTAGGAGCTAAAACTGAATGTGAATCATATTGGAAAAGATTGCTGTCATACACATGGTTATTATTAATGTTGCAACAATACCGTTTTGGCAATTAAACAGTGTAAATAATGTTAGTCTAGGTTATTGCATGAGCAAATAGCTGGCTTGTTGTAAAGGTAGCTGCACTTCTGTTTCTTCTTCTTGACCCTTCTATGGGGCTGTCTCTGTCAGTTAGCTGAATCAGATGATGCTGTGATCCTAGGGTCTGACTCTCGCATCAGGCTGAGAATTCCTGGCATAGCAGCTGATATTGACCGTGTGAATGACTTTCACCAGTATCTGACAATCATAAATGATTTTGCAGGGGTCTGTAGAAGCCACCTATATCTATACCTGTGCACCGTAAGTGTAACTGTATTATTTTAATTCTGTTTTTGCAGTTCTGCATCATATATTATAAATTAACTTTTGATGTTAAATGTGGTAACCCACTAAATAAAATTTTCTAAGAATATAAAGTTTTTATAATTAGGGGTTGGGAAGCACCAGTTACCTCCCAGTGTGGTATCACAATGCCTATGCGTCAATTCAATATGTATTGTGAATCTGCAATTTTAAAACCTTGAACCATGTGAACAAAGTTGTCATACTGCTAAAGCTTTATTCAGTCGCTGCACAGCAAGACTGAACCTGAGCAAATATATACACACATTTGTCAGAATTATTAGCCCCCCTAAAGAAATCTCACACAATCCTTAATATTTCATGGAAATGACCATAACAGAAATTGTTAATACTTGTATTGCTTCCAAAAGAACAAAGACAAAATCTCCACAAAGTTTGATGATGAAATTTTACTGATGTGCGGAGGTTTAACAAAACTGAAAAAATGACAAGATCAAAATTATTAGCCCCCCTGACATATTTAATGGTCAATTGTGTGGCCTCTCTGTCTTACAACTGACAACGACCTCTCTCTGTAGTTCTTAACTAGGTTGGCACATGTCTCTTGAGGTATACGAGCCCCCTCTTCCATGGCAAATTGTTCCAGCTCATCCAGATTGTGAGGTTTTTGAGCATGGACATTGACCTTCAGCACCCGCTCAGATTCTCAATGGGATTGAGATCTGGGCTCTGTGAGGGCCACTCCAGGACCCTGATTTTGCTGCCCTTCAAAAAGT
>JBBPCX010000001.1:39674660-39690463 GCA_037974365.1 Hydrocynus forskahlii
TACACACACACACATATACACACACACACATATACACACACACACATATACACACACACACACATATACACACACACTCACATATACACACACACACACACACACACATATATACACACACACACACGTATACACACACACATACACACACACGTATACACACACACACATACACACACACGTATACACACACACACACACACACACACAGTTCAGTTTCTAGCTGAATCCAGAAGAGGTAGATAGGTAGAGTAGCTGAAACACCCAAACCAAAAGCGTCCTCACATGAACTGTACTTCTCCAAGTAGCTCAGAGCCTCTACAGGGTAACGTGTTTTTACGATTGCTAACTGATATGAGCAGTAGCGCTTGTTAGAACATACAGTGTTTGTAATTATTTGTGGGCTGTTATGAGTCGATAGTAGCAAGTGGGCAAATGCACAAAGATCTCACTCCTCATCTGTCCCTTACGTGCGCGCGGGGTGCGCGCACACACACACACACACACACACACACAGATACGTTACATCTCAAAACACGCCTTCCCCATACATTATATGTACAGTTGTGGTAGGCTAGGTCCGTTTTACCGTGTATACACTGCACTACGTTGTCCGCCCTACGCAGTGTACAATGGTCCGTCACTTAAAATATTTTCTGCCTTTTACGCTCACCGGGATCTTCATTTTCCGCCATTTCCATAGAGAGCAAAATAAACGCGCCGTCTTAAATCTTTGAGAGACATTTTAAATAGATGGACTTTGGTGACATAAATTAAACGGAGGCGCGAGGCAAAGAATTTGTAATCGAATTATTCGAGTTACTTGAATAATCGTTTCAGCCCTAGTACTTACATTCTAGCACTGCAGGAGTTCAGTGTACTGTACAGTTTACACTGAACTCCCACAGTGCTAGAATGTAAATACCGGTATTACCCCTATAAGCACATGCATTTTTCTTTGGTATGCGCTGTCGCTTTCTTTGGTGTAAGAAGGCAAATAAAGTAAGAAATTATTTTAATTTACAGTAATAAAAATACAGGGCTTTAAGAAGAACAAAACGAAAAACACGAGAACACTCGAGACGCTCCACGGGGGAAATTCTCGTCTGCAGCTGCCACACATGCGGCACAGGCAGCAGGCAATCAAAAATGATATATCACCACGAAAAAAGCTGTAACATCCCGGCCTCGTCCGCCACACCCCCGTCCTCCTGCTGGGTTGTTTGCTAATGCCCTGACATCACAAAAGCAAAATAATGCGGAGGATATCTGAAGTTTTCCTGTTAGTGCGGGGGTTTCAGTGAACAATTATTAGTTCGGTTCTCAGAAATTCCAGCACAAGCCCACCTCATTCTGCTTTATGAGGGTACTGATTAGGTGGTCACTTGAATCAAGTCTTATTTAATGAGTAAAAGAAAAACAAAGACACTGCTGTATTTAACACTTTCCTCTTGCACTGTGACCAGTTGGATGGTAAAACACTACTAGAAGTAGTGTCAAAGGCCATTTTGTTTGAGTGAACAAGAAATTTGTTTTCTTTGAATTATTCTTTGAATTAGTTTTTGAATTAGTTCTGTAAACAAAGAAATATTTTGATGTATTGTCATTTCCTTTAAAATTGTGTGTGTATGTATATTTAAACTTATGTAAGAATATACAGGTGTGTACATATTGGATACATTTATGTGTCGTCAGTTGTTGGTAGCAGCAGACGGTGACAAAAACAGTAATAATGCCACAGAAATTGCACAGAGTAATATTTTGTCCAAATGTTGCTCCAGAAATATTGCAGACAAAAGAAATGCAGCAAACAAGAGGAACAATTTAACTTTTCAGTCCTTGGTTGGATGTGTGTGTTTGCTTGTGTGTGTGTGTGGTCAACTGCGAGATGTTGGTTGTAAAATCTGAAGGCAGCTGGAAAGAAAAAACGAATCTCTTCTTCCCACACCGTGGGTGCAGCGGCCTGCCACTGAAGGAGCTGCTCAGTGCTATCAGGGTTGTCCAACAGGGATGACCGCTTAGCCACCATTCTCCTGTAACTCAAACTCCACTGGGTCCAGGGGGCATCCTAGAACAGAGCTGGCCCTCCAGATTAGCATGTTCAGTTTCTTTCTGTCCCCAGCAGAGATGCTGCTACCCCAGCAGACCACATCATAAAAGATGACTGATGCCTCTACTGAGTCATAAAAGGTCTTCCTAAAGGCCTGAGCATCTGCAGCAGGTAAAGCCTACTCTGCTCTTTTTGTAGAGATCATTCATGTTATGAGTCCAGCCCATTTTATTGTTCAGATATTCAGTTACTTGTAACTCTCCATAATCTCTGTCCATACCCTGGATGTTAAGTGGTTGCAGTGGAGGATGTTTGTGCCTGCAGAAATCTACCACCTGCTCCTTGTTTTTTACAGTGTTGATCTGGAGGTAGTTCTGCTGGCAACAGTCCATAAAGTCCCGGTCAGTTCTCTATACTCCCTGTCGTCCCCATCAGTGATGAGGTCGACTATTGCGGAGTTATCAGAGAACATCTGCAGTAAGCAGTTGGTGGAGTTGCAGGAGAAGTCTGCAGTGTAGATGGTGAAGAGAAACCGAGCCAGAACCATTCCGTGTGGGGTTCCTGTACTTCAGATGACCCTGTCTTAGATGTAGCCCTGGGTTCTCATATGTGGTCAGTTAGTTAGGTAGTTCAGATTTCAATGTTGTGAGGTGATGGCCCACTTCTGTGTTCTCTAGCTTGTCCCTCAGGTTTGTGGGTAGAATGGTGTTGAAGGCACTGGAGAAATCAAAGAACAAGATTCTCACTGTGCACCCACCATTTTCCAGGTGAGAGAGGGAACAATGTGGGGTGTGGATGACAGCATCATTACCCCAATGCCAGGCTGATAGGCAATCTGAAGTGGGTCCAGCAATGAGCTCACCAGGGGCTGAACAAGGACCAACCGCTCCAGGGTCTTTGTCTGGTGGTATGTCAAAGCCAAAGGCCTGTAGCTGTTGAGGTCCTTGTGATGTGGGTTCATTGGCACTGGTACCACTCAAAGTTTTCCAAAGCTGTGGTACTCTCCCCAGCTTCAGGCTCAGGTTGAAGATGTGCTCCATTAACCCACACAGTTCATCCGCGCAGGCCTTGACAACTGGTGCCATCTGGCCTTGACAACTGGCCTTGACAACTGGTGCCACCTTCAGTTTCCTCTTTACCTGGATGGTTGAAATAGACAGGCTGGAGCAGGGTGATTGTGTGCTGGAGGTCATTGTTTGGGGAAGGGAGCAGTGAGCAGAGAATGTAGAGGAGGTGGGAAATGTGTGAAGTAAAACATGATGGAGGCTGTATCAGGGAGGGCAGTATGGGTGGAGTGGCAGGGACAGATGATGAATCAAACCTGTTGATGTGGTTCAGTTCATTTGCCCACCTCACATCCCCCACCAGCCAAGAGTTCTGTTACTTGTGGCCTGGGATGGTTCTGAGGCCCCTCCAGACTCCCCGGACATTGTTGTGTTTTTCCATCCTCTGCCTGTAGCTGTCTTTCCCATCCCTGATCAGTCTTTTCAGCTATCTGTGCACCCTTTTCAGCTCCTCGTTTCCTGACTTGAAGGCCATCCTCTTCTGTCTGAGAACGGCCTTGATTTGTGGAGTAATCCAGGGCTTATTTGGAAAGCACTGAATATCCCTGGTGGGTTCTGTAATCCACACAAAAATTTATGTAGTCCGCAATGCAGACTGTCAGTGTCCTCCCATTGGTCATCACAAAGCACTCCCCACTCAGTAGTCTCAAAACTCTCCTTTTGAGCCTCCTTGGTCTCATCAAACCATCTCTGCCCTGTGCAGGTGACTGCTGGCTCAGTGCATACTATAGGCTCATCCACAGGGAGAAGGTGCACCAGATTGTGCTCGGATCTTCCAAGTGGAGCTAGAGGTGATGAATTACATGCCTCTTTGGATAAAAAATTAGGAGAATGCATCTGATTTCTCTGTGCTGCAGTTTTTCTATCTCTCTGCCAGTAGCTTGGTGAGTGAGGTGATGTCACAGTGGCCAAGGTTCATGAAAGTCTTGGGGCAAAATTACTGATTTTAAATCAGGGGTGTCAAGCTCCGGTCATGGAGGCCTGGTGTCCAAGCACAGTTTGATGGTTCTCCTCTTCAAACACATGCACTAAACCTGACAATTAACTGACGAGGTGAACCAGGTGTTTCTGAGCAGGGGAAATCACCAAAACGTGCTGGACCACAGCCCTCCAGAACCGGAGTTTGGTACCCCTGTTTTATCCCCCTGATCGATCAGTCAAAAAACTGAATACACACGCACTACACCAATATTTAATGGATGTTTTGGGATTGGAACTATCCAGATATGTTTAAAGACTGCAAGAGGCACCAATTTCCAACTGTAAAAAGAATAATATTCGGATTAAAACTTAGGAGCAATGGTGTGATTGCTTCTGCCATCGCACTAATAATGAAGAGTCAGACTGATGGTTTTTAAAAGGAACAGGATAACCCACACTCACATTTTGTCTTTCACTTCGATGAAGATCTGATCACATACTGTGTCAACTTTATGTAAAGAAGATAATCTGAAAAGGTTTACAAACTTTAATGTACCACTATGTTTGTGTGCATGTGTATTCATCAGTCAGCCGTAACATTAAAACCACTGACAGGTGGTATGAATAATGTTGGTCATCTAGGAGTGGGAGCAAGTGAATGATCAGTTCTTATAACTGATATATTAGAAGCAGAGAAAAATTAGCAAGTATAAGGATACAAATTGTGGTTATGATAGAAAGGTTTCAGAACATGCAGTGCACTGCAGCTTGCTGTGTATAGGGTTGTGTAGACCATGGAGCAGTTGAAGGTGACAGACCAGATTAAACACATTTCTGTTTTACATTTTGTGGACTGCACAAGGATTCACCTTAGGCAGAAGGCAAGCAAGCAGAGGCAACATGATGCTCTGGGCAGTGTTCTACAAGGAAGCCTTGAGACCTGGGTTTTATGTAGATGTTCATTATTCTTAATCATTATTACAGACCAAAAACATCATGGCAACGGTATTCCCTAATGGCAGTGGCGTCTGCCACGTTACAAAAATTGTTCAGTAATCTTTAGAGGAACATGTGAGTTCATGGTGTTGACCAAATTCCCTAGCTCTCAATCCAAAGGAGCATCAGTGGGATGTGCTCAACAAACTTTTCAGTTCCAGGAAGGCCCCACCTTGCAACTTACAGGAATTTAATGTAAAAAATATCAATCTTTTAATGTTTGTTTAGCAGTATCAGTCTGGCTGGTTTACCGAATGAAGAGCCAACTTCATTGTCTATGGCTAAATTAATGCTCCATGTTTATTGTCTTGCTAGAATGTTCAATTTCACCCTAAATAGTACTGCAATCAGTGCTGAGATTCTGCTTGATCTTTAAAAGTTTGTATGCTTTGTCTACACAAGCAGTTACACAATAATGTCATAGAGGATTTGAAATACTATTGCTATATTTTAGGGTGTACTCACACTATACCGTGTTGCCTTCTACCACGCCCAAGCGCATTCGTGCTCTTTTGAGGTCAAACCTGGTCAGTATGAATTGCCTAATGTGAGTAAACCCTTAGTCAAACAAGTTGTGGTTGTACTACGTTGGCACCCTCACTCCTCTCTAATGAGAGAGACACATAACTAAGAGAAAACAGTCATATTAAATGTTAAAAAGGTAAACTACCATTAAAGTATTTGTACATTTATATAATTAAGAATATGGTTTGGGACGTGTGTGTGTGTGTTTTTATGACATTGTGATGTAAGTTGTGAGTGAAGGTTTGGTAATTATCTTCATATTAAATATATCATCCAGCCAGCAGTGTGTGGAACAAATATAAGAACAAGCATAAAGATCAGCAGTGTATGTAAACTTCTGTAGTAAATATACCCCCATACAGTTATTTAAAACCAAAAAATATATATCCTTTTTATTGTGGAGACAAACAGAATGGATGTAGCTTTGAATATTTATGTCCCAGCATGTATTTTTCAACCATTTCAGCTATCTGGGGACTCAACACTTCATTTCCAGTTTAATGTTTTTATATAGGATGAAAAAATATTGGCTACCTTTTGTAAGTCTTTGTTTTTACACTGAAACTGTGTTTTAGGGGACCTAGATCTTTTGAGGTGACACTTATTCATCCTTGTCAAAATCTGACTTATTTCTGTATGTTTCACGGCTCACAGGCTGCAGACCTAAGTAAGCCAATAGACAAGAGGATATACAAGGGAACGCAGCCTACCTGCCATGACTTTAACCACCTTACTGCCACAGCTGAAAGCGTATCGTTGTTGGTGGGTTTCTCAGCAGGCCAAGTGCAGCTCATTGACCCTATCAAGAAGGAGACAAGCAAACTCTTCAATGAAGAAGTAAGTTTGTGTGCAGAAATGTCTGCAGACTTCCTTATTTTTATACTCATATTGCAGTGTTTTGCTGTCCATATAACAAGTGCATTAAGCCAGCAATTAAGGACACTGATACCATAATGTCATTTGTATCAGGTTTACTTAATAAATGTGGATTGTCTTGTTTTCAGCAGTGATGATCAGTGGTCCCTACCATGTTAGTGGCCATAAATTAATTCCCAAAGGACAGTTGTAGTTTAAGAATTTAAACATGTTGGCATGGTGAAACATTAATGCAAGGACAAAAGCTTTCAGATTGAAATGTTCTTGTATGTATCTGTCGTATTCTGTAGAGTGGTTTAAATGTATTAGTGTAGTTTTAAAACTGGCATTTCATCAGTTAATTGTTACCTATTTGATTTAAATGTTTTAATCTTCTTTTTCCCTTGTTTTTGTCCACTCTCATTACACACACTCCATATATCCTTCCTAAAACTTCAATTTCAGAGACTAATTGATAAATCTAGAGTGACTTGTGTAAAATGGGTGCCAGGCTCTGAGAGTCTCTTCCTTGTAGCTCATTCCAGTGGAAACATGTATTTGTATAACGTGGAGCATACATGTGGCACGACAGCTCCTCACTACCAGCTGCTCAAACAGGGTGAGAACTATGCTGTGCACACGTGCAAGAGCAAGTCCACACGCAACCCTTTGCTCAAGTGGATGGTAGGTGATGGAGCACTGAACGAGTTTGCCTTTTCCCCCGATGGGAAGTTTCTGGCCTGCGTCAGCCAGGATGGCTTCCTCCGCGTTTTTAACTTTGATGCAGTGGAGTTGCATGGGACCATGAAAAGCTATTTCGGGGGACTGCTTTGTGTGTGCTGGAGCCCGGATGGGAAGTATCTTGTTGCAGGCGGAGAGGACGATCTGGTGACTGTATGGTCTTTTGTGGACTGTCGGGTCATAGCGCGGGGCCATGGCCATAAGTCGTGGGTTAGCGTGGTGGCATTTGACCACTACACCACTAGCGTGGAAGAGAGTGACCCCATGGAGTTCAGTGGGAGTGACGAGGACTTCCAGGATCAGATCCATTTTGGCCGCGACCGGGCCAACAGCACGCAGTCTCGCCTCTCTAAGCGCAACTCCACGGACAGCCGGCCGGTCAGTGTGACATACCGCTTTGGTTCAGTGGGGCAAGACACTCAACTGTGCCTGTGGGACCTCACAGAGGACATCTTGTTCCCCCATCTCCCCCTCTCTCGGACCAGGACCCACACCAACGTCATGAATGCTACCAGCCCCCCAGCCGCTGGAAGTGGAGGAGGCGGGAGCAGTGCGGTCGCCATAACCAGTAACCCCAGCACGAACGGCAGCAACAGCAGCAGTGCAAACACACTGGGGAACTCTTTGCCCACGCCGCTGCCACGCTCCAACAGCCTACCACACTCGGCAGCTGCCACCACCGCCAACAGCAGCAAAAGCAGTGTGATGGACAACGCCATTGCCTCGGGTGTCAGCAAGTTCGCCACACTCTCGCTGCATGATCGCAAAGAGCGGCACCATGACAAGGACCACAAGCGCAATCACAGTATGGGCCACATCAGCAGCAAGAGTAGCGACAAGCTCAACCTGCTTACCAAAACCAAAACGGACCCAGCCAAGACACTGGGCACGCTCCTGTGCCCGCGAATGGAGGACGTACCCCTGCTGGAGCCTCTCATCTGCAAAAAGATAGCACACGAGAGACTCACTGTTCTCATCTTTCTAGAGGACTGTATAGTCACCGCTTGTCAGGAGGGATTTATTTGCACATGGGCACGACCTGGCAAAGGGGTAAGTTGTGTTTTTTTGTTGTTTTTTTGTTTTTGTTTTGTTTTTGTTTTTTAATGCCTACGAAACTTGTCGTCCCCTGCACTCAAGATACCACTTGAACATTGTACTGTGATTCCCAGCGTTCAGCAATTTTCATGTAAATGAAAACAGCCCAGTCAACACAAGACATCACTGCAAATCTTAACAATAGAAAAGCATGTTTAAGCAAAGAGATATAAAGGTGGCTATAGTAAGCTCTTACACATACAAGAAAATGTTTTATACAAAAAGTTACGACATGTTTATATCACATGCTACTAATGATATGAGGATACTGCAAGTAGTAGTAGTAATAGTAATGAATGCTGGGCAACAATTACATTTTTAAATTAGTGATTAATGGCATTGTTTCTTTTATTTTTAAAGTACTGCTATATGAACAAATGTACAGTAACATTTGGTTTGCAAACACTTTAAACATAAGCAGCTTTTTAACAGCAGTGTTCCCTTTAACCCAGTTGCAGTTAAAATGTTTCTTGTAAATCTTAACTTACACATTAATGTAATCAAATCAAATGTAAACCAAAGCTATTTCCCCCTGCCAGGGCATTCAAGTTTTATTTAGTTTGTTATAAACAAGTTCTCCTCGGAGTCCAGTGCTTGGGGGTGGAACCATTATAGCAACTGCAAAGGTGGACCAACTCCATATGAAAGTCTAGGTATCTGAATGCAGTGTCCTTAAAGGGGACCTATTATGCAAAACTCACTTTTTAAAAAAAACAAGTTATAATAGGTCTAGGGGCTATACAAAACATGTTCATGAAGTTCTTTGCACAAAATCACTCTCACATAAAGAGGTATCACCAGCTTCATTCTTGACAGCTTCGGTCTCTTTCAGGGCTCTGTCCCTTGTATGCAAATAAGCTGTTGCTGGCCACACCCCACCCATCCCATGTTTAAGCTGCACGTTTAACTTCTGGACCTTACATTAGAATCCATGTCCTTAACACCAGTGAAAGTGTTTCTTTCATTCTTTCTTTCTTTCTTTCTTTCCATCCATCCCTTCAATAAGTGACAGTGCTCCTAGCCTGTATGGTGACCAGACTGAAGGAAGGGAGGGAGAAAGAGTGAGAGATATACTAGGTGGACAAAAGTATACATGGAAAAGGCAGAAAACAGGCGGTATACAGCTCTACATGTTCGACCTCGAGTCGGACCCAGAGCAAGATGAACATAACACTTCATGTGTGCCGGTAGACATTATGCTCGGCTTATCCGTGCTCGTAAAAGTAGCAGAAGTAATGGTGGATCTTTAACTAATCTGGTGCTGGGGCGCAGCGCGCCTTACCATATATGTCCACGGGAACAAAACACGCTTTTTACGCCGTGATTGGTGTATTCTCATTTCTTTGCCTTAACCAATAGCGGAGGTTGTTTTGTGTTTTGAGTGAATATTGGCCAGCTGTGCGGAGCGAGTTTTTGCCACTGCAGTGGCCAGGCACGGCTGAATTCAGCATACATAAAGCTGCAAAGACCCAGGATGGCCGCTGAAAGGGGTGACAGGCAAAAGGCTAGTGGGTGGGGTCTCGACAGATGAGGGGCGGTTCTATGCAAATTGGCCCCTTACTGACATCATATGGGGGCCCTCTGTCCAAACAGCTCGTTTGGGCCTGAAACTGTGAAGAATAGAGCCGGTGATCTCTCTTTATGTGAGAGTGATTTTGTGGAAAGAACTTCATGAACATGTTTTGTATAGCCCATAGACCTATTATAACTAAAGTGAGTTTTGTATAATAGGTCCCCTTTAAAGTCCCTGTTGATGTAATGGTCAGATGTCCCATTACTTTTGTCCATGCAAAGCTTTAGGTCTTGGCTGGTTCTCGCAGAGGTCAGGTGACCCCCTGCAAGAACCAGCCAAGACTTAGAGCACTGCGTGCTGCACGCACACGACGGCACAAAAAAATAACGAATTTTCAAAATAAAATTATTTTTTAAGAACCTGCATTAATGCGCAGTAAAATTATTGTTGCCGTGAAGTAAATAATGTGTTAACGCAAGAACGTGTTAATGTGCCCAGCCCTAGTAATAATATTAAGTAGACAGAAGCTACAGTCCTTTAAACAAATTTACCCAATGTCTGTAAAAACTCATCTAACAATCAGGAAAAAAAAAAAAAAAAAAACGCTGTTGGTTTAAATTATCCCATGTGATCTTTGAAAGATTTATTCACATAGATTAAACTGCAGGAGCTGCTTACTTCATGCTATTGTTTTACCCAGAAAAGCTAAAGCTAACTACAGAGGGCCAAAGCAGGACCTTAAAACTGAAAGTATCATACCCGTTTAATTTGAGAATAGATGTTGGTTATATGGTAAGCCTCAGTAATCTATCAAAGTTTTACTTCAGTTCTGTGAAAGACCATGATAGGCAAATTACTGAAATTTCTATTTTGTGTTTTGCACGCATTCTGATCAGTTATTCTTTTTTAATATGTTGTAATGTTTTCTCAGATTTCTTTTCAGTCCTTCTTTTTAATATCACTAAAATAGTAAAATGTAATTTTTATAATTCAGCACCAGTAAATTTAGTGGTCTTTATTTTTATTTTAGAAATTAAAGGGCTCCTTTCAGTTATATAATTGTGCATTTTGCTGTCACCTTTACATATTGTATAACCACAATATTTCTGGTATAAAGAGAACAAAAAAATTTGAAATTGTTAAATTGTATATTTTTGCTAAGTTTTAATTTCTTCCTAATACTTGAAACCAACATCTTGGTGCCAGTTCATGAAGACCCTAGACAACATCCATAATTCTGGGAATTGATGGACATACACTTCTAGAACAATGCAGATGAAAGCGTTACTGAAAGCTTTATTTAATACTTCACATTCAGGTGCAGTTAAATAAACTGGCTCTGTTTAGTTTTGTCTAGTTCAGTTGTAAGAGAACTTGGATACATCATTCCCTTTTATACTTAATTATTTTTGCTAAGTCAGTGCAAGCTGACATCTTTTCATGATAATGTTTTTATTGTTTGCTTATGAACATCATTGGTGTTACGCATTTGTGACCGTTTATGCATGAGTTATCGTTAATAGGAAATAATTTGCTGAGCTGAAATTTTGCTGAAGGAAGTAGTAAAGACTTTAGTCACTAGGGTCATATACATAAGGTTAACTTTAACTTGGGCAGAATTGGTGCAGTCATTTTGCATTGTAGAATTGAGTAGCATACATTCACCATGGAACCAAACTCTTCCATAAATTCATCTTGGATGAATAAGATCATAACTGTAGTAGAGGGGTGAAATAATGATGCAGATGTAACAAAAAGCCTGTGAGAAAGCCTGTAAGTGTCAGAATGTGCCTTGCCGTGTGACAGACTTTGATGCTACCGAGGATTGAATATGCAAAATACTTTTCAAGGAAACTGCGCATGTTTAAGAAAGACAGCATGCCATAATAAAGAGTAAATAGATTTTTTTTTTAAATAATGCCATTGGCCAACAGCATGGAAGTTCATTCTGGTTCACATACTTTTAATGGAAAAAGTCATTAAACAATGTCTCATAAGTTTTTGCTAATGTCCAAATTGCTGCATTTTTGTTCCTTTTTTTAAACTTTGGAAGTGCACCCAAATAAATCTTTGTCTTCCTTTTCAGGGTTTATTGTCCTCCCAAAACCAAGCCAACTCTCCCAGTGGAACAGTAGTATAACCACAATATTTCTGCTGCTAAGAACCCTGCATCATACCGCTGTCACATATAGAGCCCTGTGCTGCTCTTCACTTCATCTTTCATTTTTCCTCCCTTCCCCTACTCCTCTGTTTTCATTTTTTTTAATACTTGTTGGTTGCCTCACATTGTGTACTTGCACGGTGGACTTGCTAATACTGTGCACAAATAGAAATGGTGTGGTGCAATGGACTACGACCACGGTGTTGTCAATTTATTGTTGTAACCCCTCCCCCGCCCCTTTTTCCTTAAAGAACCATATTTATTTTTGTCATTGGGGTTTTTCACACACACTTCACTACTAATTTTCGTTCTTAAATTAGAAGCTTGGTTATAGAAAGGAAATCCGTTAAGAGTGGAAACCAGTAAGCCTGTGACTGTGATCAACTGAGGGGGTGAGGTTTGAGCCAGAGGTTTACACTGGGGCAAAGAGAATCCCGAGGACTCGCTTCAATCCAAATTCATTTTCCTGAGTTTTTTTCATATGGAATAGATTCTCCCCTCATTAAGAACTTTGCACTGATTTTCTTTTGGTTGTCTGTTTTGTAATACTACTATAAAGGATCAAAAATGACAAAAAAGAAGAAAGGTTTGGGGATGGCCTTGATGCACTTGGCTTTAATATCCTCTGTCTTGAAATATGAATTTGAAAAAGCTGGATGCTGCAATCATAGTGTGTTTGTTTTTGTTTTTTAAAGAAAATTTGTTTGCACTTAATAGTTTAATAGAAGAGAATGGCTTTACATTTTGTGCGCAAGGACTTACAGACTGGTATAAGGTGGAGAAACATGAACTGATTAAAAAAAAAACTTTGTATCTTGAGCATTTATTTTAATATTGTTTCAGATTAAAATCTGCTTTGTATTATATGTATAATATTGTAATTCAGTAATTAATGGGGCAAAAGCAAATGATCAGTACTATTCTAGTGGACGTTTTTGTCATCATTTAAAGGAAATAGTGATTTCTAAAGCAGAAAAATATACATATATTAAAAAAATCTTGAATATGCAGATTTTTTTCTTTACCCATTTTCCCTTGTACAAAATTCATCCAGATGTATTTTGATAGGAGATTTATGTATCAAAAAGGCTCATATCTTTGAGCCAACATGCTTAATTTACATAATGCAGTGTTGTCTGACAGTGGAACTCGGGAATTATAATGTATGAAGCTCAGGAAGTCGGGCAGGCTCTCAAGTCTCTCACAAGCTACAAGTTCATATTTAGCTTTCCAACAGCAGAGCTATTCTATGTAATAAAACTAAGCCCCACACACTAGAAACAACTTCTGTAGGTTTAAAGCTGATCAGTAAGACATTACCATGTGACCCTATTTAACATTTCAATGTACCTTCTTTTTATGACGATCAATCATTGTTAATGCAACTTTCGATGAATTGACACTAACCGTGCAAGGTGAGGATGCAACAGTGGGGATATTTTGTCATTAACATTTTACAGTTATTGTTTTGTTCTTCATTAAAGAAAGGATCATATTTTTGGCCTTGTGCGTTTGATTGTTGCAGACTCATGTATGTAACACTGACATTACATTGAAGGGATTTTTTATAGCAGGTATATTTAACAGCTCAAATTTGAGAAGTGTAGGATAATTTTTGGTTTGTGTTTTTCCCCAAAAACACATCTGTAAATTCTGTCGGTGTACATAAAATATTGTTCATTCCAAAGAACCCTTAGCACATGATTCCACTTTCCATGCAAAGACTCACTGAGGTTTAAATAAAAATGCCCTCCACCCTTTTACTCTACCCACAAATGAACAGTGGGTATATAAAAGAATCGTCCCTATTCACATTTTGTTGCTTGGTAGACTAAATTGAAGACACCGACGAGTTGCCACTGTATTTACTTAATGCAGTTTATAACATCACTGGGATGGATAAAAAATCACCCCCACACACACCTTGAAATATGTGTAAACTTAACCAGGTGTAACCATTGCACACCAGGCTAATTGGCTTTCCACCTGTGAGCAGCTGCAATTGAGTAGTTAAGCATAAGAACAGCTATTCCTGGAGTGTTCCAGTGCTTGGTAGGTAATCAACTATGTGTAACGAGTAATTATGAAATGTGAAGAGGATTGAATGGCGGTGACGCCCATGGCTACAACTGTCGCTTTCCTTGTGTCAAGCCACTCCTGAACCAGAAGAAAGGTCAGAAGCGTCTTACCTGTGCTAAGGTGAAAATAGTCTGGACTGTTGCTCATATTTTCAGATGAAAGTAGATTTCCCAGTGTCTGGGGGAAAAGTGGAGAGGCACAGAATCCAAGTTGATTGAGGTCCAGTGTGAAGTTTCCGATCCGATGATTTGGGGAGCCATATCATCGGCTGGTGTTTGTCCACTGTGTTTTATCAAGTCCAAAGTCAGCACAGCCATCTACCAGGAAATTTTTGAGCGCTTCATGGAGATGCTGATTTTATTTTCCAGCTGGATGCCAAATGTACCAAGACCTGGTTTAATGACCATGGTATCACTGTGTTTGTTTGGCCAGCAAACTCACCTGACCTAAACCCTAGAGAGAATATATGGGGTATTGTCAAGATGAAGATGAGACACACCTGACCCAAAAATGAAGACGAGCTGAAGGCTGCTCTCCTCAGAAGTGCCACGCCGCATTGATGCAGTAATTCATGCAAAAGGAGTCCCGAGTGTGTACATGGACATACTTTTCAGTAGGCCAATATTTCTGTGATAAAAATCATTTTTTATTGGTCTTATGTAGTATTCCATGTTTCTGCGATACTGAATTTTGGGTTTTCATTACCTGTGAAAATAATCAATCACTTGAAATATACCACTCTGTGTGTAATGAATCAAAAATATTTTTTATTGATATTTTACGTACCAACACTAAGTAGCACATAATTGTGAAGTATGAAAATGATACATGGTTTTCAAAATTTTAAGCAAATAAATATCTGAAGTGTGTCGTGCATTTGTATTCAGCCCCCTGTACTCTGATACACCTAAATAAAATCCAGTGCAATCAGTTGCCTTCAGAAGTCACCTATTTAGATAAGAGTTCACCTGTGTGTAATTTAGTCTCATTATAAATACACCTGTTCTGTGAAGGCCTCAGTGGTTTGTTAGAGAACATTAGTGAACAAACAGCATCATGAAGACCAAGGAATTCACCAGACAGGTCAGGGATAAAGTTGTAGATAAGTTGATTGCAGGGTTAGGTTATAAAAAATATCCCAAGCTTTGAACATCTCAAGGAGCAGTGTTCAATCCATCATCCAAAAATGGAAAAAGTATGCTACAACTGCAAACCTATGAAGACATGGCTGTCCACCTAAACTGACAGACTGAGCAAGGAGAGCACTGGTCAGAGAAGCTTACGAGAGGCCCATGGTCACTCTGGAGAAGCTGCAGAAATCCAGAGCTCAGGTGGGAGAATCTGTCCACAGTCGTGTACTCCACAAATCTGGCATATATGGAAGAGTGGCACAAAGAAAGCCATTGTTGACAGAAAGACATAAAAAGTTCCGTTTGCCAGGAGACTTGTAGGGGACACGGCAAACGTGGAAGAAATGTGTTCTCTGGTCAGACGAGAACAAAGTTGAATTTTGGGCCTAAAAGTGCTACGTATGGCAGGAAACACTGCTCATCACACTGAACACACCATCTCCACTGTGAAACCTGTTGGTAGCAGCATCATGCTGGGAATGCTCTCCTTCAGCAGGGACAGGGAAGCTGGTCAGAGTTGATGGGAAGATGGATGGGGCTAAATATTCAATTCAATTCAGTTTTATTTATATAGCGCTTTTTACAACCAAGTTGTGACAAAGCAGCTTTACAGAGTCCAGGTCCGAGCCCCTAGTGAGTAAGACAAAGGCGACAGAGGCGAGGAAAAACTCCC
>JBBPCX010000001.1:39690563-39742370 GCA_037974365.1 Hydrocynus forskahlii
TGACGTGGGGCGCAGGCATCACATAAACAGAACTGGGGTGACCCCTACTGGCCACCCCAGACACCACCGTGACAAATCATATCCAATCAATTTCATCTAACACAATCAATGTGTAAAACCATCTCAAAGATGATCAAGAGAAATGGACAGCACCTGGGTTAAATTAAATATGTCAGTGTCACAGCAAAGGTCATGCAGGCAATATTTGTTTTTCTTTTTTAATGAATTTGCAAAGAATTATATAATTCTGTTTGTTCTGTCATTGTAAAATTTACACATATATATATATATATATATATATATATATTTATATATGTGTGTGTGTGTGTGTGTGTGTGTAGCAGCAAATTACAAGTGCACGTATGTGTGTGATGTTCTGACTGCTGAAACTGTCCTATGTAATGGAGACAAATTTCAAACAAATTAGTTGGAATCAATTTTTTTATTTGTTGAATTGGTAAAAACACTTGCACACATTGTAATTTTAGGGTAAAACCAATGCCTTAGAAATGCAAAGTTTGCACAGTCTGTCTCCTGAATTTCAGTAACCTCTTCTGTTCCTCTCTAGAGGGGGCATGTAGTAGGTCTTCAAAGCTGACCGATGTGGATCTTCCCTGGGCTGTACAGTTTTTGGAAATCAGTATAGAAAAAAAATTAATAGCAGCTAAGAATCTTGTTAGAAGAATCTTGTACATTTTCATTTGTGTCTAAACAGGCTTACAGTTAAAAAGAAGTATGGGGAAAATAAAACTGACCATGAATGAATAATTATTTACTCCTGCACTTTTATTTAGTGCTTGTGTTTACCTTGGTTGACCGAGAATGGCATGTTTTGGAGGTGATGGCTGGCAGTGACCCCCGATGTGGTATGGCCAGAGTTGGTAGACTGGGCACCAAGTAGGGGACTTTTGGAGCAGACACCACCACATTCATCTTGGGTAGCTCCACAGGGTAATGGATCATGCGTTTGCTGATGGGCTCGCCAATATGTTTCAGCTGCTGGTGGAACGGAGCGGACAACAATGCACCAGTTCCAAATCTGAGCTAATGTCTTATGTTTTGTACCCTTAGTTATAGTTGTGTTCTTTGTAAACCACAGATTTGTTAATGAGGCCCTAAATCTGATGCTCAAGTGCCCATTGTAGACAAATAAGATATTAAATGCACTACAAAATGTATTATAAAGCACATAATTGTTGATGAGTGTTCCAGGCAAGTGTGCTGGTGTAGTGAAGGCTGGTTGGTTACTGTACCTGTCGTCTACCCTGCCTGGCAGTACGCCACAGGTGCTCCACAGAGCTTGTCGTTGCACTGGTCTCTGCTTCCGTAGCCCCTATAGCCCTGTGCAGACCCATTGCTCTCCTCTCTACCAGCCTACAGACAACATCTTCATAGATAATGGGACCAGGTAGATGATGGACATTTCCGTGTGATTTTGAAAACTGCCACTCACTGAATTATATTAGTCTATAGTCGACATAAATACCATATATTTAACACCCCTGTTAAAATGCCAGATTTGTTTGATGGAAAAAACATGAGACCACGATAAATCATTTCAAAACTGATGTGACCCACAACATGTACAATTCAATAAAAAAACAAACAAATCTGTTACAGAGAAAATTACAATAAGCTAGTTGCATAAGTGTGCACACCCTTTAGCTAATACTTTGTTGAAGCACCTTTTGATTCAAGTACAGCATTCAGTTTTATTGGATAGGACTTTATCAGCATGCCACATCTTAACTTGGAAGTGTTTACAATAATTGCAAGATTTTACATCCCTTTTATAGCAAACAATATGTTACATTACTCAGATGCATAATGGTACTCTTACACTGCTTCTTCCTATTATTGCAATTAAAACAAGCAACATTCAACATTCAATTTAAAGCATACAAAAGTAAAAGACAGATTAGTAACAGATGGCAATGGCATAGCTGGGTTTTGGACTTAAGTCTTGTGCATGGTAATCACTGCTTTTAGTTTATTCAGCCAGTCAGGAATGTTGACTGAAGCTTTGACATTTGTTTTACACTAATAAGCCTTAATATTAAAACCACCTGCCTAATATTTTGTGGTGTTTTGTACCACCAAAACAGCTCTGAACCATCGAGGCATGGCATCCACAATACTTCTAAAGGTGATATCGGGCAACAAGATGTTAGTGGAGCATCCATGGAATAGAGGTTTTCTCCAGCACTCTGACTGAGACCTGTGGAATCTGGAGGCTAAGTCATCTTCAGCTCTTTGTTATAATCCTTAAAGTATTCTTGAACAGTTTTTGCAGTGTGGCAGGGCACATTAATTTGCTGAAAGAAGCCACTGCCATTAGGGAATACTACTAAGGGGTGTCCTTGGTCTGCAACAACATTTAGGCAGGTAGTACATGTCACAGTAACATTTACAGGAATGCCAAGACACATTTACCCAGCAGAACTCTGCCCAGAGCAACACACTCAGTTGGCCCTTCCGTAGTGCATCCTGGGCCCAGAGCAACACACTCAGTTGGCCCTTCCGTAGTGCATCCTGGGCCCATCTCTTCCCCAGATAAGTGACACATGCACCTGGCCACCCACATAGATAAAAAATGTAATTCATCAGACTAGGCCATTTTTTTTATTGCTCCATGGTCCAAATCTGATGCTCACGTGTCCATTGTAGACACTTTAGGCGGTGGACAGAGGTCTGCATGGATCAGCAGCCCCATATGCAGCAAGTGGCAATGCACTGTGTCTTCCAACACATTTCTATCATAGCCTACATTAATGTTTTGTGCTACAATAGCTCTTATATGGGATAGGACCAGAGGGGCAAGCTTTTGCTCCTCATGGGCATAATTTCACCTAGGGTTCCCATGATTCCCACAATTTATCAAAGTTGCTTGCCCATTTTCCTGCTTCCAAAACATCAACCTCAAGAACTGACTGTTCACCTGCTGCCTAAGATATCCCATCCCTTGACAGATGCCACTGTAACAAGATAATGTATTTCTCTTCATCTGTGAGTGGTTTTAATGCTGTGGCTGATTGGTGTAAAAGTGTATGTGTGTTAGTCTGAGCTTACCGGAGGTCTCTGAAGCAGACGTGCTGCAGTGCTACACGGGCGCTGATGCGTTCATCTGGATCATAGGCCAGCATCTGATAGAGCAGAGACAGACTAGGCGCAGAGCACTGAGGGATCAAATGAGAGAGCCCACTGCCTTTCCGAGGCAGGAAATCGAAGTGCATTCCACGAGACCTTATTTATATGAGAGACAAGCATTGCAACATCAAAAAAAATGTCTACAGTGTATTACCGAATTTATTCTGTGGTCAGTTTTTCGTGATGCATTAGCGGTCTACTGCTTGCTCTAAAATAGGAAGATAATGAATGTCATACTTAGAACTACTCAAGACAACCAGCAACATTTCTAGCCTGTGCGTGAAATTTCATTCAACTAACCTGCCCATGTTCTGTCCAAAATTCTTTCATATCAACTGTTAAGTGGTAGCAACGGTTGAATTGTACTGCATTTAAAAAACACTGTATGGTCAAAAGTCTGTTAACACACATTGTAATTAGTGAATTTGGCCAAACTCTTTGTTAATTGTGAGTTTGCTAACCTCAAATAAGCAAAAATAAATTCTACTGCATAACAACACACAAAAACAAATATGTAGTGCTGGCATGTATTATTACCTATTTAATTCAGAGTGACTGAAAACCAAACATTCTTATATGCTTTGAGACTATACAGTCCATGCAGTTTTTTTCAGTGTGTTTGTTGTCAGTTCTGCTGCCCTCTAGGCCTATATTATTGCTTAGTTTCTGATACAGGACCACTATCAGCTGACTGTTTTTGTTAGGCAGACTGTTCTGGATTAATTTAATCTGAATACTTTTTTGTTGAGTGTATCCCGAAACAGAATTCTATTTATGTTGACCACATAGACAACCACATAGTTCAATATGCTAGGTTGCTAATTAATACCACACTAAAAATGATTAGTTTGTCTATACCATTCTGGTATGCATTGGTTTTTTTTTACCTGCTTTTACCTAAATGGCTATTTTATAGCGTGTTAAAGCTGACTTTGACTGATGTCTTCATGATTTGGCAAACAGTTTAAAATGCGCTGGAGAATGCGAGAATAGTGAACCTACACATTATGTTTATTAACTCTGAAGTTATCACATTATAAAATCAGGCACCCCAGAAAATTCACACCCAAGAAACTAATTTTGCACTACATTACATGAGTGTTCAGATTATGAAGCCGCAATGTGCACTTTAAAAGGTATTATACATTGGTATTGCATTTATAAGTATTTTCAACACTTGTGGAGACATACCCTATATAACAGTGATTGTCAACTGGCAGCCCGCGGGCCCCATCCGGCCCTACAATGGAAAATGAATGGATGTCTATGGAGCTAGACGGCTAAATTCTGTACTTGCCCCCGGAAGTGTTCTGAGAGTGGGAGTTCTCCTTATATTAAAATTTCTCTGATATTACTGAATCAGGAATAGCCTAGTTAGGAGGGAAAATTATGTTCCTACATTTATTTTTTTCTAAATCAAATGAAACAAGCCTTCAATCTGTCAGTAATCCACCGGTCATGGCGCACACACTTCCGGGTTCGGCGTGTGCACATGGAAATGACTGTGGCTGTACCGAGTTAAGACTGATATGTGTGTGTGTATATAAGGAAGCCGAAACAGATGCTTCGGCGCGAAGTGTTGTTTTTCTTCTTTGAGGACAGTGGACTAACCTGTCTTATTTTGAGTTTTTGATTATCCCCTAGTGGCTGCCTGCAGTACAGGTAATATGAGTCTGTTAACACTGACAAAGGCTAAAAAATAACAGAAATTTGGAAAGAAACAATATATCAAATAATAATATATTACTTAAGATCCATTATTAATTGTATTTTATTTTAGGAGAGCATCTGGCCCTCACAGTGTCTGCCGAGGAAAACTCTGGCCCTTGGACAAATGTAGTTGACGACCCCTGCTATATAAATTCCCTTATTAGTTATACATACTGTTTATATAATATTACATATTATATATTGCATCAGCATTTATTCATATATCAGAGGCTTCCAATCTTTTATCATGTTACAGATGTAATTATCTGTAGCATTAGTGTACATGCATAGTGTACTTGTCCAGGTGGGGAATCAAAGTTTCCTGCTTGGAGGGCAGTGGTATTACACACTACGCTACACCAACAGCTACATTTTACAAGTTGGAATAAACATCTTTACTCTGACAGTTGGTTTACCTGCTGCAGGCTCTGCTCACTTGATTCACTTTCAATGTGAAAAATCTGGTTGAGAAATGTTTTGATCATGTAATAATTTCAGGTATTTCATTTAATTTATGTGTACTGTTTATGTTTAAACTGAGCGAGGTCATTCAAGGTAGGTTGTGAGGTAGGTTGATGATGAATTACGCACACACACACACACATACACTGATTGTCATGACTATGTTATACTTTCATACTGCTCTCCTGTTGCAGACTGCTCTTTCTCTTGGGTTTGACCTGTTATGATTCACAGGTAAAAAAAAAAAACGTTGAAGCGCACATTACAGATGATTTTGGTGGTATTATGGCTGAAAACACAAAATATACAAATAAAAATAAATAGCCACACTTTTATGTGCCTTTTTTGTCATGTGCCCATTTACAGTTTAATGATTGTATTCATTAATACAATCCTGCATTTTGGTTCGTTTCAACTGGTTCGGACCAGAGCAATCAGTGTAGTGTGAAAAGGACCCAAAACGGCAGAAAAATGCTACAATGTATCATTTGTTGCCCTTGGTCCAGACCAAATGAATCGAACCACAGATGTGAAAGCACCCTAAATGTAAATCCTTCTAATAGTACAAAAAATACATTCTATGGCCTTCAATTTTTTAATTACAGTAAAACCCCTTGAAATTCGTGGGGGTTATGTGGTAAAAAAAAAGTCTATTTTTATAGTCTAAATCCTAAATATGCCCCCAAATATGCTCCCAAAACACTAATTTCATTTTAAACTCATCTTAATGCATTGCCAAGCTTGATACAAATATAAAGGTAAACCCGTATACGTACTGTATAGTATACAATGAACTGATGTTACCCCATATATATTGTTCTGTAATTCATGCAAGAGTATTTTCTTTGGTATAAGCAGGGTACATACAGTAATAATTTAATTTACAGTAAAAAAAAATACAGGGCTTCAATGAAAAAAACAAAAAACATGAGAACACTCAGTAAAACACTGGAGGTTTCCCACACGGGAAACTGTTATGATGCAGGAATGCTAAACTGCATCTACCAGAGACACGTCACAGGGCAGCTGCCAATCAGCCACAAGAAGAAATGAATAACGCTCTCAGATTGGCTACTTTCAAACCTCCCGCCTCTGAGAACCAGGGTATTTCACCATCCCACGAAGCGCTTTCTTTGTGTTCTCTTGACAGTACCAAAAAATGTATACAGTTATATTGTATAGGGGTGGGCGATATAACCAAAATCTTCTATCACGGTAGAAGCAATTTTCTACCTCGATAACAATATATATCACAATATAGCAATTTGTATCTGAAAATGCATAAATAAAAATTCAAACACAAAGAAACTGTTTTATATAATGTAATTTTATTTAAACTGTGAATTGCAGCATTACTTTAAGTAAAAAAACAATCATAATGTTTACTGCAATGTATTGTAAGTTTAAATTTTTTTTTTTCTCAGAACAACAGGTACTAACATAGTGCCTGACAATATCCCAGCTCTGTAAAAGCTAAAAACAAACTTTTTTCCTGTTCCTTATCTTCACCTGTTTTCTGTACCAGGTGAACATGGTGACCAAAATCTCAAAAGGCTTTTCACATGAAAACATGTGTCCGAGGTAACAGCACCATAAAACATCAAAACAAAGTGCTGAAACAATATTTCAGTTGCTACTTTAAGTTGTGAGCCAAGAATACTAGTTGGTCCACAGTCTCTGGCTTCAGCACAGACCTGTGGCAAGTGACTATGTTGCCACTTGTGCTAAAGGCATGTTCAGACGGAGAACTTGTGGCTAGAATGCAGAGATATTTCTTAGCCAAACTGGACAACTTTGGAAAATTCATTTCATGCAGTTTCCACCACTGTAAAGGATAAGTTTCGCTGTCAGTCTCCATGGTTTGCGGGTAGCTCTTTAGTTCAAAGTCAATGAGGTCTCTGTTGGACAGGGGAGGTACTTGCTGTGTTGCTTTCTTTTTGAAGTAACTACCTAAAGCTTTGTGCTTCTTCTTAGCTGGCACTGCTTCTTCTGTTTCCGGCTGAGTAGCAACAGGACTCTCTGCATTTTGATTCACCACCATTTCTTCAATCTCAGCAGCAGCCTTTGACATGATATACTCAACCTTCTCCTCCTTGATGTACTTTGTTCTGAATCGAGGGTATACAAAAGATGCCATCTCAAGAAGGTCTTCAGTGTCTGGATGAGCGTATTTCTCATTCAAGTACTCTAGGATTTTGTCTTTTATGTTTTTAGTAATTTGAGTGTAATCCTCCTGTGGTGCCACAATCGTTTTGTTAAACAGATGGAGCACAGGCTTTAAGTAAGACATGCTTACGTAATCTTCTCCCGATAGGCCATCAGTAAACTCTGTCAGAGGTCTCAGGGTTTCACTGATGGATTCGAGTACGTCCATGTCTTGCTACGTGGGTATCAAATGCCTGGTTTTCTTGTCTTCTCTCAGAACCTGGGAAATGGCTTTCTCTTGCTCAATTACTCTGTCAATCATTTTTTGCCTTGAGCCCCACCTGTTTACTGTTTCAGTTATTAACTGATGGACAGGCAAACCCAGTTGTCCTTGAGCAACAGCCAGCTCTCGCCTCTTCCATGTATTAGAGAAGGCACTTACTACCTTCTTACACACACCAACAGCACAATCCACCTGTGGTAGTTTCATACATTTTTCTGTAAGAAAATAAAGAGAGAGAGAAAAAATGCTTGATTTATTTCAAGAAAAAATATTATGATTCACCAAGAGACTTGTTATAAGGGCACCTCTAGAATAGCTCTCTGCCCTGCTATAACAAATTAAAAAATGTAAAAAGTATAACTGTATAGTGCAATATAGACTGTTACTCTAGCAATCACTAGTGCAATAAAACAAAGCACATTTCTACTAATTATTTAATTTATATATTCATTTTAATTATGTTACCATCGTTAGATTTTTTAAAACAATTCTGAGAAATCATTTTCTCGTTTTTAATTACTCACCAATTGCCAGATGAAGGCGATGGCCAAAGCATTGTAGCCTGGTCCAGTTGTTAAGACTCTCTGAGACCTTGCGCAATAAGATCGCCCGTGTGGTCTCCCTGGAAATACGACGTTTGTAAACATCTGCTGCATAGGGTCCAGTTGCGTGTGATGAAGTGTATTGTCAGACTCATACAGCTGCGTTGAGCGGCTCGTCCACAGATCTGTAGTCGTTGCGAAGTGAGCGACATCAAGAAGCTCATTTTCCACTTCGCTACGGCAAGACATGTATAAACTTGGCAACTCCACTAAAATATTTGTGGCTTGGCATTACGTATCTCGCATCCAGTGTTTTCACCAAAGTTTGAAACCCTCCTTTTCAACTATGTGAACAGGTGCCATGTCTTTGCAAATGTATGTTGTAATAGCACGCGTTATGTCTAACCATCTTCGAGATTTCTTGTCGTAGGGAATTGCACTTGCGAAAGTCGCCGTTAAGGAAGTTTGTACGGGATTTTCGGGCTTGCAAGCGCTCAATGATGATGTAGATGAGTGGGCTGAGGTTTGCCGCATTTTTTTACTTTGGCCATATTGGATGCTTGGATTTGAGATGATAGAAAAGGTTTGACGTGTTTCCACCGCTTGCTGAAACAGTGCTCTTGCATACCTTGCAAATCACGTTCATCTCATTCGTATCACTTTTCCTATACCCAAACCAATTCCACATCACAGACGACGCAACTTTTTTCTTTACAATCTCCTCGTTGTTGGTTTCATCACATGTAAGCGAACTCACCGCTGCTGCACCTTCTTCTTCCGTTGTCGAAGTGAATGTGTATTGTTACATAACATGCAACGTCACGTTAAAGACGATAGACCAAAATCTCTATTGGTTGACAAATTTCTACCGGTTAATCGTGTCTACCGGTATATTGCCCACCCCTAATATTGTATATGGAAATTTAGCTGAATTTACGTTAATATTTATATTATAAAATTAGTAAATTATATATTTTTTTATAATTTAGCACTAAAATGCATGAAAATTATATATTGCCACAAAAAGGAAAAATATACAGGATATTTGCTGTTTCGAATTTGCGGGGGTTTCAGGGAACAATTATTAGTTAGGAACAACTGAAGCAGGGACCTCTGAACCACAAATTGGCGGAGGTTTATTATATTTACCTGTATCACAAAGTGATGGGTAACACTGAACAATAATGCAAGGCTCTGAAGAACATGAAAATTATTACTGATAGCAACATTCACTACTAAAATGTGAGCACAAAAAATGTTCATCAGGAGTTTTATACCACTGTATGTAGTATCAAGCGTCAGGTGGATGTTTCTGGTCTCTGGAGCAGTAAAAAGCATTCTCTAAGTAAAAGCAGTAAAAGCATTATCTAAGGCTTGTTCTGTAAAATTCCAACCTGGCAACATTTTGCTATGAAAAAATGTTTGTGAGTGGAGTATAGATTTTGTCATTCTGAAATAATCTGATATTCTGGCTATGTTTTAAAGTACCTCAAAAAATAAATATTTCTAAGATACTAATTAGTCTTGATATATTGATAATGAAAGTTCCTTCATCTTATTTTAATAAATCAAATTGTTTGTCAAAGCTAGTTATGTCATAAAATGCTATCTGTATGGTAAAATGCAATGGAGGCTGGAAAAAGGCTGGAAAATAGATAATAGGATATATTCAAGGACATACCTGTCTAGATACTTATCTTGCAGTTCTGAAAGCCAGCAGATCAGGGAGCACAAGGGAATTAGGAGCAGTGCAAACTCACCGCTTAAACTTTTGGAGGACTGTGCTCTCTGGCGTTCCCAAAACATCATGAATCTTAGACACTTGATCCACTTCGTTACTTCCTGGAAACAAGGGGTTCAAGCTAGAAGACAATGAGACAAAGCGCCTGATGACGTATAAAATGCATTCGGGATTGTGTATGTTCGAAACACAGGGTGTCCCATAATTCAGCACAGAGACCTCATGATTTCATAGAAAACGCAGCCCGCACTCCACATGTCCATTTTAAATGAGTAGTAGCCATCTGTGAGCAGACATTCTGGAGCTCGGTACCACCGGGTGGAGATGTATTCTGTGTGAGGAGGCTTGGAATATACACTCCTGCAGGAGCCGAAGTCCGCCAGTTTCAAAATGTCATGCTACGGGGAAAACTGGTCATTGGTAAGTTCATAATTGGCAATTCAAATTTTTCAACTATTCTTCGCTATGTGAACCAAGTGTCTTTCATTCTCTTCACTAAACTAGAAAGCTGTATGTGAGCAGTACTGATTCTTGGGGTTTACTTACTTTGATCAAAATGTTCTCTGGTTTCACATCTCTGTGGAAAATTCCATTGCTAGGAAAAAAACAGTCCAACCAGTTACTAAAATTGGCATATTTTGAGAATTGATGTATAAATTGTAACTTTCTATTCACTACTTTCATAGACAAGCAAAAAATGCTTTATGCACAAACATCGCATGAAATAGGATAAAAGAAAATGTCAATAACAAAACCTACCTGTGCATATGGTCCAGCGCATTACAAAGCTGGAACATGTAGTGTTTGACTTTGCTTTCAGTGAAGGGATACTGCCTTCCTGCAGTTGCATAAAGTCATAATCATACATGACATATCATACGTTAAATTAATTTAGGCAAAGACCATTCACATTTGAACCTTTTTAATTTACACAAGTCAAGTGTAATTGGGAGAACTTCACTAAAAACTAATAAGAATTCAATTATATGGACAGACAAAGTGGCAGAAAAGTTTAAATTGCACAAACTAGCTCTGGAGATGAAGATAGTGTTACAGATATGGTCACTATGAAGCGTATGGTACCTCTAATCAGTTCATAGATGTTCATCTCCATAAGTTCACATATTAAGGACAGGGTCCTTGTGACTTGGTTACTGCAAAAATAGATTTAGCTGGGATTACTTATTTGTACAGTTCAGTTATTCATCTATTAGACGTTGTGGTATACTTACAATATTAGATCATGAAGCTGAAGTATGTTAGGATGCGGACTCAACTTCTTCATTGCTTGGACTTCACGGAGATTATTTGCCTGTTCAAGGCTGAATGAAGGAGATACATGGAACAAACAAGTAATTACTAAAACTGTGAGAATGCTACATATTATGAATTTTGAAGAAAAAAACACCATAGGTACAGATTTGGCCAAATGTGCTGACTACAGATGGACATCTAAGAACTGCATACCTAAATTTCATTATGTTCAGGACAGAGCCTGGAAAGCTAAAAGCATGGTGCAGGAGAAAATAACACATTTTTCATTTTAACACAAGACACTGGATAGAATTTCTCCAGACAGCTTTTTATAATTTCCAGGGCATTCTATTTTAGACATCTTATGGTCTGAAAAGGCAATTACCTACACCATGGCAATAGAAAAAACATTTGTATTTGCATTCTGTGTTAGAACACACAGTATGAAATATATATCTATATAAAGATTATTTTATTTAAATTGGATTTACGTATGTATTATTTTTACATCAAGAGCTGTCAACACTGATTATATTAGTAATCAAGTAATTTGTGAAAATGAAATATTCTTAATTGAAAATGAACAAACTATGTATTGATACTATGCCTTTCAATAATTAAACATTAATTTAACATCAATACTTTGTAATTTGCAGTTTTATGGTGCTTTTCCACTGCCACAAGGAACTGTCCCATACCACGAACAAAAGTTTTTCCATTACAAAAAAGTGAGCCATACCCATGCTGTCATAGCCCTGCTCGATGGCAAGGCCAAAAGCAGGCCGCAGCCGAGCAGACTGTGTCTCTACATTTTGACTGGTCAAATCGTGTCATGACAACAGACAGCCTTGAAAAGAGGCCAATTTTTTTGTTGTGGTTTTTCTGTTTTATTCTGTCCATGCAAAAAAACAGCAATGGAGAACTACCAACTGGGAAGTTAATGAAGTACAATCACTAATATCCATTTGAACTGAAGATAAATTTACGCTGAGTAATCACACCACGTGACTTTGAGCACCCAGCCCCAGTCTGGCCACAGGTGTTCTGTAAAGTGAAGGAGGAGACGAGAATGTGCTGCTTGGCCCAGTGAGTGGAAAGTTTACGGACAGACAGAAAATGTCACCCCTACTTATAAAGATTGTTAAAAGAATACAAGACCGCACTAACAAAAGCCGCTTTGATAGGAAAAACTTTCTGCTAGTATGACTCCATGGACACAGTTTTGGGACAAAGGCTGACCATAAATAGTGGGGACAGAATTGAACTTCATTGCCAACAAGTTTATCCAGTCACCTCTATGGTTGTACGTCACCATTGTGCTGCCAATGGGTCAGCAACACTTGGATACAATGAAAAATCAAAGCGTACTGCAACCTCCGTGCCATTGCAGTATAGGTTAGATACAGCGTGGTTCCTGTTGTACCTATGGAAAAGTGCCTTTACAGTGATTATTACAGTAAATATTTCACTTTTGAGCTGTTTAGCCTAAACCTATTAAAATATTTTATTTGTTAACAATACATTTTATAAAATGTATATAGCACTACCTACATGTTTGGATTTGGGCCTGTATAATTAAAGCTGGAAGCTAATTATTGCAGTTTCCTCAAAAATATGAATAGGAATTTTAAATCGAGCAATTGCGAAATCCCTAACAATACATGCAGTTCTGTGGTGTTTTAAGGCTTTTAAAACTCTGAAAATTAGTGATTTTTAAAACCTTGGCACCCTGACCTGAACTGCAGGTGGATCCATGCCTCCAGCTCATGATCATTTGGCACTTTACTCAGCACAGAGTCACTACAGGGTGGCGTCTTTTTGAAGAGATGTGGTGGTAGAAGCCCAGTTGCTAAACAGTTGCCTGAGAACCCGACATCCACAAAGTTGCAACTTCAAACCCCACTTTCTACCACTGTGTCCCTGTAACTAATGATTGTAACTCGGTCTGAATAAGGGCGTCTGTCAAATGCCGTAAAAGTAAAGGGGTTAAAAGCTCTAGATTTATGAATCGATGACCTCATTCTTCCCAGGCCTTCACTACCAAAGCTCGGTGTCGTGTGGCTGTCAGGGTGACTGACTCGAGCGTGTGAAACCTCACGTCTCTGCTTCATGTCTTGAACCTTCAGCACATACCACCTAAAACGCACCATAACGCAGCCAAGCGTACCTGGTAACGCTATGCTTCATCGTTTTACAGGCATAGCACTTTCCGTCCTTGACATTTTGCACTTTAACCACCTCTGAAAATGTTCCCTCTCCGATCTTCTTGATGATTTTGTAACCTGCAACGAACAGAAACACAAGCCTACTGTTAAATTCGGATCTTATCTAACTCGAATGTCCTAAAGCATTCACAGGCGGATAACAAATGTAACAGCTCAGTTATATCGAAAGATAACTAAAGAAAGCATGCAAGGTTCGTCAGGCTCCAAGACTTTCTGTGTTTGAAAACTTTGAACTTACTATCCATTCTTACGGGCTGACACGGGTCGTACAAGAACGAGGCACAAAAAGGCACAGTTTTTATCGCACACATAGCGACCGTCGCATTATGTGTTTAACCTAAGCAGGCACTTCGCAAACAGCTCTGGTTTTGGTTATGAAAACAAGTTCATAAAGCCAAGCTCTATGAACGCCATGTTAGCTTAGCTGGCTGGCTACCGTCGCCCTGGTAACGGGGCACGCGTGTGGCCCCCTCTCTGACCTGAGCCGAGCCACGCTCGTGAAGACGCCGAACGCTGAAAAAGATCTCAGGCACAATTGCAGAGCCTGCTGTTTCAAACTCTCTCCTTTTACTGTTAAACGTACCAACCGGGCGCAGCAGGACCCTACCAGGCCATGATGTATTTTGTACATCATTAGTAACACTAAGGACGGCGGTTAAAGCTGCGACTCACCTTTCTTAGCGAGAGAATTGCTGAGCGCCACTTCAGGATCCCAGCGTTTCTTCTCCACTGGATGCATCGAAAACGACCTTCCACACCCAGCCGTCTGTCAGCCGAATTTTAAGTCGGTGCAGCATGTGAAAAAAACATCGCTTCCCATCAAGCGTTTTTTTTTGGAGAAATGTCCACTTTCATTTTCAATAATACCTCTTCATCTTCAGTCCAACGAACTTCTTTTTCTGTGTCAGTAGAGTGCTGAATATCATATTTAACCTTGGACTTTAAGGCAGACAGTAATGGACATGTTTCCTCTTATCCACGATTTTTCTTCCCGAGCTATTTCGACATTCATTAGCAAAATTGTAACAGCACGACTTGCGTAAATGTCAACTCAAAAAAGAAAAAAAATATGAAGCTCTCGTTCTAAGCTCAGATATCAAACGTGCGGTCAAAAGTAAAAAAACGAAATGCTAATCTAAAGCAAGAGCTGGAATTCCTCGGTTAACGTGGTCCACAGCACCATAAAGCAACCCTTACGCGCTACGACTTTCCGAGCTCCTGGGAGAGAAAAACAAACAAGCTTCCGTAGAATATCAAGCACATGCGCACTGCTAGGTTACCGTACTGTATCGTGGCTAGTCGGGGGCCTTGTCCATTTTATGTAAAATTCAGGTCTCGAGTGTTCATAACACAATGAAAACCAGATTTAATACAGTGGATATAAGGGCAGTGATTGCCGAACTTAATGCCAAGTAAGGACTTCATTCTGCTTTCTTCTGCAGCGGTTAGTTTGTAGCTGGCAAGGCTGGTTTGAACATTGCTAAGTTAGCTACCTGGAAACACTACTCCATGTGTTGGTGGATCAAATGATCTCCTTTGGGTTCACGTCCCTTTTTTTGGACACGCAATCTGACTTTGAGGTCCTAGACATAAAGCCTAGCGTTTTTTGGAATAATTACATGGTGAACGACCACTGTACCACCACTTGCTTTTAGATTAACTTTTAATTCGTATTTATTTGTGAAGTGAAGTGACCATTTTGTCGTACGTAAACACACCGCACAACTTTCAGGAAGAAACTCTTCTTGCCTCTTGACCAGACTTTGACTGCATGGCTTTGTGTTGATCTAACTCCTCTTGCAGCCAATATTTGGTGAAGCTTCATTGGCAAGGATAACAGCACTGAGCTCAGTCTCAAATTCTTAAAATGACTGGCAGACATTTCTTGAGGGATCTTGGAGCAATCTGGGCATCTTTGCACTCTACTACCTAAAAATACATCTGCTTTATGTCCGCTTTATTCCCTTTTTCCTCCCAAGTGCACTGTTTCGTGTTGCACTGTCTTCGTTGTACTGTTTCTCTATATGTTATATGTTGTGTGGGATTGTTTTTGAGCTCTCTGTACACCTCAGACTGTAAGAAACACTATTTCATTCAGTCTTATACTGTATATGTGGAGAGATGACAATAAAGCCGACTTGACTTGATCTCAAATTGTTAAAATGGTTGGCAGACACTTGTTGAGGGATCTTAATACATAGAATTGTTTCCAGAATTGTCTTGATATTTTTGGGTCTTGTACTGTGGGCTATTGTTCAATATGTACAGGTTTTCAATTGGGTTCCAATATGGAGACTGAGAGGGCCAAAGCAAAAATATGATTTTGTCTTCCTGCAACCATTTCTGTGCTGATTTTGATGTGTATTTGGGGTTGTTATCTCACTGAAAGGTCCATCTATTGGCAAGTGTCACACTTCTGCCAGAGATAAACAGATTTGGAGCTAAAATGTCTTGATATTTAGTGGATTTCATTTTGTTATTGAATTTCACAAATGCCCCCACTAGCCTCAAAGCATCAAGGATCCACCACCATATTCTACATAGAATATCAGATGATTTTTGTTTGCATACCCATTTTTTAGCCAGACATGAAATTGGTGTGCATAGGGCTGGATGAAATACACTTAGTGTAACACACTCTGTTCTGTGTGAGTTGTAGTAAATTACTATTTTCACAAACATCAAGTACAAACTGTTGTTTAAACTGTTCAAAAATAACTCACCAATCAGTAAGAACAAAAATGTTTTAATGCAGACATACATTGCAGGAACTACTAGAATCATTGGTGTGACTGCATTGAAGGGTTAAATTGAGCAGTTAAAGTGCTTTGTAATAAATTTCAAAATATCAAGAGATATTGTGGAATGTGATCGAGCCTACAACCTAAAAATAATGCAATAATATTTGAAGCTGCATCAGATACCCCCAGGTTTGTATGGCTGAAAAGTTCGCTTTTGTCTAATCTGAACACTGATCTCACAGTTCCATTTGTAGTTCCATTGACATTTTGTAAAGTTCTCTTATTAAATAATTATTTCACGGAATTCTTCTAAAAAATTTCTGGTATTGAAGGTAGTGTCTGGCAATGGATATTGATTCAGTTAAACTACTGATTTCTGAAACTAGTCTTTGGGTTCCTATTTGCCTTTCTAACATGGAATATGTGGAAGCAGTATACTGATGTGCCTTCTTCCTAGCTTTTCAAACTTTTGTATTGAATGATGAACTAAATTTTAAAAAATGATTTCTTAAACTATGCTGATCCATAACCTTCTGTCTCATTTGAATTGACAGCTCTTTTCTTACTCATATTAATGGTTGACAAGGGGATTTTACATGTGTGTGAGCTCTTACCCCATGGAAACAGAAAATGGTGATAGACAAGTGGAGACCAGGGGCAAAAAACCAAAAAGATTTTTCCTCCAGATATGCACACTTCTAGGGGTGTATTTAATGTATTAATTTGGCATGGCAGTAATTTTGCCCTGTAAGTTTTTAAGAGAATACAGTGTTCTAAAATGATTTTGTTAGATAAATTGTAAATCAATTCTTGGCACATTCGAATCATTATATTCATTTATATATTTATTTGTTACTCAGTTTATTGAAGTGTGCCAGTAATTCTGGAATTGACTGTATAATCATTGAATTAATTAAATATAAGTTGATAGATAGTGTAATGGTGTAGCAGTATCCTGATGCAAAATATCCTCTCTTCTATGTTGTACAGCTATGTCGGGATGCGAGTGAACAATGTCTATGATATCGACAATAAGACCTATCTCATTAGGCTCCAAAAGTAAGTGTTTTGCTTCTGGATTAAATAACGCTTGGGAAAGCTCAGCTGAAGGAAGGAACAGTCAAGTTAAATATTACTAAGAAGCCTTTAACCCTTTGTGATAGCTGCCTTAGGCCACTTCAAGAGATAATTGTTGTTGCGTTTTTCTTTCTTAATATGATTATCTTAAACTTCCTTTTTCAGGCCGGACAGCAAAGCAGTTTTACTGATTGAGTCTGGCATACGCATTCACTCTACAGAGTTTGAATGGCCCAAAAATGTCATGCCCTCTGGTTTTGCCATGAAAGTAAGCATGTTGCATTGTAGTGCATGTGTCTTTTGACAATCATTTGTACTATTGATGAATTGTGTTGCATTTGCTTTGAATTGCTGAATGTGTTTACATTATTACCTGCAGTGCCGAAAGCACCTGAAGTCAAGGAGACTGGTATATGTAAAGCAACTTGGTGTAGACAGAATTGTTGACATGCAGTTTGGATCAGATGAGGCTGCATACCACCTTATAGTTGAGTTGTATGACAGGGTATGTACGAAAACTCTTGCGATTTGTCTACTTAGAAGTTATTTTCACAACACTCTAAAACAGTTCTCCAATGGCTTTTATTGTCGTTATCCATCAACTAACTTCTTGTTTATACACCAAGGAAATACACAAGGTAAAAACTGCATATCAGATAGTGTGATTGATTGCCACTTTAACTTGTGTGGTTTGCATTCGCAGGGCAACATAGTCCTAACGGACCATGAGTACACCATACTGAACCTGCTACGCTTTCGCACAGATGAGGTAGAGGACGTGAAGATTGCAGTAAGGGAACGATACCCTGTAGAAAATGCCAGGCCTCTTGAGCCCCTCATCAGCCTGGAAAGGTAACAGTTATTCCATGTTAAAGGTGAATAGATAATTTAAAGATCGTGGCACCATTATCTCAGAAGCCTGCTTTGTCATCTCACAAAAATACAACTGCATTCAAACTACATTATTTGCAAGTATTAAAATCTTCTGTCGTTATGACAGATTTCCATCAGTTGGACCTGGTGTCGACACGTTAATCCACTTCTTGTATCCATAATTTCAAAAAACCCTGCAAAGTTGTCATCCAGTTCCCACCCCACCCTATCAACCCCCAGTTGGACTACAGAGAGGCCATGTACATCATAAATGAAAAAAAAGCAAGGAGAGGAATATTACTTTACATCAGCCTACCTATGAACTCTGCCCTACGATTGTCTATCAGTTCCTTACGTTGTCTTCTCTTAGCTTACTCATTAAAGACACAAACCAAAAATCACTTCCTGTCTTGACAATATTATATAATAACTAGAAGATACATTTCCGCAAGAAATTGTGAAGTGTGATTGCATGGTTGCTGTAAAACCAGTGTTTGGAGACACCCTAATATTGATTTTATGGGCAAAAAAAGGTAAAACAACAAAAAATAATGCTCCCCAAACATACTGGAACTAGCAGCACTGTGATTCAGAAGCCGGCACTCTACCCATTGCGCCACTGTGTGTCATGGGAATTCACCGGCTCTTACCAAGCCATTTTTGGGTACAGCTGAAAGCATAGAAACAAAAAACTCAGAATGAAGTCTCGAGGGATATTGTTTCCCTACACTGAAATATTTGGCAATAGAAACTATTCATGGGCTTTTTTATTAGTTAAACCACAACAAACAGTCACTGCTGTGCTGTGTGTCTTGCTCTGTCTGTTTCTTTGCATTTGTTTTTTTTGCCTTTTTCTCCATCCTTGTCATCCGTATGCGGAACGTCACAGACTCTCCACACAGCTCAGAGGAGAAGTGGCGCTTTTTTGGCTAAAAAAATTAAAAATAGAAGATGCATTGCGAAGTGTGATTGTGTGTTTTCTATAAAACCTCCAAACGTTGGTTTTATGGGCAAAAAAAAAAAAATTGATTTCCCACACAGTCTTAAACTCACAATGTTGTGGTTCAGAAACCGGCACTCTACCCATTGCTCTATGGGGGCAGAAATTCCACGGCTTTTAACAAGTTAGCTGAATGTGTGGCAGAGTTTACAGGTTGAAGTTTCCTGTCAACATTTATGATGAAATTCCATTTCCGGCCATTAACTGCCACAGTTTTGCTGTTAAAGTAGCATTTTTGTCTGGGACACTGAGTTCACTGTCTGTGTGAAACCATGAGATGTAGAATGGAGGCTATTTGAAAGGTAAAGAGACAGGTAATGGCCCAAATAGCTAATATTAATGTACACGCTGTCTGCTTTTCTTTTTTTTTAGACTGGATGTCATTGGTCAGACATTGGTTGCCGGTTGCCTTGTGATATCGCAAGTCACAATTACAGTGGGGGAAATTATTATTTGATACCCTGCTGACTTAGGAAAAAAATGAGCAGTCTCTAATTTATGAGAGAGTGTAATTTTTTGGAATATCAACCAAAAATCAAGAAAAACATGTTACATAAAAGTTATAAATTGATTTGTACATCATTGAGTGAAATAAGTATTTGATCCCCTACAACCCACCAGACTTCTGGCTCCCACACTCTGGCTGTGTGCACATGTTGCACACAGATTACAATCAATCTGTCGATCTATCAATTACAGATACTCCTTATCTTAACTTATGTGTATAAAAGCACACCTGTCCACAGAATCAGTTTCTTCCATTCCATCCTCTCCACCACCATGGGCAAGACCAAAGAGTTGTCAAAGGACGTCAGGGACAAGATTGTAGATCTGCATAAGGCTGGAATGGGTTACGAGACCATCAGCAAGAAGCTCGGTGAGAAGGTGACAACAGTTGGTGCGATTATTCAGAATTGGAAGAAATATAAAATGACCATCAGTTGCCGTCAGTCTGAGGCTCCATGCAGTATCTTATCTCATGGGGCGAGCACTGATCATTTAAAATAGTTAATTTTGCCCATAGATGTCAATTTGTTGAACTTTGGCCATTGTGACATGTCTAGCAGAGAGCCAGAGAAAACACTGCAGCACAGAGGAGAAATCAGCTACTACTTAGTATTAGAAGAGATGAGCCCCATGAAGGGAACGAGTCAAAAGTGTGTTACTTTGAGTGTAAGTCAGTTTTCAAGCGCATTTTTCTTCCCTGTTGTTATTAATGGGGAAACAATCCATTTGTGTTAGTTAGAGCAGTTTGAAATTAGTCATTTTCATTCAATTTATATGCACTTTTAATGTGGGTTGTTTAAACCTTCCCTCCTCCCCCTTTCAGGCATGCACAGGTCAATGATGTGGTTTATAAAACAATAATGAGCCAGTGAATGCTTGTTTTGTGTCCAGCAAGCTGCTCGCACTGAGTTCTCTGTTTCTCTCAGTGGCCACACGCACACCACCTCCCCTCCGTATGCCACATCCTCCAACATGTGCCCCACCCCCTATTTTGAGGGACAGTTATGGACAGTTATAAGCTTATGGACACTTGTTTTAGTGTGTTAGTCAGTTCTGTTAGCCGATTTGAAGCTTTTCTGGAAAAAAATCTATTAGCCGATTTAGGTTAACTTAGCTAGCGGATATTTTTCTCTGATTGCCTCAACTGTTTGTCCATGCATTTCCTCACAGAAAGTTCAAAAGCTGGAGTTGGAGGCGCTAGAATGTAACTGCCACATAGGAACACCATAGGAACCAACTTGTAATGACCACAGTTACAATAGCAACCATGCTGTCACATTTCACATTTTCTCGCAGAAATGCAACACTGCTCTTCTACTTGAGTTTTAGGCCTCGTCCACACGCATGTCTAAATCAGGCGTTTTCCTGGTGGTCGTGGCGTCAGGTGAGCGCCGACCGTTTTTCTGCTCATTGGAGCAAATCAAAACGTCCACATGGGTGGTCAGCACCTGCGTTCAGTCAGCTGTGCATTTGGATGGCATCAAAAAAACATTGCATGCAGTGTCTTCTTGGTGTCAATTTCAACAAAGGTGTATATTATTCTTTCATTTTCTGTAACTGCTTAATCCTCACTAGGGTCGCGGGTACCCTATCCCAGGGTCTAGGGGGTGTGGCAGGGACTCTCCCTAGGCGGGACACCAGCCCACCGCAGGGTGTGTGTTTATTATTGTTATTATTAGTATTAAAAATCATAAAGATTCGTAATAAGGATAATGATTCACAAGTCACGGTTCAGAGTTCTCGTGAGTGTTCTCGTGTTTTTCATTTTGTTCTTCTTAAAGCCCTGTATTTTTATTACTGTAAATTAAATTATTAGTGTATTTACCCTACTTATACCAAAGAAAACGACAGTGCATACCAAAGGAAACACACGTGCATGAATTACAGTACAGTGTATATAGGGGTAACATATGTATTTATATTCAAGAACTGCAGGCGTGGGACAGCAGTTCAGTGTACACTGTACAGTATGGATACGGGTTTACCTTTACATTTTCTTAAAGGTAATGTATTAAGCTGAGTTTGAAACGAAATTTAAGTGTTTTGGGAGCATATTTGGGGGCATATTTACACTATAAAAAAATCTGCATTTTCCTTTACCACATAACAAATTAACTTTTTTTTTGTTATTTCCCCACAATTTCAGGGGCTGTAATTATTATAACAAACATATAGAAATTAAAGTCTGTTTTTTAATTACAATAATAAATTATATCATATTATAAATATTATATATTATTGGTATTATTATTATGGCTGTTGTTGTTATTATTGTTATTAGTATTGTTATTATGATTAATAATAATAATAACTAAAAAAAACTTCGAGATATGAATATGTTTAAATCTTCGCATGCCTTAAAAAAATCACAAAAAACGTTCATTTGACCTGACGTTGTGCAGCATCAGTGGCGATGTTTGTTCCTATTCTGTCTACGACACCGTATCAGGATAATTTTTAATAAAAAAAGAATGTCAACGCTTAGTTTTAACAAAGAATAGGGATCCATGCTTTTAATGCAGAACTGTCCACAAAGACAACCCACATGTAAACACTTCGGACTGAATAATTACTGCCCCCACAGGTAAATACACAAAACTACACTTTGGGCTGCAGGCTGGCGTTGAACAGTGTCAGGCGAACGCCAATGTATCGCCTCACTGAAGCCAATCAAGCTCAGCTACAAAACGCAACAAAAACGTGTATGGCATTCAGAACGCGTTCATTTATCCAAGATTCCAACGTCCGTGTGGACGAGGCCTTAGTGTTATTATTATTAATGTGATCTTGGAAACAGTCACACAATTGTTCTTAAGTTTTATTTTTACTGATTTTATAGCCTGAAAGGTGGTGCGTCCTATCTGAGCTTGTGCAGAATTTTGGAACCGTTTAAAAGTATTCATAGTCTTACGCTTGTATATAACTTTGTGATCGATTGATCGGGGACTAAGTACTGATCAATTAAAAATGGTTGAGTGTGCTCTGTAATGTATGGGGAGAGAGAGAAAATAGTTGAGTCACCTTTAAAATGAGTGCCGAAGAGAGAGTTTGTGAGGTCATGGGTAAGGGGTCTTTGAATGGAAAAAAGCCTAAAAACCTAAATGCAAAGAAACAAACGTGAAGCATAGTTTGAGAGTTGAACTAAACCAAATGTTTTTTACTCAAATTGACTAATTTCTCTGCTGTTTTAACCTCTTTTATGGCAATGTGTGCTTTTTCCCCCCACACATTTTCATGTGCAAACAGTTGACTTCACATATTTTCAGTCATCGTGAACTATAAATGAGTTGCTAATATACAGCAAGTTATTGCCCTTTTTGGAAGTCACCAGTAAAGCACACCACATTGAATGAAGAGAGTCAGAAAGGGCACCAGTTTGATACCCCACAGTGAGCAGAAATTTTTGCTCTTAAAACCAATGTTTGGATGTCTCTAAACATCGGTTTTGTAGCAACCACACAATCGCACATTTTTATCGCAGAGACCTGCTGCTGTTTCACAGAGGTATTTTGATATTATGTTTGCTCACATTTTCTGTGAGGACTTCGAGTTAAGGGGGGGAATGTCAAACAAAACAGTAGCTGCTTTTAGATGTAATTTGGATGTGGAACACAGTAAGCAATGGTAGCCTTCAAACATGTTTATGGCAATTAGGGAGTTATGTTCCATGCTTATTTTTTGACCATCTCCTAGATAAATTATTTGATAGAATTCACTTGTTTGCAAGTTTCAACTATAGTATGTTCATAATGCATACTGGTGTGCATTTTTGTAGGGTAACAGAGATTCTATCAAAAGCACAGAGTGGAGAGCAAGTTAAAAGGATTCTTAATCCTCACCTCCGTAAGTATTACTGTTAGGTAGTTTATTAGGTAGGTAGTATTACTGTTAGATGCCATATTTCTGTGATATTAGGTATTTAATTGTTTCTCTTACTGTGTCACCATAGCATATGGAGGCACCCTCATTGAACACTGCCTTATTGAAGCTGGTCTCCCTGGCCTAATGAAAATGGACAGTCAGTTTAAAATCACAGATGGTTTGTTTTCTCGTTGTAGTAATTTGTCAATGCATGTTATTCAAATAATATATGATATCTTGGACATCTAAGGAATTTAACATTAAGAACAGTATGTTGTATCCCACAGCTGGACAAATGCTTTTGAAAGCTTTGCAGATGGCAGAGAATTATATGGAAAGAGCAGCAAGCTTTGATGGGAAGGTTAGTATGAATTATACAAATGACAAAATTATGACACAAAATGTATATTTCTTCATTCTGCATGGTGGTACTTACATAATTGTTTATCTACCATTTCCTTAACCAAAGGGTTACATCATTCAGAAAACTGAAAGGAAACCAAGTATGACCCCAGACAAGCCACATGAAGAATTGCTCACGTATGGTTATCAATTCATGTTTTTTTTCCCCATTTAATAAACAGGCCGTCCATTATCTCATAATAATGAACCACTCTTTGTCTCAATAGGTATGAAGAATTTCACCCATTCCTTTTTGCCCAACATTCAAATAACCAATATATTGAGTTTGAGTCTTTTGATAAGGTTAGTGTTTTGATAAGGTTTAGGTTTGCACACCCTTCTCAGTTGGATTAGTAAGTTCATCTGTTTTTGTGTTTCCATCCAAATTATATCCATTATTTTTTCTTCACTTTCCGCCCTCAGGCTGTTGATGAGTTTTTTTCCAAGATGGAGAGTCAGAAGATTGACATGAAAGCTCTCCAGCAAGAGAAACAAGCCCTGAAGAAGCTGGATAATGTCAAAAAAGACCATGAGCAACGATTGGAGGCCTTACACCAAGCCCAAGTGAGGCCCCTAGTTGAAATACAGTTGTTTATACAGACAGTTCAAGACAAAACAAGAGAATACTAAGAGTATATTTGGCCTGACTGATCTTCACTCAGTGCTGTATTCTTTCTTTCTTTTTCTGAAAGCACTGTTTAGATTACTCACTTGATGAATTACATAAAGATATGTTAATTATGCATTTAATGTATCCTTGTTTTGTAGGAGGTGGACCGTCTGAAGGGGGAACTGGTAGAGATGAATCTCCCCATTGTGGAGAGAGCACTGCAGGTGGTTAGAAGTGCTCTTGCCAATCAGGTGGACTGGGCAGAAATCAGTCTCATTGTCAAAGAAGCTCAGGCAGCTGGGGATCCTGTGGCTTGTGCCATCAAAGAGCTGAAACTACAAACCAATCATATTACTATGCTACTGAAGTAAGGTCCTACTGCTTCCTATAAGTGTACAACTTGCCATGAAAGGACATTAGCTTTGTAAATTAATAGATTCTGAATTTGAGTCACAATTTAAATGAATAATAAAAATTGTGCCTCACAGAAACCCATATCTTGGATCAGAAGAAGGAGAAGTAGAGGAGGAAGAGTCTTTGATGGATGCTACAGAGGGTCCTGAGCAGCAAAAGGGGAAAAAGAATAAGGATAAAGACAAAGGACAGAGGAACAAGGTCCAGAAGAACAAACCTATATTGGTGGATGTGGACCTCAGTTTGTCTGCTTATGCCAACGCAAAGAAGTGAGTTCTGGCAGGATTACATTTATGGCATTTGGCAGACGCCCTTATCCAGAGCGAGTCACAATCATTAGTTAGAAGGACAGTCCTCCTGGAGCAACTGAGGGTTAAGTGTCTTGCTCAAGGACACAACGGTAGAAAGTGGGGTTTGAACCTTCAACTTTGTGGTAATCGGATTTACAGGCAAGTGTTTTACACAAAAGGCTACTGCCACATCCTGGATTCTTAGATGAGTTATAAACATAACATGTAAGAGACATTAAAGGATAATCCATGGCCTGTAAAATGATCAGGTTTTTTTTTTAACTATTTTTCTCTTAAATAAAATAAGTGTAATTAGTGTACACTTGTACTGTCTTACTGACTTATATTCTAATTTTTAGAAAAATAAAACTTGTAAACCAAATTTGGAACTTACTATTTTAGCTGTTTATACTGGAGCGTCAGCTTCTTCAACCTGCCAACCTGTTAGGATTTTTAATTTTTAATTTTATTCAGTATAAAAACTGCTTAGAATAAGGGGCGTAACTATGCAGTCAGCATTATGTTCAATTCAGTAGATGATTCATAGTTCTAAACCCTCAAGATATATTCAACAAAATAAGACTGAAATCAATTCAGTATTCTCGCAATATTAAGAGTGAAATTGGAATAAAGAAAAACAATGGCTAGTCAGTTCTGTTGCAGTTAATGAAACTAGAACTGGGCAGGTGATGTAAGTGCTGATCAGAGTTATTGACTGGCACTGGTTGAATGGTCACGTCAGTATTTGTGGTCAAGAGACTTAAGTAATGAATGGGAGAGGTAGTGGTTGGGCGAGCCTCCGTCTGAATCTACAGAAGGAGGTCAGTCATATAAAAAAAGAAGGTTGAATGTTTGTTGTGGTTTAATTAAAAATAATCAGCTCGTGAATGCTGCTACTCATTCAGCCATACCCATAAATGACCTGGTAAGAGCTGGTGAATTATTGCCACCCTGTGGCATAAGAGGTAGAGCACTGGACTTTCACCCAGAGGACTGGGTTCGAGGTTGTGTGGGCCGCAATTTATTTTAACACAAACATTTTTGTGCCCATAACACCAATGTTTGGTTGTCTTCAAACACTGGTTTTATAGCCACCACACAATCACACTTCGCATTTTCTCAAGGAAATGCATCTTCTAGTTTTTAATCATTCTTTTTATAGCCAAAAAAAGAGTTGCTTTTTGTCTGAGCATGTGCTGAATTTTGGAACCGTCCAACATATCTGTAGTAGTGCACTTGTATAAAACTCTGTAATCAGTTGATCAGAGAGTATTGTTTGTTTAAAAAAAATTTGAGAGACCTCTGAAACATACGGGCAGAGAGAGAGAGCGAAAATAGTCAAGAGAACTTCAAAATGTCTGTCAAAGAGATAGTCGTGTATGCATGCCAATGATGGACAAAAAGATACTCTCCAAAATGGCTTGGCAAGAACTGTTAAATCCCATCCCGTCATGTAGCATAGTGGGTAGAGTGCTGGACTTTCAGACAGATTACCTGGTTCGAGACCGCGTGTGCAGCAATTTTATTTTTTAACACAAACTTTTTTTTTTTTTCCCATAAAACCAATTTTTTGTTGTCTCCAAACACTGGTTTTGTAGCAGTCACACTTCGCATTTTATCACTGACGTGCATCTTCTAGTTTATTGTTACAACCCTACTTAGAATATAACGTGGCGAACATAAGCTCTTTTTGACAAATTTTGTATAATGAACTCTGTCCAAAGTGATTAGCTGTAGATTGGTTTGTCAGAACACTGGCATACAGAAACCAGTGAAGGACATGTATTTGTGCATATCAACATACGTTATCATTCAAACAATATATCATTTTAAATATGAAAATAATGTCCCCATAGGTATTACGACCACAAGAGGAGTGCTGCCAAAAAAGAACAGAAAACAGTTGAGGCAGCAGAAAAGGTAAAAGAGACCCCAAATCCTGACAGAACACTTTCAGTTATTATATTGAGTTTTATGTGTTGAATTTGCTGTGCAATGTTTTTGCTCAAGGCCTTCAAGTCTGCTGAGAAAAAGACCAAACAAACCCTTAAGGAGGTCCAGACGGTTACAACAATTCAGAAAGCAAGAAAAGTCTACTGGTAAGCACTAACTGCCTTCATCTATATAACATGCTTGCCTGGAGCTGCTCATATACTTTTTAAAATGTATCCTTAATAAATAAACCTATAATAATAAAACATTTCTGATCCTTTCTGTTTTGGTGCCAGGTTTGAGAAGTTTCTCTGGTTCATCAGCTCAGAGAACTACCTCATCATTGCTGGACGAGACCAGCAGCAAAATGAGATGATAGTCAAACGCTATCTGCGAGCAGGTATAAGGGAGTACATTATTAGCAGTCATACTACTGTTCTTCTTAAATTTTATTATTAGTAGTATAATAATTGATATATATTATTACACTAGTTTTTTGGAGCCGCTTCTCCTCTTAGAGCTTTTGAAATAGGAGCATGATTCCAACTTCAAACTGGGCGTTAATATGGGGCAGAGTATTGATTGTATAAAAATCTTTTTGTGGTCGAGTCGCCTCCATAAGAGATAGAGGACGGTTGAACCCCGTTTTAGGTCAGTGTGAAGAGATGGTCAGTGGCGCGATGCGTATGGAAGCCAAGGACGGACAAAAGGCTAAAAAACAAACACGAAGTATACAGCACGCTCGTTAAATGGATTTCTAGGGACTAAAGCTCAGTTCAGTTATACAGTTGTGCTCCTAAATTTACATACCCTGGCAGAATTGATGATTTCTTAACCATTTTTCAGAGAATGTGAATGATAACACAACATTTTTTCTTTCACTCATGGTTAGTGGTTGGCTGAAGCCATTTATTGTCAAACAACTGTGTTTACTCTTTTAAAATCATAATCACAACACAAACCCAAATGACCCTGATCAAAAGTTTACGCACCCTGGTGATTTGGCCTGATAACATGCACACAACATGACACAAATGGGTTTGAATGGCTATTAAAGGTAACCATCTTCACCTGTGATCTGTTTGCTTGTTGCTCTTGTTTTTCGTTTTGTTCTTCTTAAAGCCCTTAAACTATAAAAAATATTGGTGATTACCCGTACATTTTACTGTATTTTTATTAATAAAAAATTTAATAATATTATTACTGTATTTACCCTGCTTATACCAAAGAAAACAGCAGCACATACCAAAGAAGACGCTCTTGCATGAATTAATTCTGGGAGAGGGCAGTTCAGTGTACACTGTGCAGCATGTATACGGGTTTAATACTACTACTACTACTACTACTACTACTACTACTAACAATAATAATAATAATAAAGCTTTACGTTTATATTTTAAGGGTAATATATTAAGCTGAGTTTTAAATGAAATTAAAGTGTTTCATATTCAGTCAGTTTTTCTTAGAACCAAACTAATAATTGCAGGTGAAAACTTTGTGGAAACCGCAGATATCCTCCACATTTCTTTAGTTTTTTTCATGGCAATATTTAATTCCTCATACATTTTAGTGCAAAATTATTAAGAAAAATATAATTTACTAATTTTGTAACAAATATTAATGTATATTCAGCTACATTTTCATATGAAATATAACTGTATTAATGTTTTTGTACTGTCCAGAGAACACAAAGAAAGCTCGTCTTTCGTATAATTAACATGCTGCTTGCTATACTGCTGGCCTTACTGAAACTGACGGACTAGTCTTACTGCTCAGTGTGATGCTGGATCTAACATTTAACTGGCTACACTTGCGTATTTTGATAATGTTGCATTATCGAACATTACGTTGTGTCTCGTGGACACTGTTGGCTCCAAATCTCCCTACCACTATGTCGATCTGAGACAGCAAGACCAAGACAGCGAGACAAAGACAAGACCGAGGGCTCTGAGACCAAGACAAGACCAAGACCAAAGACTGTCGAGACTGTGACAAGACCAAGACCATGTAAAAGTGGTCTCGAGACAGCCAACTCTACTCTGGGGAGACCTCAGACATGCAGTTCATGCAAGACAGCCCAAGAATTTACAGGAACCGGAGGCTTTTTGCCAGGAAGAATGGGCAGCTTTACCGTCTGTGAAGATAAAGAGCCTCATCCACAACTACCACAAAAGACTTCAAGCTGATGTTAAAGGGGGCAATACACGGTATGAAGAACTGGGGTATGTAAACTTTTGATCAGGGTCATTTGGGTAGTTTGTGTTGTGATTATGATTTTAAAAAGAGTAAACACAGTTGTTTGACAATAAATGGCTTGAGTGAAAAAAAAGTTTTTGTGTTATCATTCACAACCAAAATGGTTAAGAAATCATCAGTTCTGTCAGGGTTGTGTGCACAACTGTATAAAAAACGATGTGTGTGATTGTTTGTTGTTGTTCAGCCATACCCATAAATGGCTTGGCGAAAGCCAGCGAGGTGTTGTCCCCTCTCTGGTGCAACGTTGGACTTTCAAGCAGACGACCAGGGTTCGGGGCTCCATTGGCAGCAATTTTATTTTTCAACACAAATTTTTTTGCCCATAAAATTAATGTTTTGGTTGTCACTTAGCATTTTCTCATGGAAATGCATCTTCTCTTTATTGTTATTCTTTTCATAGCCAAAATAGGCAGTGCATCTTGTCTGAGCTCATGCTGAATTTTGGTACAGTGGACTTGTATAAAAGTCCTGCACCCTACCCCTCAAACTTTTTTTCCTTTTCAAAAATGAAATTGACCAGTTTTGGAACTTGGCATTGATTTTTTAAAATGGTATTGTGTAAAAGACAAACTATCTAAATATATATTTTTTTCTGGTTGTAAAAATGTGAGTATTGGGGGTGTATGTGTTTGTGCATGTGAGCGAGAGAGGAAAAGTTACTGGGGCACATGCGTGATCGTAACTTTATTGGTTCGATTGTTCAATTTTTGTGCTTCCAAACACTGGTTTTGTGACCACGCAGTCACACTTAGCATTTTTTTGTAGAAATGTATCTTCTAGTTTTTATTATTATTCTTTTCATAGCCAAAAAGGTGCTGCCTCTTGTCCAAACTTATGTGGAATTTTGGAACCATTCCAAGGTCAATAAGGCCTCATCCACACGGACGTCTGAAGCAGGCATTTTTCGGGCATTTGTGGTGTTTTTCTGCCATTGGAGCAAATCAATGTGTCCACACAGGGATTCAGGACCTGCGTGCTGTCGGCTGCGCGTTCTGGTGGCATTAAAAAAAGTTGCATGCAACGTCTTCTTGGCATCAGTTTCTGCCGAAAACGCAGCTAGTGCGTTCACATGCCGTTTGCAGTTATCAGGAGCCTATCCTGGGGTCCACGGGCACAAGCTCACCACAGAGCGCATGTTTTTATTATTATTATTATTATTAAGAATAATTATTACGAATACAGTGTTCCCCCACGAAGTCGTGGTTCTCGTGAGTATTTTCTTGTTTTTTGTTTTGTTCTATTTAAAGCCCTGTAATTTTATTTCTTAAATTAAATTATTACAGTATTTACCCTGCTTATAGCAAAGAAAACGACTGTGCATACCAAAGAAAACGCGCTTGCATGAATTACAGTATCATCGGTATTTTACATTCTAGCACTGCGGATACGGGTTTACCTTTACATGTTTTAAGGATAATGTATTAAAATGAGATTAAAATGAAATTAAAGTGTTTTGGGAGCATATTTGGGGGCATATTTAGGGTTTACACTATAAAAATATGTCATTATTATAATATCCATATAGAGATTTAAATCTGTATTATAATAAATTATATATAATCATTATTATATATTAATATTGTTAATATTGCTGTAAACAATTGTACATTATTGTTGTAATGCTGTTTTTATTATTATTATTAATAATAAACTTAGACATATGAATATGTTTAAATCTTTGTATGTCTTCAAAAACCACAAAAAAGTAAGAGGGTGAACCTTTTATTGGAGGCGATGTTTGTTCCTTTCCTGTCTATGACTCCTTATCAGGAGGATTTTTAATAAAACAAGAATGTCAGCACTTAGTTTTAACAAAGAATAAGGGTCAATGATTTCTATTGCAGAACTATTCACAAAGACGACCCACATGTAAACACTTTGGACCGAATAATTACTGCCCACACAGGTAAATACATGAAACTACAGATTTGGCTGCAGGCTGGCGTTAAACAGCGTCAAACTAACGCCAGGGTAACACCTCACTGAAGTCAATCAATTGCAGCTAAAAAATGCAACAATCAATTGCAGCTACAAAACGCGTTCTGAGCACGTTCATTTATCCAAGTTTTGAACGTCAGCGCAGCGTCGACGAGGCCTAGCTCAGGTCCATGAATGCTGCTATGTACTCAATCGTTCTCATCCATAGAGCCAGCGAATTCCCACCCCCTCACTGGCGCAATGCTAAAGCGCTGATCTCTGAATCAGATCATTTGGGTTCAAATATATGGAGTGAGGATTGTACAATGTTACTATGTCTCTGGTTTTTATAGCAACCTCATCAATCACACGTTGCATTTTCTTTCAGAAATGCGTCTAGTGTTGCTTTTTCCTGTGCCTATTTTTCAACATGTTCTTGCTTCTGTCTCAAACCTTGGTGAGAAAAATGTCCCCAAAAATATTTTCTCAGGGGACATCTATGTCCATGCTGACCTCCATGGAGCCTCAAGCTGTGTCATCAAGAACCCTTCTGGTATGAGTTTGAAAAGAGTTTGAAAAATAAACCCATAGTATTGTGCAAAAGTCTTAGGTAGCCATGACAATTGCTTAAAACTAATTATCTCAGCAGTTTTTTGTCATATACCATAAGAAATAAAAACAAGCATAAATATAATAAAATGTAAAAATATTGTTTGTTAGGAGAATAGAGTTAGAAGAGAACAGGTTTCCTGATTTTTGTGTCCTCTATTAATTGATGAATTGGGTCTCTGATTTTGTTATGCATGTAAGTACTTGCACAATAGCAAAGCACACAGTTATGATCAGGGTTGTTAGTGATAATCTTTGCCAGCTTAGAACAGACATTGTTGCAGAGATACAATATAAAGGAACTTGCACAGTAAAATAAAATTTTATGCCTGATGTTAGGTTTGCACATCATTTTAAAAAATCTGACAGATCCTGCTTTCATTGGTATCTTCACAATCTTTAATTGATCCTTAGTGTATTTTATGATGTACCATTGATGGGGCAGTCCATACTACATGACCGAAATAGACAGTCACATTGAAACACAAGATGCCTTACTTTCAGCCTATTCCTATGCCACGTAAAGTATGTACAAACCACTACAGGGCATAATTTTTCCTAATCATTGCATGATTAAACCTATATAATTGCTGCATGTAAATTGAGTTCTTCGCTATTGTTGCAGGTGAGCCGGTTCCCCCACGTACACTAACTGAGACTGGGACAATGGCAGTCTGCTACAGCGCTGCCTGGGATGCAAAAGTGATCACAAGTGCTTGGTGGGTCTACCATAACCAGGTGAGATGGTGATGTGTTTGAGGATAATGCAACTTTGAAATACAAACTTGTTATCAGAGCTTAGTCATCATGTCTTGTCTGCTTTAGGTGTCTAAGACTGCCCCAACAGGAGAGTACTTAACAACAGGAAGCTTTATGATTAGAGGTACAGATTAAAGTTTGTTGATGCCATCTGGGTGTTGATCTAGTATTTGATTGCTGTTTCATCTGTACTTTTTGTATTCGTTTATAACAGCACTTTAACGTACTGCATGAATACTTCTTTTTGGCCAAAACATGTTAAAAAGATTGGAACTTAAAAGGATTGGGACTACTAATTGACTTTGTAGAGATTTTCATGGTGATCTTCAGTTATCTTTGATAAAAATAGATTAGATAAAAAGTTAATTTAGTAAGGCTTTATTTTACAGTTCCACGGTACATGCTGATCGGGCTTAAAGTAAAATATCTGCTCAGTGCAACTGAACTTTAAGTTGAAGTATATTACATCAAAAATCTAACCTTAACCTGAATTTGAATTAAAATGACATTTTACTTTGTTAGTCCCTGTTCATGTTAAGGGGGTATTATCAGTCCACATAATTTAAAATGCAACATATTTATCGGAATATGTGGTCGAAATGTAATTACTTTGCTGCCTCAGAAATGATTGTTACACCATAGTGCAAAACCTTATTACGTCATGTTTCAGTCCTTTCTTCTAGCACATCTATCATCAAGTGACATCACAGTACAGAAGGAAAATACACTTTGATTTATGATATATGTGGACAAACCTCATCCTATTTATAACCCTGTTAATAATCAACTGCATTTCACCAGATAGCTTGCTGACAATTTGAGCATCTGTTGATACTATTTAAAGGGCTATCAAAATAAAATATGACTGTTAAGTTATTACAATGTTCATGTATATCTAATTGTTTTCCCTCAGGTAAGAAGAATTTCTTGCCCCCCTCTTATCTCATTATGGGCTTTGGTTTTCTCTTCAAGGTAATTAAGAATATGCAATTCTTAAACTTCAGTACAGTTTATGATTATCCCTGGCAAACAAATAGCATATAATTAATACACTATGTTGTGTACAGTTATTAACAATATACAGCAAAATGTATGTAAAGTGTCTATATAACAAAAAAAAAATTAAAGGGCTGAAAATTAGACAAACTGAATAATCACTGAATAATCATACTACTGCTACCTGTCTGTTTAGGTAGCTGGCTCAATAAAATATGCTATGATTATAGGTGGATGAGCAGTGTGTGTTTAGACACTGGGGGGAGAGGAAGGTTAAAAATCTGGAAGAAGAAGCGGATGATGTATCTTCCAGTACTGCAAATCTTCTAGAAGAAGGAGAGGAGCTTTTAGGTATTTGCATATGTGTGCATGCTCTCACTCACTCACAATCCTGTGTTTTTTACGCACAAATATACTTGTGGGAAAATGGAGTACTTTCATATTATGTTGGAATCACCAGTAATGGAATCTTCACTCCCTTCAAAACAAAATTTAGATTTAACAGAAACAAGTTACATTTACCTTATATGTTTTAATGTCTAATACCAACTGACTGATTTTACAAAAACAATGTCTAACACCATGTCATTAGACCATCACTGTATATTACCCCCATATTTCATAATGCATCATGTTCTTCTCAGGAGAGGACAGTGGAAATGAAAGAGAGGCAGAGGGAGAAGAAAAAGATGAAGAGAATGGACAATGTGGAATGAGAATGGAAGGAGAGAGTGACAATGTGTTAAAAAGAGAAACAGATGAGGAGTTTAAGGAAGCAGAGGAGTCCATAGAAGCCCCAGAGACATTAGGTCAGACCAAGCTTGAGTCTGAAAAGCCACAGCAGGAGGAGGTGGGAGTAAAAGAGTTTGATGAAGTGAAGAGTGAGGAAGAGGAGGGGAGTACAAAAATCAGTTTTCCAGACACCACTATCTCGCTCACACACCTTCAGTCAAACAGGTAATACTTTTCAGCAAATTACTTGATCAGCCACCATCAATCACAGATCTTTCAAATGTTGCGAACTCTGAATTTGTTGGACAAAATATGGCAGTAAAAGCAAACTTAAGATCCAGAGCTGATCATCACAAATATAAGAACAAGTATATTGGAAGTAATTTCTCACAATTTCTAAAGAGCAAATAATTTATAAATGGCTTAGTTAAAACTTATTGCATCTTGAAAAGGGATTAGCTCCTTCCTGATTTTGTTTTTTGCAATTTGTGACACTAAATTGTTTCAGTTCCACACACGAAATGTAATATAAGAAAACTTGAGGAAACACAAAAAAGTTTTTAAATGACAGATTTTTCACCATCATCAACATCTTTGCAGCTCCATTGGAGAGCTTTCCATCATGTACTGACTGTTAAAAGTTCAGCAACAACGTCTAAATTGGATTTAAGTCAGGATTTTGAACAGAACACTCCAAAACCTTACTTTGGTTCTTTTGAGTGTGCTCCTGTGTTTCTGAGCAATTGTGCTGTCTTGGGGTATTTTCTGGTATAGAGCAGAATTCATTCTTATATGAATCATGGCACGTTGCAAAGGTCCTGAAGCAGTATCTGCACATCATCACACTACCACCACGCTTGACTCTTATGGACCTTATCAAAGGCCTGCAGATTTTTTGTGACTGTAGCTTTAGAAGTCCCATAGCCTGTTTGGCTTTCCAGACCTTTCCATTCTCTGGTCTTCTATACTTTCTTTTAATTGTGACATTGTGTGTGCCAGAAAGATTATATTTTAGTGATAAGCCACCAAGCCGTTGCAGGGCAGAAACACAGACACCTCTAAGGGAACAGCTTAGCATCTCCAATTCTTTTATATCTTTGGACTGTGGGAGTAAATCGCAGACAACGGAAGAGCGTACAAATTCCACACTGCCCCAACCAGGACTTGAACCCAGAACCTGCTGTGAGGCAACAGCTTCCCACTGTGCCACCCAATATTTGGGGCATTTGCTTTTTCATGAAGCACCAGTTGCCATTGGGTAACTATTTAATGACTATGAAGTGGAATGATTATTTAAACTGCGTTTCCTAAGTTAATTATTCATTTCTATCAATCTTTACATGCAGTTTCACCTCAGCATCTTTCTACATGACTACCGCAAAGACATTCTCAGGTGAATTTAGAGTTTAATAAGCAAGATGTTAATAACCTTTTAACTTTTACTCTTTCCATTGCAGAGGAATTTCTGGTTTCAAGCAAGACATCTCTAAACAGGTATATTACAAAGCTGGGGGGAGGGTTAAAAAGCACTGATAACAGAATTGTTTCAAACTTTCTTTGTTGTGTCCAGTGTGTGTGACATGTACTCTCAGATTCTGCTAAATTAACGGTTTTGCCCAAAGTACTACAGTAATTATTTAATAGGAAGAAACACCTTCACATACTAAACTCATGTCTCCTTCTAACAGAACAATTTGGAGCCACAAGGCAAAAAGTACATGAGTGCAAAGGAGAGAAGGTAAAACTTCAAAAAATAAAAATCTCAACTTGGCCTTTCTGGGTCAAAGCTGAATGACATGGATGTGCCTCTGTGTGCAGGGATATGAAGAAGAAGCAGAAACAGGAAAGCAGCGACTATCCTGAAGAAGCAGAGTCCAAAGGAGAGGGGAATCAAGGTTCCTCTGTAGCTAGCGTTAGCTCTAAGACTGGAGGAGCCACACAACAGCTTTTGAAAAGAGGACAAAAGGTTACACTGCACTGTCATTTATAATTTATGAACAGACTGATAAATGAATATAATCTCTTTTAAAGTAACTTTAGGGCCAAAATGCTTACTGTTGGCTCTACAGAAGACAGATGCTGTGATCCCATGACAGCTGTACTTCTCTGTTTAGAACAAACTGAAGAAAATCAAAGACAAATATAAAGACCAAGATGAAGAGGACAGAGAACTGATGATGAAGCTGCTTGGGGTCAGTACTGCTTGATGAGTTGATCTAGTCTAATGGTTCACAACTCTGTGCCTGGAGCCTCCCCTGATAGGATAATTCATTCATCAGGCTAATGACTTGGATCAGGAAAACCATGAAGGGTTTACTGTGCCAACACATCTATGTTAATTTAGGAATGTCTTGTTGGATCAGCTGTGTTATAGGAGAGGAAACACCAAAATATAGAGCTCAGAGGCCCTCCAGGACCATTTTGCAAACCACTGGTTTAAGCACCAATTACATCTTCATTTGCTTAGCAATTAAAATCCTCTTCCACAGTCTGCAGGCTCCAGTAAGGAAGAGAAAGGAAAAAAGGGGAAGAAAGGAAAAGGAAAAGAGGAGCCAGTAAAGCAAGCTCCACAGAAGGCGGCCAAGAAACCCAGTGCAACCGAGAATGTAGTGAAGAAGGCTGAGCCTGAAGTGGATGGTGGCCCAGCAGGAGAAGACACCATGGAACAGGATGACAAGGTAGAAGGACTTTGCTCTCAGAATGCATTTTCATCATTATGAATCATCTTTTGGAACCTCATTGTTAACTGATCAGAATGACTGGATAGAACAGCTATTGACTCATTTTACTATCACTGGCCCCGTAATTGCAGTAAACAATTGTGTTCGAATAATCAGTAACTAATTATTTATACAAATGATTTAAAATATCAGGGTTTTTTTTTACTGTTGTGACATTCGGGCCTCGTCCGCCATGCCCCCTTGTCCTCGTGCTGGGTTGCTAAACATCGTGCCCAAACATAAACCGTGCATGAGGACGAGGGGGCGTGGTGGACGAGGCCCGGATGTCACAGCTTTTTTCATGGAAATATATACATTTTCATACATTTAAGAACTAAATTAAGTGCTAATATAATTTACTAATTTTGTAACAAATAACGTAAATTCAGACACATTTCCAAAGAAAAAATAACTATACATTTTTGGTACTGTGGAAAGAAACACAAAGAAAGCGTGTCTTGGGATGGTGAAATACCGCTGTACTCAGAGGCGGGAGATTTGAAAGTAGCCAATCCAAGAACGCTATATATTTCTCCTTCCTGGTGATTGGCTGCTGCCCTTTGACGCATCCCTTGCTGTACTCAGAGGCGGGAAGTTTGAAAGTAACCAATCCGAGAACGCTATTTATTTCTCCTTGCTGCTGATTGGCTGCTGCCCTTTGAGGCAGCGCCAGTCCAGAATTTCCCCTGTGGAGCATCTCGAATGTTCTCGTGTTTTTGTTTTTTTTGGTTCTTAAAGCCCTGTATTGTTTTGGGCTGAAACGATTATTCGAGTAACTTGAATAATTCGATTACAAAAAATATTCTAGGCAAATTCTTTGCTTCGAGACTTCGTTTAATTTATGTCTCCAAAATCCGTCTATTTAAAATGTCTCTGCTATCGTATCACCCCCGCTTTGTAGACACTGCACAGCTCCGGTATCACTGTTTCACAAGGACTGATGTAACTAACGCGCATTTCAAAGATTTAAGACGGTGCGTTTATTTTGCTCTCTATGGAAATGGCAGAAAATGAAGATCCTGGTGTGCGTAAAAGGCAGACAGTGTCTAAAGTGTGGGACCATTTTACACTGAGTAAGGCAGACAACGAAGTGCAGTGTATACATGGTAAAACGAACTTGGCCCACAACAACAGTAGCCCATATATAACTACCTTATGTATGGGGAAGGCATGTTTTGAGATGTAACTTGTGTGTGTGTGTCCGCGCAAGAGGGAAGGAGAGATGAGGAATGAGATCTTGGTGCATTTGCCCTCTTGCTATGTGTCATCTTGCTTCTTGTCTACAAATAATTGTAAATACTGTATGTTCTAAGAAGCGCCAGCATTCATATTAGTTAGCAGTCGTAAAAACACGTGACCTTGTAGAGGCTCCGAGCCGCGTGGAGAAGTACAGTTCACGTGAGGATGCTTTCGGTTCAGCTGCTGCAGCTTTACTCTCCTCAACCTACCGACCTCATCTGGATACAGCTGGAAACTGAACTGATTATTAGTAATACTTGAATTATTTATATATATTTTTTGCTATTTTGTACCTTTATACTTTATTCATTCTTTATTCTCAGATGGGCTGTTGCAGGCAGTACACCCCTTTTTCCTTTTTTTATTAAGATAACACTAAGGACAAAGTGGCTAATCTATGTTTGTGATGTATTTCATAAATGTTTCACTGAAAGGTTCATTAAATGGGCTTAGTTCTGGAGCCAGTAAGCCAAAGGTTTTAAGGTTTTATCTAATAAAAGTGTTGAGCGGGGGTTTACTGTATACAAGTATGAGCTTCAGTTAATAAAAATTGTCCAAAAAATATCGCACATCAGCCAAATTGGCAATTGGAATCAGAATCAACCATGAAAATTAATGACTGGTGCAGCCCTAGTGTATAGGAAACAGTGTTTCATCCTACTTTAGAAACCACACAAGCAAGCTGAGATTACATTAAAGTTTTTCACGGTTTTAAAGCAAGCGTGAAATGGTGGTTTAATTGGTGGTTTAATTTGTAATTTAATTAGATTTTTTGCCAAACTGGTTTAAAACTGTTACTGAGTCTAAACTGTCTGCATGTATAATTTCTAGCAATGTTGTTACAGAACACATTGTCTTTTCTACAGGAGGCTGACGATTTAGACCAAGAGAATCCTGCAGCAGAGGTAACCATCGTCTATATCTTCAGTTACAGTGACATACACATACACATGGAGTCATACACATGGAGAACAGGAATAACTTTTTCTTTGCTTTGAAGTTTTAGTACTCTATGTTCCATTGCCTGTTATTACTCTTTATGATGTACTGTATGTGTGTTTAATGCTGGTGGTTTCTTAGGAAGGAGAAACCTTTTATTCCTCTTTGACTGGTCAACCACATCTGGACGATGTACTTTTGTTTGCAGTCCCTGTGTGTGCACCCTATACAGCTCTCTCAAACTACAAGTATGTTATCGGTGCTCTGTTCATCTTTAATAACATACTTGATACCTGTTTCAACGCATTACTACATATTTCAGTGAATTCTAGTTGGGTGCATAGTCACATAATGTAGAAATACTAATTATGGTACTGGATGTTATTACATGCCCCTTTCTACTTCAGGTACAAAGTGAAACTGACTCCCGGGACACAGAAAAAGGGGAAAGGTAAACTTTACAGTTACTCTGTCTACTTTAAATTCATATGGGAAAATTAGTTTCTCCGCCAACCACTGAATATTTGAATCTTTCCAGCGGCCCGTACTGCTGTGTTAAGTTTCATGCGTACAAAGGAAGCTAGCACCAGAGAGAAAGACCTTTTCCGCAGCATTAAGGTATTTGCATCTAAAAAAAATATCTTACTCATTCAAATCCATTGAGTACAAACTAACATCTTTGCTGCTACATCTGAACTGTATCACTTTCATTATCCTTTGTACATCATATGTAGGACACAGATATGTCAAGAAACATGCCTGGCAAAGTGAAAGTATCAGCCCCAAACCTGCTGGCAGCAAAGAAAAAATAAACTTGTGGATAAGATGCCGATGACTACCACTGAGAAGCCTTGGGCAGACCATATCCTGTCTTATTCCTGCCTTAAGGAAAAACTAAGGGAATGATCAGGACAAGTATCGGAACCAAACTTTGTATAAAGTGATTAAATGTATCATCTCCTTCTGTGGAGAGGAAAAAAAGCTGGTGAATTGTAAATTAATATGATTTGCTAGAGAAAATAATTACATTATTGTGGTTTTTGTGACATACTTACGTAGCCTGTTTTAGCAGATGAATGCCATGTACGGCAGCCAACATCTCTTTTGCTAAAGAACACCGATAATAGTTTCAAAAAATAGGACTTTAACATTTTAGGATGACTGCAAATTTTACAGACCCTTTGCATGTTTTTCAGATTTCACAATATTTATGGTCAATGACAACTTTTTTTTACAATTTATTTTTTTCCACATTAAACATTTCAACCTAAATATTTACAGAAAAATGACTAGATCACACTGTCTACTTGATATCCAACAAAACTGAGCATATTCTGTAGTCATGTAAAAATATTTTCAGGAAAAAAAAACACAAACCCCACACAAAAATAGCTGAAGTGTAGTGTATACACTTAACTTTTCTGCAGTGTCTTTATGATGTGTCTGTGTCAAAAACACCTTTTGACTTCCAATAACAAGAAAAACAGATAGTTACAAAATTAATCACATTAAGCACATTTTGTTGGGTGTAAAATAAGTCACTGCATTTAAAGTTAGCCCTGAGTAATAGCTATCGAGCAGTGGTTTACAGCTGCAGTTTATATGTACATATCTACAAACCTGGCATTTTTAGTAATGGACTATATTGCAATTGTGTCTGATTGTGGTTGGCAAGACTGCCAAAGTGCGAGACAAAGCAAGTTTATATAGTGAAATGCCACTTGATAATGCTGTGTCTAAGCTGTTCTTTTTTTAAAAGCAATGAAAAGGGTTTTAAGTGAAAATGACATTTGTTCACAATAATCAGTTATGTAACTACTTCTCTGAGTTCCCTTTATTTTGCATTTGATCATATTCTGCACCGATTACATGCCGTTGTCGGGTTGGAATGTTACAAATTCTTTACGATTTGTACGATTTTGCATTGTACATTTATGACACTGATTGGCTGCCCTGTATTGGCACACCTTTCAAAAAGCATTCAAGACTTAAAACACTCTTAAATGTGTGGGTTCTCCTAACATCATGATAACAGTAAATTCAAACAGCTGTTATGGACCATATGGACATGGTCAATGGTTTTGAAACTTTAACAGTGTTTATCTACCACATCAACCATTTTTATTTCAAAACAAAGTAAAATTCGGTTTTACATGTTTTGGGCCCTTTTACTATGGCAAGGTGCTTTTTTTTATACAGACTAGAAGGGTCCTTTAACTTGCCCACATCATCTCAAATCAGCTATTGTGCCTTGGTAGTTAAACAAAGCTGGGTCTCATACACCAAGGTACACTATTGCTCTCAGTTCATTAAAGTGTGCAAGTGTGCAGTTGGTTCTAGTAACCTCCAGTGTTGATGGTAACAATCCTCTGTTTGATGCTGTGCAGCAGATGCTTGGGCAGGCACTCCCATATGCTCTCCAGCAACTGTCTGTGCTGCACCACAATTTCTATACAAGACCTATGCAGGCACATAAACAGCAATTGGAACTCCAAAAGCCCATCTCATACAAGATTACTGTCTTGTGTTATCAAAACACTTACCTAAGCAGTGATTTGGGTTGAACATTGAAGATCAATAATTCATTGCTGTGGGCCTGTCAATAAGACAAGCAAGACAAAGAACATAACAGTCCTTTTTAAAGGTGAGTAACCTTTGACAGAAACTGATGTTTGGTTTTAAACATGGGTTTACAAGTTAGATTTGCTTGTGTTTAGTAAATCTGATTGACAGATAATGTATTCTTTATTGGAAATGCAAAAACATGGATGAAAGCAATTGGTCCCTCATGCCTTGTTCACAATATTATAAGTAGAATGATGTTCTAAATTGTCACCTTGAACAATTAAGTATGGCAAATTATTATATTTCTTTCTTGAGATGCTGTGTATCTGCATTGGGCCAGTAGGAGCAGAAAATGCTGATTCAGATATCGGGAAAATAAGACTAGACAAGCCTACGTTTACTGGACTGCCACCAGCTGCATGGTATCATAGGTACAGAAGTATCTGTGACAGGATAAGACGTGTTGTGTCCATTACTAACTGTAAATCAAGTTTCTATGTTTAAGCTCAACGATTCCTTGGGAGCCTCAGGATTCAGGCAGAGCCACTTTAAGGCTCACTAGAAATTCTCTGGTTCAGTGCTGGAAAAGAAGCAGTAAAGGATAAATCGGTCTTCTTCATGGATTCCTATGATACATTCCATAATTGACATAGTGTGTCTGCTGTGGTCTGGAATGAATCTGTTAAGACAGACTTTAACTGAATTGTTATAACAGACTGCATATTAACTTGAAATAGCACATACTCGCACTGTGTGACACCATGTTGGCTGTGTAATTGTCCCTTTTGAGGTAGTAGTGGTTGAGCATGTTGGATATTTAGATGATCATGTTATGTGCTTCAATCATTAATTTTAAAACTATTTTTAAGGAATCAAACCAGACCAATATCTGCCCGTCCTCAATCTTTCTGCCAGTCCTCAATCTTTCCGTTTAGTATTTAGTCAAAATGTCATTTCACTTCCCTATAAAATGTGAAGTGAAAATTAAATTGTTCACTGAAATGTCTATACCAGCTGCATTTTAGTTTGGTTGGGAGCCAGACTGGACTCACCGCTCTCTGGTGTGAGAGAAGGTTATTGGCACAGCCTCCAAACACAAATACTTCTCCATCTTGACCTGAGCATGCTGTGTGCCATAGTCTTCACACACACAAACACAATTAGAAAAACAAAGTAACAGAAAAGCACTTCTTATCTATTTCAATTTAAAGTAAATTAATCCTTAAATAAATAGACTAGAGACAATCAACACACCTGGGACTTTCTGTGTGGTTGTGTTTAAAAGGCCTCCACTCATTGGTGCTCAGACAATACAGCCAGGCATCACCTATGGAAGACAAGAATATAAACCACTTACATTATCTTTGAAATCTGATGTCTGAAATATACATGATCATGTTACATCTTACTCAGTGTTTCTCTGTTGGTAGTAAAGCCACCGAACAGGAAGAAGTGGTCAGGTGACACGGGTATAAAAGAGTGCCATGATCGACCAACTGGTCCATGCTGCGGCATAGACCTGAAATGAGTAAACCAACTTCAGCTTCACATACATGCAAATGTGTGGTTACATATGACCTTTTTGTAGCACAAAATGAAAAATTCAAATGTGAATATTCCAGCACTTTGAGACAAGATCAGTGGTTTTTCTTTGTGTGACTGTATGCTGAAAAAGACTGTTTTACTAACTGTCAGATTATTTTTAAGCTCACATTTCACACCATTCCCAGGTGTCCATGTTGATATAGTACAGATCATTTAGACGGTGATCCTGTTGAGAAAGGTGTACAATTTAATGGAAAAAAACTGAATAAATTACTGTGTAAATAAATTATACATAATGAACAACACTGTCTACAATTTCAACTGATAAGAGATAAAACGTAATAAACACAAAACATAAATCATAAAATGGATGCCCACCATGTAACGTCCTCCAAAGACATAACCTCTATTTCCCATAGTGGCACAAGCATGTGCTGCTCGTGGGGTTGGAGCATTTCCCTGTGTAACAAGACAGGAGCCATGTAGAACAAATAAGAAAATGCATAGCTTTAAAAACAACAAAAAATTAAAATAACTGAAAGGACAGGAACATAAGTGTTGGCTACCTTTGTAACAGGCTGACTCCAGGTTGATGTTTCGAGATTGAGAATGTGAATGTGATTGTTCCATCCCCGTCCAGCATGATTACCCTGGGAGATTACCCTATATTAACACTGAAGCAAAATGTCATTCTAATGCTTTAAGCCAAGAAAAAGTTTAGCTACCCACCATTAGTGAATCATTATCCAGTTCAAATGTTCCTCTGTGACCTGCTTGTGCCACATAGCCATAGCCCCCAAAATATGCCAACCTGTGAATAGGAAGCCAGAAATAATGTGGCACAATGTGGAGAATGTTCAGGTCCCCATTCCTCAGACCACTTGACAAATGACACTAACCTATTCTTGTACACCCAGCAGCCTAGTTTGTCTTTACACGTAGGAGCCAATCCCTTCAGGTCCTTCATTCTCTCCCAGAAGAACGGGGATGTCCTCAAAGGCAGACTATAAACCTGAACAGTTTGGTACAGAGCATTAGGGATGTTTTACTAAACTGATGCTTATTAATACTCCTACTGGCTCTACTCTTTACACTCCTACATATTGTCATTTCTAACTTGGTGTAAAAAATAAAGACATTACATAAAAAGAAGTTATTTAATAATTTTTTTGCCAAATTAACAAGCTAAATTGTCTCTTGCTTCCTGTATGTAACATGAGGGACGAGTGATGACAAATGTCTGGTCTACAAATGTCTGTCAGAACATTGCTACCGTCCCTCCCATTGATTCCCACTGAAGCATCAACAAATTGGAAATGGTAGTAATGTTATTAGAAGGAATAAATGTCACAAAAAGCAGCACCATTTGTACAGGAGCTTATCTGTGTTTCGGTACCGACCAGTCATGAACTGGTACCAGTTTAGTATCAGTTCTTAATACCCATCCTTGGAGACCATTAGGAAAGACCTCACTCACGACCATAATCTGCAGATACTTTTTAGAAAATATTTTAACATTAAAGGCCCAAGAGGAATGTGATTCAATATTATGCCATACTAGCTAAAGAAAAGCCTTACCAAATTAGTATTCCCTCTTGCATGATGGCCTCCAAAGAGATACAGAATGCCATCTACGCACACACCGCAGCTGCCTGACATAGATGCAGGCAGGTCTCCTTTTGATGGCTGCATTGTCCTGTCAAACACATGTCACACTGTAAGACTAAAATTTCTGGCTTGTTAAATAAAAAAACAAGAATCTAAACTCCCTTCACAGCACATTCTATAGTCATTTATTCTTGGGAGATGACTGCTGAATCTAATAAAATATACCATCTTCCTGTCTCCATGTTGTATATCCACACTTCGTTCTTCGGCAGGTACAAGTCCATGAAAGCTGCTGCTTCTGCATTCTGGAGAAACGAGGAACAGGTGTTACAAAAAGGAACAAAACTAAAAGCCATCAGTCACAAGTATTTGCACCGCTCACCTTGTATCCTCCCCAAACGTACATACAGCTCCTGTCGACCACAGCGACGTGTCCACTCCTCTCTGCCGGACTGTCTGATGAATAGACTTCGGAAGCCTGTGTGTCCAGGCCGACCTCCTCCTCGACCCAATCGAAGTCTCTCATATCTTCCTGTGCCTCCCATTCAAAACCCCCCTCTTCCTCCTGCTCAGAATCGGTGTCGTCGTCCTCTCGGATATTGTGAAGATCATCGTCGCCGTCCATCTCAACAAATTTGGGGCGGCAGCTGGTCTGGTGGTTTGTAAGTTTCCCTGCGATCTGAAGGTCGTGGGTTCAAATCCAATGACTGCTAGTGGCACCACTGATGTACCCTTGAGCAAAGTACCATCCCCACACACTACTCCCCGGGCGCTGTTTTCCTGGCTGCCCGCTGCTTCACCTGGGTGAATGGGTTAAATGCAAACAAAGAATTTCACACTGTGTGCTGTGATGTGTTCACATATAACACATTCTCTTGTTTACATTCTCAACAAGCTAAATTAGTACAGTGCGAGTGACTCGTTCAAGTGACAGGTTTTAGCTGCTGTCAGCAGAGTTCACATAGTGATGCACGATCTTACAGTCTTACATGTTTTAGGTGAACATAACTCAACGGGCCACAGTTCGTCTGCTCGTGAAATGAGAGACAAAGGCGTAAATAATGTGTGTACAATTTAGTTGCGCCTCCTTTACCACGTCCAAACCTTTTCGGACAAAAAAACACCTGGTGATGCAGACGCGCAGTCACTGACGAAAACGGGCAAGTCGAATTTGACCTGCGTCTAAAAGATTTCTCACACGACACGAGAGGGGCAGATAGCCCGGACACGGACAGCCACTGCTTCGGTAGGGTTAAAAAACACACTAAACCTAACCACAACGATGATCCGACTCCTCAACGAATCATTCTGTTGAACCGGTTCACTTCCGTAAACCGCTTCAACTGGTCAACGAACACGTTTAAATCTTAACATCACTATATATTTACCCATTTTGTTCGTGGGAAAAACTAATCGATAATGTTCTGAGATTTTCCAGGATGTTTGGGAACAATGACGCTGTTAAAATCAATCTTTGCTCACATGTTTTCGAAACTGTGACGCTTTCTGATTGTTAGTGAGCAGAAGGAGCGGCCTTACTCGCTAAACCGCAGCTCTGATCGAACACAAAGGAGACACGTAGCGTTAAGTTCACTTGGTTCGATTCATGGAAACGGAGAGTTCGAAAGAATTGGTTCAATAAAAAAAGAAACGACTCTCATAGCGCTGTCACGTTCAACGGAAGCCTGTTTCAGTTCTACGGCAGTATAATTTTTTGATGCCGACAGAAAAGCAGCTCGGGCGTCGTCGTGCTGCCATGTTGGTAAGGTCAGCTGGAGAGGTGAGACGGCTTTGCGCATGCGCAGCCAGAAAGTCCGGCGCGGGACAATTGGGCTGCCACAGAAAACGGTTGCTCACCTTCGCATTGTTTTGTAATTACTCTACTGTTTTTTAATGTTATCAGTCGTAAATTCGAGTATTGCTTAATATAAAGGCACAGAAACGCCATATGAACCTGTCTTGTTTTAGGAAAACGTTGTTCGGATCAAATTTGACGGTTTTACCGCGCTAGCTGGCGTTAGCTGTTTCTCGAAGCTTTCAGTGTTTTAACTTTTCACTTTAGCTGTTATGCATGAACGGCTGTAGCTAAGGTTTAGGTTGCTTTTGTCATAATGTTTAGGGGTTTTAACGTAATAAGGGAATAGCTAGTGTGTTCTAGCTAACTTTAGCGAGCTTGTAATACATCTTCTGGCTCCTGTGTGAAGGGGATATGTTTAGAAGTACCTAGTAGGTAGTAATGTAGCTTAAGATTTGCTATATCTAAGTTTGAAGCAAGCCACACAACAGGGGGCTGTGTTTCTCGACTTTGTTTAAATCTTCAGTGTGTGTTGTCGGTTTAGCGATGAAGTTACAGTGCGACGTCGAGGTTGTGAATCGGATGCTTCCAACTTTTGGGCTCAAAAGTAAAGGCAGAGGAACCAGGGCCGTGTTGTCTATAGGAAACCATGTGGATAAATCTACCCAGCGTAGTAATGTCTATTTGTTGATCTGCACTTCAAAGGATCGAACTGGCTCCAAATACAAGGTAAACCTCTTCCTAAAGTATCCTATCTGTAAGATAAAATAAGAAAGAACAATAGTGCAACAATAAAAACATTTTTTGACAAAAGAAATGTAACACGGACATTGCCGTGTGTAAAGATTTTGTGTACTGTACCGGCAGATCACTAGTGCAAATGGTTTATGAAAGTGACTTAGTGTTCGTACAATAAAAATATAATGAATGCAATAAAATAGCATTGTTAGTTCCATTGTGTGAAACCTCCATTTTAAAGATCAAACAACACTGTGTTCATTAAGTAACAATGTCATTATTAAGTAATTAGTTTCTAAGCGATTCTGTTGGTATCTAGCGTAAGCAATGTGAGTTTTGGCCGATTTGTAATGACTCAACGTCGCAATGACTTCCTTTTCAAGCTGAAGGAGAATATCGTGAAGTTCTTCACTTGGTTTGTTGAAGAGGGTAAAGCCACAGTGCGACTAAAAGAGCCTTCAATAGACATCTGTCTGAGCAAGGTAAGGGTTGTATGACAAATAAAGGTATGTTTAAAGGTAGGTTTGTGCATTAGTAAGAAGTACTGTTTCATTACGTGTTGTGCGTAATCAGCTAAGTTCAGACGATTGTAATTGCTTTATATATAACATTTCCAGTCTCACGTCCCACAGAATGTGTAAGTGTCTTTCTGATAGGATGGTAAGATTAATACATTAGATTAATGCTAACGACAGTACTTGCAATATGTAATTCTAGTGCAGCACTGCCTTGGAGGAATCATGTTCTCAATTCTCCACGCAGACCTGCTTATATAACCTTCATTAAGTGTCATAAAATGCTCCATAATGCTGTTCTAGTAAAGTCAAGGGACCGCATTTTATATATAGCATATTTAAAAGTCACCTGGTGTTAGAAACAGTGCAGTGTGAACCTTTATTAAGCTGTGAAAAACGTATACAATTCTTCATTTTGACAAATTTATTTGGGTATGCAGTGGCAAGAAAAAGTATGTGAACCTTTTGGAATTTCATGGTTTTCTGCATTAATTTGTCATAAAATGTGATCTGACAAATTAGTGTGATCTGACAAATTGTCAAGGGTATTGACAAATATAATGTGCTTATAATAAAAAACAAGGAAATCCTGATCTTACATGTCTTTATTGAGAACAATTAGGGTTGCAAAATTTTCAAAGTTGGAAACTTTCCATGGGAATAAATGGGAATTTATGAGAACTCAAAGTTTGGGAACATAAAATATAGTTGGTAAAAAATATTAGGGCTGCACGATATTAGGAAAACATGCAATATGCGATAATGTTGTTGAGTGTTGCGATGGCGATATCACATGCGATAAATGAGTAAGTAAAAACTTAGCCTTTATAGTGTTGTTTTTCAGCTTTGGATTTGCTGGTAACATAGACTCCAGACGCTGTCTTGTCTATGCAGAAAAAAAATGAAATGCAATATTTCTATTCCAACATGTTTTTGTTTTTTTTAAGAATTTACTTAAACAGCATAATAATGCCTCCCATAAAACATTTGAAGCATTGAACATTGTTGAAAAAAATCTGAAAATAATTTGTAAATAATTTTAATAATGAATGAATGTAACTGAATGTTTAAATGAATGTAAACATGATTTAAATCATAAAACGAGAAATTGGGGCTACAAATTGTGCACAGGTACCCTTTAATAATGAGCACTACAGCTGTGCAGCCAGTGTAAAAAACAAGTTACTCTCATTTATAACCATTCAGATCTGCTTTTCTCAGACATTCATTTGAACAGATATTAGATTAGATCCGAAACTGCATTAATATTTATTCATGTTACTACCGAGTGTATGAGCGGTTCGGTTCAGGCCACAGCTGAGCCTCTTTGATGTTTGGCGCTCAGAAAGTGGGGTTAAAATGCAGCAAATGTTTATAAAGTGTTTAGCAAGGTCCTAAGAATGTTTTTAGCGTACAAACTACTAATAAAGGTAAAAAAAAACCAGAACGACTAAAACACAACAAATATGGGTGATGTTAGCTTCTCGCTCGAATTATCCGTTCCACCTTAAATGTTGCAGCACGATTTAAGGTGGAACGGGTCATTCGAGCGAGAAGCTAAGAGGCTAACCTTAGCCGCTGTCTTCGGCCACCGAATACAACCGATAAGTACACGGTTCTGAGTGACAGAGTCGTTAGAGATGAATAATGACAGTTTATTAGTAATAGCATTGTTAATGATAGTTTAATACAGCGACTTGTTAATGATAGTTTAATACAGCGACTGAAAGCTGAGCCGTTAGGGCTCCCAGGGGAGTTAGCGGCTAGGCTAACTACAGCCTGACCGGCCGCCTCTCTGAAACCCGACCGCCGCGACACCAGAGACCAAGGCGAGACAGGCGGGGGAGCGCAGCCCGCCGCCTGTCTCGAACCAGTTCTAGATTGGGCACCGGCACCGCGGCGGTGGAAACGAGCTACGAGTGGACTCTTGTGTCAGTCAGAACCGAAAATAGCCCTGCGTGCAAATCTGAATCGCTCAGAGTGCGGGTCAGCGCTCCTGAAGCACATTGGCCGAGTCTTTGAATCCGCCGGATCAGTTTAGTGAGTGACTCAGAGGGAGCTGAATCCTAAAAAGGATCCGAGTATTATAGCTCTACTCTCCATGTGCTTTGCACTCGCATCTACCAGGGTGCGGGCATCAGGCAGTAGAACTCCTTCTGATTGGCCAAATATGTTGATATGAAGAGCTTTGGAAAAACACCATTTATCGCAGTTCAGTCAGTCTTTCGCGATATGTATATCGCGCGTGTTGATATCGCGATGACGGTAAATCTACGATATATTGTGCAGCCCTAAAAATGTACTGTAGCACAACCAAAGCTAATGCAAATACATTAGTATCTATGCTATTGCTCAACCACAGGCACATAGTACACTACTGCATGCATTGTGCATTCCTCCATCACATGCACAATGATTTCTAGAATTACTAAAGCTACTTTTATGAGCCCACAGCACAGATACAGACTAATGAAGCCACACATTTGAGCCCAAGGACTACATAAAGTCAAGTAAGTTTTGATGACATGATGAGGTAGGTAATATTTGATCTATGGTGTTACATTTTAACTAGCAACTATTAAATCAAATAGCTGTTCATACAATAGCTATGTACCTGGTAAACCAAATATGCTAAATGTAAGCTAGCAAGCACAATTTCATTAAAGAGGCTAGCTTATCATGATGCTAGCTACTGTAAATGTAATGCTGTTTCTTCTGCATCCTGCTAGATGATTTTATGTAACCATACAAGATTTTATACATCAATTGTAAAATATTTCAAAGACCATTCCATTTGTTCAGCAGAACATGCAGAAACCGGGCTTGAGAAGCTTCAGGAAAAATGCTTTTTTTGACTTGCTGATTGGGAATTTTTTGGTAATCAGAATCAGAAAACTTGAAAGGGAATGCTGCTTTCATTTGACATTTTAATTGGACTTTTTGGAGGGAAAGAGAGTTCCTTTCATTTTACATTTCGAAGAGGGAGCTGTAAGGAATATTCTACTGAACATTAAGATTTTTGTTCAGTGAAAAAGGATTAAGCACTGAAAGTTCTACTCTCAAATAAATCTACGTCATGTTTTTAATTGTATCCTTTTGCATGCATATCTGTTTATGACTAAACAAAATGTGTTTGTATATGTCTTATTTTCTTTAAATTATCCAAAATGTACAGTTAATTATCATTAATTCTCATACATTTCCATGGAAAGGTTCCAATTTGGAATATTTCCAAAAAAAGTTCCCATGGAAAGTTTCTGGAAATTTACTAGGAATTTTCCACCCCTTTGCAATCCCAAAAACAACCATAAAAAATTCATAGTGCTAGTGGAAAAAGTATGTGAACCCTCAAGTTAATGACCTCAAAAAAGCTAACTGGAATCAGGTGTTAGCATACCTGGAATTTTGTTAAGAAAATTAGTTTTTTAGGTGTGGACTTGTGTTTGCTCTGCACAAGAAGAATACTCTTATGTGAGCCATGCCTCGACAAAGAGAGCCTTCAGAGGACCTGCTATCAAGAATTGTTGATTTACATAAAGCTTAAGAAGACTTTAGAAAGACTTTAGAAATTCATCAGTCTACAGCACTGGTGTCAAACTTATCCAGAAAGGGCTGCTGTGGGTGCAGGTTTTCGTTCCAACCAAGCAGGAGGCACACC
>JBBPCX010000001.1:39749499-39764238 GCA_037974365.1 Hydrocynus forskahlii
ATGCGATTAATTAGATTAATTAATCGCCACACCATGTAATTAATTAGATCAAAAATTTTAATTGCTTGACAGCACTAATAATTTTTCATGCATTTTAGTTCTAAATTGTTAAGAAAAATATAATTTATTAATTTGTAACAAACATTAACAAATTCAGCTACATTTCCATATAAAAAATAACTAAATATTTAGGTACTGTGGAGAGAATCACAAAGAAAGGGCGTCTTGGGATGGTGAAATAGGGCTGTGCTGAGGCGGGAGATTTGAGAACATTATTTCTTTCTCCTTGCTGCTGATTGGCTGCTGCCCTTTGACACAGCCGCAGTTCAGATTTTTCACCGGAGCCCTGTATTTTTATTACTGTAAATTAAATTAATTTCTTACTGTATTTACCTGCTTATGCCAAAGAAAACAACAGCACATACCAAAGAAAACGCGCCTGCATGAATTACTGTATAGTCTATACAAGGATAACATTGGTATTTTATATCCTAGCACTGCGGGAGTTCAGTGTACACTGTACAATACGAATATGGGTTTATCTTTAAAAATTTTTTACGAGTAATGTATTAAACTGAGTTTGAACTTAAATTAAAGTGTTTTGGGAGCATATTTGGGGGCATATTTTGGGTTTATACAATAAAAATAGGCATTTTTTTAAAACCATATCACAACATTGCGTTTTTTCACTATATGCGGGTGTTCTTGGAACATAACCCCTTCACATCCAGTCGTTGATTTGTGCTACGGTAGCATTTTTATAGATGGACTTAGTTCTATTATTGCTCTTGCTGAAGCATTTTTTCCCCTCAGCATATTAGTTGAAAGTCTGTAATGTTGATGTTTATTCACTGATATGCCAAAATTCATTTAATTTAAAAAATACTTTTACAGAACAAATGGAAGGAAACTGGACAACCAGGTGGAAACACGGGGAGGACCTTTAGTCACCCAGCCAGGGATCAAATCCAGGACCTTTTCACTGTGAGGTGACAGTGCCAGCCACTGTGCTGCCCACTAATGACATTTTTAGCATTTTAGCCATTTTTAGCATTTTCATGAAGATTAAACTACAAGTAAGTAAATAATGGTCCACAGAATTTATATAGCAGATCTAGTAAAGGGCTTAATATTCAGCATTTAATCATACTTGTGTTCCAAAGTTTTGTTTTCAGTAATTATGATCAATGAGACCATGAAAGAGTATTTAATATAATGTTGCTGTATTTGTTGAATGCATGTGATTCTTTATATTAGTCCAATTCACACCACAGATAATTCTGGAATGAGAGAGCAGCTGATGTAGCACGATCCCTTATAATAACATCACTGCCATTAGGGTTTTTCTCTCTCAGGATGACAGAAGTCTTTAAAGTGCGATCTGTTTGGCACTGCTCAAGAGAGTGAAGACCTTGTGCCCTAGCGCAGGGCCAATCTGCTCAGGGAAACTGTTCACCACTTGCTCTTCAGGAAGCCCTTCGGTGTCTTCAGGGAAGCTCACAGCCTTTATGGTGCCTTCATCCAGTGTAAAATTCATTTTGGAAAGACTATTACTGACCACTGAAAGCTCCAGGGCTGGTCTTCAAGACGTGGTGTGGTTTGGGATGGTCCAGAGCGGTAGAGAAAACAGAGTGGCGACACTTCCATAGGGTCCCGTTGTAAGCAATGGGGGCGGTACTTCCGGCCTACTTCCAGGTTATGGGGAGCCTCTAAAGTTCCAAACAGCAGTTACACGCCGCTGGATCACGTTGATTTCTATTGCTGTTTGTGATGCCATTTCAGTGGTAAGTTGATAAAATAACAGCGTTTTTTAAAGTTATACAGTATATGTCCCATTTCAGCTGTTCTTTGTGTAGTCGATACTGAGATTGTTTAATGTTCAAGTTTAAAGTTTTACTCCTCATCTTTAAAGCTCTCCACAGCCTTGCTCCTCCCTACCACACAACTCCTGACTTCCTACTCTCCCCCTCTATCTCTCAGATCTTCTGGCACTAATATTCTTCTTGTTCCACGCACTAGACCCTCCACCCTTGGTGGGAGGTCATTTAGTGCCATGGCTCCCAAATTTTGGAACTCACTTCCGCAATCCCTCCGTGACTGCTGCTCCATCTCATCTTTTAAACACGATCTCAAGACCTTTCTTTTCAATGAATATTTCCCTTCCACCATGACTATGTAATAATGATTTGTGTGGGTTTTTTTGTTGTTTTTTTTGCTTGCTATGTAAAGTGACCTTGGGTTTGTGAAAGGCACTATATAAATGTAACTTACTATTATTTTTATTATTATTATTATTATTATTAATGTATTCAGTGTAAATATTCATTTTTATTTTGAGAGATCTTCCGGCCATGAACTGCTAACTTTGACATCTCTGCCAGCTGTGGAGCTGTGTTATCATTTCAGTAACGAATTTCACACAAAAAACATTTGTTTATTTAAGCAGGACAGCAATACATATTCGGTCGGGTTTCTGTGAGGTTTTGTTTAACATAATGTGTTCAAGATTAAATATACTTCATACATTTTTGAATATGTTAAATTTACATATGTGCAAGCTAGCGACAAGCAGAGCAACAATAACACCTCAAAATTGCTGTTCTTGTATCTTTAGTGCAATACCATATGTGCTGTCTATACTTTTGTATAATGTTTACTGTACAAGGTTATCTGGACCACGTGACCGGATACGGCGACGAGATCACAGAGTGTCGCAACTCCCTCTCTCTCTACGGCTCTGGGATGGACGAACTGCACGTTCATGCCCCTCTCTTGCTCCAGTTGCGTGATTTCATCCTCAGATTCTTGTTCTCAGGTTTTGAAATTTCCTCGGCTTATTCGTGCAGCATCTCAGGGAACTTGTCATCCTTCAGGGCTTTACTGAAACGGGTTATTTCTTCTGTCATCTGTGAAGTTCTTCCAGCTTGCTTCTAAAATCCATGGTGATTTTTTACTCGCTTATCTGCCAAGCTAACAGCTACTGTTTTATCTAAGTTAAAACGTAGAAAACGGACCCCTGGATTGATCTGTGGCGTAGTATCAAGAATGCAATATTAACAGAGGCAAATCTCCAAATCGTGCCCTTCTTTTAACTACTTATTGTTGACGTAAGCATGACAACCCGACACTTTAACCCTGTTGCTATGACTGCAGATTCGCAGCAGAGGGCGTAACGCACATTGGGCTGCGTCCGAAACTTAATGTAGCTGTCTTGATCCCTTGCTAGAGCAGTGTGTGGGGACGGTACCTTGCTCGAGGGTCCTGGGATTCGAACCCACGACCTTCTGATCACAGAGGCATCTCCCTAACCACTATGTCCCCAGCTGCCCACAGTATCTGAAAGGATACTTATTTTGAGTGCAGCCCTTGTTTCTATACATCTCTTCAGATGTGCTCCTGTTCATGAGCTACAAGTAATACTCATCTGCCACTTTGTTAGAAACATCTGCCATGTCAGTGTACAGTTTAACCATACTCTTGTCCTTCATGAAAGATTCACCACTCAAATATTTGATCATCAGTTTTCCTGATGTGGTAAAGAGTTGTATATCTATATATTGAATATGTAAGGTATACAGACCTCATGAGTTGCCAAAAAGTGGTTGAAACGTGATTCTAGTAAATTAAGGTGTTAAAGCGATGGTAAGGTGTTTTTTTTGAAGCAGGGGCCATTTTCACACACTTGCCACTCTGTTGAGAATATTTACTAGACAAGTATGTAATTAGGGTAATTACACAATTTGTAGCAACACAGGAATGTATGTTTGTATTTATTAAATGTTTATTTATCTTCTTGCCAGAGGTCAGAGCTGTCATTTTCTACGTATGATTGACAACATTCTTCAGCCAGATGAGCAGGATTTTTATTCACTAAACCATGCTACATTGCTTACTGAACACAATCAAGACAGTGTTCCCACCGGTCAGGGAATTTCTGGAATATCAGGGAATTTCAGTAAAGGCATTTCCAGACAGAGAAAGTCAGGGAATTTGATCATTTGGGTGCCAAGTCAGGAAATTATCAGGGAATTTTGTTCATAGCATATAGTGCAGTAGCCAAAACCTGATGTGTATTCCCAGTGAGTGTTTTTGTTTTCCTTGAAACCTCTCCCGCTCTAAAAATGTGCAACATTCTAGAACGCAAAATCTTTGCGAAAACTGTGTCGACGTACGTCCTTACACCCGCTAACTTACCAAACATGCTGGGTAAGTGTACATTTCAAGATATTTGGTTGAAAATGAAGAATTTAAGGACAGGCTCACGCAAAGTGATGATGACAGAAGAGCAAAATGCAACGTATGTAAATCAGTCAGACTTCTCTCCAAAATGGGAGAGCGTGCACCTACGAGCCACGCGACTGGGAAAAAACGTGAAGATGAAGACGCTGAAAAGATCCACCTCGTCTCAACTTCCCATCACTGCGCCTCTCCAGTCGTCCACATCAAGCAGCTTTATAGCATATAGAGCTGCTTTGTTCAGAATGGCCCATTTTACCGTGGCCATTTCTAGATAAAACATTCATGTAGAGGATGTCAGAGATGGAGTTGAAAACGCCAAGCTGCTTGTATTCAACAACAATAACGTAAATGCAGTTTTTAATTCTATAACCCCTTTAAATGCTCTTTTCTGCTCAGTATCCAAACATTATATTGGACATTTCTTTATACGGGAGGTCATGAAAATTCTGCTTTTTGGTCAGGGAAAGTCATGGAAAAGTCAGGGAATTTTACGTCTGACTTAGGGTGGGAACCCTGCAAGATTTCAAATGAAAAACATTTTAATGACATTTTCAAAGTCATGTTTAACACAAAGTAAAATAAAAATCACTAAACATAAAATACTGCATAGCAATAAATATAATCATAATACAAAAATATTTCATAATGCTATTTTATCCCTCTGTGCAATAGAACAGGATAATGTCTTCTTCAGAGTTTGGCAAACCCTCAGTGACTTGTTGGCTGAAAAAAGGTAATCCTTTTCTGTACTGCCTGTCTTAGTTTGGATGGTAAACATGCCAGCCTGGGTAGGAAGATTGTGGCATGGCTTGCTATGAACCTATAACAATATCATTTTATTAGATCAGTAAAAACTGACACAAAACATTTAATAAGAATGAAAAAGCAGTTGTAGGATTTGATTCACAAACTGTACTAAACTGGTAAACTAAGTTTTTTTACCGCATAAGTGAGCCTACATACACTTGGTCACGTCATATGACTAGTATCTCAGTTTTAGACACATGTGGCTTTACACAAAAAAAATCAAAGCTGTTAATACTAATGATTAATGCCATCTTTAGTACAGAGGTAAAATGTGTTTGCATTATGTCAGCTATCATTTTCAAAGCCCTTTACATCCAGAAGAGTTTATAAATACATATACAGCATTTTGGAATGAACCTCCAGATGTATTCACACTGGTAGGGATGAGGACTAATATAAACTTTACAGATAAAAGCTTAGAGTACATGTAGGATCACTGGTTATTTCGAGTAGTAAATAAAATGTCTATATTTGTATTGTAGACATCGTGACCCCTGGTCCACGGTAAAGAAATGCATGTCAGTAGGTTTCTGCACAATGAGCATCAAACCAGACTGAATGACTTCTTGCCAACATAGCCAGTAAATTATGCAGAAATTGTCTGAGAGAACTGTTTTGCCTAAAATTGCACGCTTCATTGCATTGCCAGGATTTAACCAGGAATTATTATTTAATTCTGCTGTTGAGATGAAGATTAATAGAAAACATTTAAATTGTCTTGAAGCTAGAAGCTAGCCTTAACAGAGTAAAAAACGCTTACTGTAAAAGGGAGTAAGGCTGGGTCTGGAAAACAAGCGTGTCATTGCAATGTCCCTGTTAAGCAAATTCAAAGAGTTAATTCTTTAGTTCAATGTAACGACAAACAGCTATGCTGTCAGAAATGGGTATTGCTACAATGTATATACAAATCACATTGTACAATGCACAAAATGTACACTATCCATCAAAATGACAATCATGACTTCCTCCAAACACTAGGACATCAGAGTCCCTTCCCAGGCAAGCTGTGTGCTACAGTCTAAAACAAATACATAAAAATACATAAAGATGGATAAGACATTATTGGTGAATACAATATTTAGTTCAATATGAAAATGTACCAAAAGCTAAAATGCCAGTTTTGGCACACTGACAAGAAATATCACAATTCCAAAACACTATTCCAGGAACACCCCCCACTCCCTACATGCATGTTGGGATTTAAGATGACTTTGTTGTCGCCATTCCTGATTCTTTGTTTTATTTTTTTTAAGTCAGCTTGATTCATGTTTATTTTCACTTACCTTGGTTTGTCCATATTTGAATGCTTCATCTCTGTCCAGCCTTTTGTCTCCAGATCAAACATCTAGCCATCACCTACAAAAATCAAGGAAACAAAGTATCTCACCTGACTAAGTAGTTTTTAAGTGGGTACCTAAGATCCCCATTACTTTCAGTCACCTGTTATTTAATCAGGTACACCTACCATGGGCCACACTGAAGGTTTACAGTTACTGAATTTTTCCTTTTTTTCCTTTTACTTTTTTACACACTATGCACACTCACAGAACACTACATTAGATAAATCCATCTTATGGGTTCACCTAATAGATGCACAGTTAGTGTTATATTTTAGCACTTCATCACTGATTTCTGACCTCAGGACCAGTGTTGACTGAAAATTTGTTGTTGGTGGATTATTCTCAACCTAATAGTAACACTGTCACACAAACTACCATGTTTTGTTCATGCAGGGCGTGATCCACCACCTAAAGAATAAGTTCAAGGGAGATTTGAACTAATTCATTTGTGCAGCAGCAGATGGGCTACACTCAGTAAATATACACCTATAGCTTATTCCTTTATGGTCTGTGTACCTAATAAAATGAGTAGGTAATATTCAGGCTAGCCCAGGTAAACAGTGCTCTTGAGATTTTATTTCAGGTGTCTTCTGATAAACAGCTAAACAGAAACAGTCCCAGAACAAAGCGGATACAGGGCCGCTTCAGTTTAACAGTAAAACAGAATCAGTTCCTGAAGATTCCTTGAAGCCCAACATGGTTAAGAGCATACACACAAACAAACAACAAGCCACACTAGCCAGTAGGCATTATGGTGAACACTGCTGACAAATATCATGCCTCTGAGGTTTTTTGTGAAAACAATGTGCCCCTACCCCCAGGATTCAGATGCATAGTAAAATGTATTCATCTTCACAATAAGTCATACTGAACCACATGAACTTCAGTTTTTCAGAATTTCAGTTTAATAAAGAGCTATATGTAGTTAGGCGTCTTGCACAATGGTAGAAAGTGGGGGCTCAACCCTGTGACTTTGTGGTCATCGGGTTCACAGGCACGTGTTTTACCTACTAAGCTACTACCACCCTAACAACTGTTCTCAATGTAACTGGAATAGAGGACATCATTATTATCGGTAAACAAGGTAAATATTGGATTACTGGCTTACTCATGGGCTTGCAGTCTACACTAAGTCCACCAAACAGAAAGAGTGAGGTATCTGACACCACTGAAAAGCAACAGGAAACAGAAAAGAACAAAGAACATGGAAAAAATCAGAAATTGATTTATAGTATACAAAAATAATTTATGATATCTTTACAAAAATGTAAAGAAAAGATCTGAAGATTCATACATCTGAGCCCAAATCCATGAGTCCAGATCCAGACAATGAATATCACTTGTTCTCGTCTCCTGTCAGTGTGCAAAAAAAAGTAATGTCTTTGTTTTCTTTAAACTTACAGCAAAAACAACAAAATTATAGTGAAGGGGCTCACCATTTTTCTTTCACCACACACATACCCTTTACTGCCTACTGTGGCACTGGCATGCGCAGCCCTTGGTGCAGGGGCTTATCCCTATATCAAGCAATTTTCAGTAAAGGCTTTAAATTCCTATTAGAACATCCCTAGGGTTAATGAAGTAATTGTCCACTTGAACAATGTAAAATCGTCTTCCAGGAATAGTTCCCATCATGGAGACTGACCGAACAGTGCTAAAAAAATGTACCACTGAATTCATACTGGAGGTTGAGCATACTCTTCAGAGTAGACAACAAAACCAGGATTACCTCATTGGTCTGACTGTCATCTCCACAACCTCCAAATGTATACATATGTCCATTCAGAATGCAGTCACACGTCCCTGACATTGATGGAGGAATTTCTCCACTCATATCAACCCTTTCCCTGTCAACACATAAATTGTAAATATGAAGGACATGGCATGCAGCTATTGTTATCTGGCATGGTTCTGAAGTTATAAAAGGATAAATGTTTATTTTTGACACTAAATGCATTAGCCGTGCAAGTTCACCTTAAGATGCCATCAACAATGCATATTTAGTCTTAAAGGCCTAATCACAATAAACAAAACAGTCCATAAAATAAAAAATAATCATCATATCTATATTCACAGCTGCAGGCAGTTGCATGTACAGAATAGTCTCACTTGTACAAATGATACAAAAACAGGCATGCTGAAGTATTACCATAAACCACCCTTCAGCTATATCTCTTTTGGCAGAAAAACTTCGTAATTAGCAACTGACTGAGAAAAGCACAATAATCAGAAGTTATCATTAAAGCAAGCATTGAAACTATAGCTTACAGCTCTCTGCTTCCTCTTATATAAAATCAGCTTGCTGACCTTTCTTAAAAACATCAGTTAGCCTAATAATGCTGTTGATATCAAGCTTGAATTAGCACCACTTAAAGACACGGCACAACGACCATTCCACAAAAAATCCCAAAACTGCCCAAGTGAACAAGTGATTAATAATTTCTATATTCTCTGTGAACTGTTTTTCTGTTGACTCTGTATGTGTGTATGTTTGGGCTAAAACCATTATATTGCATATTCATGACAACATAGACCCACAGACACATACGAGTTATATGACTTTTGTTTCTTTATATATCCAAAAAAAAAAATAAAAATACGAGAATTCTGTGCTGGGACTTGAATGCAGTTCCCAAAAGTTGATTTAAAAAAGCAATTCTACCTTGATCGAGATACGAGATCACTATGACTAAACCCTGGCCTTTTTATCATTTTTATCATTCACTCATACATGATGAGCGACATTAGTGCAGGCGGTCTAGCAGCAGCAGCCGGTACAACTGTCTCTGCTTACCACGTAACCTCCCCATACAAACAAGACATTTTCTGACACAACGGCCGTGTGTCCGCTTCTTTTGTATGCGACAGACTCTCCTCGAAATGAGACACCCAACGCCATTTGTTTTCGGGTTATATTTGCCAAGACTTGATTTATTATCCTCTCTACTCGTGTAGACTGTTTACACCAAAATTGAGACGGTTTAGGGGTGGTAAGTGCGACAGAACCAGGTCTTCTTTCAGTTGTTTTTCTTGTCCATTTAACTGTTTTCATTCTCATGTTTGTTTAGGGCTCGTGGCTCCTCACTTGTGGACTTTTATCTTGAAGCGCGTATCGCAATAGGGTTTAAACGGATGTTGTCAAATGAAGGCGTGGGATCAGAAATTTAGCGCCAACACGCCGTTGAGGATGGAGGTTCGGAGACTGAAAACAAAAGTTTCTGCTGGTTTCAAGATGCGGGGGTTAATGCTCCGGCCGTATGTTTTTATATTTCATTAATAGTATATTTACATTTATATAAATAAAGTTACACGTCAGTAAGGCGAGAGTCTAATGACAAAATATTAGCACAGAACCAATGCTGTTTAACACGTTGGCCGTATTTTGCATTTATTTTTCTCCCAAAGGTCCCCTGCAGATACTGTACAGGTGTTGAGATTATAATCATAAACATTACAAAAACAGCTGTAATTATATTGGCGTGTATCAAAATACCAAATTATAGTTAACACTGTTATGTCTGAAACTAAATTTGGACGTGCTAAGAAAATTTTGGATTCAGCACAGTCGATTTCATGCAAACGTTGATGCATGAAATCGAGATTTCCTGCTTCTGATATAAAAGAGTGTATAACTCACTCGTTATACAGAAAGGATGTCTGTCCTCCCGCTGCTTCACAGTGGAGTGGCCTTGGGGGGAAATAAGTTAAATAAAAATAAGGCAAACTCCGGACGCTTAGCACCGAGCAGACAAGTAAACTGGTATTTTTTCCCACAGTGAAGCCAGTAGGTATCTGGTGGAGGTTCTGGAGTCTGTGAGTGAAGTGGAGCTGGATGACGTAATTGAACGGATCTTGGACGCGGTTGAAAAACAGCCCTGTAAGTGTCTACTGATCCTCTATCCATTTCTCAGCTGCCAAATGAACAGATAACAATTCTCAACCCATTCTCTGACAGTGTCCTCCAGCATGATCGAGCTGTCTGTAGCTGAGACGGCTGTGCAAGACTGCAGTCAGTCTTGTGATGAAACCATGTAAGGGCCCCAATTGTCCCGTCTTTACTCGTAATATCATATCTCTGAGTACCCTGAATATGATTTGTACGCTCTTAATTGGTCTTTTGTTTCTAGAGACAATGTTTTTAACATTGTTGGAGCTTTTGATGTGCCAAGATATATCTACAGCACAGAGAGGAAGAAATTTGTGCCGTAAGAAACATTTAGATTTTTCCCATTTTACCTTTGTTCAGGTATAGTTTTGTAACAGTTCTTTTTATTAAATCTTTTAATATTTACATATTACTTTAATGTGAAATCCACAAATTAATCCAGGAATGTCAGAGCAACTTAGCAGCGATAAGGCATACATGAGGCTGTTTGTTGCTTTCTCCTTCACAGTATCAGCATGACCAACCATCCTGCAACTAGTCTATGTGGCCAGGCCAGAGACAAGGCTGAACTCTTCCGGGAACGCTATACCATCTTACAGCAGGTCAGTCCCTTCATTTTTCGGTGGCCTGTATGAACAGATTGGTGTACATGTGTACATAGTGCACGTTCACTGTGATGTGCAATTTCTGTTACTTTATTTTCTAGCGGACACATAGGCATGAACTTTTCACTCCTCCTGTGATTGGATCAGCTTCGGATGAAGGGAGAAATAAATTCCAGGTAACACTGCTTATTGTTTGTTACATTTCACACTGTAGGGACAGTACATATTGTGGTTATAACCTGTTATCTTATGAATTACAGTTTAACGGTACTGTGGTCTCCCTTGTAGTTGAAGACTGTGGAGGCCCTCTTAGGAAGCACAGCCAAACTGGGTGATGTTATCGTCCTTGGCATGGTCATGCAACTTAAAGAGGTAGGGTAACTTGGGAAGAAGAAACCTCTCAGAGTAATACAGAGTTTTGTCATGAAGGCACAAAGTTGTTCATGGGAGTTTCATAGAAACCAGTATCAAGCAAATGATTAATAAACAATATTTTGTGTAGACTAAAAGTCTACTTTCTTTCTGATCCTCTGTGCTAATTCTGTTACCCTATGCCCACCCCACCCCTTCCCTTAGGGAACATTTTTCCTTGAAGACCTAACTGGCTCTGTGCAGCTGAATCTTTCCAAGGCAATATCCTTTTGCTTCTATGCCAGAAACCAAATTAAAATAGGTTATTATATGTGTAAGTAAACAAAATACAAACCCTTTGAACCTTAACTCCATTCCTAACCAGTTCCATAGTGGACTTTACACAGAATCCTGCTTTGTCCTAGCTGAGGGTAAGGTGCTGAGTGCATTATGAGTAACGTTTAGTTATTTGCTGTGGTCTAGGACCAGAGTTGTATATCACTAAATTGAAATGTTCAACGGCCAGATAAAGATTACTTTTCATCTTGTCTGTCGGTTCCCACAGGATGGTATGAGGATTCGGTGTTCCATGTCAGTGCCTTTGGGTTTCCTCCAATTGAGTCATCCTCTGCTACCAGGTCAGCATAAGCACTTATTTTCCTGTATATTCAGTGTGTACACATTCAAGAAATTAAGCATATAGTTTAATGAAGATTAAACTCTTTCTTTCATTTGCCAGGGCCTATTATGGTAATGTGAACTTCTTTGGTGGCCCCTCCACCACTGCGGTCAAAGCTTCGGCCAAGCTGAAGCAGCTGGAGGAGGAGAATGAGGATGCTATGTTTGTTGTTGTTTCTGACTTGTGGCTAGATAGCGTGGAGGTCCTGGAAAAGATTCAGACCATGTTTTCAGGTTTGACATGTTCTTCTGAGGTCTGGTGTCAGAATCAAAAGCTGCGTTTAGTTTATAAATGCAATCTATTAAAAATACGTGAAATTATACCCCAGTGTTCGTGCAGGCACCTAAAATTTATCTGAAGATCTTTGTCCTTTACAGGCTATTCAGCAATGCCTCCCACATGCTTTGTATTCTGTGGGAACTTCTCCTCTGCCCCTTACGGCAAAAATCATGTCAAGTCACTTAAAGGTCAGCGGAACGTGGCTTCAGTTTCTATACATTGTCACAGAAGTGTGTTTAGTTTTCTTCTCATGCTTTTAAGGCCATGTCTGAATGTAGATGTTGTTTGTTCCAGAATCTTTGAAAGCCCTAGCTGATTTAATTTGTGAACATCCTAGCATCCTCAGCAGGTAGGATGCACCTCCATAAGTTTTGAATGGAATGACCCAGGATACGTAGTTACTGTATATATTTCACTGTCATTTTTGTAATGTGCTGTCCTTTGTCACTGTAGCAGTCGCTTTGTGTTTGTTCCTGGTCCTGAGGACCCTGGACCCAGTGCTATCCTACCCAGGTAAGCTGAAAATGTTGAAGAGTGGACAAAGTAATAATAGTTGTGCATACAGTGTACTCCCGTTCGTGGCCTTTTTTTTTGTTGCTATTTTCGTGGCAGTATATAATTTTTCATGCATTTTAGTACTAAATCATTAAGAAATTTTGTGCGTTAGAAGAAATATAACAAGATTTGAGTTACCGAATTATCTTTGGTTCCAAAGAGATATGTATAGGTGTGTTTACATGTATACATTTAGGAAAAATTCCCATGTATATGTATACATTTATTTGTATATAAACTGCATCCCCAGACCTCCCATAGCTGAACATATCACAGAGGAGTTTAGACAGCGTGTCCCTTTCTCTGTGTTCACCACCAACCCCTGCAGGTAACACCTATAGGATTCAAAGCTTGAATCTGCATTTTTATTTTTTACTTCTTTTTGATTATTAATCGCAAAACTTTGTGTTTGCATTTCCCTCTGAAAAATGTGTTTTTAAAATGTGTTTTTGGATATCAGGATCCAATACTGCAGCCAGGAGATAGTTGTGATCCGAGAGGACTTGGTCAACAAAATGTGTAGGAACTGTGTACGGCTGCCCAGTAGCAATCTTGACATCCCGAACCATGTGAGTCAGTTGTGTCCATAGTGGCTAAAAGAGACTACTTTCACAAACATTCAAAACCCAGAAACCCAAAAAATGCATTATCCAGGGCAGAATGCTTGATTTACCATACAGTCAGCTTCATAATTAGTGCCACACTTGGTTAAGATGTAGAGGGAAAAAAAGTCAAACAAGTATCTTTGTTACTTAGCTTGGCATCACACTGAGACATTAAAAGGGGAGGCTCCAACTGAAAACCCTACCCAGTCTTTTCAACAAAAACTTAAGATGACTTCCTCTTTCACGGGTGACACAGTGGCCAAAGATGAGGAGGAAAGGAGACTTCCCAGAATAAAACATAAATCAGGCTATGGCTAAAAAGTTACAGGCCTGTAAATGTCCATATCTATTGAAGACATTCATTGTGGTGTAGTTTTGTTTAAGGTTTCTGTTTTCTAGTTCACATTAATTAAATAATACATTTACGTCTTGCATTTTATGCGTGGGACTGAACTGATTAATCATGAAAAAAACCTTTTTGACTTAAATTTACCCAGGATGCCAGTTGTATTGTATTTGGTGAAGATGTAGAAGCTACTGCTGACAATGAAAATAAATCTTGATACCACAGACCAAAGATGACACTTTTACAACTTTATGTTGCTTTTTGCATGCTCATATTTCTTCAAATCATTTGCATAGATAATTGGGTATATTTTTAGGATAAGCTGTCATGAATTGTCCAGAACTTTGCATGAAAGAGAAAGTCAAAAGACTGTCCTAAAGAATCAATTTAAATTTTACAGTGGTTGTTCCTTGTTTGACACTGCTTGTTTGACGCAGCTGATAATTATATGCTTTTGTTATTAATGTAATATTTAAATATTTAGTATAAATACATTTATCAGTTTATAGTCTGCATTTTTGAATGTCCAGCCCAATGATAACTTGGATTATTCTGTGCAACAGTGTTCATGTGTTTAAATTGTTGTAGTCAAATCACTGATGCAAAGTGGAACCAAAATGACAAAGCTTTAAACTGCTTGCACTGTGTCCTAAGTGTTTTGAAAAGGAAATGTCTGATTTGTTCTGTACCAAAGAACAAGGAGTTATTATGTATAATGCTTGCATTTTTGTACATATTTGTCATCTTATTGTGCCTTTTATCACAGTTTGTGAAGACCATCCTCTCTCAAGGCCATCTGACTCCACTGCCCCTGTACGTCAGCCCAGTGTACTGGGCGTACGACAATGCTTTAAGAGTGTATCCTGTACCTGACATCATTATCTTCGCTGATAAATATGACCCATTCAGCATCTCAAACTCAGACTGCCTCTGCATTAACCCGGTATTGCTGATTTTCTTTTTAGGCTTTCTGTAGAGCAGGGGTGTCAAACCTGTCCAGAAAGGGCCGCTGTGGGTGCAGGTTTTCGTTCCAACCAAGCAGAAGCC
>JBBPCX010000001.1:39789994-39800180 GCA_037974365.1 Hydrocynus forskahlii
TTACACACTCTGCAGCCTGTCAGTAAAACATTTGTTCACATTTCTTTCATTTAATCTCCTCAGTGTGACAAAGATCATAGAAAACAGGATTTTTGCACCAACAAGGAGATTCAAAGAGAGCACTATGAAGAAATGAGGGGGACCAAGACTTTTACATCGTTCTGTACATCACCCAATTTTACGTAAGTGGAATGATCTTGCTGCACCAGCATTTGGGTGTTGTTCTCTACCACAACACGGTTTCTCTAAAGGTTAAACTGAGGACTAATGGGAGGTGCATCTTTTATCCAAAAACACATTCAGGTGAGGCATACAGTTTCACAGATCAGTTTTGTGCGTTTCTACTGCATTTAAAATAGATTTCAGACCAAAACAGCCAATCTGAGAAGCTCTAGATTCTCTTCTCACTTTGAATTATGATTCTCTCTTTCTACTGCCATTACTTGCAAATAACCCAAGGATGGAACCGGACACGGGGTACATAAAAAGTAAATAAGTTAAAAAAAAATTTTTTAAAAATGAAATAAATGGCTAAAAAAGGGATCATTGCTTATTTTACATCTTCTCAGCCTCACAGGCCAGCTGAGAAATGACAGAAAAAACACACAAACCCTTCAGTCACACTGAATCAGACTCAGTACAGCGACACTTTTAGATCAAATTTCAACAGATTCGTACTGGCAATACATAGGGGGGGGAGGGAAGCAACTGTAGCTCAAAAAAAAAAAAAGGGGACCTAGAGGTTTCTTTTTAAAATACAGACCAATAGTGTGAGAGAATTCTAAGTCAAACTCCGAAATAATAATAAACAAATTTGTCTGCTGTGGAAACACCTGTACATTCAAAACCTCCAGTCTCTCACATGTTAACCAACACCGGGTTCCACATCATTCAGTCAGAATTTATCCCCCCCCCCCCATGACACACTTGGGGCCGCATGACATTTCGTCCGCTAACTTGTTAATGAAAGTCTCTGCAATACTGGTATCACAGAGGGTGGCAACATGCAAATGAGCCGCTGGCCAATCAGTGTTTGACAGGGTGACCAATCACCGCTCCAGATGAATTAATGGGTGTTGTGATGAATCAAGGTCTTCATGTAACCCAACTATAGTCTAATGCATGAGTGGGCGGAGCTAAACTGCTGCAGCCAAAATAAGGAGATTTAAAGAAAAGACGCCCCTTATAGTCTCTCACAAACTCACCACAGCACACAGCGTGAACCTTCTCTGCATTTAACCCATTCACTAAGTGAAGCAGGGGGCTTCCAACAACGAGGGCGTCCGACGAGCAGGGTGTGGGGATGGTACCTTGCTCATGGGAACCGCAGTGATGACACTAGCAGTCCTGGGATTCAAACCTGCAGCCTTCTGATTGCAGGGGCAACTCCCGAAGCACCAGGCCACCAGCTGCCCCACATGTGTTGGTTCTGTGACATCACAAACTGTGATTTGAGAACTGGCTGTCTATCGTAATTTCCATATATGGACTGTATGGATGGGGGAGTAAATGTACCATTTGACAATATTTACAGATTTTAAAGTCTTTATTTCCAGAACAGTGATTTGGGACCTTTAATATACTGAAAAGAATCAATCACAACCCGTAGTGGCGAAATCACAATCCCGATAGTCTATCCATATCATGGAGCTCTGAGTATTTTTTTGTTAAAACAAAAACAGCCATATTTAATTTCTGCAGGATCTTTTTTCCAACCTCTCTTCGTTTCTTAGATTTAAAACAGGCCTCTGTGCCTTCAAGACTGATGTGTGAATAAGGTCTGTTCTGATTGGCTGACCTGAGCTGTCTCATTCATGCCATTCAGGCCTCTGGTGTGAGTGATGTGGGAATTAAATTAAAGTGGTTAAACAATTACAAATCACAGCATTTTAAAGCTTTTTAAGAATTGGAAAAAGGATAATAATGAATAAACTCGTTTCTGAACCTGGGCGACGGAAAAGGTGATTAGGAACAAGTACAAAAGATGAGTGCCCATTTTTTAGTCACCACAGGCTATTTTTCTTTTTTACCTTCCCCTCCTTCGAACCATTCATGGGTACAGATACTGATCAATACTGATACTTATCAATACACCCACTCGCTCTTAATCTGATGCAGAAAATAAAGATGTCACAAGAAAAGATTCAGCAGTTCCCATTTTCTCAATCTTGTTTCTGATATTGTGTCATTAAAGACATGTTTACCTTTTTAAACCCCACACCTACAGTTACAGCACTGCAAGTGTGGACCCAGATAACTTTAATTTCCCCCAACGTCTGCAAAACTCGCTGCTACCACAAGCCTCAACAATTTATTCACAGGGATCGTGCGGGAGCAAGGTTTTTTTTTACCTTTTTCACACTCTCCTCCTCCTCCTGGCGCTTCTCGTAGTGCGAGAAGTCGTCAAAGATGGAGGTGGTGTGCTTGTAGCCGGCGATGATCTTGAGCACCTGCCGCGCTTTTTCCAGGGGAACCTCCTGCGTGTCACGCGAGTTGGTCACTGGCTTGTTCTCGTTGTTCTCCAGGCGAATGTGCCGCAGCTGGCTGTTGGGAACGTCCTTGACGAAGATCCAGCGCACGTCGAAGCGCCCTTTCCACTTGTCCTGCGACCACACACCGGCGCAGGTGTTGTAGTCCACGGGCGATCGCATCTCAGCCACGCCGCAGAAGTGGCCACTTCCGTTGACGCTGAAAAGCAGGTAGAGCGGGCCCTTCCCGCCCAGAGAGCGGTACGCCGCATCCAGGCGCTTGTTCCCGTGCTCCGTGCTGCACCAGATGTTGTACTTGATGGAGCGGTGGATGTCGTCCTCGGAGTAACTCTTGATGATAAAAACGCGACCCTGCTTGGGGTTCCAATCAAAGTCCTTCGGGTTGTAGTTGTTGACCAGGCGGAGCTTCTCCAGAACCGGGTGAGGCTCCGACTGAACCGGGACACCACCCAGTCCGGCACTGGGAGGCGACTGGCCAGTCCCGGCCCCGCCCACAGCGTCCCCGAAACCGTTAGCACGGTTACGCGGTGGTACCCAACGGGTTGGCTGAGACTGCTGCGGAGGAGCTGGAGGAGGAGGACCTTGAGAAAGCTGAGGATGCTGGATGATGTTTTGCTGGCCATTCAGAGGTTGTGGGTGCTGCACAATCTGACCAGTGGGGGGCACCAGCTGTCCATTGCTAATGGGAAGCTGCGGCACACCTCCAGCGGTGGCGCCAGGCTGGGGAGACACCTGATTGGGTGGCTGTCCGTTGGTGGGCAGGACGTTTTGCTGAGGAGCTGCCGCTTTAGGCACAGCCCCTTTGTTATCCCAAGTCCCGATATCCATGTTATGTTTGATAGGCGGCGGCGGGAGATTCGTCCCACCCAGACCACCCTTGGCCTTGAGCTTGGGTTGCGGTTTGGCTGGTTTGCTAGCAATATCCGCCCAGGAAGCCACTTTAGCAGGTGCGATGGACGCCGCGGGCATGCTAGGAGCTGCCGAAACCTGACTGAGTGGGCCACCAGGCAGTCCGGAACCAACAACTTTAGGCGCCATATCCCCCCCTGCCGCCCCAATCTTAAGCCCCGCCATGCCCTGGTCCAAACTATTCATCCCCACGGCCTTGTTGAGTGGCTCGTTGGCTGCAAAGGGAGACTGTCCATCAATCACAGCTCCCCCTAGCGAGCTCGGCGCATAGGCGTAATTCTGAGAAGACTGTCCCTGAGAGCTGCTGTTTCCCCAGGCCGAGAAGTCGATCCCACTGGGGAAGAAGTTGAAACCGTGCTGTCCCAGGAATGGGTTGCTCCCCAGCGCCCCCGACGGCCCAAACATGGCATCCGGGAGGAAGTGGTGCTCCCCATTGCTAAGCTGTCCATAAGAGGCCAGGTAAGGCATTGGGGGGTCGCCGCCCGTAGACCACGCCGCTTCATTCAGCGAGTAGGTGAATCCTATGGAGGGGCTGTAGTAGCTGGGCATATAGGAGTCGGACATGGCTGTATAGGCATTGCTCTGCAAAGACAAAGAAACAATCTGTTAATAAACATCACTTAACTGCATTAAACTGCTAGAATTATCTCAACAGTATCTCAAGAAGGAAAGGCAAGGTCTGCACCATATGCCACAATTAAACCCAGAGCACTGAACCCTTAATCCTTGCATAGGAAAGGTCTGGGCTGCATTGACTTTGACAAAGGATGTAAAATCTTTGCTGGAATATGTAATGCACTGACTCATTAGCAATGACCATTCTGCATATCATAGCCATTTGTAGGACAAAGATAATCAAGTCCAACTTAGCAAGAACAATTAGCAATTTACATTTATTTCTTTTATTTAACCAGGAAAACCTAGCAGAGATTAAATCTCTTTTGCAGGAGTGTCCTGTCCAGAATAAACAGGAACACGCTGAACAAGCTGTTCTTACTAGATATTGAGTAACCCTTGTTTTATTTGACAGATTTCTTTTGCATTTTAGATGTTTTCTCCTTCACATGGAGGAAATTCTTCACACACGCCAACTTTCACTTGTGCAATACACCCGTCAGTTCTATTACTTCTGCAAGCAGGAGTGGCAGGTGTGACAAATTGTCTCTGATGTGTGACATTAAACGCTTTCCTGAGCACCAGTGCTCAAATAACAGCGACTGGGAGTGTTTAACATGATTTAGCAAGCAGTGTTAAATTGTTCAATAATTAATAATAGAAAAAAAAAACAAAAAAACAATAGTATTCATAGTTTGACATTTTTTGGCACTGGCTGGCCTCAGAAAAGCTAAGTGATAACCATGAACCGAGAGACTCTTGAAATACCCCGATACTGTATTTTTTGCCACGTCGGCAACTTTATTAGTACAAATCTAATCGATTCTATTCATAGCTGCTCAAACTTTTGAATACTGAAAGGCGTTTTCATGGAATACCATTAACAAATCTCAAAGCAGTCATTCTCTCTTTACACCACCTGCATGTCCTCGAAGTCTCCTGCTTGTTTTCAGGGGGCTGGACCGGCAAACACTTGGCCAAGCTCCTGATTATCACATCCCATGGTCACTCTCGGCACTTTTTTATGTAAGTACTCTGTTCCTTACCGGCATCAGTATCTCCCGCCAGCTACATTATTTATGAGAGCTGCACAACATATCTGTCATGATAGCTGTCTCTGTAATACTGAAATCATAGAAGGCTGCAATATGCAAACGAGCCTCTAACCAATCACAGTGTTTCTGACAGGGCGACCAATCACAGCTCCAGGTGAGTTACTGGGTGTTCTGATGAATCGAGGTTCTCATGGAATCCAACTAAAGTCTCATTATTAACCGTTAAAGCTGTTGGAGCATGAATGGGTGTAGCTAAACTGCTGTAATGAAATTATGTTGGCTTTGTGACATCACAAAAGCCATCATTTGAAAATGGGCCGTTTTGGTAGCTTATTTTCCATATATGGACTGTATGGATGGGGGAGTAAGTGCATTTACTGTTTGAAACAACGTGTATAGAGTTCAAAGCTATTTAACTCCAGTAAAGTAATATGGGGCCTTTAATACACTGAAAAGTACGAAAATCACCGTATGTGGCAATAAAAATGGAAAAACTGATGCTGCCCGTGTCGTGCAGAAATTACTCAACATTACACGTAATTACAGAAGGTATTTTTTGGAAGTCAACAGTGATCACCTTCCATCAAATAAAGGTATTGAGATGTCCTACTAGCCAAAAGTAGAGTGTAGGTTTAGTGAATATTAGATGAGTGCCATGCACATGTAGAAACGCCGTGAGTGCCACAACTTTGGACCGGCAGTGTGTCTCTGCAGTGTGGATCCTCTCGGGTCTCCATGACTGGGAATCCCTACGGGCTTGTGGAAGCAGGCTCAGAGCCTGGCTGTGTTTTTTTTTTTTTTTTGGTGCTTGCAAATGAAACAGCAGCAAACAGCCCCATGTGAGAGCGGTGGGTGGGTGGGGGGGTGGGACAGTGACACAGATTCGCTACAAAGGGATCCAACATTCCTCTGACAGGAGGAATACTGGCCCCTTTATTCCCACTGCGTCCCATTTCTCCTCACAAGAAAGACCACCCAATAACACCACTGAGTCACGAGAGCAAACGGGCCGCTCTGACCAGTCGTTTTTCACAAACTCTTACAAGATGCACAAGCGTGTTTTGTGCACCGATACAATTCAAATGCCCACTTTCATCATCTGACGCTGTTGCCAGGCAGTTTAAAGTTTAAATTTTGTGCATAGCTGCGTATTGCATGTGTTTTTGTTAGAGGAGCATGGCCCAGATTTAAAAGAACACATTTCAAAACCAAGTCTGTTTTTCCGGCTTCCAATACATTCTTTAGGCATGGGTTCATCCATTCAACCATTGAAAAAAAGACCTGGAAATCACTGAAATTTGGAAATTCTACCATCCACCCAATTTCATACCCTGTGTTTCTCCACGAAGATTCCCATGAATCACAGGGGGTGATCTGCTGAAGGGTATTTCATCACCAGCATTTAAAAAAAAATCCCTGCCTTCTTTAAACTAAAAGCCAATCCTTCACTCCTCCCATGCTTTGCGAACGTATTGGAGCATATTCCAAACCGTGAACCGACAATAAAACGGAGAACAATGCAATTCCAGCCTGAGACAAAGCACCGTGACCAGGGCGCAATTAGGGAGGATAATAGGCAGTGAAAGACGGGCTCGGGTAGGTGAGTCACTGTTTGTGTCCCTCTATTGTCTGAGTGTGTAACAGGACCTACCTGTCTGGGCTGAGCGTTCAGATAAGGTTCAAACTCATCATCATTTAGAGTCTCCTTTTGGGTAACAGCTCCGTTTTGCACTGAAAAAGAAGAGAACAAAGAGTGTCAGAGTCGGACGTACCTGGAAACGCGTGCGGCCGTCACTCGGAAAACCTCTGACGTGCCAACGAGGAGGGATGGCCGAGTCGAGTGAGAGATTTGTCCGAATGTAGTCAATTTTTTCCCATTAATAGGACCCACCTCATTAGATTTGGTCTACCGATGACATTTACTTGGCGTCATGTTTAACCAAAAGCAGGTTTCCCTTTTACAGGGCCAAGTTACAACCTCTCGATGCCTCGCATACCAAACCAGGCTTTTCCCACTGCACATTTCTGAATAAAAACACTTACAGATCTTCAGCCCAACATCACACAAGACTCGAGACTCAAATCAGCATAACCATGATTTCACAGAACCATGCTTATCAAGGACTCCGGCTGCTGCGGCTTTTAAAAAGACACTTCCTTCCTGTGCAAATAATTAAAAGGTTTAATTTTGGGGATGCAGTCAAATCACGAGTGCTGCAGGTGCGTCAGACCGATAAGACACGTTTTGGTTGGGCAGGAAAACGACTAAGACTTTAAGGTCCATTAAGACCGAGGTCTCAGAAGACAGGACTACAGACACAAAGAGTGGAAAACGTCTTTTACCCTCCTTTTATGTTTAAAATGTTACATGTTTCTAAATAACGGCCTTTTCCCTTCAAATTAAATGACTATTCCTAATTCAGTGTGCTCAGAGTGTGTAAATGAACATGACTGTGTTTCACTGTCTGAACACATTTTGTCCATCTGAGTTCTTTAGGCCAGTTTGACTCCAGACTGTTTTATCCGTTTATAAAACACATTAGAAATAACATTTTGCGCATTGTGCTTGGTTGTTTGATGATATTGAGGGTGTTTATAGCTGTAATCTGTAATTTTATGATCTTCAGTAAAATCTTCCCTCTGCTTTAGTTCCAGAACTGAACAGAATCGGACCTGCAGGAGAACCACTGATGGGTCACACAATGTTCACCCAGAACTCTTCAATCTTGGAACCAAAGTGGTGAAACAAACTTCCCCCGACCTTTCAGAACTGGTGAGGCTCACACTGTCGTCAAACGAAGACTGAAGACCCTCCTCTTCACTGAACACTGAGGAGAACATCTACAACCTAAAACACTTCACTATTAACCTAAAAACCTTGAGTGATTTGAGAGCGACCTGGTGGTTCTGGATAAGAGTGTCAGCCAAACGCTCCTGTGTGATCCGAGAATGTTCTGGTGGTTCCTCTCTGTGTGATCCGAGAGGGTTCCGGTGGTTCCTCTCTGTGTGATCCGACGGGGTTCCGGTGGTTCCTCTCTGTGCAACCTGTGAGGTTCCTGGGGGAGAATTAACTCCATCTCTGGTTGAATTTTAGTCTACTAGCAGCTCTTAATGGCCAGTCTGGGTTTACTAGTGTGAGGACTGTGTTCTCTCTGTGGTCTCCAGAACACTCATGTCCATCTCTCTGGATGAGAGCATCTGCCAAACGTTTGAGGTGTAAAGGTGAATATAAATCACATGCATGTTTTATTTAAAGCACTGTTTAGGTGGTCTACAGAGATACAGCACCTGACAGACACATTAACACAGGGAGCAGTTTTAATCTCAGACACTTTCTGAAGTGCTGACTCCAGGCATGAATGATCTTAGTCAGGCTGAAAAAGAGGGTTAAAGGAACCAAACCCAAATCAGGCCCTCATTTTCAATTACCATTGAGGATGACTCATGTGTCTTTCCTCTGGAGATGAAGAAAGAGAGGGGGTGTGGAGAGTGAAGCTGGGCTGCTACAGAGAGATGGTTTGAGATGATTTACTCCCAGTCTGGAGCTGAGTCTGCTCTCCAGGTCCTCCTCCTGGCTGGCCACGCTGCTGCCCCGTGGAGCCCAAGCCTCCAGAAAACACCAACTAACCCCCCTGCAGATTTTCCAGGGCCAGCCCGAGCCCGAAATGAGGCCATTTCAGTCGGTTCTGTGGTTCTATCAGGCTCTGTTCGAGCTGGGTTCCATCAGGTTTTTCTGGTTCTGGGCCTGAGGAGCGTTAGCACTGAGGGGTTAGCCGGCATGCTAACCGACTCCCCACATGCACAAACTGGCTAAGTTTATTCAGAACGGGGCACACCAAAACCCCCCCAAAAGACCGTTTTCAGTCATTTTAACAATTTTAGACACAATCTGGGGCAAGTTCAGTCATTTTTCTTCGTGGCCAAACGAGGCGTTAGCGTTAGCCCTGCACAAGCTCCCTTTCAGAGGAAAAAAAATCAAAAAACAGAATTGTGAGGGCATTTTTTCTCACCTTTGTTTCCTTGGCCTTTCGGTCTCTGGATTGGGTCCAGGTGATTCATGAAGGTTTGAGTTTTGAGAGGGGAAAAATAATGTAAAAAAAAAAGTAAAACAGTTTCGGGGCCCACAGGCTAGGCTAGTCTCGGTCTGGAGAGGAGTTTCTCCTGTTTTCTCCTCGGATCCTCACTGTCCGCCGCTCTGGAGCTGCTGCAGGGCGCGGCCGGCGGTCATCTCCCCCGCGGGACTGTGAGAGAGAGAGTACGGAGTGTGTGAGAGTGTCCGGAAGAGTTTAATTGGAGCTGGTTCTGGGTCTGATCCTTTCTGTTTAGGAGCTGCTACACAATGGCGGGACGGAGCCCCCCTCTCCACACCCGTTTTCAGACAGATCCCGCCCCTCCAGCGCGCTGATTAGTTGGCAGGGTCCGCATCCCGCGCTGTGATTGGTTGGTTGGGTCCACTTCTATTGCTATGATTGGCTGGTCACGTGCACTTCCCGCGCTGTGATTGGTCCATGGGTCCAGGTCCCACCAGTGGGGAAGGGGTTCTCCTGCAGAGGTCTAGAGAAGACGGACAGCCAACTGAGCCAATCATAGCCCGGGAAATGTTCCCGAGCAGCCAATCACAGCGTAGAGCGGAAAACGGGTGTGTAAAAAAGAAAAAACGAACACCTTCCGAGTGCGGCTCTGCTGCAACATGGCGGCCCGAGGAGGAAAACACCATGGCAGGGGGCGCCCCTACCGGCCCGGAGGAAAGAGTACATGCTTCTTTAATGAGATCTCTCTCTCTCACTCTCACTCTCTATCACAGTCTGTCTCTCTCTCGCTCTGTATATCTGTCTGACTCTCTCTCTCTCTCTCTCTCTCTCTCTGTGTCTCTCACTCTCTCTGTCTCTCTCTGTCTATCTGTGTCTATCTGTCTCTCACTCTCTCTCACTGTCTCTGTCTCTCTCTCTCTCTCTCTCTCTCTCTCTCTCTCTCAAAATGGAATGAACAAATGTTGTACTGACAGGCTGCAAAGTGCATAAAGACACAAGTTTCCTAGATAAACCACTCAGCATTCAGCACCACCAGTATACTGATCACCGCCTGATCATCTGGAACCATCTGCTCCTGGTTCTTCAC
>JBBPCX010000001.1:39800280-39817694 GCA_037974365.1 Hydrocynus forskahlii
CCCCCTTGACCCTCCCCCACCCTCCACTTTGCCCCGCCTCTCCCCTCCTCGCACCGCCGCTCTCCTCCTCATCATTTAAAGCTATAGACGCAGAAACGGCGCGTACTGGGGAAATCTCATTGTGGAACTGGCTCGAAGTGGCTGTAATTCTGCACCAAGTCTGAATTTTGGAAAGAGACTTTAGATACAGTATTAGGGGACCACTAAGTCCTATATAAAGCATAAAAAATCAGCATGTCATGGGACCTTTAATAATAATTGATAGGAGTGACAGTACTACACATAGTCAATCTTTTGCACTATGGTTAACAATGTAACCCCTGTTAGACTTTGGTACATTAAATATAAGATTTTATTAATACGGTAAATTCTGGTAAATATTAGATATGGAGATTGTACAGGTGTCACATAGAATGCATGTAGTATTGGTTCATTAAATCAATGAAGTTTCTTGCTGAATGGACCACCTCTAAACATCACATCTGAGAGCCTGATCAGTGTATTGGTTGGCATGATATTTATGACCTGCGTTTTTTTTGGGCTGTGGCATAGACAGGTTTAATACGGTCTGTAGATGATAGGGTGTTTTCTTTACATTTACATTTATGGCATTTAGCTGACGCTCTTATCCAGAGCGACGTACATCAGTGCTCGAGTAGTCCACGTCTGTATCTTAGACCTGTAAAGCTTAAGTCAATCATCCACAATTCAACCAAGATACTGCACGCTCAGTACACCTAAACAACACCTGTCAAAAATACCTACAACAACACTTGTCAAAGAAAGTCAAGAGTTAGTGGTAAGAGTCAGGAAGAGTTTTTTTTTTTTTAATGGTAGTATTGGTATCCATGAAGTGAGAGAAATGGGAGACATCGTTAGTCACCAAGGTGCTCCTTGAAGAGGTGGGTCTTCAGGCGATGCTTGAAGACCGCGAAGACCGCAGATCTGATCAGAAGAGGGAGTTCATTCCACCACTGTGGGGCCAAGACTGAGAAGAGTCTTGATGCATGTCTCCCTCTTCTTTTGAACAGCGGAGGCTCAAGATGAGCCGTGCTAGAAGCCCTGAGAGGACGAGAAGAGATACGTTGCTTGATCAATGCTGTTATGTATGGGGGTGCAAGCCCATTCATGGCTTTGAAAGCGAGCGTTAGGGACTTGAACTTAATGCGAGCAGCTACAGGGAGCCAGTGAAGGCTCCTTAATAAGGGTGTGGTGTGAGTCAACTTTGAGTGAATGTTGAGTGAGTGAATGTTGAAGACTAACCTTGCCGCTGCATTCTGAATCAGCTGAAGTGGTTTAGTTACCTTCTGTGGAAGTCCAGCTAGTAGAGAGTTGCAGTAGTCCAGCTTGGAGATAACCAGAGACTGGACAAGAATCTGCATAGCTTTCGTGGTGAGAAAGGGCCGGATTCTTCTGATGTTGTAGAGAAGATATCTGCATGTTCTGAAGATCTGGTCAACCTGCGGCGAGAAAGACAGATCTTCATCTAGAGTAACACCAAGATTTCTTACCTTATTAGAAGGGACAATAGTCGAGTTCCCAACAGAAATGGTGAGATCATGGCTTGGTGAAGGACTCTCTTTGATGAAGAGCAGCTCAGTCTTGCTAGGGTTCAACTTGAGGTGGTGGGCCGCCATCCAAGAGGAGATGTCGGCCAGACAGTCTGAGATGCGAGTAGAGGCCTGGTTGTCACTGGAAGGAAAAGAGAGAATGAGTTGTGTGTCATCAGCATAAAAGTGGTAGGAAAAGCCGTGTGATGCAATTACCTCCCCAAGAGAACCAGTATACAGAGAAAGGAGAAGTGGTCCTAGGACCGAACCCTGTGGAACACCAGTGGATAGTCTTCGTGGAGCCAACTGGGTGCCTTGCCATACTACCTGGTACCTCCGGTTATCGAGGTAGGAAGCAAACCATTGCCAAGCAGTGCCTGAGATCCCAAGGTTGGAGAGAGTGGCAAGGAGGATCTGGTGGTCGACTGTGTTGAAGGCAGCAGAGAGGATTGAGCAGGATCAGAGCCGAAGACAGCCACGGAGCCGGTGGAGAGATGCGCTTTGGTCTGGAAGACAAGGGACAGATTTGGTTAAATGATCTGTGAAGAGAAGAAAGAAGACCATGGGTAGTGGATTCTACAGAGGATGGACTGGGATTAGGAGAGTTAGATAGCAATAAGGAGGATAGGACGGATGAGGAGAGAGAGGAGAGAGATAAAGAAGAGAGATTTCTGCGGGTGTACGAAGGTGCTGTACGCGGGGGAGGGAATGGGGAGGACTGAAGAGGGAATTTGAAGATGATGATCAGAAACATGCAGAGAAGTAGACAGTATGTTGAACATAGGAAGTGATCTGGTGGATACTAAATCAAGAGTGTTGCCTGCTTTGAGTTGGAGGAGATTCAGCAAGGGTCAGACCAAAGGATGACAGGAACCTCTTGAGTCCGCAGATCTGCATCTTGGTGCTTGGGAGATTTAAGTCACCAAGAAGGATGAGTGGTGAGCCGTCGTCCGGAAATGAACTCAGAAGGACGTCCAGTTCCTCTATGAAGTTACCTAGAGGACCAGGAGGACGATAAAGCACAATGATATGAAGTTTAGATGAGTGTGTTACAGTGTGTTACAGTAACAGAGTGGAATACAAAGCATGAAATGCTAAGTTGGGAAAGACTAGGACATATGAAATGCCATTTATTTGAGAGAAGCAAACCTGCACCCCCTCCTCTGCATGTGGTGCGAGGGGTGTGGGAGAAGGAGAAGGCAGAGGAGAGGGCTGTTGGAGTTGTCATGTCCTCAGGTGTGATCCAGGTCTCGGTGAGGGCCAGAAAGTGGAATATGTGTCTGCCTTCCTGACGCAGCATTGGCAGTTCCACAGACCACCATGAACCAATGTAGAAGGCTGTGGGGAAAAAGTAGCTGTGAGAGGTTACTGAGATTTCTGCTGCAATGCCGGGGGAAGTAACTTCTTGGACCAGAAGATATAAGAACAGGAATAGGTTTGATGCACATTATTTGTTGTAGATAAAGTAGAGAGGAAAGGATGAACTGAAAGGATACTTAGCCGAGTGTAGATGGAGGAGGAGTCCTTCTTGAAGGCGCAAACCGCTACAGACGGTCTGCTACAAGGGCTCTTTAAGGGTTGCACCACTGTAGAGCCAATTATGAGTAACTATAATAGGTTTTACCTGGATACTTTGCAGTGCTACTTTTCAAATAAGCTGACCCTGTCTATTTGAACACTACACACGGCATGGTTTAAATAACAGACATAACATGATATAACGAAACTCCCTTTTCTTTGAAAAGAATGAATGAATATAATATCAGGTTTGAAATAAAAGTTAAATCATAGCAATGCTGCTTCAGTTTTTAAAAATCTCAGTGTCCCTGCTGAGTTAAGAGTAGCTCACTGACCAAAAATATCTTTCCAACAATATCCTATGGGCTTAATTTGACCACTGATGAAAGACTAGACAATGACTAAGACAAACTACAGGTGACCCATCATGAATAACTTTACATTTACAAAGTGTACAGTGGACTGTAAGTGTTCAAAGTGTTTGAAAACTCCAGCAGAACTGCTACGTATGATCCACTTTCTACAGCGCACACAACTACACTATGTCTGTGTCACTAATGTGCTCAGAATGATCTACCACTCAAAAAACTCCTGTGGAGATCTTAACCACTGATGAGTTAAGGGAGCTAAAATGTTCCAGGGAGACAGATGGGCAACAGTGTGCAGTTGTAGACTACAGACAGTGCACATATTTGGAAAATTGAGCTGATAAAATGAACAGTTGAGTGGAGCTGATAAAATAGCATGCATGCATGTAGCTCTTGCAGCTTAGACTAGGTGTACTCTTGCAGAAATTTCTAAGCCTTTACAAAAACGTTCACAGAGAACCACTTTTAAGTGAGTGGTCTACTTCTCTCCCACTCATGGGGGGTTCTATAAGGTTCTATAAGGTTCTATAATGGTTCTATAAGGGATCCTCTATTGACACAAGGCAAAGAATCTACATGACACTAGATTCAAGACAAATAATCCTCTGCTTATAGCTGGAAACAAATTTTTGAATACCTCTGCTAAAATGACACGTTTTCCAGCAAATTTTTGTGAACAGTTTATTTAACATGTTGGACGAAACATAAAATATAAAATGTTGCTTTTGCACAGGTCACATTTTGTTTTATTTTCCAGTTCATTAAATTCATCAGGTAAACAGAAACTGTATTCACAGGTGCCCACGTGTTCTCATTACAAAAGGTTCACAGAGAACTCCTTTTAAGTGAGTGGTCTGCCACTCATGGGACACTGGCTTTAGCATCTTTCTGACTTTGTAATGCCTACAGGAGAATGTCTGTAGGACTTAAGTCAAAATCCTTTGCTTTCACTTCAGAAACATCATCACAAACCAACGAGGCAGAGAGGGAAAAACACTTTGACATCAGGTTTTATCTGTACCAGTGGGGAACACATTGAATCTGACTGCTTCACAAAGGCTGAATTTCAAATGTGGTCTGCTATGGAAGCTACTGCGGAGAGATTGGTCACTGAGTGGCATTTCAAAACCCAGCATGCATTTGTGTTAGTAATTAGTCACAGGAAGCAGGGCTTTGTTAGATTCGTTCCACTCTTTGTATTCCCCAAAGAGGAAGCAAATGCACAAGATCAGTCTATATGCTTTTGACAAAGTAAATTTTATATGTTGTGTCAGACCAAGTCATTTCTGACAGTGGCTCACAAAAAAGCAATTTGTTCAAGATAACTTACAAAAAGGACCACCGTGTAGTCTCCAGATAAGATCAGATGTTTAACAAAAAATATAACACTAATACAGATAGGGAAGTTATTTTTCCAATTATACACAGAATTATCAGAGAGGAAGGGAGATGTCTTGTGAGTCACAGCTGAAGCGTGGCTAGAGAGCCATTTGGTGCAGAATGGTGAGTTGAGGTCAGTGGTGTAAAGTGAGAGTGAGCTAGACTGAACCTTTAAATGGGTTCTTCAAGGTTTCTTTCAGAATAGAAAGCTTGATTATAGAACCATAACAATTTAAATAACTGTTTAAATGGTCCTCTACATGGTTAAATGGTTCTTACCTTTGATGGGAAAATGTTATGTGTGGTTCTTTGATTATTTTGTCATGGTTCTACAAGGCTTACACTATTTGTACAAGGCAAAGACACTATGACACTGAATTCGAGACAAAAATGGCTCTGTGTATAGCTGGAACCAAATTTTTTTTGATGTTTTGTTGATTTTTCTGTAGAAAACAGCTTAGATTTTCCAGCAAATGTTAGTGAACAGTTTGTTTAAAATATGAAATGTTGCTTTTGCACAGGTCACATTTTGTTTTATTTTCCAGTTCATTAAATTGATCAAGTAAACAGAGACTGCATTCGAAGGTGCACAAGTGTTCTCTGTAGAGAATGTGTTTTTATTTTTGCTTAGAAAATCAATAAAGGTTGTAATTAGCCCAGCCTTTGCATACCTTTGTATGGTCAAAGAGCTGTTGAAAGATGTTATTACGCCTAGTCATACTAGGCATTGTGTATAAGTTTAAGGCTATAGTCGAGCACTGTAATTTATTCAGGCTACACTGGTCATGAATTTAAACCATTAACAACAATGTTGTTTTACATTGTTACTAAGCGTCTCTTTTAATTCATGTCTGTCAGAAGTTGTATTGCATACAGCACTGATGCATTTTGCATTAACCTGTAATGTTAAGTTTATTGAAAAAATGACTGGTGGAAGACTTTACACACATCCTTCTCTCTGAGCTGCAGGGGGAGACAAAGATCCTCAAGCTGAAAAACCTTCGACCTCAGGACTATGCTAATTACACCTGTACTGCCTCAGTCCGAAATGTCTGTGGCATCCCTGACAAGAGTGTACTCTTTCAACTCACCAACAAAACAGGTATGAAACACAGAAAAAGATATCACAACCTTGACTTATCTATGTCCAGTCCTATCTCTTTGCTTAGTCTGTGAGATCCAAGCTGACTGACCAAGCCGGACGGTCCTGCCATGGACTGATCTAATATTTGCAACATGCTCCAAAAACAAATAGACCATGAACACAACAGGTGTTTGAAAGCTTGGGAAGTCTATTAAACTAGATAGCTTGCCAGTTCCTTTCTCCTCCCTAGGCCTGCTGGTTTTTCACCACTGCCTCTGCAGTTAATTCAGTCCCTGGAAGAACCATATTCTTAAGTAAATGCCCCTGCATCTCACTGGTCCCGGTGAGCTACACTTTCTTCTGTGGCAATGACCTGACCTTTGTGATATCCATTAGAGCCTGATTAGAGCCAGCAGTCTTTCCCCTCAGGCGGTCTCTCTGTTTCATTCTTTCTCTCTCTCTCTCTTTCTATCTCTCTCTCAACGTCACACTGGCCACACATAGAGCCTTATGATGGTGATGATGAGGCCAGATCCAGTTCTTTGACTGATTGCTTTATCAACTTGAAGACACTTATCCTACAGCATGCTAGCACTCTTTTGGCTTTATTATTTAGGATCGGGCTTGATTGTACCACATGCCAAATGTTGGAAATGTCCGTGTCTGACAGCAAAGCTTGTAGGACAAGCCCTTGCAGCATTTCCTGCACCTGGATGAGGATCTATATGAGCAAGAATTGTATGATTTTACTATAATTCAGAATCACAGGATTTTGTGCTGAGATTTGAGGGAACACTGAAATGGAATGGAGAAAACACTGAACAAGCAAAGTCAGATTTGAAGGCCAGACAAATCATATTTAGGGCTATGTTCTGCTGAATACAGAATAATCAGTGTACTTCAGTGGGGAAACTAAAAGCTATTTTGACAACAGTAGCACATAGAAACCAGCTCTGAACGCCAGACTCTCTCAACTACATTTATTCCCAAAAATAAAGGCTGGCTGCTGTTTGGAGCAGAGTATTCAGCCAGTGTATGTTTAGCCCTTATACTGGTATGAGATAATAATAATAATAATAATAATAATAATAATAGTAATGTTATTATTATTATTATTATTATTATTATTATTATTATTATTATTATATTCATTGCTTTGTAGCCCTACTTGTTCCACCAGTCAACAGTATCTTCCACACTACAATAATAAGTTAAAATCAAACAATAAAAATCAAATAACACTATTTTTCCTTTATGTTATCAGTATACCAAGATATGCTAAGATATGCTTTTTTATACCAAATTCCCTCCATTTCCCCAGCATCTCCCACCATTAAGCTATTGGTGGAAGACCCCATAGTGGCTAACCCAGGACAGACAGTGACCCTGGTCTGCATCACTTCTGGAGGGGAGCCCACCCCAGTCCTGACATGGGTACGCAATGCAGAGGGGCTTTCCAAGAAGAGTGTCCTGAATTTTGGGACATTGACAATCCCTGCTATCAGCACAGAGGAGGCTGGCATCTACAGCTGTGTAGCCAGCAACAATGTGGGCAATCCTGCCAAGAAGTCAACCAACATCATTGTCAGAGGTTTGTATTGCTGTCTTCAAGGTGTGCTATTTTCTATTCATTCATGAATTATACAGAGCAGCTATCAGGTTCAGGGATCTGTAGGGCTGCCAACAAAAGTCATTTTAATGTTGGTATGTGGATATAAGCTCTGGCAGTGGCCATAAGTTGCAGTTGTTGTTTAGACAGTATTGTAATTTCTCATCACACAATGAATTGCAAACAATAGACAAGACTCCGGAGGAGGATAATAATTGCATGAACAAATGCTGCTTGATAGATTTGTTTTCTCTGGAAAAAGTTATTATATAACAAAAGTAAAAGTACTCATCATATCGTAAAGCTTGCATTAGAATGTAGCTAGCAGCCTGTTGTTTCTTTTTTTTCACTCTTCTTTGGAAAAAGTAAAACTTTCAATCTACTTTCAAATGTAGAAATGCACTAAATTCAGATAACTTCACAGATCCGATTATTTATATAACAGTATGATAAAGTGGGAATAACAGTGTCTCTAGTCTTCTAGCATCTAATCATAGATTTTAAACTAAATTTCCTGGTACCTACATAAACACATTTTGTTGTGGTGGTTTTGGTAATTTGTTTTTAGTCATTTGAAATTGCTGTTGTCCTCTGAAAGCAGATAATAAAAAGGGAGAGTTTTACTTTTTCCAAAGAAGAGTGAAAAAAAAGAAACAACAAGTTACATTCAGTCATCTTTGACATTTTGCTGATCAGTGTCACTGTCACGGTTCCGGTCTGCGAACACCAGGGGGTCGCTGCAGGTCCGTGGTCGAGACCCTACTGTCACCCCTGCCTGCGACCGCTGGAGGTCGCAGTCTCTCCTCCTGAGAACTCTCCCCACCTGTTCTGAGTTGTTTAAGATAATGACTGTTTTCACCTGTTCTGTGTTTCTGCTCATCTATGTAGGACTGAACACTGGTTCCCGTTTTGCTCCCCCTTGCTATTTATGTTGGTTTGTCCTTAGTTCCTGTCATGGGAGCATACTAGCCCTTTAAGTTACCTTTGATTGTTATTACCCGCGTCTCTTGTGTTCAGGCCATCGAGCCTTTTTCTGTTACCTCTGTTCAAGATTAAACATTCCCTGATGACAGCCTGTGCCTGCTCCTCTCTGTTCTCCTTCCTTACTGGCACATCCGGGAATATGACAGTCACGCCTTTTTCTGTTCTGTGGGGCTTGTATTTTGACATGTTCTGAGCACAACGGTTTTGAGTTTGTTTATTATTGGTTTCAGCTGACCGGTGTGCTCAGAGAAAATGATGTTTGAGTTTTATTGGTTGAGTTTGTGTGGGTTGGGTATTTAAGTCACCTTTGTGTCATGTTTTAGATGTCTGTCGACCCTCACGTTATCCCATGTTGTGTGCCTGTCCTTAGTTTGCATTTTGTAAATGAGTATCAGTCCTCGTGCCTGGATTTGGTTTTGTTTTGTTTTATTAATATAGAATCTTAGAAAATGGAAATCTGCACCTGCGCCTCCTTGGACAGGACACAGCCTTATGTGACAGATCAACAGATCTGTGGGCCCGTGGGGAAAAGGAGAGTGCTCCCCGAGAGAGGTGCGTAGGACCCAGCTGTGGGATGGCCCAACGGGAATGAGTTGGTTTTCCATCACCGAGTTGCTGGGTGGGACCGGGACTGCTGGGGCAGCAGGTGGGTGGACGCCCTCCCGATTCTGGATCTGGTGGTGTTTGCGGACCCTCTCATTCTCTGTTTGACCAGGGAAGAGCTCCCGCTTAAGCTCACTGTTTGGTGAGGCGGGTGTTCTGTGGTTTGGAGGCGAAGGAGACGAAGTGGTTCACAACGCCCTTCCTCCGGGACTCTCCCACCTCGGCTTGTGCCCGAATCACCTCATCAGGTGAGCCCCAGGTGGGACCAGCAAGCCTCACTTGCAGCCACCTTGGGCACCCAAGTCCTGAAGCCGCCAAGAGAGGAGCAGCCCCATGATGGCTCCAGCCACCAGTAGCAGCGCCCCAGCTCCAACGCCAGCCCAGCACTGGTTCCCATACCAGACTTCGAAGCTGTGGCCTCTGCACCGGTTCCCGTACCGGTCTCCGAAGCTGTGGGCTTAGCACCAGTCCCTGAAGCTGTGGTCCCTGCACTGGCTCCTGTACTGGTCTCTGAAGCGGTGGGTCCAGCACCTGGCTGCGGGGGCCTCAACAAAAGACTGGGGTGCTCTCCTAAATATTTTTTGGGGTGGCGCTTGGAGGATCCTCGGGACCCACATGACCCACATTATTATTATTAGTGTGATTGCGTCAGCTGTCCCCATAAATGGCTTGGTAAGAGCCAGTGCTGTCCCCACCCCCACAGTGGTGCAACGGGTAGAGCACCCATTTCTGAACCAAAACTTCATGAGTTTGAGACTGCCTGAGTTTGAGCAACACAAACTTTTTTGCTCTCCAAACACTGGTTTTATATCAACCATGCAACACATTACATTTTCCAGAGGAAATGCATTATCTAGTTTGTTTATTATTATTATGATTATTATTATTATTACATCTGACACCACATGTGTACAGTAACACTGGTAGCTTTTAAGGGTTTACCACCTGGTCTGGAAAAAAACCCTGGTCCGCTAAAAACTTTCTTTAACACACACCATGAAATAGACATACATGAAGGAGCCAAGTCAAATGCTGTAATTAAGGAGATTTGGAGTATGTCAGTCACAGTGTAGCTTATTTCATAGTTAGCCCCTCTCAAGAGTGATCTCTGGTGTGCAAAAAAAGCTGATTGCAAATATGTAGGCCCTGATTTGAGTGAAAATGCTTACTGACTGTGAACACGATGTCTCTGAGAAGCAGAGTGAAATGGTTCTAAAACTATATTTGCAAGAGGCTGAATGGATTGACCTTATAGAAAAGGACCCACATTCAAGATAATCACATTTTGTTGCTTTACAGCCTCAAATAAAGACACACACAAAATACTTTTTTTCAAGTTGTATTTACTAACTTATCAGATCCTAAAACCTTGTGCATCATCATTTCAAACCATATTTCAGGTGATTTATGAGTAATTAATTTTTTATGTGTTTAAAAGGTTACACAATAGGTAGAATTAGGTACAGTGATTTCATGCCAAGCTAACAAGCATGGTTGCAAATTCTATGTTGCTAGTTTTGATTAGCTAAAATAACACTCTGGCTTGGAAGTATAGCACTTAAAATGCAACATTATATAGAGATTGTAAACTAACTTTGTAGTGGTCTGACCACTTTTTCCCCTCCACACCAACTGTTTTGATAAATTTCTTTGAAGACTGACTTGCTAGTTCCGAGCTCTGATTGGACTATTGTCATGAAAGAAAAACAGCATATATTCTCATGAATTTTCTCAGTAGCTTTACATTTAATGGGCTGAACTAATCTTCAATAATCAGAGCCTTTACAAACGACTAAAGCCAATAAAAACACACAGGTCTCCCAGGACTAGAATGAAAATATTCTGTTCAGAATTCTTACAGAAACATGTGTAAATGCTGTTTTTTCATTTAACAGAAAATGTATGCAATAACCTCAGTTAACCCAAAGAAATACTTTAGTCAAATTTATTCTTACTGTTCATGCTTTGGTTAAGCTGCAAATCTGTGTGAACTGCTGTAATGCTCTACAACACATTCTGTTCCGCCTTTATTTTCTTCTAACTCTCAAATGCTGAACCTTTGACCTTTGTTTACTATTCTGACCATTTAAGATTTTTCCTGTGACAGTACCATTTTATCTTCTCAGATTAACATCCTCTTGCGTTGTAATGAAGGTGGTTACTAAAAACACTGTATTTATTAAATGTGAATACTGCAATGATATTTTCCCTTTTTTTCCCTCTAGATGAGAGCTGTCTTTGTGCTTAAAAGTCCCCAAAGGCTTTTTAACACTGTAGTGTGATTATCAGTGTTCGTAACCCCATTCGCTTTATCTGATTCATAGGGGAAACTTGTCAGCACTAAATGCTTTCTGGATACCCTTTTCCTCTTGTCCATCTGGGACTGCAACAGAATACCATGTTATGGAATGCTGCTCATTTCGTGAGGCAATCCATGTCATTATATATAGACATGGGCATTAGAATGTCACTGCAGAAATTCCCTCTCTCTAGAGTCAGGGTTTTTTTTTTTTTTACCAAGCCTTGCATTCTTCAGTCACATCTTGCACTACTTTTTCCTCTCATAAATGACCACAACCATGCCATTAGACAGATAGTAACAATGATAGCTTGGTGGATGCAGGACAGTTCTCATAAGATAAACCATTCTGACCATCGGTGGAGAAGTTTACCAGCACAGATGGCAGAATCTCATTTGCCAGGAAAAAATAAGCAAGGGATTGAGGAGAAAATGACATTACATGTGGAGGATTGTGAACTCTGGTAATCTCGCTGCATGCTGTTGTGCAGCAGTGCTGGGATGATTTCCATCATTTGTAGAGGAAAGAATAGAGGAAAATTTAGGTGAATATGAAAAATAAGTAAAAAATTAGCATATTTTCTCTGTCAATAGCTTTGCTGTTATTTACAACACTAAAATTGCATCACATAAAATCATTTATTATTAAATAATTTAAAGACTACCCTGGCAAAGCAAAAAGGAGGATTTTTGCTTTGCCAGTTAACCTTAGGTTTCATATCACATTTTACTGGGCTACATCACTATAGCAACTCCAGTGCAAGTTCAGCATTTCATAGTTCACCATAAACAGCTCTTGGACCAATCAGAGATGAGCTTCTGACCAACCAGGGACAGCTTTCTGCTGGACCATTTTTGTGTCACTTTTTCATTCCTTTCATTTGTGGCTTCTATCAGGTGAAAAATATTCACGTGTCAGCAGAGGAAACTTCGATATTAAGAATATAATACAATTATTACTCCAGCAATCACTAACATGGAGGCAGTGGCTACAACATTGCATTTAAATGCTTTACTTTATACATATTAACATAGTTTCCATGGTTTCCTTTTCCTGCTTGTTACACCGGTGCTGTCTCAGTCGCGTAGTTCCTCACCTGAGTACTAGGGGTAACTTAACTCTGGAGAGCGTAAGTATGTATGTTGCGTGTGCGTGAGTGGTGAGGGGGGATCTGGCAACCCGTAGGCTGTCGGATCCTTCATCACAAGTCCACCTGTGTTGGGTTAAAGCCCTAATGAAACTTAAGTGTCTGCGTCGTATGATTGGTTGTAGTTGAGAGTGTATGTGTACTTATATCCCAGCCAATCCAGGTAGTCTTTGTGTGGACACCGTGACACTGGATTGTGTGAGGACCGGGAAGGAACAAAGGCTGAGGACGTGAGACCTGAGAATTCTGAGTGGACTTCAAGTTCAAGAAAACCAAGTTGAAGCAAGATCATCTAAGCTGCAAACTCTGTAAGTGGCCTGCTTGGAGGAAATGGACTAATTTGAGATTGTGTTTTGCAGACTGAAGCTGGTAATGCTCGAGTGGAGAGAAGAATCCGTATCACCAGTGAAAACGTATCTGTTGCGCTTGGTCTCACGGTCTCATGCACTCTGCTCTGTGCAGGATAAAAGTTGTATCAAGAGGAGTTGCAAGGATTGATAATTTTTGCCTTGCTGAAGCAACATTAAAATTCAGTGAATTCTACTTGTGATCATGTCTGTGCGTCCTTCTCCACCCCGGTCTAACAGATGTCCACACCCCAAGAACAAATGGACGCAGCGGACGTCCCCCTCCCACAAGAAGCTGATCTAGTTCTGCAGCAAATTGCTACACATCAGAAACAACTAACCCAGCTCAACACTGTGGTTGGACATCTGGTGGAAGCGGTACAATCCACTCGTACCCTAATAAGAGCACCACGACACACCTCCCAGCCAGAGAGATATGGTGGAGACCCAGCAACATGCCGCAGTTTCCTTTTAGGGTGTGATTTGTACTTCGCAGAATTCCCAGATATCACTCAGGCTCAGAAGGTGTTGTTTATAACACAAAGACTTACAGGTCGTGCTTTGGAACGGGCAATGGCTATTTGGGCAGTCGAAAGTGACACCGCACCTCAGTATGACGAATTCAGAAAGAAATTTAAGGCGGCATTTGACCACCCGGATCACGGCCAGACCAGCAGCACGTGGCTGCTACAGTTGAAACAAGGATCAGATGCAGCGTCGGATTATGCCATCCAGTTCCGCGTGCTGGCAGCTGACAGTGGCCGGAACGAGCCAGCTCTGATTGCGGTGTTCAAGAAGGGCTTGAACGCTGAAGTGCAGTTAGAGTTGGCCTGTAGCGACGAAGGACTGACGCTAGACCAACTCATCTCCCTTAGCATTCGACTCGACCAACATCGAAAAGTCAAGCAACGCTCCGTTAATCCCAGAGGGAAAAGAAACAGTATCAAAACGCCAACTTCAGCCGTGCCCGTTCCTGAAACAGCTTCATCAGAACCCATGGAAGAGGGATATCAGAAACTCAGTTTGCAGGAAAAGAAGTGGAGAAGACAGCAGGGGCTGTGTCTCTATTGCGGACAGCAGGGACACTTGGTGGCAGAGTGTCCCCTTCTTCCTGACAAGGGCAGGTTTCCTGTGTTGTCTGTGTCCAACGCTGTAGAAAATCAGTGTAAAATTACTGTTTGTGTGTATGGTATGTGTTTAACGGGATATGTTTCTGCCTTAATAGATTCAGGATCGGCTGGGAACTTCGTGTCCAGAGGGATGGTGACGTAATTCGGACTCCCAGTCGAGAAACTACAGACTCCGGTTCCCGTGCGCGCTCTGGATGGCCAGCTGTTAGGGAAAAAATCTGTGGTCAGAAAGACTAAGTCTATTCGTGTTGTAGTGGAACCACATCATGAAGAGCAGATAGAGTTTTATGTTTTAGAGTTATCGGTACCTTTAATGATTTTGGGGTTACCCTGGCTAAAAACTCATTATCCAGTTATTGATTGGAATACGGCAAGGATCGTGAAATGGAGCATAGAATGTGAAAACCACAGACCTAAGGTCCTTGCGTCTACTACCATAGAGAGCCCAAATGCTAAGAATCCAGTGACAATTCCTTTGACGTATACCGATCTTAAAGAAGTGTTCAGTGCATCCAAAGCAGCCCGCCTCCCTCCGCATCGGCCCTGGGATTGTCGTATAGACCTCCTGCCGGGGAAAGAGCCGCCTCCGTCTCGTATTTACCCGCTCTCCGAAAAGGAGACGCAGACTATGGAAGAGTACATCTCCGAGGCCCTCCGGCAGGGGTATATACAGCGGTCCCGTTCTCCCGCGTCAGCCAGCTTCTTTTTTATACAGAAGAAAGACGGGGGTTTGCGACCTTGTATTGATTATCGTGGGCTCAATGCTGTGATGGCGAAGTACTCACACCCTCTTCCTCTCATTCCCCCAGCCATCGAACAACTCAGGGAAGCAAAGGTGTTCACTAAATTAGACCTCCGGAGTGCTTATAACCTTGTGAGGATCAGGGCAGGAGACGAGTGGAAGACCGCCTTCAGTACCACCCCCGGACATTATTCTTACCGGGTAATGCCATACGGTTTAGCAAACGTGCCCTCGTGCTTTCAGGCCCTGATGAATGATGTATTCAGAGACATGTTAAACAAGTTCGTCATCGTATACTTAGATGACATACTGGTATATTCCAGGGACCTCAAGGAGCACGTGGTGCATGTGCGAGTGGTCCTCCACCGTCTCCTAAAGCACGAGCTCTATGTGAAGGCCGAGAAATGCGAATTTCATGTCAAGGAGGTCGCGTTTCTCGGATATCACATAGGACTGAGGGGAGTGGCGATGGATGAGAGTAATGTGGGTGCTGTCACCGGATGGCCTGAGCCCACGACAATCAAGGAGCTGCAGCGCTTTTTAGGTTTTGCTAACTTCTATAGGCGCTTTATCAAACATTTTAGTACTGAGGCAGCGCCGCTCACATCCCTGCTAAAAGGAAAACCAAAAGCACTCAAGATGACGCCAGCTGCCAGTGCAGTGTTTGAGCGTTTAAAAACTCTGTTCACAAAAGCACCAGTTCTAAGGCTTCCAGATCCCAGTAAGCCTTTTGTAGTAGAAGTAGATGCTTCTGAAGTAGGGTTAGGAACGGTGCTGTCTCAATATCACGGGTCACCACCTAGATTGCATCCTTGTGCATTTTATTCCAGAAAGTTGACTGACGCGGAGAGAAATTACGACATCGCCAGTCGCGAACTGTTGCCGGTCAAAGCTGCGTTAGAGGAGTGGCGACATTGGCTAGAGGGATCCAGACACCCCTTTAAGGTTTTGACGGACCACCGTAATTTGGAGTACATCCGGCAGGCCAAGCGTTTATGTTCCAGGCAGGTACGTTGGGCTTTGTTCTTCAGTAGATTTAATTACATACTCTCTTACCGTCCAGGATCACAAAACAAGAAGGCAGACGTGTTGTCGCGTAGATACACAGCTTCTGACACTAAAGACTCGGAAGAGACTATTATACCTCCAGAAGTAATAGTCTCTCCTATTACTTGGGACCTGGACATAGAAATTCAGCAGCATAACACTCGTGTCCTCCCTGCAGCGGAGACCCCGCAAGGAAAAGTGTACGTGCCGGAAACTTTACGTGCACAAGTGATAGAATGGGCTCACTCATTGCCCGCTGCCGGGCATCCTGGAACGAACTATTGAAGTTATAGAACGTAAATATTGGTGGCCTGCTCTAAAGACAGAAGTCGAAAAAGCAGTTAAATCATGCTCCATTTGTGCAGTGTCAAAGACACCTCGTAAGTGTTCTTGTAGTGGTGGACTGTTTCTCAAAGGGGGTTAGGTTTATTCCTTTTGGTTCTCTCCCCTCTGCATTATAAGTTGCGGGGGCGCTCTTCCAGGCCGTGTTTCTGCCTTATGGCATACCGGAGGACATCCTGTCTGATCGCGGCCCCTAGTTCATTTCCAGGGTTTGGAAAGCTTTTTTCAATAAACTGGGGGTTACCGTCAGTCTGACGTCCGGCTATCATCCGGAATTGAACGGTCAGGCAGAGCGTTCGGTCCAGGAGGTCAGCAGGTTCCTCCGGGCTTACTGTCATGGGCAGCAGCACGGCTGGGTGGAGTACCTTGGCTGCGTGGAGTATGCCCAGAACTCAATGCGCCGCACCGCGACAGGTCTAACGCCCTTTGAGTGTGTGCTGGGGCGTCAACCTCCTCTCTGCCCTTGGGACGGTTCGGTTTCAGACATTCCTGAGGTGGATGACTGGTTTCGTAGGGCGGAGGGAGTTTGGGAGCGAGCACACACATCCATCAATAGAGCGGTTCGACGATTTCAAAGGGTAGCCAACAGGTGCAGGAGGGACGCGCCTAAAAAAAGGGTCGGGGACAGGGTCTGGCTCTCGACTCGGGACCTTCGAATGAACTCACCGTCTGGTAAGTTATCCCCTAGGTATATTGGGCCATATGAAATCGAAGGACAGGTGAACCCTGTCACTTACAGGTTGAAATTGCCACAGTACATGAGGGTTCATCCTGTCTTTCATGTTTCTAGGTTAAAGACAGCGAAAGCCGGGTTGTTGGATCAGGGACAGGTCGAGCCCACTCTCCCTGGCGCGATCGAGATCGAGGGCGCTCCAGCATACCGAGTAAGGCAATTACTTGACTCCCGGAGACGGAAGGGGGGGCTCCAATATCTTGTGAATTGGGAAGGTTACGGCCCCGAGGAAAACAGCTGGGTGCCCGCTAAGGACATTTTGAGCCAGGAGCTGATTTCTGAGTTTCACAGGAATCATCCTGGTAGACCCGCTCCTCTTCCTCGGGGTCGGCCCCCGAGGAGACAGAGTGGGTCCTCTGTTGTTAGGCCTGGGCGTCGCCTTCATTCGCCTCCTGGTGTCATTGCGGGGCGTCCTTGTCCCTCCCCGGTGGCCGGTCCTGGGGCGGGGGGTACTGTTACACCGGTGCTGTCTCGGTCGCGTAGTTCCTCACCTGAGTACTAGGGGTAACTTAACTCTGGAGAGGGTAAGT
>JBBPCX010000001.1:39841223-39879992 GCA_037974365.1 Hydrocynus forskahlii
TTCAGATTCTTTATGTGTCAACAGTCCCGTGCTACCCAGTGAATGCGGGAAAAGAACAGCTAGCTAGTCTATGAAATAAAATGATGTAAATGTGGGGAAACCTAAAATGTCTAATGCAGCCTTAAACGAAAGTTTAAATGAAAGAAGATCCAATTTTGAGTACATAGAGTTATAAGGTTCTATCTACATTTTACCTGTTTAAAAAAAAACCATTTCCAAATTTTCTAGAATTTTAATATTTCACATTTAGAATACATTTAAGGTGTCTTTAAGTCCTGTATATTAAATGAACTTGTTCCACATACCAGTTCTGCTACTTAGAATACAAAAACTTTAAACCTCAATATCTCAAAACTGGTCAGAGTGTAGATAGAACCTTATAATTCTAAGGGGACGATATGTGTATGTGTGTGTGAGAGAGAGATATTATACATCAAGTTTTAACAGCAATACTTCTATAAAAATTCCTTTCCTACTTCACTTTTTTGCTTGTTTTGGGAGCCATGGACATTCTAATCAGCTCTGTCAGTATTTTTATGTTACAGAAAGAATTAGAAGTTTCATTCAACTATTTGAAAGAAGCCATGCTCACAGACTGTCAGTTGTCATCTCTCTCACTCTCGCTGTCTCTCTCTGTATGCAATGACGTGTCTCTTATTTATTTCATTGTTCAATAGGAGAATGGGAGGAGAGTCATTTATAGTGAAGTATGGAAGATGAAAGTTTCTGGAATAATGTCCATTTCATCACAAATGAAATTCCCCAGCACTGCCTGCAACAATAGGGCTGAGAGTAAACAGCCTAAAGAGAGGAGATGATGAGTCACAGCTGTGCAGCTTGTTATCCCTTGTTTTGTGGTTCTTCAGCCTTCACACACCTTTTCTAAACAAAGGTCACATAGAACGGAAGCACAGCTTCATCTGAAATCAGCTGTCCCGAACTGCTATCTCACGTTGTACTGTGAGAGCTCCTGTTTTTTGCCAGAATAAATCATCCTAAAATGTAGCTTTTAAGGCACAGAAATATACATTAAATACATGACGTTAAATCTAAGTTAGCAGCAATCACACAATACCACCAAAACTGGGAGGGTGAAAGCATAGTTATATAAAACTAGCCACTTAATTTTTGCTGATTCCTCTTGGCAAATTTTTGCCATTTCCCAAGGTGATTGTCAGAGGGCTGGACTATTAGCCCAGTGTAGTGTGGTGGATGAACCCAATTGTGGATTGAACACGAGAGAGCCGGCAGACCACGCACCTTGATCTGACAACACTCTCAGCAAAGAGTAGAGATTCCCACCGGGAACCCACGTTCTCACACACACACAGAGTATATAAGTGGTAGAGTACTCACGGTACTAGCTCGATTGGAAACGAGTCGAGTTGGGCATGGGACTCAATGACTGAGCACGGGTGCTATCTATGTCCTTGTTTATATACACCCTGATGCGCGTCATTTCCGGGACCCCATGTGCGTCCTGTGACCAGTGACAGTACCCCGCTCCAGGCCTGTTAGCAGACGGACCCGACTGAGAGGATACCCGTCAACGGTAGTCCTGTATGAGGGAAGGATCCAGGATGAACCGACCGTGGACCCAAGTCCATTCTTTTGGACCGTAGCCTTCCCAGTCAACTAGGTACTGAGTGCCACGGCCACGGCATCATGAGTCAAGGATCTGTCGGACAGTGTAAGCAGGACCATAATCAATGGTCCAGGGCAGAGGAGGAGCAGGAACCGGAGGAACCAAGGGTGTTGTGAAGACTGGCTTGAGCTGGGACATGTGGAAGGCAGGGTGAACCCATAGGGAGGCAGGCAGCTGGAGCTGGAAGGTGACAGGGTTTATCTGGTGGGTGATCTTGTAGGGTCCGATGAACTGGGGGGGGTGAGCTTCTTTGATTCAGTGTGAAGGTGCAAGTTGCAGGTGGAGAGCCAAACCCTGTCACTGACTTAGAACAATTGTCCCGGGGTTGCCAACTGCGATGCTGCTGGGTATAATGGTCGTTGGCCCGCTGGATGGTAATGCGGGCCAGCTGCCAGAGCACCTGCAAACCGACTGTTGGGCCGACGGTACATCAACCTGGCAGTGAGCCGAGGCCCTCTGTTCAAGAAAATGTCCTAGGGGAACCCATGCAATCGGACTACGTGCTCTAAAACTAGCTCAGTGGTGGTTTTGGTGCCAGGGGGTAGGTAGAGGTTAGAGGTTGCCTGAGGAGGCTCCAAGGTCTGCCCCTGGTGGACTCTGTCTTCTAACTCCCACTGGAGAGGCGACAGGATGAGTTGTGGAAGCAGGACAGGCATGGGGTCCGCCCGGGGGCTCTCTGCTTGGTGTTGTCGAGAGAGGGCATCAGCCTTGGTGTTCTTCGACCCTGGGTGGTAAGATAGTGTGAAGTTAATTTGCTCTGAGAATAGAGTCCACTGCGCATGCCTGGGACTGAGCTGTTTAGCATGTTGAATGGTGATCAGGTTCTGGTGGTCCACTCTGGAGCCAGTGATGCCATTCCTCCAGAACCCACTTGATGGCCAACAGTTTGCGGTCCCCTATTCTGTATCGCTGCTTAGTGGGATTAAATTTTCTGGAGAAGAAACTGCACGGGTGCAGTTTCTGGTCTGGACCTTGCTGGGTGAAGCAATGCCCACATCGGAGGCGCCCACCTCCACAACTACTGGCTTGGATGGATCTGGGTGAAGACGGATGGGTGCAGTGGTGAAGAGATGGCAGAGATGATGGAAATCTTGGATTGCTTCAGGGGTAAGGTTGAACGGGGTCTTGGATGGTTTGGTGAGGGCAGTAAGAGGTGCCACAGCTGAAGTGAAGCCCCGGATAAAATGGTGATAGAAATTAGCAAACCCCAGAAAGCGCTGAAGCTGCTTAAGCGTCATTTCTTTTTCACAAAGAAGAGCCCTGTGGTATTCATTTCTAAGTATAAACGTAAGTATAATTATACATTTTAAACACAAATCTGAATTTTTCTAAAACACAAATCTAAAAATAAATAACAAGGAGCACCACAAGTTTGAGATAAATATATAAGCTAATAAAATTTGAGGTTTTTATATGTATTTATATAAATGTAGAAATATGTACAATGTGCAAATGGAGCGTTAAAGTGCATCGTGTCATATTAGCACAGCAATGAAACCAGAGCAATGCAAGCAAAGTAATGTAAACAGAGTGACCAGAGTAATGTAGTGTAATGTAAACAAAGTGAACAGAGCAATGTGAACAGTAATGCAAAACAGTGACCTGAGTAATGTAAACAGAGTGACCAGAGTGATAAACAGCATGTATAGTGTAGCAGTGTGTGATGTAATAATAAATCCAATATGATATGGAATATGACAGTGAATGTTCTGAAATATGACAATGAATATGAAATGAGGTCCCTTTTTCAGTCCCTTATGGTAATGCTATGGTAATGCTATGAGGGGAGTGGGGGCATTTTCTGATTCAGTGACTTGAATGGCCTTGAAAGCCCCTCTTGAGTCTTTCTGTTTTGGCCCTGAACCTTCTGCCTGATTGCAGAAGTTGAAATAGTCTGTTACTGGGGTGGGACACGTCCTCTAAAATCCGAACTCCTCTGGACCAACATTTCCTGGTGTAAATGTCCTGTAGGGAAGGGAGAACAAACCTGCAGCAACGTTCTGCCACACGGATCGCTCTCTGAAGAGCTTGTCGGTCTTGAACACATCTATTCCCATACCAGGATGTGATGTTCTGTATGAGGATGCTCTCCACAGCGCCTGAATAAAAAGATCGATCACTGGAGTGACCCCGAACTTCCTCAGCTGTTGGAGATGGTACATGCGCTGGACCTGAATCCATGTCAGGACTGAGGAGATGTGGACATCAGACGGCATCTTCTCCACTGGAGCTCCGTTGATGAGGGCTTGTATTCTCACTGCTGTCTCCTTCTGAAGTCCACCATCAGCTCCTTGGTCTTGCAGACGTTCAGCTGGAGGTGATTGTCCTGACACCACAATGCCAGGTTCTTCACCACGTCCATGTGGGTTGTCTCATCATTGTTGGAGATGAGGCCCAACACCACTGTGTCATCAGCAAACTTCACAATGGTGTTGGAGCCACGAGTGGCCACACAGTCAGAAGTATGGAGGGAGTACAGCAGTGGCAAGAGTATGCACCCCTGTGGTGCTCCAGTATTGGTGGTGATGCTGTCAGAGACACACCTACCCACCCTCACCACATGAGATCTACTAGTGAGGAAGTCCAACACCCATGCACACACAAATCCTATATCCCTCAGCTTTGAAAATAGTCTACCTGGCACTATTGTGTTTAATGCTGAACTGTAGTCTACAAACAGCAATCTCACATAGTCACCCTGTTTCTTGTCCAAGTGGCTGAGAGTGGTGTGCAGGAAGTGGGAGATGGCATCCTCCGTGGATCTGTTGGATCAGTAGGCGAACTGGAGTGGGTGTTGCTTGGGATGGAGGAGGAGATGATGTTCTTCACTAGCCTCTCGCACACCTTCATTACCCTTGGCAAAGCCACTTGGCAATGTAATTGATGGGGCTGGATTGAAGAGGCTGACCGTCTACGGCGGTGATATTTACCAGCTGGGATAACGCATCGAAACTCACACCCAGCTGGGCAGCATAAGCTCAGTCAATGAAGTTCCCTGCTGCTCCTGAATCCACAAAACGGTGGTCATAACCCGTTTGTGGCCCAACTGGATGTGTGCCTGGATGGTGAGGCGGAAAACGGCTGGTATGGTTGAGGAGATAGTAATGGAACCAGGTGAGTTCCTCCCCTTATTCACCTGGTCTGGCTGTTTCCTGGACGGAGAGAATAGTGGTTGGGGGAGGCGTAATAGGCGCAGAGGCCCTTGCATGGCATCAAGCCATCTCCTCAGGGGTCAGGGAGGTGTGCCCTTTCTGCATGGGTTCCCTGGCTCCGGACGTGGAGCCAACCCCTCATAGAAGGCCACTCGGAGTGCCAAGTCACCCCATGCGTTCTGTACCACGAGGGTGCGAAACGCAGCAGTATAGTGGCTTACCGGACTGTCTCCCTGCTGCAGATGGTACAAGCGGGAGTCGACCTCCACCTCACTGTCAGGATGTTGGAAGGCGGCCTGAGTCGGGATAGGAATAGACGGTGTCGGTGTCCGATCTCAGGGCCTACTCTGCTGCCTGCCCGGTGAGAAGGGAGACAAGAAGTGCGATCCTGTTTTGGTCCGTAGTAAAGCGGCTGGGCTGGAACTCAACAACAAGGTTGATGTTAGAAAGGAAAACCTTGCACTTCCCATCTACACCATTCCATTTCTCAGGGAGAGAGATTTTTGGTTCGTGACTGGGAGGAGAGGATTAGACTGCTGCTTATGGGACCCTTGGCTCAGCTGTTAGCTTCCGATAAGCTTGTTCCAGAGACACGAGCAGCTGCCGGAGCTGTTCTACCTTGCCGACCTGCCGCAGCCCAGCGACCTCCTTCCAAAGCCCATCGATCTCCACTGCTTGCCAAGTCACAGTATTGCACAAAACAGCAAAATCTGCTGGGTTCACAGCGAACGGCTCAGTCATTCTGTCAGAAAACTTACCTGGCCGAACTGTTGGCCTAGTGTACTGTGGTGGATGAACCCAATTGCAGATTGAACACGCACCTTGGCAGAACACACACCTTGATCTGAGAATGCTCTCAGCAGAGATTACAGTTTACATATAGTTTACACAAACATGTATGTATATATTTTACAATACACATGTCCATATTTCATATTTCTAGATTGTATAGTGTACATTCTATACTGTACTGTTGGTATAGTATTTTATTCTATTCTATTGTTTATTTTCTATTCTATTTTTTTTTATTTTTGCTGGTCTTACCTTTGTACTGCCCACTTTCCGCCATGACAAAGCAAATTTCCCACTTGTGGGACTAATAAAGACCTTATCTTATCTCTCTTATCTCTTATCTTATGATACTTTTTCAGTACTCCAAAGCTCCGTATGTGGATATGGTGTTCTTGTGATTATATGTGTGACCCTGCTTTCTCTGACATTAGTGGAATAATTGTTGCCAAAGAGTCCTTTCTCGTCTGACAAGAGTACATTGTTTGGATCTGTCTATGTGTTTGTGTGTAAATTCTGAACGCATCTCTGTGCTTCCTTTTAGCAGAGGAGTTTTGTGATTATATATATACTAATGAGCAGCTACCTTATATCCACATACATTTTACATGCTCCATTTACTATATACGTGCAGGTTGTAGTTAGCAATTAGGGGAGAATTTGATATACCGTATATGATATGTATCTATATGCATAGTACAGGCCATGTGATCAGAGAATGACAGAATTGAATATGTAAATAAAGCAGTGTGCTAACTAGAACCAAAATGGGATTTTTCTCATGCTAAATGAAATTCTAAAGGCTAACATGTTATCAGATAGGTTTGTGATATGAACAACATACTTTGCAGCAGTATAAACATTAAGATGATGTCATTAACTTAGCATAACTGCGAGTCAGAGTTCATGTGTTGAGCACAAAATCAAGCTTTTGCCATATCCATTCAGGCCCCTTAACCACAGCCTTTATCTGTCCTTGCTTAGATCTCAAGGCTCTGACTGTCTGCAAGCCCCCAGAATTATGAGAGCTATAGTAGAATCTAAAGTTCTGCAGCTCTGGAATATTCTTCCAGTTAATCTTTGAGGCTTACACAGTCTCAGTTTTTAAGTATAGGCTGAAAACCTACTTCTTTAGCCAGGCTTTACATGATGTAGGTAGGTATGCCAGAGGCACAGCTTGCACTCTTTACAGTTATAATTTATCCCCTGTAAACCTAAACATAACTAATTGTTTTCTATTAGTCTCCCACCAGTCTTTTCTGAGAGAAACTGCTGCCCAGGGGCTCCAGGTCAACACCACCTAAGTGTTTGCTAAGGGCTACTGTAATACAGGAAATGGACCTTTGGTTACAAAGACAAGGTAGTGTATTAAAGCAAAATCTTGTGATAAATCTGCCACTAGGTGTCACCAAATCATCTGATACACAATTGCATCTAGTCTGTTGATTTGAAGGGCAAAACATAAAAAAATACAGTTACACAAGTTAGCTGAATAAAATCATGGAAAATTTAAAATCAAGCTTCTTTTTAAACATGCTTAATAATATATTTGATTGAACAGTGTTTGAATGAACTGGGAGAGAGCAGTATCTGAAACTAATGATTTCTCAAAGGTGTCAGACATGTTTCTCCTTCATTCGGGAAAAAGCAAACATGATATTTGCTTTAAAACTGTGTGTTTTATTAATGTTTGCTTAGCAGAAAAGCTTTGTATCAATGGAATTAGTAGAAGGCTTTATGAAATTGATTACTTATTCAGCTTCAACACTGAATTTCAAAAAGGCAGCAATGGCTACCAAATATTGTACATTTATTAAATTCATTACTTATTCAACTGGAAAACTGAATTTAGAACAAAATATTTAGCTACAAAATATAGTTCATTTTGAAATGTGGTACTTTCAGTCTTAAGCTGGTCCTTCATGAGATTATGTGATAGTAAGAAAAGTAGGAAGACATCAGCCCAGTGATATGAAAATGGATTACTTAGGCTTTGGGTTATTACAGATCAAGGCAAAAGGCGGGGTTCTACTGGGAAAAAGTTATGGTAAAGATGTTATTCCCCTGTCATCCATATATATTCACTCAAGTTTCTGGGGTGAACTGGTAGTGGTATCTAATTTAAGTATCATACTTTTTTGTTTTTTCTTTAAGCCATATATGGACTTCCACTTTTGCCTTGCTCCATCCGCTACCACCACTGCGCTGCTGCCTTATCTGATGCGGTGGTAACCTGATTTTAGGCTTGATGTGGTTCCCCTGCTTTTTGTACATGTTCATTTAAACTTTTATCACCTTCATGAAGAACACTTGTGATCACTTAATCTGCCATGTGTTTTTTTCTTCTTTGCTGCACAGTCAAATGACCTCCCTGGACCTTTACCAATTGTTTAATATTGTTTTCTGACTGATCTTAAAGATAATTCTTTTGTATTTTCTGAATGCAATTTAATTTGCAAAAGAGGATGGGCTTCTTTTCAGTTTTGACTCTTCTCAAGGTTCATGCTGTTTGAGTTTTTAATTTGTGGCTTTTAGCCTTGACTTGAGGATTTGAGCTTGAATTTTGTGCCAAAACAGAACTCTTGCTTTGTGAATTGAAAATCTTGTTGCATTTCCCTTTACATACAATGAGATATGCTAGTGAATGTGGTATCAAGGAAGGTCTCTGAGCTAGATGAGCATTTTCGCTCGATGATAAATGATAAAGTGAAACAAGGTATTATTTGTTTGTCTTATTTTTCCATGCCTGCTCGTACAGGGTGATAATCAAAAATCATACAACGTTTTGAAGGTGTGCAAAAGATTTAAAGATATGTTAAAAATAATGGAATAACAAAAATGTGTCTTTTGAATAATATGATGAATCATGTTTACAATGGCCAGAGACAATGGGAAAATGTCTATTTTATATTTCAAGTTCACTTTAGTACATTAATAATTTAGCCCTTTTCTGGTCATTGCACTCTGGATTTTGTGCTCCCTGTATAAAAATTGGCATCATGTATTTGGAGCCTGTACTACTATATAAGCCTTAACAGGCTTTAAGGTGGGGAGAACACACTCAAAGTCCTCGCCATTTGTGAGGTGGCCTCTGAATCCATCCGTTGAGGGACCTTTCCCATTCCCATTCTCCCACAATGCATTTCATCTTCACCACCACCATTCTGCTGATTCTTCCCCTGGTTGTCATTCACTCTACAATGTCATTTTCAGTAATATGACTTCAAGCATGAGCAGGTTTGAGATTCCTCATCAGAGGCAAAATGGACAATGTTATTTTTTGCCAAAAAGTAATCATTCGCTTTGAAAATTCCCCCATTTGTTGTCCCTCTTTCTCTCTCTCTCTCTCTCACGTGCTCTTCTGTGCCACAGTGAGCAGTGGCACTCTGCACTTGGCTACTCATGGCAGGACAATCGGTGCTTGAGCAAGGCAATATCATCCCACCGGCAGCTCTCCTAACAACCCCCTAGTCACAAGAGAGCTAATAATCTCATAAAAGTAGCAGAAAGATGTATTAAAGGTAGTAAATATACTAATCTAGCCCAGTGAACTGTGAACATTGTGAATTGGTTTTTAAAGCTTTGTTAAGACCAGAATGCACAGATGTTAAAAACAGGTTCAGATGTGGAGACAGATGGTATTTGATTATGCAGCAGACTGTTCATGTAATACAAAGATGCTGGTTCAGCCCAACTGCAAGGAGCCTGTCTGCTCAAAGCTCATGGGGAACATAGAAGGGGGACTCAGGTGGCTCCAGGGGTTCTTCCTTCATTCCAGAGAAGATGGAAAATAACGAGTGATGAAAAAAAACACCATTCAACACATTCAACAAATTTGGCAATATCCGTGTTCTTTGTGATGTGCATGTATGAGTCAGGGCAACAGCAACAACAATAGTAATATAATAATAATAATTACAATAATAATAATAAACCCAGGTCAAACCTGAATAAGATTGAAGTATCTATAAACACTGTAATTTGAAAATAGGTTTGGCTAAGAGCAACAAGACAAGCAAATGTGTCAAAGGTTTATGATGCAAGCTTATTGAAAGGCTTCCGATATTGTATTGTAAGGGTGTACATATTTTAGAAAGCCTTTACTATTTTTCCCTCTGCTTAAACTGGAATTAATAACAGTGATTTTTCTCTATTTTTTATACATAAGAACATGGGAGCAACATAATTCTTGTGTTATCTCTTTAGAGAGTGAGAAAGGAGAGGGGGAGGTGGTAAAATTTTTCAACAATGAATGAGCTAACACAAACACAGCTGTTTTATTGTTGTGCTGTTAAGATGTGCCTTTCAAAGGCGCGCTGATGAAATCAAACAGAAGGGGAGCGGTGCACAGTTCCGCTTGTCATTATGGCGCAGAGGGGGAGTGACCCTTCCTCCTGTTCTGTGGAGTTGCTGAAGCGCTTGGGCAGCTAAAGTGCCTCTTTGTATCAGCCTATAAATTATAGCGGTAGCTGCCTTACTTCTCTTAACACCACATTGCCACAATAGTCACATACTACTTTTTACTCCCACTCTTGCCAATCGTTTACTCACATATATCATCATTTAATACATATAATTAAAGTTTTCTCTCTTTTTTGTATTGGTATTGTTTCATGGGCCACAAACAGCTCTATTGCAGTCCCACAATGCCAACAACTTGACTGAGAAAAATATATTTTTTGAATTCTACCAAATAACAGTGGAGATTATCTCCATGAATTGTACATGAAACAAGTTATGATCAATAAATTAAATCAATTTTGCAACAGCAAAATCCACAATGTAAACATGTGTGTAAACCATTAGTCTATGCATAGCTAATATAATCATGAGCATCTTTCAAAATACATAAAAGTGACCAGAAATATCAAATGATATACTAGATATACAAAAAGCACAATACTCTTTATATTGCTGGATTATAAAGACAGTGTTTATATTTACACAAATGTCAAAAATGTTCAAAACCCCTCTGGAACTAGCATATTTCCTAACATAGCAACAAATCTACACCAGCTTTCTCTTTTCCTTACTTTTCTTTGCTGTTGAAAGCATTTTCCAGTTATGTAGATGTGTTAACTGCTGAAAAATAAATGTGAAAAATTTGAAAGGCTATAAAATCTAAATTTAATCAAATCTCAACTGGCTTAAGCAAGTAAACTGAAGAATACGGGAGAGAAAAAGTTAATATTTTAAATGAGTATGTTCCGGATTTGAATCACAGTAAACCAACCTGAAATGTTTGTACTGTTGCCAAATATAAATCATATGCTATTTGTAAACTTTCAGTCCCTACCATATATGTATTGAACTCCAGTTAAATCCACAGTTAAATTCCAGACAATTCTTGTGGCAAAAATCCATCCAAAACTAAGAGGGTGCAGAACATACAGTAAAAAAAAAAATCTGAAAAAAAAAACACACGTACAAACACATACACACATACAAATTAAATATTGCCTTGATGCTACTAATATCTAGAACCAGATGCACTGAGAGCTTCTGCATAGCACTTTAATGAAAATAATGTAATTTATTAAATTAACTGAAAAAGACCTTTATTTTTCTACCTTTAGTTGTGATAGAATCATAGGAAAAGAGAGAACAAAATACACTACTGTTCAAAACCAATATTGCTGCATTAAGATAACACCACTTCCTAGTTAAAGAGTAGGCAGCAGAAAGAAATTAGAAATGTTAAATTCATCCAGAATGATGAGCAAATCATCACTGTAAATGATTTCATTATGACTGAGAAAGCTGTATAATATTTAGAATTAAATAAAAATAACATTAAGAATGCCTTGTAAATGTGATGATCAAAGCTAGAGGTAGATTTACTGTAAGTTAGAAATTAATAAATAGACAATAACCATTACAGTACATAATTTTTCATCTCAGTCTTTCAATCTACACTCAAATTGTTAAAAAAATAAAAGCAGTTACTAATATGACAAGGCATGCTAAACTTTTGAAGGGCAGTGTATAATAACCTTAATCAAACTGGTGAAAGATGCACTGAATGCCTAATATTATTGTGTTCATTTCAATAAATGTGTTACAAAGCTCATACAAAAATCTTTTTGATATTCTCCTTTGAAGAAAAAAACATTTGTTGGTGTTAACAGTTCCAGGCACTTTTTTCAATGACTAAAGTTCTGGGGAATATGCTGTTGATTATTTTTATGTGAGATATTACACAAGCATTTCCTATTTTTCTACTTGCTACAAGAAAAATAGCAGATGCACTCATCACAACTACAGAGATCATATTTACTCAAAGTACCATATTTGTTTCTGAGCCAGTGGTGACACATTGCATTAAAAAGGGCCTTAATATGTGCTTTCATTTGTCTAAACAAATTTTATGTGTATTTATGTGTGTGAGGCTTGAGAAGGGGATGCACAGTTTTTTAGTTTATCAGTTTTTGCTTTAACTTTTTACCACCTCCACAATGCATAATGAAAGCTTGGCACTTTGTTAGATTCATTGTGTGTGTCTAATGACTGTGGGTAGTGCCAGGTCTGGCAGCAGAATGACAACACTTCGTCCTCTTTTGTGCTCATTCATCTAGAAGTCAGCAGGTTTTTAAGGCTTTGTGATGACAATAACTACACGCCTGTGTTTCAGTTCATCAGCAGTATTTGCTAAATGCAGATGTTTTCAGGGCAGATCACATGTCTGGGCTTTTGCCCTCTTGAGCCACCTCTTATCATGATCTAGAAACTGGTGTACTAGAAAAAGCACTTTCCTTTCACTTAAGTGTAAACATCTGATGCTTGCAAATGTGTAGCATGTCCAAAAAGTAGCATGTCCAATGAAATTAGTCAAAAAGTATATACAATCAAATAATTAGAAGATAAATGTTCATGGTTTTATTTTTAGTAGGTTAAAAAAATCGATAAGAATTTTCTTTTCTATGGCCTAAGACAGTGCTGGGCTTTTTTTTGTGTATTTGTGCTTTTCTGTTTGTTTATGCATGGGCATTGTGTGTTTGTTTAAGCAAGTGTGACAACATGCTTTTTATGAGCAAAAATGGTTTCTCAGTGGGAAGGCGTCCATCCTTTTTGTGCCGAACTGGCTTGCCCCAGTATGAAATAGCCATGTTGCTTAGTTACAGGAGAGGTTGCTCTGTCAAGGAAAAAGCCTATGAGTAGGCCTCCCTCCCTAGACCCAGTGCAGTGCTATTAGAATGCACATGAAATACAAGGACACTGGACCACAGCTAAAACTGAAGAACAAATAGACTGAAAATATTTGTTACTAGAAAAAGTATACCCCTTTAATCTTTTTTCAAACAATAATTTATTTTATGTAGCATTGTCAGGAGAAACAAGAATACCACAGGTCTTTTTGCAAGCATTTATAACATAAATTGTAATAATTATATTAATCACAAATAATAATTACATCTATACAAGATGAAAATGTAAGTCTTGTTCAAAAACTGTAATCACACATTTCAAACATCCTGGCATGAAGCAAACTCCCCAACAAAAATGACAAAAAAGGGTATTCTGGTATTCCGTTGCTTACCATCTTTTGATAAACAAAATACCCATTTAAAGGCAAGAGGAAAGGGCAGTTAAAGATTAAACACATTTAAACAATTCAAGTTTATAGACACTTTTCCTAAAGAAACAGCACAAAAAATAACAGCTAACAGTAGCTGGGGCTTAAAAATAGAAATGCTACCTTATTGTTCATACAGATCCAGGAATGTCATGGTAAAGTGACCAGAAATACCAATTACTACTCATGCAGAAGCTCCTGCAGACAATTAGGAGATTTGAAAATATCTGGGACCTCACTGTCCAGCTTGCAGATGACCTTGTATATAGCCTTCTTCCAGGAAGGATCAACATCTTTGCCTGCCACAATGGCATTGAAAAACTCCCGTAATGTGATCTGCGCCACTTCCAGGAATCGTTCCGGAACCTGCTGATACACAAGGAGACAATGACATTAATAAATGTATTATGTTTCAATCTCAGGTCTCTGATTAACCAAAAAAAGAACAAGGTACTCTACCAAGACTGCTAGTAGCACCTCTGAGGTACCCTTGAGCAAGGTACCATCCCCACTCACTGCTCCCTACGCGTTGTGTTCCTGGCTGCCCGTTGCTTCACTTGGTGAATGGGTTAAATGCAGAGGAAGAATTTTGTGCTGTTCACATTGTGTGCTGTGGTGTGTTCACATATGACAGAATGGTCACTTTGCATACTCACTTTACTTTACAGTATCGGTCAAATGAGACAAGAGAGGTTCAAGCTTGCCTGGCAGCACCTTTTTGTTTTACTATATCTGCAACACATTCTGCTAGGGCTGACCTGAATGCTCCTTTAATTGTTATATTTACCATACCTCCCACTAAAAAGCAGTCAGCCTCTGTAGGAGTGTTTTTAATCCAAGAAGTTTGATAAATATGGGCATTGCTTACCAAATTCTTGGCAGGGTTAAGGTCATATTATTAGAGCAATAAAATTTAAAACTTCAGTGTGATAAAATGGTTCTTAATTACACAACCTATGTTTTAATGAGCCTAAACTTCATAAACTAAAGTTCACATACAGTAATTTACCCTTTTTTGAAACTGAGAATCTTTAAATGGAGATGGCTTCGTTAATGGCTGAAACTGTGAAAGTCATAATAATTTACATTAAATAGTATGTCCATTTAATTATTTAAGTATTGTCAAAAATCTTGCTCTAATCCATGGCTTCAGAATACCTTCAGGGTTAAAAATGAAATAATTAGTTAATAACTTAGTTAATAACTAAATGGTACGTACTCTTTGCTGACTTGTCTTTGATATGACACTTAACCATATCTTTAAACATTCACAATTTACACTTAATTATTGCAGACCAAGTACATCCCTCCTTGACAAGGATATTCCTTAATGGCTGTGATCTCCTTCAGCAAGATAATTCGCCTTGTCACAGCAAAAATTGTTCAGGAATGGTTTGAGGAACATAGCAAAGTGTTGACTTGGCTTTTAAATTCCCCAGATCTTAATCTGATCTAGCATCTGTGAAATGTGCTGAATGAACAAGTCTGATCCATGAAGGCCCCATTTCTCTACTTACAGGACTTAAAGGATCTGCTAAAAGTGTATAACACAATGCCCTACTCTGTAGCGTTAAAGTCCAGTAATTGAGCTTATAAACACAATCCACTAATGTGTAGATGTGTCAGCTCCTAGCTCACGATCAGTCCCATCAATCATGGCCTAACTAGTGCTCCTCAAAAATCTTGCTAAGTGAGCAGATGTCTGGACAAAGCTTGGGGACCTTTACCATTCACAGCCCTAAGTGTGTTAAATGTACAGTCATTGAAGGCATCCCCTTGTTTACCTTAGTTAGTAGGTTAGCTTTCACTGCCATCACTGTCACCAGGTGGCCTGTTAGTGAGGGAATTGGCCCAAGTGGAAGGTTGTGGGTTCGAATCCCAGGAGTGCCAGTGGCACCACTGAGGTACCCTTGAGCAAGGTGCTACCAGGCTGCTAACAGGCTGCTGTGTTGCTGGTTGCCCACCGCCTCACTTAGGTGAATGGGGGGGCAGGATTGGGTTATGACCTGCCCAAGTGCTTTTGGCGCAGGATCTGTCTCCTTCTCCTTTTCCTTCTCCTTCTCTGTCTCCTTTCCCAAGGGGCACAGCCTTCAGGGGTCATTTATTTGATTATGCTGACTGTCCCAAGTACACAATAAAGGTCTGATATAGCAGCCTGCTTGCCTTCAGTGTCCTGCAGATACTCATCACGAGTGTCAGGACATACCAAGGTTAGTGGTCACAGGGACAGCGCTTGTAGGCAAAGGGCTTGCCAAACGCACTTGGCTGATGAATGAATGTCACATACATGGAATAGAAAGGGGGTGGGAGAGAGAGGGAGAGAGACAGAGAGAGTAAGGGAGGGGGGATTACAAAGGTTATAGATATTCCCCCTCAGTGCCCCCGACAATCCAACTGACAACCTGCTCTATCCTTTTTGCTATTAAAGCACTCATCGTTACAGCTTTTGGAAAAACAGAACAAGAGCGGAACAATCTTGATATGGGAAACAGAGTAAGGTTATTTTATTTAAACTGTTGTCTTTAAACTGTAAGTCTCACTTGGAAGCTATGCTTTAACCTAGACCAGTTTAATTATAAATCATGTGTTTGGCATTTTATGTTTCAAGCACTTTTTCAGGATTTTTTCACACAAATGATTATTTATAACATACAGCCTTTTATACACACTCATGAAAGTGAGTCTGTGCTGAGTAATTTATAATTGAAAAATAGCTGCGGTGGAGAGATATTAGTTCATACTTGTTTTAATTTTGTAAAAATTAAAATGCAATAAACTTTCAAGAGTTTTCACATAATGTTGTTGGGCTTTACACATAAACTACACCTAGAAACATATTTTTACATCAGCTGTTATTCTTAGGACCAATCAGAGATGCGAACAGTGAGCCCAGCGGACTTTGCCTCCCTGGTCGACAAAGTGAACCGGCAGGAAGTTGAGATGATAAACCTGAAACAGGAGGTTGCGGGCTTGCATCTGTAGCTCGCAACTCTGGAGCACGTGCATCTCAACTTGGCTGCCGCAAAGCCAGTGTTCCAGGAGGCTGTCCAAACCCCTTCATCTTCCCGTACCACTCCCAAGATGTCTCTCCCTGAGAAATGGAATGGTAGATGGGAAGTGCGATGTCTTCTTAACCAACCTGTCTCTCTTATTTGAGTTTCAGCCCGAGCGCTTCCTGACACCCTGGAGAGGATCATCCAGCTAAGCCTCTGAGACAACCTGTGCATGAGCTCTCGCCCGAGGCCAGCCCCTTGTACCCTGCCACTGGCGAGTCCCTGGCCCAAGACCAGCATCTCTACGGAATCACCATCCCAACTGGCCAGACCTTCACCTCCGTCAGAGGCCCACTCATCAGGAGTCGGGGAACCCATGCAAATAGGGTGCACCTCCCTGACTACTGCAGAGAGGGAACGACGCTATTGCAAGCGTCTCTGTGCCTATTGCGCCTCCCCCGACCACCATTGTGCTGTCGGCACTCTCCATCTGCGAAATGGTTAGACCAGGTGAATGGGGGGGACTCACCTGGTCTGCTTGCTGCCACCTTCTGAATACCGGCCATTTCCCACCTCACTCTTCAGGTACGCATTCAGCCACAAACGGATCGTAGCCACAGCTTTTGTTCATTCGGGGGCAGCTGGTAACTTTATCGATCATGCCTATGCTGCCCACCTGGGTGTGGACCATGAGGCGTTATCTCAGCTTGTCACCATGCCCACTGTTGACAGTCGGCCTGTCATCCAGTCCCATCACCCACCAGACCCGACATATCACCATCACTATTGCCGACCACATTAAAAACATTTGCTTCTACCTCACTCACCTCACCTCCTCTCATCTTGGGATGCCCTTGGCTCCTCCAGCACGACCCTCTCATCTCCTGGACCTTGCACAAAGTACAGCGGGGCCCAACCTATTGGGAGCTCTGTCTCCAAGTGAAGGCTGAGACATGCTCAGGGGAGTTCGAGGCCCCCGACGTCGACTTGGAGACCATTCCCATCCTGTACCGTGACCTGGTGGGGGTATTCAGCAAGCGTCAGGCTGTTCAACTCCCACTTCACAGACCCTATGCTTTGGCCATCAACCTCCAGCCTGGCACGGTACCGCCCCATGGCCGTCTGTTCTCTCTCTCTGCAGGGGAGCAGAAGGCCATGGAGGAGTACATCACTGAAGGGCTACAATGAGGGACCATCCAGCCATGCCATTCACTTCCTCTGGACGTCCACTCTTGTGCCACCATCTTCACTAAACTGGACTTATGGAGCTTCTGGATGTCTCTTCTTTCCCACTGGACTGCACTTGACACCCGACAGTGGGCTCACTCCTCCACCATCGCTGGCCACCCCGGCACCTCCAGAACACTGACCCTCCTCCAACGTGCCTTCTGGTGGCCCAGCATGGCTGCTGATACCAAGGAGTTCATCCAGGCATGCGCGGTGAGTGCCAGGGCCAAGTCCACCAATCAACCCGCTTCAGGCGAACTCCAACCTCTCCCTGTGTCTCGCTGTCCCTGGTCGCACATCGCGCTGGACTTCGTCACCAGCCTGCTGGATTTGGAAGGGAAGGACACCATCCTCACCATCATTGGCCGATTCTCCAAGGTTGTGCACCTGGTGGCTCTTACCACACTCCCCACTGCCAAAACCACAGCTGAACTGGTATTAGAGCACGTAGTCCGATTGCATGGATTCCCCAAGGACATCATCTCGGACAGAGGGCCCCAAGTCAGAGCCAGGTTCTGGAACGCCTTCTGCCACTTGATCAACACCACCACAAGTCTCTCCTTTGGCTACCACCCGCAGACTAATGGTCAGACGGAGTGGACCAAACAACAACTGGAGCGCTTCCTGAGGTGTTTCGTCACTGATCAACAGTGCTCCTGGACCCGCTGTTTCATTTGGGCTGAGCTGTCCCACAACCTCCTCACCTCATCTGCCACTAGGCTCAGTCCATTTGAGGTTTGCAACGGTTTCTGGCCTCTGGTGTTCGAACATCAAGAACCAGAGGTTGATGTATCGTCGGCCCAACAGTTGGTCCGCAGGTGTCGATGGCTTTGGCAGCAAGTCCGCATTGCCATCCAGCGGGCCATTGCACGCTATTCCGTCCAGCATCGCTGCCAGCTGATTCATTGGACCCTTCAAGATCACCCACAGGATTAACCCTGTCACCTTCCAGCTCCAGCTGCCTGCCTCTTTCCAGGTTCACCCAGTGTTTCATGTCTCCCAGTTTAAACCCGTCCTCTTCTCTCCTCTGTCTCCCTAGGAACCTGCTCCTCCTCTGCCAAGGATCATTGATGGTGGTCCTGCCTACACCATCCAGCGGATCCTTGACTCGCGACGCTATGGCCGTGGCACCCAGTATCTGGTCGACTGGGAGGGCTATGACCCGGAAGAATGGTCTTGGGTTCCTAGTCGGTTCATCCTGGATCCATCTCTCATCCGGGACTACCGTCTTCAGGGATCCTCTCAGCCTGGTCCGTCTGATGACGGTCCTGGAGGGGGGGTACTGTCACATGCACCAGTCATGTGATGCGCATGAGGAAGTGATGTCGTTACGGGGTATATAAACAGGAAGAAGGTAACACACAGCACTCAGACATTGAGTCCCAAAGCCAGTCTGACTCCAGCCTGAATCTACTGGTACCGTGAGTACTCCTGTCTCTATCTCTCTCTGTACTTACGGTGTGTGTAAGAACATTGGTTCCTGGTGGGAATCTTTACTCTTTTGTGGAGTGTTCTTATATCAAAGTGTGTGGTTTACCGACTCTCTTGTGTGTATCCACATTTGGGTTCGTCTACTACACTACACTGGGCTAACTGTGGTTCAGGTGCGATGTCGTTTTGCCTCTGTGACAATAGCAGCATCAACAGATGAACTGTTTATACTGTAATGCTGCCCCATCTTCACAGAGCTGTGAAATTATCTTGCTAAATAAAGGGTTTAAGCTAAACTCTTTTGCATAGCCTCTAAATATTAAGTGCTGATTAGCTAAGGAATTCTAACTGCTCTTTTTTTTTTACTTTTACTATAAAAGGACAGTAAAATGCTGACTACAGAAAAGAAGTCAATGTCATGGCAGAAAGGGGTATTTTGAATCCTCTGGATTGCCCACCTTGAAAACAGAGAAGAAGAGGTGAGTGTGTGTGTGAGAGAGAGACAGAGCAAGAGAGGAAGACAGTAAAGGAGAGAGAGAGAGACGGAGAGAGAGAGATAGTTGTTCTTGTCACAAATGCTTTTGTCTGCATCTGCTGACTACTTGCCCATAGCCAACAGCATGCTTTAACTGTCACCACCTTGCCTCACACAGATCAGCTGTTGTGCTTTTGTTATGGCCACTGTGTAGGATATACCACAGCCTCATGGTAAACACAGCTGAATCATGCAGCAGACACACAGTTCCACATACAACTATGTCCTCATTACCAATGCACATTTAGTCAAACCGATAAAAAACCCCCCATAAAGCATAGCTTAAACTGGTCACACAGAGAGGATCATGGAAAATTTTCCTTTGGGGGAACCACTGACTATGTTAGTAGTCTCTCAGTTTAGTGTATGATTTTAAATGCAGCTGAATGCAAGTAAATTGCTTTTTTGCCCAAGTCAGTTTTTGTTACCTTTTGAAAATGTGACTGAAAGGTCTTGTTTGGCCAGTGCAATTTTTTCACTTTTGGTACAAAACTGCTCATTTAACTGACCAGAAAAAAATTAAAGAATGGCATTTTTTAAAAATTGATTGCCATTATGTTCAAAGGGTTTAAAGGGCCAATTGTTAATATTTTAAAAGAGCACTGAAAGAGCAACTTTTTTAAAAGATGAAATGAGTGTGTCACTGTTTGTCTAATGATTTCATAAATGTGCCAGACAGGTATGTTCTCTTCAAGACCTCATGAATTCATTAATGAGCTTGAGAATTTTCTGCAATTTGTATAGTAATTATTAAAAAAGATACTGCATTCAGTTACAAATTATTAAGATGCAAAAAAAAAAAAATCATAAAAGAGATTATCTTACTATAACAATTGCTTAAGTGTGAATGAATGTGGGAATGGGCCACCACTGTGTGATCCCTTATTTGGCAGTTTGAGGCTCTTTGCTTCATAGCTACCAGTGATGAGAGAACAGAGAGGCCACCTTATGACAAGAGGGATATTATATCTCCCCTCCACAGAGAAACACTAGCTGAGTGGCTGGGGGGAGGGTTGGGTGGAGAGGAAGCACAGCAGCAGTGTTGAGACCAGTGGCCCCAGCACTTCACCCAGAATTCATTCACCTTGCTGTGTGTGTGCTTGGTCCCTCTAATTCACCATCCTTTAAATCTCTCTGTTTGTTGGATAAACATTGATTGATGAGTGACCTAGCTCCTGATGACTGCTGCACAAGCCAAGCAGTACATGAACAAGGGAAGGGTGGGGAGCTGTGTGTCTTTGTTTGGACTAGGTGGTGTGATGTACAAGTGGTTCAGATGAAGATGTGATCTGTTAAGGGGGCTGTGAACTTAACTGCGATCTCCTAAAAGAGAGTTACCCACAGTGATGCTAAAATTGTGACTTAACTGTCATTAACCAAGACAGATTAAAAATCCTAAACTACAAATGGAGTTCAATACTGGAAAAGTTTCACTTCTCTGCCTGTTTGGGCATGTGTAGGCATTTCAGAGTGCTTGACAGTGGCCTAGGCACGGTCATATAGACCCCACAGCAGCAAGGTTTTGTGTTGTTCATTTAAGCTTTTATTTTCTGACAGGGCTTTTTCTGTTTGAAAAATAGGTTTGTGAAGGTAAAGTTACATTTAACTGAGTGTGATTATGGTAACCATAGAGGTATGTGTTAGTGACTAATGCAAATAGGATGTTTGCCTGGCATCCTAACAGTGTTAGCATTTGCCAGAGAATTTATTTTAATGGAATGTAGGGGTACAAGAAATAAGGAGGAAGTATGGAACCAAAATATCACATTTTTTTTGGTGAAAATCAAAAAGTATTTGATTTTAAACATTAAATGTTTTAACAGAAAACACTGAAATAGAATGTAAAGTAATTTTAAGTAACTTTATTGCTTCACATTATCTGATCAGTCATTAGCACACCACACTCCTGCGGCTCATTTTCCTCAGCAATGGGGACCAGAAGTCTGGCACAGCAACTAATAGGCAGTATTTTAGTTAGATAAATTAGCACATTTGTGGATGCTTTCAAATACACAGGAACTTGACTGAAGAAGAAATAAAAAAGTAAAAAATGTATTTGAACAAGAACACAGTTATTACAATTTAATAATCATTGAGTGAAGTATGAGCCTTCCAAAATAATATTTCAATATATTAACTCAGTATAATTGCTGAAGTATTTTCCACTTCTGTCATTGTAGTATTATGTACAAAGCATGATTTTGTAGCTGGGTGACTCCCAAAGAGAGCAAAAAAAATCAAGCTATGTTCAAGCAGCATTTGTTCTGATCCAAACAGAAGTAAATATAAAATATTATTGTTTGTAATAGTACTTGAATACAGGGCCAGATAGAGCAGATTATCAATATTATTTGATTAACTTTGCAAATTAGGTCTGTGTAGAGAAAAGTCCTGGTTTCCTCTCTAGAGTTAATAATTAAAGGAAAAGAGTCTGCTTTCCCTTTACTCGTTGACACTGACTAGACAGCACCTACTCAAGCATGAAGTATCTCAATGCTAAGTTCATCTGTTGTCTAGCAAGACTTTGGAGAGAAAAGATTTGACAGCATATTTAATTCTGCTGTTACTGTTCAGTGTAGCCTATGTGATTTGCAAGGAAGGACATGAAGCCAAATTTCTCTGTTACTAATGAAAAAAAATCAGCAGTTCTGTGTCTGTGAATCTCTCTTAAGGCTGACAGCTTTTATTTCATCACATTGGCAGGTAATTTTAATAATAGGAGCCCTAACTCTTAGTTTGCATACTGTATCAGGTTATAGGGATGTGCTGATACTACTCAACACCATCCCATATAGACTTCCTTATAGAGAAAATGAAGAGTAAAGAAGATTACTTGCTTCCTGCAGTAATGAAAAAGTTGAAAAACAAAAAAAAACCCCAAAACACTTGCTGTGGAAATATGGAAATAATCTTTGTTTAAATACATAATTCTACAATCCAAAAATTCAGCCCAAATTTGAAAGTAGACACAAGCATTTGACATAGGAGCAGTACAGCAAGCTGAGTAGTTTCAGGAGATAATAATCCATCAGAGAGCAAATATGTCTCAAGGCCAGGGGGTGGGAGCATAAGCATTTTTTCTCTCTCTCGTGAATGAGAAAAATACATTGGAGACTATCGGGACACTGAATTTTGAGCTTAACACCCATTTGAACAAAAATAATGTGGAAATGTGCCCTGTGGCTTAAACTACAGCATGTATATCAACTTCTTTTCAGTGAGATGAACAGATTGTCCTTTTCCTCACTAAAAATTGTTTCAAAACCACTCTTACTGTTCCAAGATGGTGGGCGTGCTAGGACGCAGTGGCTACTCCAGATCCTGAATTAGGCGCATTTTCGTAGTTTTGTTTCTATACCCGTAATCTTTTACCATCAAAACATGTGTGAGAGGCATACAAAGACTCACATACAGCAACTGTGTTCTTCTGAAAATCATTGAAAGATTTAAAAACAAAAACCTGGCAGAAGAAGCTTTAACAAAAGACCTCCATGAGCTCGGCGAGTCCATCCCCAGTCGTTGCCTGCAGTGCCCATCCCAGGTAAGAGAGAGAGCCCGGAAGTGCGGTAAGCAGAGAGGCATCTGGACTAAGGCAAAGGTCCAAACAAACTCAACCACATCTGACTACTGAGAGCGACACAACGCGAAATGAGGGACTGCTGCGTTTTCATCTTCATGGAAACCTAGCTAAGCGACAACATCCCCATTCAGCTAACAGGCTGTATGCTATCTGTGCAGACAGAGATGCCAGCAAATCTGGAAAAGCACGTGGGGATGGCCTGTGCGTCTACATCCACACAGAATGGTGTGGAAACAGGTATGATCTCCATTGTTCATCGCTAGTGGAATTCGTGGCAGTGAAGAGCAGAATATGTGCCTTGGGAGTTCAGTGTCACTATTATTGTGGTGGTGCACAGTCCTCCCAATGCTAATGCTAAGGAGGCGCTATGCGAGTTGTACGTGGCCATCAGCGACCTGTCATTGAACCGGTCAAGAAACACGCAAACTGGAAGCCATGGTTTACAGCAGAGAGTTTATCCTTTTGAATTTAGGTTCCTCTCAGTCGTTCAGCCTCATGCTCACAAACTACTGAAAACACGGGATGCTGCAAACAACACAGAAGCGCTCAGGACAGCAAGGACCAACCTGTCCCAGGGCATCAATCTGTCCAAGCACAAGTATGTAGAAAAAGTCAAGAACCTTTTCGCCTGTTCAAGAGACGCAAGATGCATGTGAAAGTGACCATTCTGTCATACGTGAACACATCACAGCACACAGTGTGAACATCACGAAATTCTTCCTCGGCGTTTAACTCAAGCAGCAGGTAGCCACGAACACAGCATTCAGGGAGTAATGTGTGGGGACGGTACCTTGCTCAAGGGTACCTCAAAGGTGCTTAGCAGTCTTGGGAATCAAACCCATGACTTCCTTATCGCAGGACGAATGCCCTAAGCACTAGGCTACCAGCTGCCATATGTGGCAAAGCATCCAAGCCATCACCGACTACAGTACCCTGCCGTATGTGTTTGACACTGATGCCTCTTATCCAGATGCACTTAACTCCTTCTATAGCAGGTTTGAGGCCCAAAACATCATGACAGCACGGAAGACCTCAGCCACGCCAGACAAGGTCCCCGGACGTGTGCTCAGAGTCTGCGCCGACCAGCTGACTGACGTCCTAGCGGACATTTTCAACACCTCCCCCTAAAAACCACGAAAACCAGCTGAGACCTAAAGCACTGCGGGGACAAAGTATTGGGACATCTGACCATTACACCAACAGGGACTTTAATGACACTGGATTCAGATACATAGACTTTCATATGGAGTTAGTCCACCTTTGCAGCTGCTATAATGGTTCTGATCCCTATGCTCTGGACTCTGAGGGTAACTTGTTTTTCTATAACAAACTAGATAAAACGTGAATGCCGTGCCAGGGGCAAATTGTTTTAGTTTTATATTTAACTTGATTACATTAATGTTTAAGTTGAGATTTGCAGAAATATTTGAACTGCAGCTGTGTAACTGTGTAAAAGGGAACACTGCAGTTTAAAAGCTCCTTATTTGTTTAAAGTGCACAACACAGAACTTTTAAATGAGTTATTTAATTTTGCATATAACAATTATTCCATGGTTTTCTGTGATTAATTGCGATTAACCGTTGCCCAGCATTAATACATACATAAATATATAAATATATATATATATATTGTAGGGATGCACCGAAAATTTGCCCACCGAAATTTTCGGGCCGAAAATGGCAAAAAATGCCTTTTCGGTTTCGACCGAATTGTTTTTTTTACGCGACCGAAACAGCGGGGATTCATTTATCATATAAAATCAAAACATCCCGATCACCATGCAGATTATGAAGCACAGAAGAGGCCCTTCGAGCACACCCACCCGAAGGCCAGCTGGTAACCTAGTGGTTAGGGTGTTCGCCCTGCAATCAGAAAGTCGTGGGTGATTCCCAAGACCGCTAGGCACCACTGAGGTACCCTGAGCAAGGTCCTGTCCCCACACACTGCTCCCTGGCTGCTTCACTTGGTGAATGTGTTAAATGCAGAGGTAGAATTTCTTGCTGTTCACACTGTGTGCTGTGGTGTGTTCACAAAATGGTCACTTTCTGTCTGTGTTTTTGAAAAGGAAAAAAAGTTTTCCAGTGATTACAGTTAATATATGTCAGTCTTTGTTTTGATACACTATTTTGTTATAAGCATACAGAGAATGTTGTTATATCTTTCAACAGTTTCTAAAGCACTTGTTCTGAATACAATTTGTTCATGCACTTCGCTCAGAATATTAAAATGCACTTGAATTCACTAGTTTTATGGGAGAAGATATTTAATTGTATAATATTTCAGCTATCTTGCTTTTAGGCTATTCATGAGTGGGGCCAAGTAAAATATTTTATTTCAAATTTTATTTTATATTGTGCATTATTTGAATGTTAAATAAATATTTTCATAGTTTTGTAACAGATTTATTCTTTTAATAATTAAAAAAATTTTTCGTCCGAGTGTTTTCCTCATTTTTCGGTTTTCGTTTTTCGGTCCAAAAAATCATTTCGGTGCATCCCTAGTAATTATAGTTTGTTTTTGTAATATGTCATGTCCAGATGAGCAAATTATTCATCTGTAAAAGTAAAAAAAAAATTGAAAAGATCCAGATTGCCATTGAAATGATCTACATTGGGAAGCCAATGTAGTTAAGTAAAAAAAATCTTTAGACTAAAGAACAGCATAGTTTAAAAGGCTTTTTGTGTTGTAGGTGCTCAAGTTGGTCTCAGATTTACGGAATCATCCTGCTGCCATGTTAATGTCACAGGGGCATCCTATGGTGGTGAGCTCTGATGATCCGACCTTGTTTGGGACTGCTGGACTATCCTATGATTTCTATGAAGCCTTTGTTGGAATTGGCGGTCTGAGAGCTAATGTTGGCACGCTTAAGGAGCTGGCAATTAATTCAATCAGGTAGGAAGGGTTTCTTTCCTGACATTTATACAGTACGCTTTCCCATTTTCAGAGATGAAGCTAACTGTTTTTGTTTGGGTTTAGGTACAGTTCCTTGCTCCCAGCACTGAAGGACAAAGCCACAGCCATATGGCAACAAAAGTGGGACAAATTCATACTGGAGAATTCACCATAGTGACAGGAAACTAAGAAAACGATTGTAGAAAATGGTTTCAAAACACCTCAGTCAATATTTTATTGGTCTGAAGATAGATTAGGGCAATGTGACTAAATTAAACTCTGTTTCAAAAGTCTTTGATCACATATTGTATTGTCCACTTCTGCCCACTGCATTCTTGAATGTACAGTTGATAGTATCCATTAAACCCAATGGCAATTTCAAGACATCGGCCAGTGTCTCTATTCGTTATGGCTTGCCCCTGCAAACAGACAAACCAAACAGGATTTTCAGTGTAACAAAAACTGGAAAGGATTAAGGTGGAGCAGCTGAAACAGCTGGTTTTCAGTCAGAACCATATGTAAAGCTCCAAATGTGTAATGCAAACTGCATATTTGGTACCTATCAACCTTTATGGAGTCATGGTTTGTTTACCTGTTTAAAATCCCAGTACTTGGCAAATTGCTGCTTAGAGCACTGGCTTAATACAGGGAGTCTCCCTGAACCCGGGTCAACCAAACAGCGAAGTTCTTGATACATGTTCTGTCCAATATAGATCTCTCCACGTGTTCTGTAGCCACAAGCCTGTAATGATTCAGAATAAAGAGAGAAAACATCATGAAGAACTACTGTTACAGAAATGCAATGGAAATAATAATAATGAAGACATGAGGAAGGAGAGGAGACCTGTTTTTCTGACCTGTGAATAATGGTGATGACATGTATATAAGATGGGGGTTTTGCCGGAAAAGGGTCCTTGATCAACACACATGCTGGTCTTTAGACTGTTGATCAGCTGTGTTTATTTGTTGACAAAAGAAAATTATTCATTTGCAGTACCAGAACCATGTTACTATGTAAGACCACTGCATGGGCTAATTTCGTCCAATTGCATTTCAGGTTTCAAATGTTTTGTAGCATATGTATAATACATTGTGGACGTTAGAGGAAAACCTTAAAAATGTTAACTGCCTTTTGCATTGTTAATATTTATGAAACAAGAGAAATGACCAAATGACTGGGAAAGATGAGTTAAAAGTTTTGTGGAGACACAATGTTTTGTTCCTAACAGCAATGGTAGAACAATATGGACAAAGTTGACATTTGAACTTGCAAAGCATTTACTGATACTAGATAAATGAGATAAGATAAATAGTAATAGTACGAATAGTAATACTAGTCCATGAAATATACAAATTGTACTGGTGAATAAGTATTAAAATATAAATTACAAATAGCATTGGATGGTTACAGTCTACTGCACATTGTGAGAAAATATAAAAATTGCACTGGTGAATAAATATAAAAAATACTGAGTTACTTTCAAAATCATGTCAGATATTTTCTTCTGGCATTTAAAAAAATCTTTACTGTAATTCCCTACACAATACATAGATTGCCCTCCTATTTTTATGGTCTGTGACCTACTCTAGGAAGTGCACTCACCACACCATACCCAAGTAGGTCATCCATAGGATCTAGCTGTGGATACACATTATCCAAATACCACTTAAATGGTTTGCACTGCAGCTTCTCCTTTAGTCTTTTTCTCTCTGAAACATCTCCAATGTCTATACCATGGCCCTGGTGAAAGCAAGATGAGGATGTTTGTTTCTCAGTCATGGAAAAATTAGTCACTTTGATATTCTCAGGCTGTCTTGAAATTGTATATGTTGTTTACAACACAAGCTGAGCACACACAGGTCAATGACAGTTCACAATTATACTAAAACAAACCACTCTCAAATTCAAAAACAAACTTCAGTCTGCAAATATAGACTGGATCTGCTGAGGAGGAGAGGAATGTTGTTTTTTCTTGTACTGATGTATAGACAACAGTATCATACCGTTGGAGGAAGGTTCCAAGCAACATTGACATTAATCTTGTACTCATCCAGCCAGACCTCTGCCACTCTGAGTGCATTCCTCTTCATCATTTCAGAAAGGTTTTGTGTGTATGGTTTATGGGCTCTCTCAATGTGAGCCACTTTAGAACATGGTATGATCTCAATACTCCCTCCACACAGCCACACCTGTAAAAATGGGATAAATCATAATACAGAGAAACAGTTATTTTCAAGGGAAATGGGAGAATCTGACTAGATGTTTGCTTGTTTATGGAAGTAATTTAGTGACAAAAGTGTTTGAATTGAAAAAACTAAATAAAAACATACTTGAATGATAATGCATGTAAGTTTATGTAGTGAAGTTTGTGTTGAATTTATTTCAATTTTAATTCAGTCAGAAATTTAGCTGGAAATTCAGTCGGAAATTCAGTCAGTCAATTTCCGACTGAATTTCCAACTGAATTTGTTCAAGTGAAATAGCCCTCTTGAAATGGCAAAGTCGAAATTATGGCACTGAATAATACCGATTGAATAACTGAAGTAATTTTTTTTTTTTTTGAAAGGCTGAATGTTTCTATATTGAATCTTAAATGCTGTAATCACATTTAAGATTCAATATAGCATATTTTTATTCAACTGCAAAAATTAAATATGTTTAATATGCAAAAATTAAATATGTTTGTCACTAATTTACTTCCATATTTGTGGACTGGATAAAATTACAACACTAGACAGCCTGAATCAAATCTTAGGTTCATAAGTTAATTTTATATTTCCATATGCTTAATAAGAAATGTCTGTTGTCTACCATGCCATAGCATACTATGTCATATATCCCACACAACCCTCTTGTTCTACCTACTTGTGGCATTCAGTTTAAACTCAAATTTAACACACATTCTCCAGCTAATCAGGTACCACTGCCATTTAATGTCTTATTGTACTTTTTGATTGCATTGAATTACATTGTGTTTTTTCGAAATGTTTGTCTAATTAAATGATTAAATTAATTAAGTAATTGAATGTATAAATAATGGATTAATTGAGTAAACAAAGTAATTCAAAGTGGTTTTATCTGAAATGCTCTGTTCTAGAGAGAGTCAGAATTGTTCAAAGCAGTTGTGATAGGAACGACATATATGAAATGATTATGAATATACTGCCTTATGTCTGACATTTTATTTTACAATTGTTTTAAGATAAACTGTTTGCTGTACGCATCACAACTTCTGGTTTCTTTCAGCACCACTGTACAGGAATTGCTACAAGATAAGTTTCTCTGCAACACACATCAAAATAGTCTGTATGACTGTATTTATACCTCAATGACTAAATTATGCAGAAATATTGAAAAACATACTGTATTTCCACTTTTAAGCAGTTCATGGCAAGCTAATCCTGTTTATAAACAAAGACAATTATGGAAATAATTATTCAGTACTAATTATGTAAGAATTATGCTCAGATAAATGAACATAATCAACAACTTACCCGGATGCCTAGCTCCACATTCTCACCACCATATATTTTCATTCCTCTGTCAAGTGTTCCGATCTCACCAAAGAAAAGACGATCAACTACAAGAATACCCATCACAGAGGGACTCCTTTTGAAGGGAAAGGACAAATAAATTTTTACCAAAAATGTTTAAGCCCCATCTAATTGTAAAATACACTTGTAGTGAGGTCACAGTGTGGTGGCCTAGGGTGTCGAGACCCCAACTGTCGTTATAGAGGTTTTGGTTTGTTTTTGGTCTACCTCAAAGTTTAATTTACACCCTTTAGGATCTCTGGATACGGAGGCAAATGGACGACCACAGACACAGAAAAATATCTTTAACACGGATTTATTTCTGTTACCCACGGAAGTTGTACATGCAGTTTGTCTCGGGCCCACTAGGCTAACCCCCCTCCCTGGTTCACCCGTGAGATTCACCCGTGAGATTCACCCCACACACTTTCGCATAGGCACAGCACAGCACAGCAAAGCAACAAGAAAGTATAGCACACCTGATACCCACACACACACCACACACTAGGGAAAGGGGCTAGTGAGGATAAGTAGGGGCACACTACACACATACACGCATAGCACCCCAAACAAACAACAAAGTAAATTAAACTTGGTCTCTGGGCCTCCATGCTCCAACGCGAGGCCCAGCACTACCAAAAACAAAACAAAAGAAAAAGAAAAAACAAATCAGGCAGTGCCCGCTTTCCTGTGCTGTCCTGATACTTGTTTCACTCGCTGCTCGTTCGTCCCCCAACCAGCCGCTCTTCCACTACACCAAGCCAGGTTCCTCGTCGTCTGGCGGCGCTTGTCCCAATCGCGGCCTGGGGTCTTCTCTCACCAGCCCACAGCTCCCGCGTCTCTCTCCGTCGCTGCACCACTCATGAACTTCCCTTTTCAGTGGGTTGAAAGCGCAGGGAAGTCTGGACCTCGGTTCCTCTCTGCTGACGCTTCATTCCTCTCTCTGCCAGTCCGCTGGTCTCCACGCCGCTTGCGTCCTCTGACCCCTGCATGCAGCCAAACAGGACGGGCAGCAACAAAGAGCTAGCAGCTCTCGCTAGCCGCTCCTGCTTGGCCCGGTAAGGTAGGACCCCGGACTCAGGGGTGAGGGCTCACCCCCACTCCAAAAGGACCCCCTCTCCCCCCCCTTCCCTCCCCTCACGCAGCTCGTGCCCAGTCCTTTAGTCCGTGGGAGTGAAGAGACGGCGTGGTTTCTCCCAAAAGAGTGTCCAAGCGAACGTCCCAAGCAAGCGTCCCATCCCACAGCGGCCACGTGCTCTTTAAAGGCCCCAAGTCCCACCCTCACTAACAAGCTAGCCAACCGATTGCTCCAAGGCAGGTCACATGGCCACAAAAGCTGTCCAAGGCACTGCCTGAAACAAAATGCAAAAAAAAAAGAAAGAGAAAAGAAAAAGAAACACACAAAACACCCAAAAGACACACATACATCACAACACACAGCATAGCCACATTCCTAGTCGTGCTGGGACATGACACACCCCCCCACTAAATAGGCGCTCGTCCCGAGCACTACTCCCTATACCGGGCTGGCTTTACCCCAAGGTTGGCCCGCGTGGATCGGTGCACCGGCTGGACTGGTAGAACCTCCTCCACCTCACTTCCTCCCTCCTCACTTTCCCCTTGTGAGGACTGTCCCGGCAGCGATGCCGGTGGAACCTCTTCCACAACATCCTCCCTCTGGACCCGCTGGTCCGCTCTGTCCACCTACCTGGCCAACCAAAAGGGACAGATGGACCGGGCTGAGGGCCGATGCTAGCCCCCCGGCATTCATCCGTCGTCTCCAGGGTCACCACTCTCTGGCCCAACGGTCACGGCCTCAGAAGTCGGCGATGCATGTTCTTTAAGGGGCCTTCTTTACCTTCCGGTAGAATCTGAAACACGGGGGACCCAGGGTCCAGCTGCATCACCACCACCCATGGGCTGGGTTGCCAAAACGGCGCCACCTTACCCCCCGCCCACCGGCGGAAGATCTGCACCAGGACCCGCTCCCCTGGTGCCAGCACCCACTTACGACTCGGCAGCTCCTGCCACCCTTGTTCCACTGTCCCCTGAGCACTCCACAGCCGCCTCCAGTGCTCCTGTACCCACTCCCTTCCCGGCTCCTGTGGGGTCAGATCACTCACCCCCCACTGCTGGTCAACGGGGAGCCAGGGCTGTCCCGAACAGGACCCAAAACGGGGACAGGCCGGTGCTACTGTGTGGGATGCAGTTGTAAGCCTGCACCAACTCGGGTAGGCGCCTTCTCCACTGTCTTTGTTCTTCTGGCGGCAGGGTGTTCAGCAGCCTCAGCACCGTCTGATTCCATCTTTCACAAGCCCCATTCCCCTGTGGTCGATACGGGGTCATCCTCACCTTAACACATCTGTACAGAGTGCACAGCTCCTGCAGCACCTGTGACTCGAATGCCAGCCCCTGGTCTGCCAGCAGCCGCTCCGGGCACCCGTACCGCCGAATGACCTCATCCCAGATGACTCGAGCCTCCATAGCTGCCGTCTGGTCCCTTGTTGGTACTGCAAAAGCGAAACTGGAAAACACATCTACAGCCGTTAATAAATAGGGATAAGGGTTATTTGGCCGGCCCAGGGACAAGTAGTCCACAGCCAGCACCTCCCAAGGGTAGCTAGCAGCAATTACCCCCAGGGTTAAGGACTCACCTCTGCCCCGGCTCCCTACCGTGCACTGTTCACACTCTGTCTGCCATCGCTCCACATCCTTATGCAGACCAGGCCAGTATACTCTCTCCAACAGTGCAGCGGCCATCCGTCGTCCTCGGACATGACCTAGGGCCTCATGATACTCTTTCCATATTTGGTGTCTTTCACTCTCGGGGACCACCACTCCCCATCGTTCCTCTCTACTCCTCCTCGAGCGGTGCTGCAACACCCCCTGCTCCACTTGAAGGTCACTCCATCCATCCACCAAGCACCGACCCGCCCCTGACAGGGCCTTCCTCTCCTCTGGGGTGGGCGGCTTCCCCATCCGCACCCACTCCCAGACCTAGGCCATGTCGGGGTCTTGTGCCTGCTGCTCGGCCCACTCATCGCTGGACCCCACTCGTGCCACCAGTGGGCTTCCCGGTTGGCGGGACAGGGCGTCAGCATTCTGATGCTCTCGGCCGGGCTTGTACCGCAGCTCAAACTCAAAGGAGGCCAATTGTCCGGCCTAACGCTGCTCTACAGCCCTCAGCTTGGCAGTCCTTAAATGTAAGAGAGGTCGGTGATCAGTAAACACATCAAACTTCACTCCCCACAAATAATCTTTAAATTTCTCCACCACCGCCCACTTCAGCGACAGCAGCTCCAACTTCAAGGCACTGTAATTTTGATCGTTCTTCTCAGCTGCATGTAGACTCCGGCTGGCATATGCAATCATCCTTTCTTGCCCCGTCTGCACCTGAGTAAGCACAGCCCCCAAACCTTGAAGACTCGCATCAGTGTACAGCCGGAAGGGAAGCGTGTAATCAGCATAGGCCAGTACTGGGGCCCCAATCAGTGCCCCATTTAGCTCCTGAAACGCCCGCTCACACTCCGGGGACCAGGTCACCTTCTGACGGGAGGCCGCCCCCACTCCCTTCAACAACCCGTGAAGGGCTGCAGCCTTCTTGGCAAACCCCGGAATAAACCTCCGGTAGTAGCCCACAAATCCCAGAAAGGACCGGACCTCCCTCACCGTCGTCGGCTGAGGTCAACCCTTCATTGCTTCTATTTTCTCGGGGTCCGTGGTCACCCCTTCCTGACTCATGACATGGCCCAGGTAGTGGACGGCCCGCTGGAACAGGCTGCACTTCTCCGGCTGAAGCTTCAGCCCATGGGCCTCCAGGCGGCGGAACACACTCTCCAGATGTAATAGATGAGACATGAAATCAGAAGAGTACACTATCACATCGTCCAGGTAGATCAGTAAATAATCATGCACCTGCTCAACCAAACACCTCTGCATCAGCCTCTGGAAGGTGGCCGGTGCATTACATAAGCCAAACGGCATACGTTCAAACTGATATAGGCCCATGGGTGTGGCGAAGGCAGTCTTTTCTTTGTCCTGGGGATGGACCTCCACCTGCCAGTATCCGCTTCCTCCTGCGTCAGCCCTTCCTCCTGTTCCACCAGGGCCCTCAGTTGCTCCGGAAGGGCCCCCATCACCGGCCGCACTTCCACCTCCACCACAACTCCCCCTTGTGGATGGAGCACCATTGCTCAGGGCAGCTGTATGCTACAGGGGCTCAGCCTGGCCACCCAAGCCAGCGGTCGACGAGGGGGGAGTTCCACTGGGTAGGAGTGGAGGTTACATACGCGCAGGAGCACTCTTCCTCCACGCACGCAGGCCACCGTCCGGCCCACGCACCATTCTTGCTGGCCCCCTCGATAGTCCTCCACCAAAACTTGTTCCCCGTCCTTCAACTGGCCCCGGGGCACCTCCGCCCACACGACCTCCTCAGTGGACGGCCACAGCACCTTGGGTCATTCGGTCTTCAGGCGGGCAGCTTGAGCACTGGCTTCAGGTTCCACCCTGGCCTTGAGGTGCTGGCACACCGCAAAAGCCCGGTCCCACACCTGCCGAGCAGTCCTAGGGAGAGCGACATGGAACAAGGACACCTGTGAGCCCCCCCGAGCATTTAACACTTCCCAACAGTGTCTAATCACATTCATACCCAGCAACCCGTAAGGGGCTGGCAGGTGCTGGTCTTCCACGATCCCCCTCTGGGGGATCTCCACCCCGGCGACCGTGAAATCCAGCACTGCATAACCCATGTACGGGAGGGACAGCCCATTCACTGCCTTTAAGGTTAGCCAGGGGATCTCACCAGCGTCCTGAACCTGTGTGCCTCCAATGCATCGCATAAATAAATTCTTACTAAACAACGTTACCTGCGAGCCGGTGTCCAAAATGCACGGGACCGGCTTCCCCACAGCCAACACCTCAAGGACAGGGCTTTCCCGCACCAGTATCTCCCTCAGGGCTGCTGCAGCTGGCTCAGTACGTACCTCCAGCTGGACCCTTCTGGTGTCAGCTGGAACATTCCCTCGCTGGGGGCAAGCCCGGGCCATATGGCCAGCGTCCCCACACTGTAAGCAGATCGGCCTCCCCTGATCATCCCACTGGGGACCCCCTGCTCGTGCTGGCCTTCTCCCCCGTGGACACGACAAAGGGGGCCCAGGCTCAGCCCGCAACTCCGCCAACAGGGCCTCCCGCAGCCCACATAGCTGCTCCTGCATTTCCTTCCGCAGCTCTTCCTTGAGTGATCTCTGGACTCCCTCTAGATCCAGGGAGGGACTAGCCCCAGGTCCAGGGGTGTTGACAGGTGGGGGCACGAAGGTTCGTTGTGCCTCGGTATCTTCCCCCTCGCCTCCTTCAGTGTCCTCACATTCTAGCTCTTTCAGCTCCTGACAGGCCTCCTTGAACGTGAGCCGACTGGCCCGCCTGATCAGCCCCAGGCCCACTCCTGAGCCCAGCCACCAGCTGACTTCGTTGGGCCAGATCATCATCGTCCCTGTCTCGGGCCGGTTCCTTCCATCGCCACCTGTAATGACACTCACAGAGACGAAGGATGAACGATCCCACCCGCTCCACGGGCTGCTGCTGACACTTAAAAAAGTCAGCCCTCAGCCGAGCCAGCCCAGTTTCCTCCCCATGTAGCCCCGCCAGAAAATCTAGAGTCTTCTCGGCGGTGTCTCGCTGAGCCTCAGCTTGTAACTCCCGCCTTGTAACTCTCAGCTTGTACTTCCCGCCTTGCTTCCCCTTCTAAGGCGTTTAACACAAAATCCACCTGTTGAATCTCAGATAAACCTTGGGCCCGGATGCCTACTTCAATCAGACGTCGCCATTCTCTAAAGCCTTCCTTATCTTCCCCATCAAACTTAGGCATCCAAGACCCCCCTACGAACCAGGGAAACCACCCCAGGCCCACACGAGTTTCCTGAGTCTCATCCATCGCCTGTACTGAGAGATCCTACCGACTATGCCAAGTTCGACGGTGTGGTGGCCTAGGGTGTCGAGACCCCAACCGTCGTTACAGTGGTTTTGGTTTGTTTTTGGTCTACCCCAAAGTTTAATTTACACCCTTTAGGATCTCTGGATACGGAGGCAAATGGACGACCACAGACACAGAAAAAATCTTTAACACAGATTTTTTTCTGTTACCCACGGCAGTTGTACATGCAGTATGTCTCGGGCCCACTAGGCTAACCCCCCTCCCTGGTTCACCCTTGAGATTCACCCGTGAGATTCACCCCACACACTTTTGCATAGGCACAGCACAGCACAGCAAAGCAACAAGAAAGTATAGCACACCTGATACCCACACACACACCACACACTAGGGAAAGGGACTAAGGAGGATAAGTAGGGGCACACTACACACATACACGCATACCACCCCAAACAAACAACAAAGTAAATTAAACTTGGTCTCTGGGCCTCCACGCTCCAACGTGAGGCCCAGCACTACCAAAAACAAAACAAAAGAAAAAGAAAAAACAAATCAGGCAGTGCCCGCTTTCCTGCGCTGTCATTGGATACTTGTTTCACTCGCTGCTCGTTCGTCCCCCAACCAGCCGCTCTTCCACACTACACCCAGCCAGGTTCCTCGTCGTCCGGCGGCGCTCGTCCCAGTCGCGGCCTGGGGTCTTCTCTCACCAGCCCCCAGCTCCCGCGTCTCTCTCCGTCGCCACACCGCTCATGAACTTCCCTTTTCAGTGGGTTGAGAGCACAGGGAAGTCTGGACCTCAGTTCCTCTCTGCTGATGCTCCATTCCTCTCTCTCCCCCGGTCCGCTGGTCTCCATGCCGCTCGTGTCCTCTGACCCCTACACGCAGCCAAACAGGACAGGCAGCAACAAAGAGCTAGCGGCTCCTACTACTGCTTGGCCCGGTAAGGTAGCACCCCAGACTCAGGGGCGAGCACTCACCCCTGCTCCAAAGGGATCCTCTCTACCTTCTGTCCGAGCCCCTCACGCAGCTCGTGCCCAGTCCTTTAGTCCTTGGGAGTGAAGAGACGGCGTGGTTTCTCCCAAAAGAGCGTCCAAGCAAACGTCCCAAGCGAGCGTCCCGTCCCACGGCGGCCACGTGCTCTTTAAAGGTCCCAAGTCCCGCCCTCACTAACAAGTTGGCCAACCGATTGCTCCAAGGCGGGTCACGTGGCCACAAAAGCTGTTCGGGGCAGTGCCTGAACCAAAATGCAAAAAAAAAGAAAGAGAAAAGAAACACACAAAACACCCAAAAGACACACATACATCACAACACACAGCATAGCCACATTCCTAGTCATGTTGGGACATGACAACAGCTCAGTAGTTTAATAGATTTAATACTTCTCTTACCACAGATATTGTGACGAGCCGGCATGTCACACAGGCTCCCATGAGCCTTTGCGGGGCATGAGAGTGGCCAGCTGGACGGTGGGAGGGCCGTACACCGAGACACAACAAGCGGACCAAGAGCTGCTGCAGAGAGACAGCGCGGGTCTCACTGAGAGTCAGAGAGCCGAGTTGGAATTATTACTGTTGTGGAATGTGGATTTGTTTGCGGCGAAGGACGAGGAGTGTACGCGCACGGCTTTGGTGCAGCACCACATCAACACTGGGAACGCTACTCCAGTTCAGTTGCGCCCACACCAGTTGTCGCTGGCTAAGCGGCAGGCGGCCGAGCAGAAAATCAAGGGAGAGGGGGTTCATTCCCGAAACGGCAGCTGGCAGGAGAAAGTGATGTCACCGGCACCCAGCAAGGCAGTTAGCGGTAGCTGCCACTAAGGAGTGGCAGCTGTCACTTATGTCTGTCGCTAGTGGCGCTTAACAGTGGCAGGTGCCTTTCAGATACAGTGCCTGGTGCGGTATAGAGGCACCTACCCACCGCTCCTGAAAGTAAACCAGAAATTCTGTGCATCAGCTACGATAGACTGGATAAATAAATAAGGACTTGTTTAATGTTTGTATGACTACGAATGATGTTATTGTTTCTGACTGTAAATCTCATTAAGATCATATTTGAGAAAATGATTGTACTGTCGCTAGTGGCACTTAACAGCAGCAGATGCCGTTCTATACAGTGCCTGCCGTGGTAGAGGGTGGCAGCTGCCACTAAGGAGTGGCAGGTGCTGTGGCAAGTACCGTTCGGATACGACCTACGCACCGTTCCTGGAGGTAAACCAGAGATTTTGTGCATCTGCTATGCAAGACAGGAATAAGTAAATAAATAGAGCACTTGTGTGATGTTTGTATGACTAAGAACGATGTTATTTTTGCTGATTGTAAATCTCTTTGAGATACACAATCTTTTGACATATTTACTAAACATTTGAGAAAACAATGATTGTACTGTTGTTTTTGTATTATAGGTATTCATTGTGACTAATGTGCTTAATTAACCATGTAAGACCCGAATACAGAAAAGAAGACCCTTTTCACCTGTCAGATATTGTAGGGGACCTCTGATGCAATTAATGAAGATGTTTTCTTTTATGATGTTTTAGTACGTTTTTAGGGATACATAATATTGTGACGTTGGGCCTAGGCTGAAGCAATGATTTGTGACCATGTTAAGTTTTAAATAAATTACTTTACTATGTTGAATAAAATATTCTCAAAATTGACTGCATATAAAATTAATTCTAACAAATGTAATATAAAATACATGTTTCATTTACAAAATAATGCTGTGTTAAATTCATGAAAGAAAATGTATAACATCCATTCTAAAAATCCATATTATTGAAGCTTATACATTTGATTAATTTATGATTTATGAAGACAGATTGTTTAAGTGTCTAGGTTTATTAATTAGTCAGGTTCTAAGGCCGAGACTGAGGCCGCGATTTTGCGGGGAATATATAATGTAAGTTCTGGTCACTCCCTGTGTGTAAATGGAGTTTTTGATGTCTAGCTTGATGATTAAGGAGCTAGACATCATTCACATCCCTTTATTAGGGGTTAGATATCAAAATCTTCATTTACACAAAGGGAGTGACCAGGGGTCTCATTTATAAAACTTTGCACATAACTCATACAAAAAATGTACCTGCGACCAAAAGACGAAAATAGCGTATGCAAAGAAAATGTCAGATTTAGGAAAACGTGCCTAGGCACACCTGCAAGCAAAATATGCTTTAAAAAATAGGGATTGTTCACATCTGGATTTGCCTCATATTCGCCCTCTACACACCCCGTTCAACCATACATAGTAAATGCAAATCACCTCATGAATATTTAAGCCTTCCATGTAAACTTGAAAAAAGGGCATCGTGGCAGGGGAAAAGTAAGACAATTTCTAAAACGGAAATAAATGTGTTTGTGGGTGAAGTGGAGAGCCGAAAAAAATGTGTTTGGTGGTCACAGTAGTGAGGTGAAAGGCAGATAATTTTACGGAAGTTAAAAATATGTTCACTAAATATTTGAATAAAAGGATATTAAGACACAAATACACACACA
>JBBPCX010000001.1:39880092-39894003 GCA_037974365.1 Hydrocynus forskahlii
TATATATATAAATATAAAGTATCTTACAAGAGTGAGTACACCCCTCACATTACATTGTAAATAGTTTATATTTTTTCATGGGACTGAAGATAGAATGTGACACTTTGATAAATGTAAAGATGAAAAGTAGTCAGTATACAGCTTGTATAACAGTGTAAATTTGCTGTCCCCTCAAAATAACCAAGCACACAGCCATTAATGTCTAAATCACTGGCAACAAAAGTGAGTACACCCGTAAGTGAAAATGTCTAAATTGTGTTGTCCAAAACTGTTTTTGTCAATGCCTGCTGCTATTCAAAGTGTACATACATACACTTACATTACTTTATATATATATATACGCTATACACAAATGTCTATATTTTATATTTTATATTTTGTATTATTTGTACAATGTACTTTTTACACAATACTGTTGTGTATAGTTTTATTCTATTCTTTTCTGCTACTCTTACCTTTGTACTGTCCACATTCTGCCGTAACAATGTAAATTTCCCACTTGTGGGACTATAAAGGTTTATCTTATCTTATCTTTCTAGTGTGGCAGAAAAGGAGCTCAGGCACTGACTTGAAAACAAGACCAGGGAGTGAAAAAAATGGAAAAAGAGAGAGGGGAAGGTTTGGAAGTACAGTGACAATGGTGCAAGGGGTAGCTTTGACAAGTGATTATGGATGTGTCCAACCCACCTTTTCCAAACAACTAATGACATAATAATCAAGCAGGCAGCATGCAAGGTGATGTGGGAAAGGATGAAAATGAAGCCAAATAAGACGCAATTGCAGAAGTCCCAGGAGGGCATTTACGACATCAGGTGGGCCCAGTACAGTTTTCTTCTCTATCTTCATACATAAAATGTTCTAATCAGCATGGTCATTTTATAAAAATGCCAAGTAAAATCTAACAGCAACACGCAAGAAAACACTAGAAATGCTTAAATTGTAACTGACTGGTTTAGAAGTGTAATGTAACCATATACACTGTAAGTGCAATTTAATGGATGCTTAGTAGTTTGCTATGTCTTTTGCCCTGTGCTACTTGCTTAGTGTTTTTTGCCCCCTTATGTTTGTGTATGTTCCACCCCAGTGTCTTTTTAATTTGTTTCATTTTGTTACTCCCTGTGTTAGTTCAATGTCCTGTTAGATTCTTGTTAAGTCTCTTGTTTCTTGTGCTTTTGTTAACAAAGCCCTGTTTGCAATTACATCCTTCTCCCCACTTGATGTCTCCTCATGAAAAAATTACTCATAAATTTAATGAATGGCATAACCTTCTCTTATGTATCATATATGTCTGGATAGCATCAACTCCTAACTGTTCATGAAAAGCAGTTTGTAGTAAGATGAAAAATTATACTGTGTAGACATTAATTATACAGTCTTTAATAATCCCCAGTCAAAATCATGAAGTGAATGGTAGTTCTCCTGGTTATGTTTGCTAATGATTAACCAGGACAAAGATGGATATCAGTTTCCAGTAGAGCACAACAAAGGGATTACACAAGTCCAACAAATAACTTTAGGAAAAAGGCTAGACCAGCAGTCCCCAACCTTTTTTGCGCCACGGACCAGTTTCATGTAAAACAATATTTTCACTGACCGGTATAGATACAAACTAAAAACAAAGTACGGAAAAATACGAAACAGTTCCCCAAATACGTTTTTTTTGCTAACTTGTGGGCTACATTTTTGATGTACCATATCACAAGCGTTTTTTCAAAAAAAGATCTTCCAGGTTCTGATAATCAATAAAATATTTTTTTTCTGTCTTTCTGTGCGGACTGATACTGGTCCATGGCCCGGTGGTTGGGGACTTCTGGGCTAGACAACTTTCAAAAAGGCAAATTAATTTGATAAGAAAAAAAATCTAAATGCATGATTATAAGTTATATGTATATTGTTCCCTAAAGTACAATATCAATACTGCTCTTTTATTTCCTCAATGTGTGTTTGGTATGGCTTTCGTGTGGGAGTAGTGTTTATCTTTCCTGCCCTATTATGCCGATGCTTCAAAAGGGCATTCTGGAAACGCTAGAGACAAACTATTCTATCTCCTTTCTGAATGTTTTGAATAAAATTACTCAAAGAATATAATACATTTAATGGGATAATTAGACATGTGCAAGTGGGAGCTCCATACCAGTGTTTCCGCTCAGTTTTGTACTGTAAATATGCTTAAAATTTAATTCTCATGTCAAATTATTGTTATTCTAAGAGTTAAGAGTTAATATCTTTTATTAAAATATTATCTCCAGCCAGCAACTTTGGAACAAAGTTACATTAATGTAATGTACCTCATCAGATTCATGGGCTGGCACACTGGTATACTGGCATGTAATAATTTGCTGAAATGAATAGTACATACATTGGATTCTGGATGTGTTCAGATTTGATAGACATATTTGTTTACAGTATTGGAAAGGATACTGAATATGTTTCACAAGTATCATAATTGATTTCCTACAGGATCAGTAAAGTTTTCTGATTCTGATTCTGTGTAAATGAAACCAAAAAGCTATTCTACCACACTGTATGATCCAGGTAGTGCAAGGAAAATTACTGTGACCTGAAAGCCAACAGTTTGCATCATCTAACCAGAGTGACTCTTTGTATCACATGATAAGCCCGGAGCTTACTACAGAACATTTATTGCTGCATGGACACTTCAGCACTACAATGGACACCAATTTAATGTCTTAAGACCAATGTAGCTACCTAAAACCTGCATTAGGATAACATTTAAAATTAAATGCTTCTTTATCAATGGTTATAAAAGACATCTTTTGCTTACTGAAGAAAGAACAACTTTCTGTTCTTTCTTAGCACACCTGTCAATGGCTGTGAGCAGCATCAGAAGGAAGTGTCACTGCAGAGGGATGTAAACTTTAAGTAGGTCAAAAATTGAATCTGGTGTCAGTCTCGTGCACATGCTAGCATAGCACAGTGTAGACTAGCAGTGTGGTGAAAAAGTATGGAAAACTAGTCCTCTGTGAGAAAGCCACAAGCAGACTCAGAGGCCTGCAATCCCTGTGGCAGACGCAGTGGCAGCTTTCTATGCTTTTATTGATAACATCCTTTTCTCTTGAGCCAGCCTGGATAATACATTGCCAGAACAAGGGTAAAGGGAGATGAATGTCACACAATAGACAGTGGCAAGTAAAGGCAGTATTCGCACAGTCTTTGAACTTTTCCATGTCTCCAAAGTACAATTAATAATGAAGGCCTTTGAGGTAGGTCACACCAGGCACAGACAAGAGGAGCAGCAGACATGAAGGAGAGAATGGGGAGACCTGGGGAGGGGGAAGACTTGTCACTGATGTTGGATAATTGATCTTTTTGTATTAGGGTAAAGTAGTGCTTGCCAGAGACTCGTGTTTATGTACATGTGCTCTGAAATTGTGTGATTTAAATGTGTTTTGGTAAAGGGAAAATAAACGTTTGAATTTAATGCTAACCAAACACCTCGAATCCTAACCTTTGTCCTTTCATAATATAAAAACATGAATAATATGGATATATGGATAATGTATCTATTGGTATTAGGGAAAAGTAGTACCTGTCAGAGAGATTTATGTACATGTGCTGTAAAACTGTGTGATTTAAATGTGTTTTGATAAAGTGAAAATAAAGGTTTTGCTGTAATGCTAATCAAACATATTTTATTAAACCCTCTCAAAATTAAGATGGGAGAAGGGAGAGTATTGTAAAAAAAAACCAAACGAGTCACCAAAAAGCCTTGAAACTTCATCCTTTTTGATATGAAAATAGTAGTAAATGATAAATGTGCACACCTGATAGCCCAAAGACACAAGGATGAGAGCTCTTGAAGTCAAAGAAGGTCTGTGTTCATCTGCTGTGAGGATACAGCCACCAACACTCTTTCAAAAGCACTCAGAGATCACAGAGAGTGAGAGAAAGACAGAGAGAGAAAGAGACTTGGCCTCTTCTATACACTCCTCAGACTGGTCAAGGGGGAGGAAGGGAAAAAGGGAAAAGAAGAGGAAAGGAGAGGGGGCTTTGGGCCAGGCCGGGTGTAGACTCAAGAGGCTTTGACAGAAAAGCCTTGAACTATTTTGTGAGTGAAAGATGAGACCCTCCCAAAGCTGTCATAAAAATGTCTCCTTATCCCTTTGGGGCCTGAAGACCCCACCCCTCTCAGAGCTCTTGAATGGTGCTTGTGATGTGATACAGTAAGTGTGAAAGCTGCTTCTGAGAACCATGGACCACAGTTGCCTAGCCAGGAAACACTACTTTGACTAACAATGCCAAACTGTGCAGCAAAATTAAACAGGTGTTCACTCTATCACACAACCTCACTTGTCAATGCAGCAATAGTTTCAGTTGCTCCTCGCTTTTCTTTTCTGATGTTCACAATGCATATAAAGTATAGCCCAAAATTAGAAACTAAGCTGAAGAACAGCCTAATTTAAACCAACTGTTTCTGTAACATCTAGGAAACCAATGCATTTACACATATCCACCTATTCAGCTTACAGCAATTTAGCCTCATTTATTAATCTTGAAGTTATAAAGAGTGTTTTATCCTGGACCCAACTGCAAAATACCTCATTTAGAGCAGCTGATAAAAACAGAGCTCATTTATATATACATAGGGGGTAGTGGTAGCCTAGTGAGTAGAATACTTGCCTCTGGACCAAGAGGTCATGGGTTCAAATCCTACCTTCAGCACACCACCACTGGGTCCCTGAGCAAGACTCTTAACCCTAAGTTGCTCCAGGGAGACTGCCCCATGTAGTTAGGGAATGGAAGTCGCTTTGGATAAAAGTGTCTGATAAGTGCCATAAATGTTATATTTAGCATCCCTAAAGACACAGGGCATAAACAAAACCATGGGAAGAACCCTTTATTTTTTTAAGAGTGTATGTGTAGTTACAGTGTATCCAAGCAGAACTTATACATGCGGCCGCTGACAATTTCAGTGAAGAATCTTTCAATTGAGCTATTAAATTCAGCCATATCTGCATAAATTAGTTACATCATGAAGCTGATAAATGAATAGTAATTATGAGTGAAACTGTGGTATTCTGGGGGTAGTATCAAAGAGAAGGAAGTTGTTGAATGATAAACAGCTAAACTTGAAAGAAAAAGACAACATGACAGTGGCCAAGGCAATTAATGGAGATCCTTTAATTGTGGACTGCTCATTCCACCATGAGGAATGTGACAATTATGTCATTAAAAAGTTTGTAATGGGGAAGCGAGGAGCAAGGGCAGAGGGAGGGGTAGAACAGTTTGAAGAGGATGAAAGAAGAAGAAGAAAACACAAAAACGAACAAGAGAGAGAGAAAGACAGTACGAAAGAAATGAGAGGGCTCAACCACTACAAAGAAAGTCTCAGAGGAGGAGGTGCATTGCTGGTGCACTTTGACAGACTAGATGAACAATAAATGATCAGCTAACTGAGGACATATTATTTCATTAAAAACTAGCAAGATAGAACTTGGATGATGCTAAATGTATAACAAAGATTGACTTGCTGAGAAGCCAAAATGGTTGGCTTCTCAGCTTCTACATAAACCACATGCAAGTCAGAAGCAGAAAAAGAAAATCAGTGCTGGCTTTCTTTGTGTGATTTGAATTAAAGATTAAGTTTTCCTATAAAAAATTATCAGTGGTCTTTGATATGGTGCTTGCGCACCTGCCCAACCTACTCCTACTATGCAGATCAGTTTCTTCAACTTCTCCTACAACAACAGTCTTATTCATGGCACCATGCAGTTTCTTCCATAGACATGCAAATCTCACATTTATGTATAGAAATAGGAAACTCCTCCCCTAAATATGTTCCTGGTTTCAAATGTGTGTACAGCATTTCTTTATATGTACACACTTAATAAACCTTAGCTTTGATCTGCCTGAAATAAAACTAGAGGTGTGTGGGGGGGTGGGGATGGTGTTTATAAATAGTCAGCTAAATAATTAAGTAATAATAAAGTTTTATTGTTTTAGTGTCCTCAAGGACAGGTATCAGTGGTGATCTGAATATTAAATGGGAATAATGTGAATAATTATTTTTGACAATGCATTTGCGCCTAAATTGCTGCTCTTTTTGCTGTTTCAAAAAGACAGACACAAAGGTTCTCAGCTGAAAAGAACAACAGCAACAGTTTATCTCATTTGTCAGTGTAAAAATTGGTGGGTGCAAAAATGCTTGAAAAATAACCAATTGGAAATTTGTAATCAATTACTAAACGTGGCATATTTATACATTTTAATAACAGTGTAAGGGGGGAATCAGTGTAATAAAATTGTGATGTTTTTGGTATTATAGTCACAGAGGTGCTGTCTGCATTGTGCACTTATGAGTTTAGTTTAGTTTAGTGTATCTTAGTGTAAGTTCATGAATTTAGCAAAATTTTTTTAGGAAAGAAAAAAAGGAAACTGCATTTTTTATTTGCCAATCATCTACATGAGTCTGAGACTCTACAGTTATTAGTCATTTTTACATATAGTAAATTCTACCTAATCAAAGGTCTGACAACCTTATACTGCAAAATACAATCATACAATTACATAGTATTACAAATTATCAAAAGCTCACCTCAAAGTCATTGGCCTTGTTGTAGTGCATGTTGAGGGCACGATAAAGCTCACAGTCTCGACTAACGGTCAGTTCCTGTGCTCCTGTTACGCCATCGTTGATGGCTTGTCGGGCAAACTTCTCCATCTGGATGTAGTAGAACTCCCTGAAGTTGCTAAACCACTTGATCAGCTGAGAGGTGATGCAGCGGTTGAACTTAGAGAAGTAAACAGAAACACTGAGTTTTAATGTTTGCTACAAAACTATATTGTCACAATGTATGAAATATTTTCATAATCATAAGAATATTTGACACTTGGTTTTATCTATAGGTCAACTTGTACATTTTCACTGCCACTCAAATATATTACATTTGCGCATTTTGTGTAATTTTTTATTTCTGTTTTCTTTTCTTTTCTTCTTCCCTTTTAAAATACTAATCCAGCTCACATTCTTTGAGATTCTCAAAGTGACAATGACCACATTGGCATGGTTCCATCATATAAGGTTATGTGCAACAATCACAAGATTCTCATAACACAAGGTATTTGTGTCTACAAATGTGTACATTTCATATTGTTCTTGAGGATGACAGATAAACAAATATGCCCTCAGCTGAGACAGAATGGTCAGGGTTTTTGATAAAGACTGGCACAGATACACTATATAGACAAAAGTATTGGGACACCTGATCATTACATCAACAGAGACGTTAATGACACTGCAAAATACAAAGACTTAAATATGAAGCTGATCCCCCCTTTGCAGATATATCAGCTTTCACTTTTCTTGGAAGGCTTTTCACAAGATTTTGGAGTGTTTCTGTGCAAATTTGTGCCCTTTCATTCTGTAGAGCATTTATGAGGTCAAGCACTGATGTTGGCAAGAAAGCCTAGCTCACAATCTTCATTCCATCCCAAAGGTGTTTGAAGGGTTCTGAAGGGTTCTTCCACCCTGAACTCATCCAACCTTGCCTTTATTTACCATGTCTTGGTATGCTGCCGTAAGGGGCCACCTTAATTCAGTAATTGAGAAGTTTGTCTCAATAATTCTGTCCATATATTGTACTTGCTGTTTTGCACAAGTGCACACAGTTCAGTGTTGAGACGAAATTACAATTGTGTCAACAGCCTGTAAAGGAATAAGAGTAAATTGTCATATTAAGTAGCTCAGTTAATTCAGGGATTAGAAATATACACAAAACAGTAGTTGTTGAATGATTTTGTTGATTAGTAAGCTGGCTTTTTTCAGGACATTTAGTAAGTCTGATTCAAATTTTTTATAAATATCTACTTTATATATGCAGTCACTGAGCATTTTAACAATGATCTAATTCGTCATTGGTCTATTGTTACCCAAAGCACTCCCACTGACCAATAATTTTCTCAGTAGTGGATTGTTCTCACTTCAGCAAACATGTTAGCATTGTTGTTGTGTTGTGCTGGTAAGGGTGTATCAATCACAGCAGTGTTTTACAGTAGAGATTTTACAGAGTCACGTCACCTAAATATAGGAATGTCTGTAATTGGAACTAGAAGGGTCAGACAACAGCTTACTAAAAATTGTGCATGTTATTTGATGTTTGGGCTACAGTCTAAGACTATAAACCACAAAGGTGGGTATACAAAATAGATGATGAGTGCAAGGTGAAATTACAACTATCTAAAAAGGAAGTCTTTTTATGCATACTCCACAGAGAACTTTAGATCCTTTATGTTGTGTATTTTTTGCAGGGTCGTTCTGTGAATATACAGGATAGAAGATGTACATGTAGCCTATAAATCCAATGAGCTCTCTGTTGGTTGCTTTTAATTATTGTGGGTGAGTGTCACCTGGTTCACCTTCCACTACACATCCAGCTCCTGAGACACCTATTATTAAGCAATTATCTGTCTGCAGTCATGGAATATGCAAAACTGGGAAAGCTGGGAAAGCTGTGAAAGAGGAAGAGAGAGAGAGAGTGAGTGTGTGTGTGTGTGAGAGAGAGAGAGAGAGAGAGAGAGAGAGAAGAGAAGAAAGTAATTTTGTATGGGTAGATGTAATTACCATGTAGAAAGTTGCCTCCATGCTCTCAAATTTAAGATAATGAAGTGAATGAGAATTCATAGTGGGGAACTCAGTCAAAGGGAGAGGCCCAAGCAACAGTGGGCTGATGGCCAGGTCCCTAAAGGCTGGGTCATAAGTGTAATTATGGTACCACTATGAGGGTTCCTCACACATAGTCAGTAATGGAAAATGATTAAGTCATCAAGCACATGCCCCAGTCTGCAGAAGTTCAAACATGTATTTAACCTATCTGAGTGTTAAACATTTAAGTTGCATTGCACTTTTTCCCTTTTGCTAACACAAGAAGAAGCAGGAAAGAGAAACAGTGAGAGAGGGAGTATGGCCATCGAATATAGTTAACTAAGTAAACCTGGGAAAAAATGAACCTGAAGCCATTTCACGTGTTGTGTGTGAAACTAGCACACCATCCCAAACCGCATACATGCATCATGTGCATCTGCATATGCATTTACAGAAGAACCACACAAAATGTGGGAAAATTGTGCAAGACAGTGGGTGATGTATTTAAGACCCTAAAACAAATGTTCACCTGTTTAGTAAAGGTGGAAGAAAATCAGTGTAAATCCAGCTGAGATAAGGTGCTCAAACTTTACTAAATTTAATACAATATGTACATTGCTGTATGCATAATACCTCAACCCACTAATTTTGTTTTTCCCCCCTCCCTCAAACACTTATGCTTGAGGAAGAGATGAGCATTTAGTGTTTTTATGCATGTTCAGGCTTGTGCACCAGTTCTGTATATGACACTTAGGGAGACTACCAGTTGTGTGCACCTATTGTGGTAGCATCATGAAGTGTTTTGCCCTTCACCACCGCTTGAAGGTACATCTGGCCCTCAAAGTCCGAAATCCATAGCCCTTGTGATTACTTATTTTAGGCTAAAAACTACCCCCTCCCCCCAGCCCCCAAAAGACCCCATCTTAATTCTTTTATAAGAAACAAAACAGTACAAAATTTTAGCAGGCTGCTCACTGAGGAATAAAAATTGCTTTGACATGGAGATTAAGCCTTTCCATTGTCAAAAAACATTGTCACACATGAGCGAAGCTTGCAGAGAAAGGGAATGAAAGGCGAGAGAGGGAGGATTTTTTTCTAGAATGGCCAGTGGATGACATAATGGTGGGTAACAAAAAATAAGTCCAGATGACATTGTTTGACAGTGTGGTATAAAGGGATTTAGGTACATTGTTGTCGAACAGAAATACCAGAGATTCAGCTGACAAAAGGGCTCCATTTCTGGAACTTGAAAAGTCAGCAATTAAAAATTGTGTCGTTTGCTTTTTGAACAAACATGATTAATGTAAACTGAACAAACACACAAAGCACACATATGAAAATCTACATAAAAAAATACAAATTAAAATCTACAAAAAAAAAATCTGTGTATGTGTATATACATATCATTTGAACTTGATGAATGTCAGCTGTAGTGATTGTCATCCCATTGACTGGAAACACCTGACTCTAATTTCACCCTAAAATTACCTACAAATCCTAGACATTCACATACTTTTGCCACTGACAGATATGTAATATTAGATCATTTTCCTCAATAAATAAATGACCAAGTGAAATATTTTTGTCTCATTTATTTAACTGGATTCTCTTTATCTACTTTTAGGACTTACAATACATTATTTTGTTTCAAAAGTGACAACTGCTGATAATTTGCTATAATATTAAAACCGCCTGCTTTATATTGTGTAGGTTCCTTTTTTGCCACCAAAACAATTCTGACCCATTGAGACATTGACTCCAGCAGATCTCTGAAAGTGTGTTTTAATACCTGGCACCAAGATATTAGCAGCAGATACTTTAAGTCATGCAAGAGGTGTTGCCTTCATAGATTAGGCTAGTATGTCTAGCACCTACCTCACACATGCTTGATCAAGTGAGACATAGGGAGTCAACATCTTGAGGCTCCTTAAATCATTCCTGATCTTTTTTGCTATTTTTGGCAGGGTGCATTATCCAGCTGAAAGAGGCCACTGCCAGTAAAGAATACTGTTATCATGAAAGGGTGTACTTGGTCTGTAACAACGTTTAGGTGGGAGATATGTCTCTGTAGCAGACTACATCAGCGTGATGATTCAGAGCTCATGGTGTGAATCACTACGATGTCATTTAAATAGATTTTAATGATGCTTTCTTACATGGTGTTTGGAGCTGTCTGATCTGCACTCAGTGTAGTTGGACATCAGTTGCCTTAGAGAGCCTGTTTGTGTGTAAGTGTGTGTGTGTGTGTGTGCGCGTGTGTGTGTGTGGATAGAACCGTTTCACACACTCATGCTTACAGCCCTGTGAAAGATTATTCCTCTAGCAATAGATCTCTCTCTCTGAGCCACTTGGGGGGACCTATCACTCAGCACATTTCCTCTGTTACCTGTGGACAATACAGGCTTTCATATCCACCTTGCAAGCCTCTTTCAGACGTTACTTATTTGGGGACTGTACCCCTTCCACCAGAACCACCACCACTTAAGACATGCTCTTTTAACTTGAATGTGGGAAAAGTCAAATTCTACAGAACCTAGTACGACAAGTGTCCCAGTAGGTTACTCGATATTCATCTGCTAATGGTGCCCGGCATGTTGTTATTTCAGCACAAGAAAAGTGCTCATTAAATATTTTTTCTTAACTCTGGGTGACCTTACTAATGTGCACAGCTGAATCATATGTCTTGACACTGACACAGGGATAAATATCCATATACTCATAACTCTTCATAATGATAGATGCTTTATCTTCTCTCATTGTAACCTATTTTCCACACAAACTAGACATGGCTTGTAGTGAAAATATATATTTTGATTAAATGACAATTATTTTTTATTATGCCTATAAAGACTATTTCTTTAAAACAAATCAACCTATTTTCCATGATTATTATTTTATATTAACATCCCATCACTGTGGAGAGTGAATCTCTTTAACTGGTTAGTCCCATAATTTTCTTGAGTTTATGTAACTGTAAGTAGTCAGTAATTTATTCTTAACTCCCTAACATGCACACATTAAGATCCAGGAAACTGTCACAGCTATGCGTTTTGTGCCATGCCTTGGCCATCCTAGTCTCATGTGTACTAAACCTGGCACTTCTCCTCCCCCTGTTCCTGCTTTCATTTTGGTTTCTCCCTCTTTACATTTACATTTAAGGCATTTATCAGACGCTTTTATCCAAAGCGACTTTCATTCCCAAACGACACGGGGCAGTCTCCCTGGAGCAACTGGGGGTTAAGGGTCTTGCTCAGGGACCCAGTGGTGGTATGCTGAAGGTACAATTTGAACGCATGACCTCTTGGTCCAGAGGCAGGTATCCTACTCACTAGGCCGCCACCATGACAGAAGAACAGACCACTCCACACGCAACAAGAGTTCCAGAGTACTTCAGGAGGACCCCCCCGGTGGTCCTACATCAACTCTTTGAGTAGGCTTTACTTCTCAACCAGCTTACCCAAGTGGTGGCTGAACTGGTTGCTGTTGTGCGCCCGTGTTTTATCAAGCCTCCCCTGGTGTGTGTGGCTCCACCACCTGGCCAGTGACGCCCCAGTTACTGCAAGCTGCTTGCCATTAAGGTGGCATTACAGGACTGGAGACTTTGCTTGAGGTGGCTTGGTATCTCTTCTTAGTGCTTACTGACCATTGGTATCTTGAATATATTCATCAGGTAAAGCATTTGAACCAGACAAGTTCAAATGCTTTTTTTATACCCATTTCGATGGATCTAAGAATGGTAAGGCTGATGCTCTCTCCTGCTATTATTTGGCAGATGCCATTCCTAGTGACTTGGATGAGGAAATAGCTCAGGAGGTTCAGAGAAACCCTGTGTCAATCGGGTGTCCCTCTGACAGGCTCTATGTGCTGGAGCTTGTATGTGGATGCGTGGTGGAATGAGTGCACACCTCTGCTGCTTTGGTGCACCCTAAAATATCCCACACTAAGGAGTTCAAATTGCCATTTTTCCTCACCATTTTAAAACTATTTTGCTCCTGATTCTTCCTCAGTCTCAATACCAGTTAGTTTTCGGTTTGCCATGTCAATGATCACATAACCCTGTAGTAGACTGGCACTCTAACTGTATTCTGTCCCCTATGCTCACATTCTTGCAACAATCTGTGAGGACTTTCACATGCCACTTCCATAGAAAGCCCTAATGCCCATCCCCTGTAAATTTTCCCCCTGAATATTCTGTGCTGGCCGAGGTCTTTAATCCCACCAACCCATCTTCCCCCTCACTGTCCTTGGGATTGTGCCACTGAGGTTTCTACCTGGAGCCACAAAGCCCTCGGTCATGTGTTTATCTGTTGTCAGAGCCAGAGACCAAGACTATGGAGGAATACGTAGCTGGGGCAGCGGTTTGTCAACTGGTCCATGTTCCCTGCCTCTGCTGGCTTCTTTTTTTGTGGAGAAGAAGGATGGCAGACACAGGGGGCTCAATGCTGTCACAGTGAAATACCCACACCCACTCCTTCTGATCCTGTCGGTCCTGGTCCTGTTCTCATTAAGATCAACTGGCAGAGTGTATACAACCTGATTTGCATACAGGCAATGGAAGACAGTGTTTTTCAGCACGTCAGGGCATTACATATATCACATGATGCCCTACAGACAGATTGGTAAACACCCCTTCTATTTTCCAAGGGTTTATGAACAATGTACTTAACTGCTTTGTAATTGTGTATATTGATAACCTCCCAGTCCATTCAAAAATGCTTGCAGAGCATGTGTGGCAAGTTCTCTCCCACCTCCTTGAGCACAGGTAGTGAATTAAAGCTGAGAAGTGCGATTTCCACCATTTGGAAATCTTTTTTCTCTGCAATAATATCTGGCCAGCAGTAAGTATGGATGAAGCTAAGGTGTCTGTGGTGACGGAGTGGCCATTGCCATGCTCAGTTCAGGAAATGCAGCAATTTCTGGGTTTTGCCATCCTTTACCGCAGGTTTATCCAGGGTTTTAGTTTCATGGCAGCCCCCTTTCCAACTTCCTAAAAAGAAAGCCCCCAAAATGTTGAAATGACTCCTATGGCCACAACTACTTTGTGATCTAAAATATCTGTTTACCAGTGCCCCTCCTCTCAAAATGCCCAGCCTCACTTTACAGTTTGAGGTGAAAGTGAATGTGTCAGTGGTTGGAATGGGGCAGTCCCTTCACAGCTTCACAGGAATCCTAGGAAATTACTGTACTGCCTTCTCATGGAAGCTGACAGAGGAACATAATTATGATGGGGTGACTGCAAGCTGCTTGCCATTAAGGTGGCATTACAGGACTGGAGACTTTGCTTGAGGTGGCTTGGTATCTCTTCTTAG
>JBBPCX010000001.1:39894103-39919430 GCA_037974365.1 Hydrocynus forskahlii
AGCAACAGCTTATTTGCATAAAAGTGACAGAGCCCTTAAACAGCTCATTTTGAAAGGGACTGAAACTGTCAAGAATACAGCTGATGAGATCTCTTTATGTAAGAGTGATTTTGTGCAAAGAACTCCATGAACATGTTTTGTATAGCCCATAGACCTATTACAACTGAAGTGAGTTTTGCATAATATGTCCCCTTTAAGTCACTCCCCTCTGCCCAACAGGTTGCTGACACCCTGTTCCATTTCATATTCCATGTCTATGGCATACTGCAGAAAATTCTGTTGGACCAGGGCCCATCGTTTGTGTCTAGAAAATGGAAGGATTTCCATGTCAAACTGGAGGTCACCGTCAGCCTGACCTTAGATTACCATCCAATGGTCTGGCTTGAGCACACTTGTGAATGGTCTGGCAAGTATCACCTGCGAGTGTGCTGCCCTACACTGGTTGGCCAACAATATAACAAAAACATCTGCCTCTCATTATTTCACTGTGGTTGTGTACCCCTGAAAAAACTGTTCTCAGCACTCAGCACTAAATTACATAGGAAAGTAACAGGTCCGGAGCTATTTTCTCATCCATAATTACACATGTGTCCCTTCGTCACTGCTTCAGTAGGATGGCAGACACTAGTCATGATGATGTGGTCACCACAGACCCAAGGTAGGGCCAGCTGGGGAGAAGAGGACCCACCTTTCCTCATTTAAATAATTTGGCCTGAATCTGTCACATTTATTCTCCTCCCGTATGCTCACTGTATGATGCATCGACAACAAATTAAGTAAATAAGAGACACCATTCTTTTGTTTGTGTGTTCTAGTTTGTTTGTTGCCCCCACTGTTTTCTCTTCAATTCACTTGCCTGGTTTTCCCCTTCAAACTCCTTCATATTCATCATAGCATTCCCCCCGCTATTCCAACCAACCTCAACAGTTGGGAAATGAGGGTGGGAACTGGGGGTCCCGTGGAAATTTTGCATTCTTTGCACCACCCAATGTAGGCATTTTTTTCTCATGAGCTGTTTTTAAGTGAAAGCGAGAGAAAAGGAAAATGGGCCTGCAGGTTGTGCTCTGCAATGTTATCCTTCTCTAAGAGATTAAGGCCAGTTATTTTAATTGGGAGAAAGGAACAGAGAGTGATAAAGAGCAAGAGAGAGAGAGAGTTGTCCGTCTGTTCAGGACCCATCTGAGTTAGTGTGGTAGAGCCGCTTCTCACGACATATGGCTAACAGTCAGAGATAGGCAACAGGCTCACCTTCACATCAGAGAAGAACATCTTCAGCATGTTGGAGCTGGGGTAGCGTGTGTAGAAGAACATCAGCTTTGCTTTCTTCAAGTGGTTAGGAGACAGTCCTTCTTGGATTTGCAAAATGAGATGTCAAGGAAAGGATATTAAATTACTGAGAAATTATACATATATTTATTAAATTATATATATATTACATAAAGTGTATACTAAAAGACAACAAATCCCAAAATACATTTTTGTCCCACATCTTACATTTCTAAAACTATACATAGCAGCCTATCACTAACAACTTTCTCTTTCTGACCAGTTTATCAAAAGCCCTTTGAAGGTCCTAAAGTTGTCCTAGTCAATATGTCCTAGTCAGTATCAAATTTAATGGTCAATAAATGCTTGCTTATTCCAATAAAAACCTTATTTATCTGGAGCTGGCATTGCCCTCTAGACTGGTAAACAGACGGCTGCTGAGCAGAGTCCCATGAGGACCCATGGCTAACCAGAGCCATCTAGCATTACAGTTTGCCCCAAACCAACCCCTGCCCTACACTGCCTCCTGGCATGGCCCCTGTGCTGCCAGTTAGCAGGCTTTAGCCACATCTGCAGTGCAGACTGGCCATGCCATTTTCGTAGCAAATTAATTACTTTATAATTTATCAAAAATGAAGATGCATGTGGGGATAAATCAATGGGCCCCTGCAAGGTCAATTAAGTAGCTCGCCCAGCAGAGATCTACCCCCTCCCTGTAATACAGAGAGTGGGCACTAATTTGCCACTGTGGCACCTTCAAGTGAATTCATATGCTCAATGAAGCTACACTGTGTCCTTCTCACAATTAAGGTGTTGAATACAAAGAATCATAGACAATTCATATGGAGAGACATTGATTATAATGACTTCTTTATACACACTAATATATATCTTCTTTATGCACAATAATATGTCCATAAATAACTAAAATAAATTTATTTTTGTTTATAAATATTCAAATTGATTATTTGTGTTATAGGGGCTCTGCAATGAAGCTGTCCATGTTGATTGACATGCTCCTTGTGCAAGGAAAGGAGGGGAGGAGTAGAACCCTATGTGACCTCCATTAGGCTGATAGGGAAGACTAAAAGAGCATTAGCCTCTCTCTTGTGCCATCTGTCATAATGCATACAGAAAATAATAGCAGGGAAAAAGGATGAGAATGAGAGAGGAAGAGAAAGTGAGTCTGGTTTTTCAAGGAGCTCAAGGCTTATTCAGAAGAATACAGTCCAGCCCTCTGAATGAATGAGCATTTCCATGATTTAGTAGTAAAGTACAGAGAGAGAGTTTGACAAGAATTGACAATTGGGTTGGATTAGAGGGAAACAGATATGCCTTCATATTTATTATATTAATTCTACTGAAGTTTCTCATTCAGAATTACAGTATGTATCTCAAAGATGCCCTAGAAATGACCTCAGTTAAGTTCAGAGGCTCACCATCAGTAGAAAACAATCACCATTCTGGGTAAGTATTTCAATTGACACTAAAGAAACTTCTAAAGATATCCATTTAGTATGAAAAGTGTCATTTCAACACCTTTACGAAACAGTTGTAATGTACTGGAACAATGTATGAGCATGACTTGATGGGGCTGACTCATCTAATGCCCATTTCCTACAAGGAAACCTCTCTTCCAAGAAAAATAGACCCGTTTCTAGGATACGAAAATACGCGCAATGACAAAATAGATCAAGTAAACACTGCCCTCTCAGTGTAAAACAAGCCGGGCCACAGCCAAGGTCAGTCAAGGAAATAATGCAAACATGAATATGAAGAACTGCAAGGGGGGGAGGGTGACCATGGTTTATAGCCATGTGGGATGCTACATAAACAGCAGTGCCATGGATGCTGTGTAGGATTTGGTTTTGGATTTACTGTGTTGCGTGAAAGGGAGACAATAACTCCTGAAATTTGATCCAACTGCCAGGTGTAACGAGAGAGAGGAAGAAAAACATAGGGATGATAAATCCATAAATGAATGCCAGACATCTGCTCGGCAACATAAAGCATCAGACAACAAACGCGTTACGGTTTATCCTAACCTTCCCTCAAAAAGAAAAGAAGAAAAAAAGAAAATAAGAATTTTTGTATGTTTAAAATGTGGCAGTTTTGAAATCTAAAAAGTATGGCAAGTTACATACTATCATGTTAGAAACATCAACATAACTAAATACTAACTTTATAAACTTGGGTTTAAGTACATGTTGAAAATCTGTAATGGATCATGCAGGCTGTAGCTTCAGCAGAATAAGATATAAATGCCCATGTCTTTAGGACAACAGTGGACCTCAGCTCTGTTTGTTACATTAGACATGCAAACTGCTTTCACTAGCACCCCACCCCTAGTCCCCATGTGTCTTACAGGCGCACCGTGCGAGAGCTGTTTGGTCTCTCTATATGCAAATGCTGGAGGGAAACTGAACAAGGCTATTTTTCTTGAGATGCAAAGAAGGCGCGTGACAAGGAAGACCATTCTGTCCACAGCTGAAGACAATTGGTTGCCTGTTACTCTCACAATTTGAATAAAATTTAATATTTGATTAAACACCCTAATTTGCAAATATCATAACATTGCTGATAAGAGCTCAACTATGCAGATGCACATATTTATTGATCCAAAATAATACGTTTTATATCTTTCAGAACTGAAGAAGAGTGCATTTAAAGCTAAATTATGAATTTTAAACTGTCAATTGCCAAATAATATAGATTTGTCAGTTAAATTATGGAAATACAAGTGATAACATCAAATTTACGAATAGTTACATCATATAAAATTATACTTTAAATATACTTTATAGTATAATTTTATATGATGTAACTATTCTTAAATATTTTTAAGAATATTCTTGATACTTTTCATCAAAGGGGTAAATTAATTTTGTTTGTAACAATCCATTATTTAAAAGTGCATTATTTATTGCTCTTTCAATTTTGTCTGCTCCTAAAATAAACACATTTAAAGCTTGTTAGAGATCTAGTGGCCTTTTTGGTAAAAGGTAGTTAAGAGGGAAGAAGATGAAAGATAAACAGCTACCTGCAAACACCTGTTCACATGAGAAAAAAAAGATGGATGAAAAGACAAGATCTGCTGCCAGGCAACAGCTATTAGTCCTGCAAGTGCTTCTGACTATAGCAAGCGTTTTTATGATAGAAATGAATAAGATTATTTGCAGATATTCTCTGAAGCAACACATTCAATGAAAACTAATGTTCTGAAAGAAAGAATAAAACTAATACATTGTATTCTAGTCACTCATTACTTTATTATATCATTTAACAAGGGCAAATCCTCCTGAACTAATATGTCCCCTCATGGACAGATATCTTTCCTTGTCTTTCTAAATACAAGATGCTAAGACCTCCCAGGGAAGAATCCCACATGTCATTTTACTTCCTGGCTTTGAAATCTGATATGCTTTGAGAATTTATGTACAAAGTCTTGCATGTGCTGTGATGAAAGAGAAGGTTTTATTGTAAGTCTCTCTGTGATAGTGTGAGAACAGAAGATGAGAGGTATCTTCAGCATTGCAGGGCCTTTCAGCACTTCTCCTTATAGCGTGCCTTTAAAAGCCCCTGACCACAGAGCTCTTTTTTGCTGTAAGTCACTGCATGAACACAGGACTTAAAACATGTTTAAATTAATGGAGAGTCCCACCACCCATGTCCTCTGAATCTACTTATTTATTATCTAGAGTTGTTGCTTTTTAAAATATATAGCAAACAATAATTCTAAGCAGAATGAATTTTACACAATCAAAAGGATATTGTACTTCCTGAATATGGAGAGATGTCAGACATATCTTGCAGGTCCCCACATTCAGACTTGATGAGAGATAAGGAAAGGACTTCGGTATTCCCTGGGTGCGCTGGTGAAATTGAACGATGGTGACTGAGGTGGCTGGATGACATCTTGGTCCGTAGGCTGGTCGTTTCTCTAGACAGGTCCAGGGACTCAGGAGAAGATCTGTCCTTGCCTGGAAAAGGGCCTGTGGGTGCACCTAAAGGGTTCTGGAAAGGGTAACCCATGAGAGGAAGAGGGAAGGGATGCCGGAAGGAGGGAGGGCTGAAGCCCATAGTTGTGGATAACGGTGATGGGTGTAAAGCGGGGTGGTGATGACCCCCAGGTGTGGGCAGAGATCCTGCCTGGTCTGCAGTGTTCTTTTTCACCACTAAAGGCAGAGCCTCTGTTTGGTCATTCGAGTTGGGCACTTGCATGTTGCCAAAAGTATCAAGTGGATTAGGAATAAGGACATCTCCAAAGCACTGCAAACGCTGGTTAGTTGTGTGGAAGTTAGGGTTTTCGCCATTGATTGCAAAACGATCTGTGGGTGTCTGTACAGGGGAAAAGACTTGAGGAAGTGGACGTGGTGGCTTTGCAAAGACCTTTACCACTGTATCCACTACTTGGGACATGGCAGTGTTCAACTCTTGTTTTAGTGTCTCTGCTAGCTGTTTTCCCTCTGAATGCATGGATGTTGGCCCTTTTCCACGGGAGCCATCCCGCTTGGGCTTATCTCCCTCTGTCACCATGGTTTGCTCATGAATGAGTGCCCGGGCTCGGTCCAAGAAATGTCCTGGATCCAGGTCAGGCATATCATTGTCTGAGCGGTCAGGAGCAGAATCAGGGACATGATTGTCCATTCCATCAGAACGCATACTGTCCTCTGAGAGGTTCCCATCTTCATCATTCTCAGAGTCAGTGCTGTCATAAATCTGATAGAACTTCTCCTGCAGCTGCCGAAGTTGTTTCTGCATATCCTCCAGCTGCAGTTTGAGTTGTCGGCGCTCCTCATGCTTCTGCTCTTTGCGAGTAGAAATGAGCTGCTGGAAACTCTGCTGCTGCTGGGGTAGTTTCTGCTTGCGCTTGTTTTCTCTGTAACCTTCTCGAGGGCTAGGGGGCTGCGGTGCACCTTCATGCTCATTCTCACCTGTGCGGAGTGTGACACTAGGAGAGTGGCTCATCCCACGAATGATGTTCTCCACCCTGGCACGTTTTGCCCTCAGGTGCTCATCTGTCAGCCGATCAATGTCAAATTGGGCCATGGAGGGCCTGCTGAAGGGGGACAGGCACTCCTGAGGGCTGCCCCGTGATGAAGTGCTGCAGGCATCTTCCTGGTGTATCTCTGAGCCAGTGCTGGAGAGGCCACTGCTCTGGAAGTGGGGTTCACTGACTCCATTTTTGGTTAAATTGTTTTTTAGCAGCTGGGAGATGATGGTGGCCCCAGGAAAGGGCATCATGGCCTCTTCATAGGAGTTTGCCCGCTTCAGCAGTTTGCGAAGAACATTGGACTTCTCACTGTCTGTGTGCTGCACAACCGAACACTCAACATCTTGCTCAGATCCGTGGGGATTCATGGCACTGAAAATGCTTGTTTTTGATTGGGTGAAAGCCACAGATGCTGATCCTACAGTCCTTTTCACTCCAATGTCAACTCTTCTTCTCTTGGTTTGTCTACTTAAGAGGGCTGTGCTGTCATGGTCAGGCATCACTGGAACTCTTACTGTGCCATCTTTTGAAGACTGTCAGCTGGACATAGTTTAGGAACCATATGAGTCTAAAAAAAATAACAACATTAATGAATATGTTTCTTTTCATTTGTATAAGCAAAATATAACACAGAGATAAGATAACAGGGAAATAATGCATATTGACATCAACTGGTCATTTGTATCAAATATATTGTAATATGTAATATTGTAATAATCTAAAATATATTGTAAAATGTTTTAAACTAAAGGATTAAGAAAGAGTTCTTAATAATGCTTACCACCTCAGAAGAAAGTTAACATATGGATATGACCAGAACAACACTGTATGCACTGCAAACACAATCCTTTCTTTTCTTGTAACCTTTTAAGTGAACTAATGTAAAACAGGGAGGATGTAGTATTATTCTGTGCAGAAACTGACTGTATAGAATACCTTGGTTATGCAGAAAAAAATCTTTCCCAATTTGTTCTGCCAAATGTCATTATTGTAAATGTAAATATATTTATTTTGTGTAAACTAAGCATATTTTATAAACTTAATTCACAAACATATATGGAGCAAAGAACTTGATTAAGTACACAGAAAAAGTATTAACTAGTAAGAAGTATGATAGTCAAACCTATGCTCCAGGCATTGTTAGCTTAATGTAACACATAATTTGTTTTCCATTCACTGTTCTCACCATAATGAGTATAAATAATTCGACCAATGCTATCTTCAAACTCCTATTTGGCCCTCACTTTAAGTGGGCTAAAGGAAAGACAATGATCAACTCTAGAGGCTGGCTGATAAAAGGCTCTTAAACAGTGAAGTGTATCGGAATGGTAAAATAATACATGCATGGTGTCGCCAATAAGGTGAAAGGTTAAACACTGAACAATAACTCTTTAGAAGGCATGCAGTCTTACTTCATTTAGACCGAAGATCTTTGCAAACTGGTATTCGCGAATTTCCTTTAGTAAGAAAACAAATAAAAAAGAGTGGTCAATTAACATGTAAAGTGTTTTACACGATCGACTAAGCGGATTGTAACTGTGAATACACCAGTAACATTTTTCGTGAAAACATAATTGGAGAAACCTTAAACATAAAAACGCTGTCCCTTATATATTATGCGTTGGCCATGTTTCGTCTACAGCGGAAACAAGAACAGGTTATCACCTCGTTGTAACCACGAAAAGCTTACGTGCTTTTAGTTTTTAGAAGTTTTTCTGGGCGAGATACACGATTCGATCTGAGAGCGAAGTATCTAACTGGACTGCCAAGGAACTGCACCAGATCCAGTAACCAGAAGGGAGCAAAGGATAAGCAAGCACATTCATGTAAATTAAAAGCTAATCTGTCAGTGAGAAATAGTAACAAATTTGCGATGAAGCCGATACTGGTCAGATGATGAAAATCAAAAATTACTTAATACTAAATCAAATGAATGCGTACAAACGCGCTACTACTCGCTTAGTTAACAACAAATCACTCTAAACATTGCTCGTCCAAAGAAAAGAGGTAAAGGACTGCGTCGACACTTACTTGCAAAACGACAAAATACTCCCAGTAAACGTATTCCGAGAGTGTTGTACTAATTTCACCACACCTTCATTAAGGATAACGCAGAAAGCTACATTGCATCTTGAAAAGTAAACACACAGCGACCAAACGTTTTGGATCAAAGAGAGGCAGAGAGAGGCAAGCTACGTAAAGACAAGGTTACTTACTCCGAAGATGACTGTAAATTCAGCTTCTTTGCAATAATGTCACAGACTATAGAGATGCCTGTTCGTCCCGTTTTGAATATTGCAATTACTCAGGATAAGCGAGCGTTTAATGCGCGCGCGCGCGTGTGTGTGTGTGTGAGAGAGAGAGGGGGGAGCGGGAAAGAGCGCTCTTGTGCGCCGCTCCTCTATCTAGATAGAATTTGACCGCCTGAGAGAAGAGCAGCAGCGCGAGGCCGGAGCGCGCGCTCGCACCAACAAGATTCACTTTAAGACAGAGCTGAAGGAAGCAGGAAGACGGCGCGTCATAATCAGCGTGATGTAACGTTCTCACCTACCAATAAGAACAGTCCGCTGGATTTGGAGGAATACAAAACGCGAAACTTCACCGACGTAGACGAAGACAGCCGGTCAACAAAAGGCACCAGCGACAGATGAGGGGTAATTTAAGTACGTTACTTGGATTTTGATCTACGATATGGATTTTTTGAATCATGTTCAGAATCACTCAGGCTTACTTGTTATCCCATTTTAATGATTTGTAATAGCAAACACGAATCTATATTTTCGTATCCTATTAATTTAAAGGACATCTAGTGATGTAGTCTCTACAAAGCAATAAATATGTATTTTATTTAAGTAAAGACATTACTTTGAAACTAATGTGCCTTGCTTAAAACTCAATAAAATCAATCAAAATGTTCCAGGGGCGTCATTCCCCATTACCGTTTTTAACAAATGGTGCAATTTTGACAAATGGTCCAAATATTAAAACCTGTAACAGTTTATTTATGAAAAGTGGTCCGCCTGGAATCTGACTCCGGTATTCGTTCCTATCAAAAATCCACCTGATCAGGCTTCTGTCGGACTGTGACTAGTCCGAACATGATAGTCACTTCCCTCCTGTTGGTCGCCAGTGAACGCCTACATCTAAGACAACTCCAGCATATTATTGAAACTCATTTCCAAAAGTTCTTTCAATGTAACTTAATTTCCCGTGCGCAAAGACGACCGACCAATCCATAGGTTTCAGAAAAGAAAACGAACAGGATTTATATACTTTTCTTAATTATTTATCTGAAATTATGAGGTTTTGTGAGGTTTTGTGGAACTTTTAAAAACTTAATTTCTGAATAGGATTTGCATTAATTCGCATTTACATTGTCAGTTTATTTTAAATTATGCACAAACAAAACACGGTACTTTGTAAGATAATATCAAAAACACTAGACAATTAAATGTTTTCAGGGGGTTGTGCTCATTCAGTCGGGCGCCGTGGTAGTCTATGTAAGCATAATTTCCAAAAGCCCTAACATACTTTTTTATGAACTATTTTTTTGCTGCTTGTTGCAATTTAACGGATGGACGGAACTGTGCAACAGCACTATTGTTTTTATTTTTGCACGATGTCCAGGAAATAAGTTACAGGATAAAACTCACAGATTTTCTACTTGGCACTTATTTCTTCGAATTCATTCTAATCAAATGCTGAATGCAGTGTCGTGCTATAAGCTGCCATATAACTTACAGAAGATGCATTCAATGTGAAAATGTAAACATGTAGCTCTAATATTTAAAATATTTAAATTAAGAACACTTTATGTGGGCATTCCAAAGCTGTTTCTAATCAAATGTCAGTATGCCCAGGTGGTTCCTCACAGAAACTCACAGCTCAACCTTTTGACCAGTTGATTTTTTTAATGAAGCATTTATGACAGACTGCTTCACTAAATGCATTTTATATTTGCATTGAGACGTATCTTGACGGAAGTATCACATTTCAACAAACACATCTGTGTCATAATGATGATGATGATGATAATTATTATTATTATTATTATTATTAGGCATAATAACAACAATAACAATATTTTTTCTCGCTGGTTCATTTTCATTTTATATAGATACATTTCATTTTGCAAGCCGTAAAGCAAGTTCGTAAAACAAAACAAAAACTTAACTAGATATGGTTATGATTCTGCTTTTATAATAGAACTTTTCTCCAAGTGGACAACAGAAATTAGGGCACTCTTTTGACCAATGTGCGTTTCTTTCTCTACTGTGCACAGGAATAACAGTAAAAACTAATCTTCAAGCTAAAACTAAATTTCAAGTAAGCATTATTCTGGGCTTCGGTCTGAATGCTTTGCTCATGTATTTGTTAGTTTCACTGGCATTCTTCCCGAAGGGGTCACTGATGCGCAAGCATAATGGAAAAAGACATTTCAGAGTATAGGAACTGTGTTTAAAGAAGAAGAATGCCTGCCTCTGTCTGAACACCAAAAGACTGGCGTTTACCACTTTCTGAAAGAATCACGCCCGACTTATTTATTAATATTTATTTGTCAAATTAACATTCTGTGTAAATTGTGTTAAATTCAATCAATATCCAACCGTTTATGCTAAAGCAAGTTTTTCATCTGACGTACATGTCCGCTGATTTATTAATGCACCAACGCGCCTGTTCGTTTCTCTATAAAATCCAGTTTTTGTCGGAAGCATTAATGCTCCAGGAATTAATCTTAAAAAGGAAATGAACTGCTAAAAACGAGTATAGGCATGCAGAAAAAGTTGTACAGTTTTATGAAAATGATCAAGTAAAATTCCGATACTAATGCAACTTAACAAAGAACTGCTATTCTTAATGGCATCAGTTTTAGCTTCTCTCCGCCAGTTTTCAGCAGACTTCAGTATTTGGCTAGTTCGAATGTATGAAGAGCTAAATGCACCACGGCCACGAATTCTGGCATAAACTGAGTGGTGCTATTATTCATGTTGGTATTTGTAAGAAACTGACAGAAAATGAAGAAAAAGAAGAAGTGTAAGAAGAAGAAGAAGAAGAAGAAGAAGAACAACAACAACAACAACTACAGCAACAACAACAGCAGTTTGTGATATTATAAAAATATGAATGCTCACTGAGTTTCACTGTGATTTCACTGACATAAAATAATATTAATATAATAAACTAAAACACAGATATATTTAACCAAATGTGTCCCTTTCTTGAACTTGCTGTACTGCCACTTGTTGGAAGTACTGAAAAAGTTGTATCTCCGTCTATTAATCTAAGTGCCATATCTTAATATAAGCTTAGATGAAATACAAATGTAACATCATTGCATTGTGCATTAATTATTTTACATTCACAAGCATATGGATTAACAAATGGATTTTTACTACTGGAATGTGACAACACTGCATAAAATGTGTCCTGCACTTGTCAAGGTATTGCACTGTGCTTAGCTATTGAAAACTCCACTATGAGCTCCATTCTGCTTAGTCACTTTATTGAGGTTATTGAGTCTTGTGACACAGCAAGATTTTTAAGACAAACATATTTATATTCCTAAAGTTTAATTTGTTAGTTGCAAGCATGTAGACGGTCTAACCATATGCTATAGAACTGCATTATACAATTATAGAATTATAAAACCTATTAATGACAAATACTGTCAGCACTGACTAGTGCTGCTGATTATGTAATATTATTATAAGGCTTTGATGTGCATTGTATTTTTAGGTGGTGGATTTAACAGTATTTTACAAAATATAACCACAATTGATATCTAATACTTGCAATCAACATCCCTTTTAATAGTTTTTATACTTAACCCTACAGAAAATACAATACACCTATAAAGTTAACATTATATACATGTCAGCATGAATGCTATATCCATATATTGAATGTGCTATTGCAAAAATGACAAAGATGACAGCTAAAGTGGTTGTCTGTTTGTACAGGTAGTAGGATACTGAAGTATCTCTTGAGAAATCTCACCATAAAACATGCAGTTTCAATTAGCCCAGTGGTACTCTTATCTTAGTAATATGCACTTATAATGGGCATTTATTCAAAGTTGTCATCCTATCAGTTCAGATGCAAAATCAGCAAACAATGAAGAAGGAAATCAACTGGTGTTAAATGTTACTGAATAAAAGATGTCTTGGATGTTGATGCTGAGTTATGATCAGTGGTGCACACTTCTGCTGTAAGTAGATGCTTTTGCTGTGTGAACATTAGCTTGTGAAGTGGATTTACTTTTACAGACTACCTCTAGCTGGAGCAGCTAGTGGCCTCGTGGTTAAGACGTTGCCTGTTATTGGAAGGCTGTTGCTGTCCCCACACACTGCTCCTTGAGTGCTGCATTGCTGGCTTCCCACTACTTCACTCAGAGAAATGCAGAGAAAGAATACACAAATCACAGTCTCAAAAATGCTTCATACTAAATTTCTGAATGTGAACAGTAATAATACATTACAAAAACTGCAATAATTGAAAAATTATTAGTTGAAAGATGGAGGTAAATACAAGCCATATATATATATCCAAACTGTTTAATCAACACCAAAACATGGAGGCTTCACATCAGATTTGCTTGTGTTGTAGCCAGGTGGTGGACATTCTTAATTTTAAGAATTGTGAACATGTCCTAAAATTTGTTAACAACTAATATACCACGTAAAAGCAGTGTGCTGACATGATATTGCCTCTCTCACTGTCTGTAACTGCAAAGCATAAACAATTGTAATATTATCATTTCATAATATGCATATCCATGGAGAGATAATATCTTCTACCACAATAATCATATGACAGAAAGGTCAGATGAGGGAAACCAAATAGCAAGGGAAAGATATAATAAGATAAGATTAGGTATGGAAGCACAAAAGAATAGATAAAAAGGAGGATAATGCTGTGCTGTAGATGCTGTTGCGTACAAATTCAGACAGCTTTAGGGGGGCCATCAAGATTCAGGGAGCCGCTATTATTCCACACATTAGCGTAGGCTATCTAAAAGCTTTTATGCTTGAGAAGGGTCTTGGAGGTCTTCAGGAAAAAGGATCAGGCACTGAAAGTGGCCAGTGTTTAGGGGACCCCCATCACACAAAAATGGCAGCCTCTCAACATGACAATGTGGCATGGTCTAGTACTCATTTATAAGAGTAAGGAAGCATAGGTCTGGATGTGTGAGTATGATACTGTGGAACTATTATCTAGAGGCAGGCAACTCCAGTTATGGGGGTGGGGGTGGTGGTAAGGGTTGGGTGGATGGGGCAAAGAAATACTGGTAAAAAGGCAAGTGGGCCAGAAGACTAATTGGTCCAGTTGGGGACTAGCTGTTCCAGAGTATTTCTGGATACCTAAGGCACTTTTCCGTGGCGTAGCAAAACAGATTTTAGAAAAAATATTTTGTTTATGTTTACATTTGTAGAAGCACTTATTATAAAACTCACTTGAATAATCATTGTTTTATTTGACAAAGAGAGACAGAGAGACAGGGTGAGAAATAGGTATTTATAGAGGCTCTGAGAATAGGACTTAACTGAAAGTTCCTGAATACCTTATCTTGCCTGTGTGTATTAACTGTGATCATTCACTCTAGATCAGGGGTGCCCAAACCTGTCCAGAAAGAAGCCACACCTGAGTAACTGAAAACCAAGACCAACTGATTACAGAGGTGGAATCAGGTGTGCCTCCTGCTTGGTTGGAACGAAAACCTGCACCCACAGCAGCCCTTTCTGGACAGGTTTGGGCACCCCTGCTCTAGATGTACAAATGGAAAATATAAATATTAATATAAAAACAGGTTTTGTTTTATCTACAATAGCAGTTTTGACCCACCTAAACAAGTTCTGCCACTCTCTTCCAGCCTAAGAAAGATTGGCATTTTAAAACCCTAGAGGGAACAGGTTGTCACCTTTTTCTCATCATCGCCAAAACTGCAATTTGAGGAAATGAAAGTGAAGTGAAAGTGACCGTTCTGTCATACATGAACACACCACAGCACACAGCGTGAACAGCATGAAATTCTTTCTCTGCATTCAACCCATTCACAAAGTGAAGCAGCGGGCAGCCAGGAACACAGTACATGGGGACAGTACCTTTCTCAGAGTACCTCAGAGGTGCTTAGCAGTATCGAACCAATCGAACCCATGACTTCCTGATCGCAGAGCGAATGTCCTAACCACTAGGCTACCAGCTGCCCGTCAGAATGGTGGGGGAACACTCAGCAATGCTGGGATAAAACTTTTCACATGTTTCGTGGAAGAATTCCACATTAACTGCAAAAAATCTCAGCTAATCATGGTTCGTTTGGATCTATCTTTTTATGTGCATATAGTTAATATTACTAGGACATTGCTAAATTAAGAAACACACTATCCTTACCTCATAAAGTAGTTCACACCTTTATTACCTCAAGATTGGATTATTGTAAAGCCCTGCTATCAGGATGTTCCAGTCTGAATGTAAACAAATGTAAGTTTGTCCAGAATGCAGTAACTAAAGCCCACAATAGAATCAAGAAATGTGTAGCTCAATATTATCAAGACCACACTGGTTTCCTGTCAAATTCTGTACTGATTACAATTTTTTCCTGTGGGCATGTAAAGCTCTGAATGGCCACACTTATAAGTGCCTTATAAGTCCTATCTTATATTCTATGCTTACAGACTCATGTGCTTTCATGTCTGATACTTTTCTCGCATCTTTTCATTCTTGAATGTTCTATGTTCATGTTTTGAATAATGATGCCTGACACAGAGACTTAAGTGTCCACGTCATTTCTCTCCCCCTGTCGAGTCTAGCTGGCAGGTCAGTGTTTGAGGCAAGTTGGCAGAGGCGCCTGGCCCGGTGCCTAAATGCCTGTGGGACCTTACCCAGACCACCACCATTCCTCTGGCCAGGTTGAATAGAGATCTTCAGACGCTGGTGCACTGAACTGAAGCAGCATTTTTAAGCAAACAATCCTATCTGCACCCACTTCCTCCATTGACTTCTACACAGAGCTAAGGGGGGTGGGGGCTCAGCAATTTGTTTTTTATGTGTGTTTTTATCTTCATATTTCACACATTTATGACAATAAAAGAAAGAAAGATGACAAAAAAGCATTAGCAGCAGAGGACTTTTGGCTAGAGTTGATATAAAAAGTGTTGGCTGCAGCTTTGACGCAATTGTCACGGTCACATGGGACTGCCTTTTTTTCCTGAATAAAATGAAAATAATCACATTGGCTCCATTTAGATATTTGTATTTGCACTGGACCAGGTTTGCAAATCCACCAAAAAGGACAATTTGCACAAAAGAGAATTTTGTCCATCAGCCCCCTTAACTTTTAATCAGCCTGATATGGACATTCAGTGTGAAACATTAAGGTTTTCAATTATTCAAATGCACAAAATGTTGGGTTTCCAGTAATTGTGCAATATGCCTTTTATGTGTGATGCATGTCCAAATGTAAAAGGACATAACAGATGAAGGAAGGAAGGAAATTATGCACTTCTTGCCCTAACATTTTTTAGAATGAACTTCTGAACTGGCTGAATAGCATCCACAGTTTGCAGAACCTTTTGTAAGTTATTCTGTATTTTTGGATGTTTGTTTCAACTCTGATTCCTGTTTCTAACCATGCTTTAGCTCGAGGCTCTATATCCTATTTGTAGTTTCTAGGTTTCCATATAGACAAAACAAAAAATATTTTGCTTACTAAAATACTGTCTGCCAAAGGCCATAAATTCTGCAAGATTGTTCTATTCGTGTATAAGTGGGTGTGATTAGTTCATTTGAATATATTAAAAACAAAGCCAGTTGTAATTTCCAGTCATGCCCTTAAAATCAATAAGCACTACTCCTTTTTCTTATTAAAAATAAAATCACAATCCAAACTTGACCTTTGTTCTTCTAAATAGGAATATAAGAAACAACCTCATACTCTTTGTTCAGTAACAAAGGAAATAAAAATAATTGGTAATCTGTGGTTGAGTTACCTCTGTAAAGAATAGGAGAGAGTGCGGTGGGGTGAGTGGGCTTTTGAGTCTGAATGGGAGACAGTGTCATGAGCGCTGTGACATCATACAAATAGTGCCCATAAAAGGACAAAATACAGATGTGAAGAAACAAATGCAGATCAAAACACACAGCACACTCATGAACAGAGTTCAAGACACTAAAGCTCAGGTCAGTTAAGTGGTTAAGCGTCAGCCTCTGAACCAGAAGAGTCTGCATTGGGGGCAGGACACAATTAGGTTTTATTTATTGACACAAACTTTTCTTTCCCCATAAACCAATGTTTGGGTGTCTTCAAACACTAGCTTTATAGCAATCGCACAATCACACCTTGCATTTTCTCAAGGAAATGCATCTAGTTAGAGTTCCGCTCACTCAATAAACATGTCTTAAAAGAAAATACATGCATACATAAATTAATATTGTGCTGCAAGAGGTACATCTGGGGGTGTGCTTTTTCAGCTGTCTTAATAAAACAGGGCTTCACACTCACAGTCACATTGCATTTTGATGCCTAATAATCTGGTTCTGTAAAATAATTTTTTTGTGTCCTGTTTTAGAAAAAATAGTTTAAAATACTTCACTTGTATTTTAATGTGGTAGAGAAGAATGTTAAGATCCATTATTATCATTGTTATTATGTGTGAGTGACTATTCAGTATGGCGAGCTTAGTACAGGACTGAGGTTTGGCTTGAGATAGAAAATGCTGGGTCACTGTTGATGCCTAAAGGCAAAAACCACAGATTCTTATTTTCTGTTTTTCTGCATGTGTGTTATGGTCATGTGCATGATGTCCTAGTTTTGGTAAAGAAAGAGTTTTGGTAATAAAATTTATTCAACATGACACTTTTAAACAGATTTCTTCTTCCAGCCTCATCAGTGTTATTACCATTCAGATCAGTCATCTAGCTCCTCATCAGCAGTCATGTCTGGGATGCTTTCAGCTCCGTGCTTTTACAATGTTTCACTCTGAACATGCTGAATTTGTTTTGGGTCATTTTTTAGGGCTTGGCAAAAATAGAGAGAGTCTTTTTTGGCTATCCGGCCACCATATTAAGTACCCCACCTGCCGATGATTACCCATAAACACTTCTGTCTGCTGAGATGTACCTCATAATTAGGCTTTGAAATGCCCCACGCTTGATTTACCTTGGTGGTGCTGGTGAATGGCGAAGTGTCCAGACAGCTTGACCTCTCCTAGTGCTTTCTGATTTGTTTACACACTCATTTGTTCAACTGTAATGCACCCACAAAAATGGATTGTACCCATTATAATTATACTGATACGCCAGCAATTATACTGTGATACAGGCTTTTGGGAAAGTGTTTAGAAGGGGTCTGCTCAGATTTCTCATTCTTCATGTTTTCATTTGCTCATAGAAAAGAACCAAATTATGTAGTTTACAACTGTAAACAGACACACATAGTGTATAATGTTTGACACAGTTTTTAAACTTGAGACAGAAGTAGTATTTATTTATTTATTAGCATTTATAACATCCTCCACAGCAAATTACATGTGTTGGATCTTATGGAAAATAAGCACCATTTATGAAAATGTGACTCAAGGAAATATGAAAAAAAGCATGTCTTTCATCAGTTGCTTCGTTTGGTAATCAAGTAAATAATACTATTTTTCATATTTGAATGGATTCATACAGGGAATTGATTTGTATGTCTTAACACACTACCAGGAATATGTGAATCGATTTCAAGGAAAGAAAATGAGAGACAGTTTAAGAGAACTGAAGATGTTCTCTTACAGTTGTGTTGCTCTTTGTGCTAATTACGTGTTGTTCTGCTCATTAACAGTGTTTGACAGTGTGGCCTCCATCATCTGAGCCTAATGTATTATCCATAAGCTCTAGCCTCTCCAAGGAGCCAATCGACTTCCTCAACCTGCTCCTTCTGGAGGAAAGCAAACAACAGGTGCGCATCCCTCCTGTCACTACTCCCTCAAGTCTTCTGTCTATCTAATGGTTCAGTATACTTGGATGCTACCTATTTCTAACATCTAAAACGACATATTTTCAACCATTTACTTTTTGTTGATTCCATTTACCTTAATATATTACCTTAATCTATTTAAATAGATTTATTCAAATTACCTTTTGCCATGAATCCTCATCTCCAAACACTGAGGGCAGGCGCAAAAGCAGACTTCCATTTTCTAACTTTTATTAACACAAAAGCAAACAGGCACAAGGGCCTAACAGAACTCAAAAACCAGAAGAAAAGGAGAGAGGCGACACACAAACAAAAGCTAGCATGACGGTGGACCGACAACTAAGGTCCACCTCAAACAAACTTAAATACAAAACCCCCAAACACTACAAACCAATGGCAACCAAGCTTTTTCCTCTGAGCACACTGGCCAGCTGAAACACATAATCTAAACAAACTCAAAACCAGGTGTGCTCAGGATATCAAAATAAGAGTTCAAAACCCAACATAAATACAAAAACTAAACCAGGATGGCGTCTAACGGCTGCTGACAGGACATGACATTTGCTGCCATATTGGTCTAATTCTATCACCAACTGGGCAAAAAAGAAAATATATATTTTGGAGCGTCTCCAGTGTTCTTGGGGTTTTCGTTTTGCTCTTCTTAAAGCCCTGTATTTTTATTACAGTAAATTAAATGAATTTATTACTGTATTTACCTGCTTATACCAAAGAAAACAACAGTGCATACCAAAGAAAATGCCCATGTATGAATTACAGTCTATACAGGGGTAATATAGGTATTTTACACTCTGTCACACGCATCAGGTCACATGACGTCAACAGGCACCGGAATTGACTCAAGTAAGGTATATAAAGAGGAAATAGGTTTTCCTCTGCACCAGACATTGGGTTCATGTCATCCCGACCAAGCCCTCAACTTTACTCTACTCATGTGAGTACCCTGGTTCTCAGAACCATTTGTATACCTGTCTGTGTGCATGTGAGACTGTAGGTTTCCTGGTGGAAATCTCTACTCTGTATTGGAGCGTTCTCAGAATAAATCGCATGGCTTACCAGCTCACTCGTTTGTGTCCGCGTTTGGGCTTTCCACCACGCTACACCTGGGCTTTACTCTCGACAGTCAATTCTTGTCTGCCTCCGTGACAGAATGTCTGGTCCCGAAGTAAGCCCAGCAGACATCGCCCGTCTCTGGGAGGTGATCAATCAGCAGGCAGTAGAGCAATCATCCTCCCGGGACCCTGTCTGTACTTCCACTTCCTCTAATTTGCCGAAAATTTCACTACCTGATAAATGGAACGGATCTGATGGCAAATGCAATGTTTTTCTCACCAATCTGTCTCTCATTTTTGAGTTTCAGCCACACTGCTACCCCACAGACCGGAGCAGAATCGTCTTACTTACCTCTCTCCTCATGGGGTAGGCAGCCAAGTGGGCTATCATGTTCCTTAAGTCGAACAGCGACATGGCTTTCTCATACCCGGACTTCACGAAGGAACTTAAGGCCGCCTTCCAGCATCCTGAGAGCGAGGTAGAGGTCGACTCCCGTCTCTACCATGTCAGACAAGGGGAGCGCTGTGTGAGTAAATACACAGCCGAATTCTGCATACTCTCTGTGCAGACACAGTGGAGTGACACGGCTCTACGCATTGCGTATTACGAGGGACTCTCCACTCGCCTTAAAAATGAGCTGGCTGTTCAAGAACTGCCTGAAACTTTAGAAGGGATGATCCAGCTGGCCCTGAGGGTGGATCAAAGACTTGGATCCCTAGCCAAGCCTACTGTCACCCCACTCTAAGCTCCGCCCTCTAGATCCGAGCTCCAGATTCTTCTTCTCCACTGCCATCTACCTCCACTGCATCTCCCCGAACTCCACCTGCCTCAGAGGCCCACTCATCTGGAGCCGGTGAACTCATGCAGATAGGACGCACCTTCCTGTCGGCAGCGGAGAGGGCCTGATGTATCGCGAGGGCCTTTGTACTTATTGCACCTCCCCGATCACCACCAAGCCATCTGTCCTCTCCGTCCGGGAAACGGTCAGGCCAGGTGAATAGGGGGAGGAACTCTCCTGGCCCACTGGCTGCTACATCCTGCCTTCCTCAGACCGTTTCTCGGCTGCACCTTCAGGTATGTCTCCTTCTGGGCCACCAACAGATCGTGGCCTCCGCGTTCGTTGATTTGGGTGCAGCTGGCAATTTTATTGATCAAGCTTATGCTGCCCAGTTGGGGATAGAACTTGAGGTGTTATCTCGGCCCGTTTCCATCACAGCCATTGACGGTCAGCCCCTCTCTCTCAGCCCCATAACTCAATGCACCAAGCCCATTACTATGAAAATCAAAGACCATACAGAAGAAATCACCTTCCTCGTAACCAAAATCACTTCACCACCCATCATACTGTGTCATCCATGACTTCTGACCCATGATACTCTTAACTCCTGAGCCAATCATTGAATCATCCAGTAGCTTTGTCTCCAGGCTGGGGCCGAGACATGTTCAGGGGAGTCCGAGGCCTCTGATATCGACCGGGAGGCCATTCCCATCCCGTACCATGACCTGGCGGAGGTATTCAGTAAGCAGAGAGCCGTTCGTCTTCCACCTCATCGCCCTTATGACCTAGCCATTGAACTCCAGCCAGGCACGGTACCACCACGTGGCCGTCTGTTCTCTCTCTCTGTGGGGGAGCAGAAAGCCATGGAGGAGTACGTTGCTGAGGGCCTTCGTAACGGAACCATATGACCGTTGTCCTCCCCCGCGGCCGCAGGGTTCTTCTTCGTGAAGAAAAAAGACGGGGGTCTCTGTCCTTGTGTTGATCATCGGAGGCTCAACCACATAACCATAAAAAAACATCATCCACTCCCTCACACTGCCCTGGACGCTCTCTCTGGTGCCAACTACTTCACCAAGCTACAACCTGGTCTGCATCAGAGAGGGCAACAAGTGGAAGACGGCCTTCATAAATCCCACCAGCCATTATGAAACCCTGGTTATGCCGTTCGGATTGTGTAACAGTCCGGCGGCCTTCCAATGGCTGATAAACGATGTTCTACATGACATGCTGGGCAGGTGGTGCTTCGCTAACCTTGCCGATATCCTCATCTATTCGAAGACCTCCAAACCAAGAGCAAGAAGCTTACTCCGCGCTTCATTGGCCCCTACCAGATATCTCACTGCATCAACCCTGTCACCTTCCAGCTCCAGCTGCCTGCCTCCCTCCGGGTCCACCCACTATTTCATCAATCACAACTTAAACCTGTATATTTCTCTCCTCTGTCTCCCCAGGTTCTGGAGAGGGGGGTACTGTCACATGCACCAGGCCACGTGACATCAGGCACCGGAACTCACGTAAGGTATATAAACAGGAAATAGGTTTTCCTCTGCACCAGACACTGGGTTCATGTCATCCCGACTCAGCCCTCAACTCTACCCTACTCACGTGAGTACCCTGGTTCTCAGAACCGTTTGTATACCTGTCTGTATGCATGTGAGAACGCGGGTTTCCTAGTGGAAATCTCTACTCTGTATTGGAGCGTTCTCAGATTAAATCGCATGGCTTACCAGCTCACTTGTTTGTGTCCGCGTTTGGGCTTTCCACCATGCTACACCTGGGCTTTACTCTCGACAGTCAATTCTTGTCTGCCTCCGTGACACATTCTAGCTCTGTGGGAGTTCTTTGTAAATTGTACAGTACGAATACGGGTTTACCTTTACATTTTCTTTTAAGGTAATGTATTAAGCTGAGTTTAAAATGAAATTAAAGTGTTTTGGGAGCATATTTGGGGGCATATTTAGGGTTTACACTAAAAAAATAGGCATTTTTGTGCCATATCACAAAAAACTCGCGGGTGCTCTTGGAACGTAACCCCCGCGGAAAGCAGGGGGTTACTGTACTCTGCCATAGTATAAAATGCTAAACTGTCTATTACACTGCCAAAATGCAGTGTAATAACATGTGTGGCAAGTAAGTATTCAAAGTATTATATCAGTGTTGACTTGGCCTCCAAATTTGATCAAACATCTGTTGTCCAATCCATGGAGGCCCACCTCAAAGCTTACAAGACTGCTGCAAACATCTTGGTGACAGATGCCACAGCAGAGCTACAGAGATTTGTTTGGAGTCCATGCCTTGACAAGCCAGGTTGCATGAAGGAGACCTTTTAGGCAGTTAGGCAGATGTTTTTGATGTTATGGGTGAATGAACTAATAATGTCACATCTCACACATGCATTTAATTTAACACAAGCATTATTTAAACATTTTTAACTAAGTCTACATTTCTGTGTATGACAAACAAAAAGCAGTATGGTTTGCTGAGATATAAAACAAGTCATTTGTTGTTTTAGCTTGTGTTTCCCACTGTGCTATTTTCCAGTTCAATTAACTTTTTACAACCAATGTTGTGACAAAGGGACCCTTCCTCCTTTTGTCGACCCAGAGAGGTAGAGAGCCTCTATGGAGATAACTTAAAAGTTAGTGTCATGTCGGGCATGCAAGGTGGACACAACTGTGGGAGATGCTTAAGATGTGAATAGAGTTTTTAATGAACACAAGTACTAGAGTGAGCTTCACAGAGCTCCTCTCTAGGAGCACAGGCGATAAGGTTTACAATACAAAGTGACAAGAAGACTAACCCAAACAGCAGCTTGGTAGAGAGCTAGGTGAAGCTTTGGGTAAAGCTTGGTACAGCTTCTGGGTGACCGCACAACTATCTTTCCTGATCAGCTGGGCTTTATACTCCGGGGAGAGACACCCACAACCAATCACACGACACGGACATTAAAGCTCTCAATGAAACACACTTAAACTTAACACAAGACAGGTGGACTTTTCGTCAGGTACCTAGCAACCCCGCTAACAAGCTAACAAGGCTCATTGCTCTCACCTGGGTTGCCTATGCACCGGACGAACACACACAACACATGACGTCATCAAGACACGACAGAATCTGAGGTTACCTTATACTCGGGCGACAGAGCCCGCTAGGGGCATGACCGAGATGGACTGGACATGACAGCTAGTGAAGTCTTGATAATATCTGACCAATTTTGTTATATTTTCTGGTTCTAGTGAAGACTCTAGCTGCCAGCTTATTTAGGTTGTCAGAGCAGCCTAAGACATTACAGTAATCTGTCTGGAGGTAATAAAGGTGTGGAATATTTTTTTCTGCATGAGGGATATTTCCTAGATGAAGAAAAGATATTTTAGTAACAGTACCTAAATGTACCCAGACTTTTCACAGTTGACACTGGAGAAACTGAGGAACCAGCAAGATCAAGTGTAGTATCCCAGCACGACTAGGAATGCGTCTGTGCTGTATGTGATGTATGTGTGTCTGTTGGGGTGCGGGGATTTTGTTTTTGTGTTTCTTTTCTTTCTTTTTTCTTCCTTTTCTTTTTGTGATTTTAGTTCAGGCAGTGCCCCGGACAGGTTCAGTGGCCATGTGACCCGCCGTGGAACGATCGGTTGGCCAGCTCTGGGGTGATGAGCTGGAAGGGCGGGACTTTGGGCCTTTAAAAAGCATGTGGCTGCTGTGGGATGGTATGCTCGCTTGAGGAAGAAACCACGCTGGCTCTTCACTCCCATGGACTAAAGGACTGGGCACAAGCTGCGTGAGGGGCTCGGACAGAAGGTAGAGAGGATCCCTTTGGAGCAGGGGTGAGCGCTTGCCCCTGAGACAGGGGTGAGCACTTGCTACCTTACTGGGCCAGCAGTAGCAGGAGAGGCTAGCGATAGCCGCTAGCTCTTTGTTGCTGCCCGTCCTGTTTGGCTGTGTGTAGGGGTCGGAGGATATGAGTGGCGTGGAGACCAGCGGACTGGCAGAGAGAGGATCGGAGCGCCAGCAGGGATGAACCAAGGTTCAGACTTCCCTGCACTCTCAACCCACCGAAAAGGGAAGTGACTTCGGCTGGCTGGGTGTGTTAGCCTTTAAGGTCGGGTTGGGGGTGGAAAGTCTGAGGTGTGCCGCTTATTTCAGCAGGTTCGTGAGCAGCGTGGCGATGGAGAGAGACGCGGGAGTGGAGACTGGAGAGAGAAGACTCCAGGCCGCGGTTGGGCCTGAGCCATATTGCATGTACAACTGCTGTGATAACAAATAAATCTGTATCAAAGATCTTTTTCTGTGTCTGTGGTCATCCATTTGCCTTGGTATCCAGAGATCCTAAAGGGTGTAAATTAACCTTGAAGTTGACCAACAAAACAATCTGTAACGACAGTTGGGGTCTTGACACCCTAGGCCACCACACAAGCATTAGGCCTGATAGTTTGTTTCTAACCACCTTTGAACCTAGAAGGAGTCTATACCTTTTCTGCATTGAGCAAGAGAAAGTAATGTGAAATGTAGTCTTTTGTATCCTTGACACAATCCATGTTTATCATCTGGGTTGGCAAAGTTGTGTCACCTGCACCAAATTATTTGTCAGCGGGCAGTAAAAGATCATTTGATGTCTTTACTAGGGCTGTTTCAGTGCTGTGAAGAGGCTGGAACACAGATTGGCAGTTTTCATATATTTGGATCTTATGCAGTAGCAAATATAACTATTGGGTCATGGCTTTCTCTAAAATCTTAGAGATGAGAAATCTTAGATATTAGAAATTGTACATAAGAGAAACCTGGAATTGTTTTTGTTAGATTCAATGAGAGATAATAGACAGGCTGAGGGTGCTGCAATAAGTGCTCTGCTGTAGTCTCTAAGGCTCTCCTTCCAGACGGATTGGAAAGATTCCAGCTTGGTTAATCTCCATTTATGCTCTAGTCTTTGCACATTTTGTTTTAAAGAATGTACTTTGACCACAAAGTTGCAGGTTTGAGCCTAACTTTCTACCACTGTGGCACTGAGACACTTAAACCTCAGTTGCTCCAGGGGGAATGTCCCTGTAACTAATGATTGTAAGTTGCTCTGGATATCTGCCAAATGGCACTTTATCAGATAAGAAGCCTTTACTAGTGGGAAATTTCAGTTGTTACAGCAGAAAGTGAACAGTACAAAAGTAAGAGCACCGAAAAAACTGGATAGAATAAAGCTATACAACAAAACAGTATAGAGTAAGAGTATACTGTACAAATAATACAACTTTATAAATATAGATGTGTGTGGGGG
>JBBPCX010000001.1:39919530-39938506 GCA_037974365.1 Hydrocynus forskahlii
GGGTTTAAAGTGGCATTGTTTAAAGTGACACTGTGAGAGTCCCGTAGTTGTGGTGAGTGTATGCTGGTGTGTGCAGAATGTCAGCAGTTCAGAAGTACAATAAGCGTGTGGATATTGTAAATATTTTCTTGCTGGAAAAGAAACTTTTCCGAGATGGAGATTGAAGTGCTTGTTACAGAAGTAGAAGCTGGGAATGAAACCCCTTCCTATTTACATAATTATATTCATTCTGAGATGGTGCTTTTATCACTATGTGGGTGCAGTCTACTGCTCCTATAACATTAGGAAATTCAGCTATGGCATGAAATCCCCTCTTAACTTCCACTTGTGCTGGACTTGTGTAAGGAAACGGAATGTAGTTTGGGACCAGGGAGATTATTGCATCCAAAACTGCTGGCAGAACCTTGCTCATAGATGGCTAAGAAATGCCGGATCTATCGCCAACCTCACACTGGAACATGCTGATAGCCAAAAATCCCAGGGTGGACAGTACGCTACCTGGATATGAACAGGTATGACTTTTGTGCATTTTGTTTCGCGCTGTAGCATAGGTCCCAAATCATGACACAAATCGAGCAATATTTGTCTTGGAAAGCGGTACCTACTCATACACCATTCTGTACTTTCGGCAAACAAATCAGCGCCCTCTCTCAATACTCGCTCCCTGCGGCGCACACGGTTTGCTAAATCTTCAAGCAGTGCAAGATGAGCCATGTTAACTTTTAGAACACATGTTCCATATATGCTTTTATATGCGCATCACTTATGCTAATTTCGGTAATTAATACATTTAGTAATTATTAATTAAATAACATTCAAAACAGATGGTCACAATGTTGTGAAGTTCGAACATGCAGTTTTACAATTCTACCACTGGGTGTTGTGCGTATGTGTGGTCAGAGGTGTGTGTGTATTTACGCACATTTCTAAGCACAAGTACAAGTTCATGAATTCCGCACTTAGCGCAGAAACGATCGTATGCACCCTTTACGCACAGATCTGTGCTTAAGCACGCTTGATAAATGAAGACCCTGGTCTTTGTGGCTTGAGGTGGTTCTAAGGCCTCTCCAGACTTCGCTAATGTTGCTGAAGATGGTTTTCCATCCCCTGTAGCTCTCTTCACACCCTTTTCAGCTCCTCTTTGTCGGATTTGAAGGCCCTTGATTTCTGGGGTAGTCCAGGGTTTGTTGTTTACGAAGCACCACACAGTCCTGGTGGATATGGTGTTATCCACACAGAAATGAATGTTTTCCGTAATGTAGGTCCCCATGGTTGTCACAAAGCACTTCCCGCACAGTAGACTCAAAACAGTCTTTTAGAGCATCCTCATGCTCCTCTGACCATCTTGGCACTGTGTGGGTGACTGCTGGCTCATACACAGGGACAAGGTTGTGATCTGATATTCTCAAGGGCGGGAGAGGTGATGAATTTTATGCCTCTTTTTGGCATACAGTAAGTCCAGTGTTGCACCTCTGACCACCCCCATTTGACCCTCCAACCAACAATTCACCCTCACTCCAGAAGCCATCCAAGCATTTCACTGCCTTTGCACCCTCTTCACCTCCCCACCAATTCTCCTCCATCCGAGTTTTAAACCTTTATTTTCAACAGTTATTTCGGGTTATTTAGTATTTGTAAACTGTGCCCTCTCTAAACATTTGGGTAGAGAGAGAGTTATCTCTTTTCACATGAAAAGCCAGCATGAAGGTCTTCGAGAGACTGGTCCTGGACACCCTCTGCCCCCTGGTTATCCGCCTACCAGGCCAAGATTGGATGCCATCATCTACCTGCTACACTGTGCCTACAGCCAATTTGACAAGCCAAATCCATCCCAGAGGATTACATTCTTCGACTTCTCTTGTGTCTTCAACATCATTCACCCAGTGTGGCTGGGGAGCAAGCTGTCTGTTATGCAGGTGCATGCTCCCCTAGTTGCATGGATTTTGGATTACCTGACTGATAGGCCACAGTATGTGTGACTACAGGAATGTAAGTCTAACACCATGCTGTGTAGCACTGGAGCACCTCAGGGAACAGTTCTGTCACTGTTCCTCTTCACACTGTACACATCTAACTTCCAATACAACACAGAGGGCTGCTATCTGCAGAAATTCTCAGATGACGCAGGAGTTGAGACGATAGGATGGCTGTGGACAGTTTTGTGGACTGGTGTGGGCTGAATCAGCTGCGGCTCAACATCCAAAAGACCAAAGAAATGGTGGTGGACATGTGAAGATCACCTGTCACTCCCCTGTCCATTAGGGGGATGAATGTAGAGATTGTTCCTGGGTAGTAACATGAAAGAGGCAGACATGAAGAGACTTAACAAAATGGTTAGGAAACCTGGTGGGTGAGGAACTGGACAAAATAGAAACTGTGGCTAAAAGGACAACATTGTCTAGACTTCAGTCCATCATGGACAATGTAGATCACCCACTTCACAGTGTGGTGAACGAACTGAGAAGTACTTTTAGCCACAGACTCACCGGCTTAAAGTGCTCCACTTGAACACCACAGAAAATCCTCTCTTCACATCACCATCAGACTCTACAACTCCTCACTCTGTCACACACCCACGCAATAATCTGTGCAATAGCCTATTGCTTCTTGTTGTACATTTTCTTACCGGGTAAAATAACTATGTGCTATGTGCAGTATTTTTGCTATGATGTGCAACAGTCTACCATATGCAATATTGTGCAATGTTCTTGCTGGGTGCTAAAACATTATCATTATGTGCAATATCATGTGATGTTTTCTAAATGGGTGCTAAATCACTTAAGTACTTGCAACATATGTGCAGTGGTCTTCATGTGCAATATTACTACCTAGGTCAAAATAACTTTTTTGCAGCCTCTCATCTGGTTACCATCCCCAGAAGAATGGTCAGAAGGAGCGGACCAATCAACAACTGGAGCGCTTTCTGAGATGCTTTATGGCTGATCATCAGCACTCCTGGGCCCGCTACCTCATTTGGGCTGAGCTTTCCCACAACCTGCTCACCTCCTCTGCCTCCGGGCTCAATCCTTTCAAGGTATGCCATGGTTTCCAGCCCCCGATGTTTGATCACCAAGAACTGGAGGTTGACATACCATTGGCCCAGCAATTGGTCTGCAGGTGGCGGTGGCTCTGGCAGCAGGCTCACAGTGCCAATGAGCGGGCCAACGAATGCTACTCTCAACACCCTCTGGGACGATTGTTCCACGTGGCTGACAGGGTTTGACTATCCACCAAGAACCTCTGTCTGCACCCAGAATCCCACAAGCTCACCTCCCTCATCTGCCACTACAAGATCGTGAACACAGCACAGCACCGTGTCAACAGCATGAAATTCTTCCTCTGCATTTAACCCATTCACCAAGTGAAGCAGCGGGCAGCAAGGAACACAGTGCCCAGGGAGCAGTGTGTGGGGATGGTACCTTGCTCAAGGGTACCTTAGCAGTCTTGGGAATCGAACCCATGACGAAAACCAGGAATCCTAACTGCTAGGGCTCGCTAAGCAATAAATAAATAAATCTATTTACAGATTTGTCAGGTCTCTTCAGAATGGCAGTTATTTTTGTAGTATTTTAAAAACTCTCTGAACAGCACAAGTGAAGACGCCTCAGGAGATATCAGTACCATAATGTGACTTTCAATAGTCCATGGGCACAAGTCTGGTAAATTCCGTTCTGATCTGCCTGAAGTCATTAGATTACATCATATTGTGTTTGTAAAATTAATAATAATAATTATATCCTTACTGTGAAAGTGCACTTTCCTCAGTCTCCGCAGAATGTAGAGATACTGCTGGGCTGTCTTGGTGATGGAGCTAGTGTTGAGGGTCCATGTGAGGTTCTCTGTGATGTGAACACCAAAGTACTTGGTGCTCTGGATGGTCTCCAACAAGGAGCCACTGATGCTCAGCGGGGAGTGATCATGTTGCCCCCCCCCGTGCCATATTTTATCCATATTCAGGGACAGGTTGTTGGCTCCAGTTGGCACCAGTCTGTCAGTTGGTGCACCTCCTCTCTTTATGCTACCTCATCATTCTTGCTGATCAAACCCACCACAGTTGTGTTTAACACATTACCATTGGCAAACTTGATAATGTGGTTTAAGCTGTTCATTGCTGCACAATCAAGGTTCAGCAATGTGAAACAATCAAACAATCACTGACTTCTTCAGCAATCATTGAGGCAGGACACTCCCAACTTCTTGCTTTATTTAATAAATAAAGGATAGGAATGTATTTTTTTTTTTGCTAGCTGTGCGACCACAATTGCTCTTGCACAAATATAAAGGTAGTGTTTGTTCCAAGCTCTATGATATTTATGGTGAAGTGAAATAAGACAAACATCTATTGGTCATTTTAGTCAGAAAATCCAACAGCTACTGTAACTGAAGAATGAAAGATAAGATTACACTGGACACTAATATGTTAATCATTCATCTCTTACCTTTAGTATGAACACATTAATATGTTTCATTCATATTTATTTGGTCTTTACATGTATTATATACACTGATTCGTAAACCAGTCACATTGTGACATTCACAGATACTTCTAGTTCAATTCAATTCAATTTTCTTTTATTCATATAGCATGCAGCTTGTGGTGAATATTGGAAAACTGGATGGGAAGCTTTGAATGAAACTGCCCTCATTGCTGTGGTGATGCACTGAACCAATTTTTACAGTGTGGATGGAAAAAGAGAATTTTAAGTATGAGGTTTGAAGTCATTACATCATATACTATGATGAACCATGAAAATATGACACTGCAATAAGTGGATTTAATTCAGTAATTTGAAAAATGCTAAGGTAAATTTATTTTCATTCATAATTTTTCCTCATAGACATAATTCTGTTTTATGTTTGGTTTAATGGTTAAATGCAAATGTTTTATTCCACCTCTGCTAGTTCTGAAAATGTAAAGAGTGTTGCGTTGCTAGCTTTATTGCGTTGCTGGCTTTCCCGTTGCAATTACTATCATTTGCAAGATTGAAGGGGTGTGGGCAAGGGTTTGTTACCACCCATTGTCCTAGAGTCCCCCACGCCCTATGCATTTTAGCGTTTTCTCTGCTCCAGTACTTCAAATTAGGATGAGCTCTGTAAGGTGCAGTTCAGCTGTATCAGGCGAAACATGAAAATGTACAAAGCAGGACAGGACCAGGGTTGGGAATCTAATAACTCGTACAGGGATGGTAGTAAAAAGACCATGCACATCATGTCGCTAAATTAATTCTTGGGAGCTAAATCCCACATCTACTTGATACATGAACAGTGATAACATTGGTCTGTTTTTTTCCTGAAATTGCAGCACTTTCCACAATGAAATAATAGCCAGATCAGACTGTTACACTTTAAACTGCTAGTAATATTCTGTCATTAATAATGGAACTTATAATTCAGTAACTTGTCTACTGTAGTGCAATTCTGACAGAAATAAGGTGCCAAAGAAGGTGTCTGATAACTGAGCATTTTCACTTGACAGCAGGTGGGTGTTGTGGAAGTGGGAGATGCTACTGATAGATAAAGTCATTTTTCCTGCCAGCTTGTGCATGGTAATATAGGCAAATATAAGGCAACATTTTAACGCCACAAAGGTCAATATATTTTGATGGCAGATTATGGAAAAAAATTATTTTGCCTTTTAAATTATTATGTGATAAGGCAATGGTGCTTAATAGGACCAGGCAATGAGGTTAAAGGTTCATTTTGATTTCTGGTTGACTTTTAATGATTACAAAGTCTTAAACAACTGGATTTATAATGAGCATACTTGGGAGAGAATGCTAATACTTTTTACCCCTGATCAAACAAGAATGGACTGACTGGTTCCAGAATCAAGCTGAGGCTTAATGTAAGGATCAGCATGGAGGGTGCTAAGCACCTTGCCTGCTTCAAGTGTGGTATGTATAGTATCGCCTCATTCTCCATCACTAGCAATAGTGGAGATCTTATTTGCGTTAACTGTCAGTTAGTTTTGTCTTTGACTGAGAAGATTTCTGAGGAAGTGTCATGATCTGGCCGCACCGTAAGCCCAGTGTAGTAACAGATGAACACAAGCGCGGCTAGATGTGAGAGATATGAGAACACTCTCAGCTGATAGTGGTAATTCCTACCAGGGGGATCACCACTCATTCATACACACAGTAAACAAGCGGGTCAGAAAGGCCAGAGTACTCACGGTACTGGAGGAGCTGAGTTGATGCGAAATGGAGTCAAACAATGACTCCATCTCGAGCTGGAGTCAAACAATGACAGAGAACTGGAGCATTACCACTTTCTTGTTTATATACAGTGTGACACATGTCATTTCCGGTTCCCCGTGTGCGTCAAGTGACTGGTGTGTGTGACAGTACCCAGGACCATCACCAGATGGACCCAGCTGGGAGGATACCCGATGACGGTAGTCCTGAATCAAGGAAAGATCCAAAATGAACCATCCTGGAACCCACAACCATTCCTCCAGGCTAAAGCCCTCCCAGTTGACTAGGTACTGGGTGCCACGGTGTTGCGAGTCAAGAATATGTCAAATGGTACAAGCCTGACCACCATTGATGATCCTGGGCAGAGGGGGGCCAGGGACCTGGGGAGACAGAGGAGAGAAGAATACAAGCTTTAGTTGTGACATATGGAAGACAGGGTGGATCCAGAGAGAGGCAGGCAGCTGGAGCCAGTAGGTAACAGGGATAATCCAGAGAGTGATCTTGTAGGGGCAGACAAAGTGGGAGGTGAGCTTGCGGGATTCTGTGTGCAGACGGATGTTCTTGGTGGATAGCCAAACTCTGTCACCCATGTGGAACAATCATCCTGGAGGGTGCTGACAGCAACGTAGCATTCGTTGGCCTGCTGGATGGCACTGTGAGCCTGCTGCTAGAGCCACTGCCACCTGTGAACATCCGGTTCTTGTTGATCAAACATCAGAGGCTGGAAACCGTGGCAAACCTTGAATGTACTGAGGCGGTGGCAGAAGAGGTGAGCAGGTTGTGGGAAAGCTCAGCCCAAATGAGGTAGCCGGCCCAGGAGTGCTGACAATCAGCCACAAAGGTCTGCTCCTTCTAACCTTTCATCTGGGGATGGTAACTGGATTAAAGGCTGCAGGACGAATCAATCAGACAGCAGAAGGCCTTCCAGAATCTGGCAGTGAATTGAGGCCCTCTGTCTGAGACAATGTCCTTAAGGAACCCATGCAATCGGACTACTTGCTCTAACACAAGTTCAGCCATGGTTTTAGCAGAGGGGAGTCTGGCGAGGGCCACCAGGTGAACAGCCTTGGAGAATCTGGTGATGATGGTCAAGATGGTATGCCTGTATGAACCCCTTGACGTCTTTGGCCATGGTAGGCCGCCAGAAGGGTCGCTGGAGGAGCGACAGTGTTCTTTTGGTGCCCAGGTGGCCTGCGATGGTGGAGGAGTAACCCCATTGGTTGCCCTCTGAATGGAGGGCAGTTGGAATGTATAGTCGTCCAGGTGGGGTGCCTGCCGGAGAGAGTGGAGAGGTGAGAGGATAATGTTGGAGGATAGAACAGGTGCAGGGTCTGCCCAGGGGGCTTCAGCCTTGCGCTGGCAATAGAGGGTGTCAGCCTTGGGTGTTCTCTGACCCTGGGTGGTAAGAGAGTTGGAAGTTAAATTGTTCGAAGAACAATACCCACCGAAGCTGTCTGGGGTTGAGCTGTTTGGCCTGCTAGATGGTGATCAGGTTCTGGTGGTCCGTCCAGACCGTAAATGGGTCTCAGTCGCCCTGGAGCCAGTGATGCCATTCTTCCAGGGCCCACTTGATGGCCAATAACTCATGGTCCCCTAAACCGTAGCATTGTGCTGAAGCTGCTTAAGCGTTTTGGGTAGGGGACAAGCACGCACAGCATCCAGCCTCTGGGTATCCATGGTCACACCCTTATCAGAGATTAAAAAACCCAAGAATGTGGTGGAGTGCTGGTGGAAAGCGCATTTCTCTAACTTACAGAACAGCTGATGGGCCAGCAGCCTCTTTACTACTACTCTCACATGCTGGGTGTGTTCCTCCATGGTGCGGGGGTAGATGAGTATATAATTTAGATAGGCGAAGGCCCAATGACCCAGCATGTCCTGCAGCACATTGTTAATGAATTGTTGGAATGCTGTGGGACTGTCGAAGGGCATAACCAGGATTTCATAGTGTCTGGTGGGGGTGATAAACGCCATCTTCCACTCACTGCCCTCTCTGATGTGAACGAGGTTGTAAGTGCTCCTAAGGTCCAACTTGGTGAATATGGAAGCACCAGAGAGGACGTCCAGGGTGGTGTTAGTAAGTGGAAGTGGGTGACAGTTCTTGATTGTTATCTTATTGAGCCCCTGACAGTCGATGCAGGGTCGGAGGCCCCCATCTTTCTTCTTCACGAAGAAGAACCCCACGGTGGTGGGAGAGGATGAAGGCCTAATGGTTCCAGTGATGAGGGTAATGACGAAGAGTTGGATCTGTTCTTGGTGCTTGTTGATGATGAGGGTGAGAGGTGCAGGCTGGAGTCGAGGGCTCGACTGTCGATGGCGGTGATGTCAAATGGCTGAGATAACACTTCAAGTCTCACGTCCAACTGAGCAGCATAAGCTTGATCGATTAAGTTCAGGTGTTGGATAGCGGCCCTGAGCTGGCGGGTGAACTCCGGGTATGAATGCGTAGAATCTTGGTCTGACCTCAGGGCGGCCATGGCCCACTCTGCTGCCTGCCCGGTGAAGAGTGAGATGAGAAGTGTGATGTGGGTTCTGTCCATGGTATTGTGGCTGGGTTGAAACTCAAAAATAAGGTTGAGGTTAGTGAGGAACACATTGCACTTCCCATCTGTACCATTCCACTTACTCGGGAGAGATATTTTAGGTTAATTAGGAGATCGGTGAGAGAAAGAGGATCAGGCTGCTGGCTGTGGAGCATAAGCCTTGGCGGCTAATTGTTTGTGAGCCTGATTCAGCGTCGCAAGCTGCTACTGGAGTTCTTACAACTTGTCACGAGTCACTAGGGACTCGTGGAGAGCCTGCCGCAGCCCAGTGACCTCCTGTTTCAGGCCCACAATCTCAGCAGCCTGCCAAGTCACAGTATCACACAGCACAGTCACACACTCTCAGCTGAGAGTAGGGATTTTAACCGGGAATACATGTTCTCATTGACACACACAGTAAACAAGAGGGTCAGATAGACCAGAGTACTCACAGTACTGGAGTCAAATAATGACTGAGCACCAGAGTATTACCACTTCCTTGTTTATATTCTATGTGACGTGTGTCATTTCTGGTTCCCCGTGCGCATCACGTGACTGGTGTATGTGACAGTAAGAGGAATTTAATTGGGGCTAGAAAGTGACAGTCAAGCTTGTTGCTAGCAACTCCAGTTGTCTTAGGGGGAGATAGCACACCCTTGATGCCTTTCTTCAATTCCATGTACTATAGGCTTTATATATAATGTGATAGGGTTGATTTAATCCTGACCCTTGGTATTAATGTGAATAATATAGCTATTCTTCCACAGACTCTCACAGACCAGACACTCATTATATATGTGTTTCATCTTAATCATGTAAGCGCATCCCCTCGCTTTTGTATTAGTCGTACAATAACATCCGCTACAGCTCTTTGTTTTATAGAAAACCTCCCAGATCTATCAACTCAGGTTGGCTGTCCATCAGATCCAGAAGACCAGAACTCATGGATCTACATTAAATAACACAACTACATAACAGGTCAGAAAGAAAAAGCTTGCTTCTTGGTATAATGATCAATTAAATGCTCTAAAGCAAAACAATTGAAAACTAGAACGTAAATGCTATTAACCAAGCTGGAATTTTCCACTCCACCTGGAAGGAGCGCCTTAGCCACTACAGCAGAACACTTAATGTGGCACGCACAGCCTATCTATCATTTCTCATTAAATATAACAATAATAATTAAAGTTTCTAGTCAATACAATTTCTAAAGTACCTGGGAGGTGCGAGTTCCTGCAAACTATAGTAGAGATGATTTTATGGACATTAGACCAGAAATTCAAACTAGAAGTTTTACTCCACCACGTCTGCTGCCTGATACAGCTGATGCAAATACTATTCAAAATTTAGTTGCACTAAAGCAGCTGGCATCTTTTAATCCAATTTAACAGGCAAAACTCACTATGTTTATTCTCTTATTACAATCTTCTACCTGTACGTTCGATTCAGTTCCTACGTGTATTATTAGCAATAATCAGGCCTCCTCACTTATTTATCAAAAGTAAAGTAAGTAAAGTAAAGTGGCCACTTATAGTAATGCGTGAATACACCACACCACAGGTACACAGCCAGCAATGTGGCACCTGGGCAGTAGTGTGTGGGGACGGTACCTTGCTCAAGGGTACCTCATTGGGTACCAAATGACCAACCTATTTCAAATCTACCCTTTCCATCTAAGATTTTAGAGAAAGTCATGGCCATGCTGGGTAAGAATCAAATATTTGAAAAATTCCAACATGCGCTCTGTCCTCATCACTTTGAAATATCCCTACTAAAGATAGTAAATATATTTTTTTACTGACTGGTAACAAAAGATTTGTATCTTTGCTGGTTGGCCTTAGTGCAGCATTCGACTCCAATGACCACTCAGTTCTATTAGACAGATTAGAAAACTAGGTCGGTGTCACAAGAACAGCCTTATCCTGTTTTAGATCATACCTGACCAACTGCTATCAGTTAGTGTGAACCGGGAATCATAATCGCACACTAAAGTAAAATACGGAGTCCCACAAGTTTCTGTCCAAGGACCTTTTTTATTTATATAGTGCAATTTATTTAGTTATTGGTTTTCCTTGAAATCGAGGATTAATAAGTCCTGAGGCAATCAAGAGATGGTTATGGTGAATGCTTGTGGCGGCGATGGCTGGATAGTCCAAGGTGCGAATGGAACATCCGCCGACATGTAGGGCATTGGATGGATGGTTTCAGACCCGCACCTTGTCTCTTCTGTTCCTCCCGGAGCTTGCGTATGCGTCATCGATCCTCAGCTTTCTCTCTTTTTGCAGTATCAGCTATGCTGAACCCACTGCTGATGGCTGATCTCCAGGCTGATCGATTGAGGGCTAACGCCTCCCAGGTGGAGTGAAGGGTACCAAAATCGGAGAGCATATGCTTTATAGTCCTTGTAGTGCTTCTTCGGACCACCTCGAGTTGAGAATACAGGTCCCTCTGTGAATTGGGAATACAGAATTTGCTTGGGGAGGTGTTCCTCAGACATTCGCTTCATATGTCCAAGCCAGCGAAGTTGATGCCTCTGGATGGTGGACTCAATCGATACGCCAGCAGACTGCAAAATTATTGTATTCGGGACGTAGTCATCCCACTTAATGCCAAAGATACATCTGAGCTTCTTGTAGTGGAATGACTCTAGTCTCTTGACTCCTTTAGTGGGTCCAGTCCTCACAGCCATGCAGCAGAGTGGGAATGATGACGGCATTATAGACCATCAGCTTGGTAGAGATGGTGAGGTCTGGTTTGTAGAAGACCTGTTTGGCAAGTTTACCAAAAAAGAAGTGCGCTGCACGTAGCCGATTGTCCAGGTCAGATTCCAAAGAACAGTTGTAGTCCAGGATGCTGCCAAGGTACTTGAAGTCGCAAACCTCCTCCACTGTCTGATCATTGACCTTGATTTGGAGAGGAGGTTGCTGGACTCCAGAGGGTGATTGCGCAAGGACCTTGGTTTTCCTGACTGAGACAGTCATCCCGAAGAGCTTATACATGCGAGCGAAGGCATCAGATGCCTCTTGAAGAGTGTGAGTTGTTTCTGCTGAAACAGCATTTTCATCTGCATACTGTAGCTCGCAGATAACGGTAGTGGAAATTTTTGAGTGAGCTCGGAATCTTGAAAAGTTGAAAAGTCCTCCGTCAAATCTGCAGTGGAGCTTAATTTTCGCTCTTCGCTCCGGTGTACCTGCTACAGCATAGCTGCCATGTACAAAGAGAAAAGTGTTGGTGCAAGAACACAGCCTTGTTTAACACCACAGTAGATACTGAAGGGCTCAGATAGCTTCCACCGAAACAGACTCATCCTTCCATGTCATCATGGAGTATCCTCACAAGGGTGATGAAACGTGGGGGACAGCCAAATCTCTGATGGACCTCCCATAACGTTGGTCAAGGCACACATTCAAAGGCCTTCTCAAGATCATAGATGATCATGTATAGTGACTGGTTTTGCTTGCGTGCCTTCTCCTGTGATTGCCTTGCAATGTCCAGGGTTCCACGTTCTGGTCAGAATTTATCTTGAGACTCTGGTAGGATATTCTCTGCCAACTTGATGAGCCTGCCACGTAGGACCCTTGCAAAGATCTTTGCTGCCATGGAGAGTAAAGATATGCTACAGTAGTTCTTGTAGAGTCCATGGTCGCCTTTCTTAAATATTGTGACAATGACTGACCGCATGAAATCAGAAGGGACTGATTTGGCCTCCTATGCGAAAAGAAAAAGACGGTAAAGACCAGCATGTAGAGAGGGTCCTCCATCCTTGATAAGCTCTGCTGGGATTCCATCCGGGCCAGCTGCTTTGCCATTCCGGGTTTGAGAGATGGCCTCCTTCACTTCGGAGAAACTAGGTGGTTCAGACATCCACAATTGGACAGGGAGTTGGGGTAAACCATCAAGGCAGTCAGGAGATACAGTGCTCGGCCTGTTAAGGAGCTGCCCAAAGTACTCCGCCCAGCGATTAAGTAGGGCGGGCTCCTCTCTCAGCAGGGTATGCCCGTCAGCAGCCTTCAGAGGGCAGGGAGCCGAGCATGTTGGACCATACAATAAGTTTGATTATCCAAAAACAGTAGCTTCCACTGCTATGCAGGTGACACACAACTTTATATCTTTGCCAACCCAGATGAAAAACATAGATAAACTAAGACTGCATAAGGGATATCACATAATTTAAATTACTATTGGATATTACATAACGTTCCCTTTCTAAAATCTTTCTTCTAGATCCCAAAGCTGCCAGAAACAAACTGTCAGGTCTAATGGTTGATTGTACTGGTTTCTTAGCTTCTCCAATGTCAGCTGTAAAATTTCTCAATGTCACTATGGATCCAGATCTTTCATTTGATGCATGTATAGGCATTATTATTAAAATAACTTTATGCTGAAAAATTAATTCATGCCTTTTTTACTTCCAGACTAAATTACTGTAATGCTACTGTTAGGCTGCTCCAACAAGAACCTATATAAGCCCCTACTAGTCCAGACTCTGAAGAGTCCTCTCTAGAACCAGGAAATTTGACCACATTAGTCTGATATGATCAAAAATTCATCAGCTTCCTATCAAATTTTGTATTGTTTATAAGATTTTACTCTTGACGTATGAAACCCTGAATGGCCTTGCACCTGAATACCTCCATGAATATATCTCTTGCTATGAACCTCCACACTCACTTAGACTTCATGGTGATTGCTTTCCGCTCATCCCCAGAATTATGAGAGCTACAGCAGGGGGAATAACCTATTCAGATAAAAACACCCAGCTCTGGAATACCCTTCCAAATAACATTCAAGACACAGACAAAGTCTCAGTCTTAAGTCTAGGCTGAAACCTACCTGTTTAGTCACACTTTTTTGATGAACTTTTCCCATTAGAGGAAGAGTTTAGAGCTAGAAGGTGATGGGCACAGAGTAAACTGGGATGCTAGTGCTGCCATCCTACCATTGCTCGTGTTCACTCAAGTTTATTGATGATGATTTATTAAAAATAATCAGTGCATGAATGTTTGTATTGGTTGCTGTTAGCCAATATGCTAGCCTGGTCCATTAGCCAATTTAAGACTGTTCCCCTTTTAAATCTTGGCTTTCCCTCCATCTTAGGGAGCTTTTCATGGCCTCTGTTGCTTGCTTATTAATGGCTCGGATCTGGATTCTGTAAAGATACTTTGTAACAACACTGATTGTAAAAAGTAAAGAAAAAATACAGTACAGTACAGTACACAGTAGTCCCATCGTATGTTTACTTTTTCCAACCTAAGAAAACACATTGTGTCCTTAATCCACTGAGATACAGAAGGAGGATTAGGAGACTTCCATTGCAGAAGAAGACGACGTCTGGCCAGCAGAGAGGTGAAAGCGATGCTCTCTCGCTGTGTAGAATTGAGTCAGCAGGGGTCCCAAAGATGGCAATTAACAGACAGGGCTTCAAGGTTAATCCCTTAACAGAAGACATAATATCAAAGTAACCAGTCCAAAAATAATGCAGTCAAAAACATATGAGTTAAATGACAGGATGAATTAGAACACTGTTCACTTTTATCTTCCACATTTGGGTAAATATCAGACAGACTAGATTAGGAATTATGAACTCTATGTACGACTTTAAACTGTTTTAAAAGTAAAATCCGAGCACAGGAAGAGACTGCTAGCATTACCACTCCTCAATGATGTCAGTTGCTCAACTCACGCTCCCATGCAGCTTTTGTCTTGATATTAGATTTGTCAGTTAAGTCAAGAATATGGTTATATATCACTGAGATGACTCCTCTCTGAGGCATAGTGCAAGTGAACAGGTCTTCCTACGGTTGCTGGGAGGGAAGAGAAGGAAAGTCAGGAAAATGTTTAGAAACAAATTTAAACAGATTGTTTGCAGGCAGCTCGTACAGTAATGACAGTTTATCATAGGTGTTAAAAATACCACCTGAATACATTTTTTGAAACACTGTATACCACACCTGCGCCACAAGGTAAAGCTGGAGTCTAAATATGAGGGAGGAAACAGATGGTTGTTACACAATGGATCTAGGAGAGATGCAGATGTAAATTTGAAATGTTTTCTAAACTGATGCCAAATTTTTAAGGAATTGCGTAAAACTCGGTTCTTAACATACAAACCGATGTTAATCAGAAGAGAGGAATATACAAGACAGAGAGGGTGATGTGAACCAACAATGTATCCTATGGATATTAGAGGCTCAATAATAATACTGGAAGTTAGGTAGAGCCGAGCCACCGCTAAATTTACATTTCTGCAGTAGGGATCTGTGGACCCCTGGAGGCCTCGCACTCCAAACAAAAGAGCTGATCATCTTGTCCAGGGAGACAAAAAAGTATTTAGGTAAAAATAAAGGCAGTGTCTGAAAAAGGTATAAGAATCTAGGCAATACATTAATTTTGACAACATTAATCTTCCCAATTAGAGAGAGAGAGGCAAGTTATTCCATCTTGAAAAATCATTTTTCAGTTTGGACACAAGAGGAGCAAAATTACCTAAGAAGGTGCATGTCATATTCACACAGGTATTTAAACCCAGAGTGGTCAAGGTTGAAGGGCAGATCAACGAGTTGCATTTGCAAAGCTGCTGCATTTATGGGAAAGCATTCACTCTTTTGGAGATTTATTTTATGTCCAGAGAACGAGCCAAAGTTCTCCAAAGTAGACAGAATGCCTTGAAGACAAGATGCAGGAGCAGTGATGTATAGCAATGAATTATCCGCATATAAGGCTAGACAATGTTCAACATCATTATGCACAATACCTTTAAATGAGGAGGAAAGACCTTTAGGCGATCACCAAAGTTTCATTGGCCAAGGTAAAAGGAGATGGAGATAAAGGACAACGCTGCCGCGTGCCACGACCCAATGGAAAGTATTCAGAGCGGATATTATTTGTATAAACACTAGCTGTCGGAACTGTATGTAGTAATCTCACCCAATTGATGAGTCTGTTACCGAAACCAAATTTTTCAATCACTGCAAACAAGTAAGTCCACTCCACCCAATCAAATCTGCATCCACTGAAATTTCTCTGGTAGCCCATCAGAGTGTGATGTGTAAAGAATATTCAGAAGGGTGCGAGTGTTAAAAAATAAATAGTGTCATTTAATAAAACCATTTTGTTCCTTAGGAATAATGCCAAGCAGAACCTTCTCCAATCGAAGAGCAATCATTTTGTCCAGGATTTTAACAACAGAATTCAACAGAGAAAGAAGTTTATATGAGACACAGAAATCTTTTTTAATGTAATGGTGTTCTTTTAGCTGAAGAACTGAAAAGCAATGGGTAAAATTCACTTTATTATTTATAATTAAATAATCATCATTTTTAATTATTTGAAACATTGAACAGCTCTGTTCAAAATCTCTGTCTGTTTTTTTTCCAGTTTCATTTTCTTTATTTTAGTTAAATATCAAATTCAGAAACTGAATACCTCTATTTTCTCTGCTGAAAAGTGTGTCAAGGACACCGAGGATCTTTTGGTTGATGTTACTTCTTAGCAAAGTAAAGGATTTCTGCCAAAAACTGTCAATTAGTTTTAAAAGGCCTTTTAAGTTAGTACAACAGTCCTCTTAATGTATTTGAACTACACTTACCAGATGTCCTTTTTGTGGCCTTGTTTTGCATGAGATGAATAGTTTGAGTGGTTTAAAGTATCTTTTCCAGCCATTACTCATGGTTAACTCATTAAAATCTCTTTTGTTTGCCTTTCACCCTTCTTGAAACTGGGGATATTCAGCCATCCAGAAACAGATCTTGTTCTTCTGTAAAAACAAAATAGCAGCAGAGAGATAATTGTGGAAAATAATTTTCTTTTTAGGAAGGGTTCTTTTTAGTATAACTCTTTGTCCTTCTACATCAGAACCATCTTGAGCATTTAGTGCTAAAATAAATGTATTGTTTTGTCTGTTGTTTAGTAAGGATTTTTGATTGTAAAGACTAAATTTCAGCTAAATCTTGCCCCTATTTTCAGTATGAGATGTAGCTAGCCAAAAAGAAATATCTATACCTATCTTCAATAAGGGTAACAGTAATAATGGAGCTGACTGTATGTATGTCTGTTTCAGTGGGGCTTAGTAGCTCGTAAACACATTCTATACAAATACCTAGCTATATTGTATAATAAGATAATAAAGTTCCTCTTACATTAGAATTTTCTGTTCTGCTGTCCAAATGTCTTAAAACCCCAGTGCTTCACCAATGTTATATTTCATATAATTATAACTTTAAAATCCTGGTTTTTAATCCCTTGGCTCATGCAGCAGTTTAAATAAAATCATCCCAATCCCACAGGGCAATAAACATATAAAGAACAAGGATTAAAAGGGCCAAACCTCATTCTTTCCTTCAGTTCCTGCTGTTTTCAACAGTAAAATTGATTTACTGAAGTCAAAGTTAGAATTAGACAAATGTGTATAACCCTGAACTTTAATTTTTTTATTTTGCAAAACGTTTGTGTAAAAGTAACAGAACTGTGACTTGTGCCCCTACTGTGTCCCTGTTTCTTGACAGTTTATTTACCTTTGGCATGTATCTTTGTGCCATGTGTGGGTACTATGTGAGTTTATTGTTTTTGTGATCTTAGCCGTTGCCTTAACCCTACCCCCTTGTTTTCTTGTTCACCTGTGCCTTGGTCTTGTCTCCTCCCTTGCCCTGTGTTGTCATGTATTTTCCATTTGGATTAACTTTGGACCATGTGGTCATTGTTTTGGTTTGTGTGTACGTTTAGTAAAACTTTTCAGATGCTGGCCCTATATCCAGCCTCAAACCAATCATTACCAATCTGTTGCAAAGAATAGCATAGCTGAGATGTTTTATGGTTATTTGAGAAAATGCATTTTCTAAGTATGTATGTAAGACCCAGTGATTAAATTAAACATACTGTATGCTCATATACATTCATAAACAAGCCAGTGCATATTGGTATATAGCCTCAAGATGCAATTTAAAACAAGTCTTAAAACAAAACTATGGGTTTTAGTAGAGGTTAATTAATCTTATACTTGTTTTACTTAATGTATGTGTCCAGTAATATTATCAGTCAGAGACTGCTGACGTTTAAGTAATCAACAAACAATGGGCACATTCAATAGACAAACAAGTAAATAATAGTTTCTTTGCTTAGAGAGTACTTTGTGTGTAATCCAGTGAAGCTGAGGTAAAATGTTTCATGGCTGTCCCTTAAGATAGCATACTTTTCCAGATTGAACTAAACAGGGCAAGGGCTCCTGCCTTAAGCTTATACTGAGTAATGGATGGATGGAGGAGGGGAATCCCAGTCTTCTCCCTCATATGTCATAGCGTGACAATTTGTATGCTGTTTCTCTCTGACCCACCGATTTCTTGCATGACTGCACAAAAATGTTGAAATGGCTTACATTACACAAGGCCACTCCATAGGGGGCAGATAATCCACCTTCATCTCTCTTCCCTCTGAGAATTCTAAAATGGCGTGCTAGAACGTCGTGATGTTCCCAAACTGAGTCATTTTTCCATTTAGAGATAAGCAGCAAGACAGCGAAAATGCTTCCTTTTGTGAAGCAGAGGGTACACACCCCAGACCTTGTGCAAGTGAGATTTTGGAAAGGTGAGGTTACCTCATGTTGCTTTCTGCTCCCACTCTTGATTAGAAGAGCATAAGATTAGCATAGTCCTATATGGAAGAACATTGTTTTGACAATTAGAATATCAATAAAACAGCCTGTCCGTGAGTTTGCCTCTAACAGAGACATTCACTGAGCACAGCGCATCCTAATAAGGAAAGTGATACTGGGATGTGTTAATGAAAAATTATTTGAGATATAAAGTCTCACAAAACTCTCCCAGATCTCACCAGCAAGAAGGGTGAATGCATGAAAAAACTGTTTCACATTAAACAGTGTGATGCATAGCAATTTCACACGGTCAAGAGGGGTTTGCAGTTTTTTCCTAGTGTCTTCTGCTTTAGGAGTTTAAAAAGTTGTTTCCATCAGATCCGAATCGTAGCTAATAGTTAACCACTTATTCATATTTGTATTTGTTTATTTTCAGAATATCCTATGTGATCATTTTGAATAATGTAATCATGTACCATGACTATGATGCACTTATTTGTTGTGGTGGACTCATAACCCCCTCAGGATTATTCAGAATCAGCAACGTGATATTACATCCCTTATGAACTACCATGTTAGAGTCTAAAGTTATTTCTATAAATACAGGGAGTGCAGAATTATTAGGCAAATGAGTATTTTGTCCACATCATCCTCTTTATGCATGTTGTCTTACT
>JBBPCX010000001.1:39944073-39965707 GCA_037974365.1 Hydrocynus forskahlii
AGAACATGGTTGTTGTTCAATAATAAGATTATTCCTCAAAAATACAACTTGCCTAATAATTCTGCACTCCCTGTAATACAATTCTCTATTCATAATTTAACATTAACAAGTTACATTCCAATTGAACTTTCACAGGTAAAGCTGTCTTCTTAGATGCTTCTTTAGTATAATTCAAATGGTGTCAGTAGACCTTTGGCAAACTATTTTAAGTAAAAATAAAAACACATCCTAGTGCCATAACTTTTGCACAGATAACATATTTTGTGTAATTTCATTCAATTCAGCAAAAAAACAGTAAAGCACATTGGGCATTACAATGCACTTAAGTATATTTTTGTAGAAGATGTGTTTCACTTAAACCATTTTTATTGGAGGTGATCAAACGTTTCCCTACAAATGTATGAATACAACTGTTTGAAAAAAGTTCAAAATGTAACTGCATGAATTGAATCTATGGAAAATTCTACTAGCAGGCATTAATTCCATGTCAACAGAAACATCACAGTCTCCAAGGAAATGTATCTTACAGCCATCTGCGCAAAAGCACATGCTGTTCTGGCCTTTTTCCAGGACCCTTTTTATCTTCTTTTGGCCATGCACAAAAGCTATCACATCTTGCACACAGAGTTATGCAACAGAGACTGTTATTCTGAATGGCCACAAATAGGAGGCTAATCATTATGCAGTTAAAACATATTTATTGAAAAATTAGCTGTCGCTCTAACAAAAATGAAAGCTTATGATTTTCTAAAAATTATTCCAAACAATGTGAAATTGATTTAGTAAAGTACGTGGTAAAGTTTGTGTAAATGTTTTTTAAATGTGTGTCATTGGTTTATTTGTAAATTCAGTCTAAAACACAGTCTAGGAGTGACGTGTGAGGGGATGAAAATACATATATGAGGTATACATACATAGATGCCATGATACATCTCCATGTCCACCACACTGAAAGTTTGAATTCTCAATACTCATTTTAAAACTCAAATTCCAAATCCTTTCCAAAATGGTGGTGCTGTTGAGATCTTATTGATAATGTACACATAAAAAACCTTCATTGCTGTTACCTGCAATGGATTTTTTTTGTGTTCTTCAGAAGTTTTTAATAAAAGCCCTTCAAAGCCTAAATCCATTAAAAACTGCATCCTCTTTTTTCTGGTTTAAACTTAATTTTCTAAAGAGAATATACAATAAAAAGTGGTTGAAAAGGCTGTGAATCCTTAAACAAAACCTGAGATTTAAAATGCCAAGAGAAAGTAACAGCTTTCACCTGTTAGGCCTTGTAACCAAACATGAAGGGATAGTAGTGAGACTTAGACTTGCCTTCTGACCCAGAACCCATGTCAGTAGCCAATTACCAATGGACTGCAGGTGAACCATGATGTTAGGAAATACTCGTGGTTGCTTTCGTTCAGCATTTCTATGGATATGAAAAAATCACTTGAACAACATAAAAAGGTATTATTACTGCTATGGGGGATGTTCTACCTTAAAGATGGAGGCTCAGAAAAGAGCAATGGAACAAACATAAATTGAAACAGGTTCTGTTGCTTATTGTTTGCCTGGAGGAAAAAGAATGCATCTTTCGTCAAAAAGAGACCAGAAAAGGGCTCTAGACTGATAACACAGTGGAAGGCCTTGGGAAGGCTATGGCAAACTGCCTTGGTACAAACATCAGGAAAACCTTGCATGCCATTGGTACAATCAAAAAGACATGCGTTACTGGTTATGGACAGGCTTTGAGCTCAGTTGGAAAAAAATCACATGAAAGATGATGAATCTATAATTAATGAGAGAGAACGTAATTATTATGTATGTTTTAGAGAAATACAAAATGCTTTCAAAAGTCTTATTACAAAGACATGGAAAGGTGGCACTCCTGCTTTCACCTTTAATTTAGCTAAGTCCAGTTAAGGGTTTGCTTCTTCTGAACAGTACTTTGTACTCATTGTTCAGACCTCTGTGCCTTAATGCACACATATGAATCCTGTCTGAAAACATAATCTAATTAGCATAAATGGCCTTAGATTAGGAAGGTTATTTTTTTCTCCATTTCAAGCACAAACATTTCATGTGTCCCTTGCAAAAAATGTTGAAAGGAATAATAATAATAGCAGAGAGAGTTTTACCAAGGTCAAAGAGGACTTGCCAGTAAAAAGCTTTTTTTCTAAAAAATGTATTCAAATTTTAAATGGGCTGTAAAGTATGTGTTTAAATACTTTTTTCAGAAAGCTTTTCTTTCTTTGACAGAATATGGGATTTTTAAAAGGAGGTGGAGTGTACGATTGCAGTTTTTTAAGGTTAAAGAGGTCAAGAAGCCACACATAATGGCAACCAGTTAAGGTGGTATATATTGTCAAAAGAATATTTCTGAATTTTTTGGAGGCTTAAAATCAGAGAACATGAACATTGTGGTGATACAAATTTTATGAAGGCTGTTGAGTTGATTAAAGACTGTAGTGACAACAGTAATCTCATTACCCCTACTTGTCTCAAGAGTATGAGCTAGTTAAGCCTGATTAGTAAAAAAGAAATTTCATGTGATAATGCAACAGGTAAAGTGGCCATGCAGCATAGTGGAATTTGATCCCCTGTTTAGACCAGGACAACACTGCATTGCAGTCAAGATACAGTGAGACTCGTGATATTCGGCCATATGACTGTATAATTCCTCTATGTTTTGTAGAGTCACATTCTGAATTCATTATTCTGTTCTGAATTTGCACAATATACAACTCAGCAGTTTAATCTGTGAATTTATTGAATGTTATACAGTGACAGTCTCCATTTACTTATCTGCTGGTATAGTACTCTAAATCTTTACATACAGCAACGTCAGTATTACACTTATTTGTCACACTATTGTTCTTGTCATTGTGTATCTTTTAATGTTTTTAATGTTTGATGACACAATAATTTCCCTCTTTATAAATACATTTCTTTCTCATCTTATTTCAGCTGCCAGTTATTTTAAGCCACCCTAAATAAAAATGTAAAATGTAAGCATATTGAGAGAGAAACATTTGCCCCTAGAAGTAAACTTGGAACATTTCACCTCAACAAAACGGGTCCAAAAGAAACATTATTGTACACCATTCTTCCTTATGTTCAATTGGTGGAAAAAACATGCATAATAGAACAATAATCTTCTGAATAGATGTTTTTGACCACTGCATTTTATCTATAATGGTACAAAACATTTTGAATATATTTGCTAATTGTTTACATTAAAGTCTGCATATGGTATTATATTTGATAAAGGCTGTTGCATGGATGTTGCATGTTGCAGACTTTATATTTTTTGTTTATTTTTTGTTTATAAATTTAGTTTATTGTCAAAAAGTTGGAAAATATTGAGACTGTTCTTAACCATATTCGCCACTCCCACTGTCGGTTTACCTTAACTGATGTACAGCATTAACATCTAAAGCTTCCCTTAGTTTTATTCTGTATTTCCTATCACCTGTCAATTAATCTTCATTTTTCAGCCTTCTAAATAAACATTCAGAACAACATGACATTTTGCATGGTTCTAGAATACTGAACTGTTTTATTCCACTTACAAGGATATATTTTCCCAGAGTTTATTTGCGCTGTTTCAGCTTAGTGTCATCATGCTGTGGTTGCTTTACACTGCATAATTATTCCCCCAAATCTACCATGAGTTTAGCATTGCTATCTTGTTAAGAAGCCAGGTTTTCTGTGAAATTAATAAATGTCCTTTCTCTGACGAATTGACAGCTGAATTCATTTAGAATGAAAAACTGCAAAGATGTGGCCTTAACATGAAATTAACGTATTTTGGGAGCATATTTGGGGGCATATTTAGGGTTTACACAAAAAAATAAGCAATTTTTTTCTACCACATCACAAATTTGCGTTTTTTAATTATATAATTGTCTACTCTAGATATTTTACTGTTCACAAATGTTTCAGGGAAATTTTACATGGTGTTGAATTTCAACCAATTAAAACTATTTAAAATCATCAGTATGACACTATTAATTACAACTGTGTTGAACTGATTAGAAAACACAGATTTTACACAAGGTATTAATCGCTGTTACACTCACTAATCCAAAAGTTATCCAATCATGAAATCACTAGCTCCCCTGGTGCTGAGGAGGGTGATCAGCACTGGATGTCATAGAGCCCCTCTCCAGTACATGAATCCTGGAGTGGAGGACGCTTTTGACTCAGTAGGCCTTAGCCCCATCCACAACTGTAGGAGGAGACAGAACATCCAGACCATCCTGAGTAGAGGAACACAAAAATGGTTTAAGCATGAAAGACTGGGTGTATATGCCAATGTGCAGGCAGATGTAAGCGATATGTCACAGCATTGATACACAGGGCTACTTTGAAGGATTCCTTGTATTTGGGTCCGAATTTCTTGTTGGGCAATTGCAGGTTAATATCCTAAGTAGACAACTACACACAATGTCCTGGTCTGTAAGATGGTGCCGGCTCCTGCTTCGGATTAGCATTTCTATGTGGCCACTGTTGTTATTTATTTATTATTTTTTTGGCCCACCACCTTCGGAGGACAACTTTATTTTTTAATTGTTGCTCTCATTTTACAAACATAGTCATTAAAGCCGCTCCGAGCTCCCCCCCCCAACACACACAGTGAAGAAGAAAAGGAGAGTGAAAAGAAGAGAACAAAGAAAAAAATATTAGTTCAAAAAAACTGAAACAAGACACACAGATACAAATTTTATAACACAAATCAATAATTATAATTTTCTAGTAGCCTTTGAAGAAAATAAATAAATAAAATAATAAAGAGTTTAAAAAATTTAAAAACTCAAAACACTCAAAACAAATTTTACACAACTAATCAAAATAACAGATTTCTAGTATTTTCTAGGCCGTTGTAGGTGTGTCTAAGTGTCAGCCGGTTTGTCACCAGAAGAGGAGGGTAGTTAACACTTCTGGGGGAGCAGGAGCACCACATGAGACACAAGGACCCACGGCCACATGTCCCAGACACAACCACACGCCCAACCCCAAAAGGGAGCCCACAGAGGACCAAGAAGATGGTCTTGCCCCCCGTACAAAGAGGCCTGCAGAGGGGGGGTGGGTAGGGAACACCCTAGAACCTCTGCGATCACTCGCACGGCGCATGTCAGGTCCAGGGCCGTGGGGCCCTGGCGACGAAGGAGAGATCCAAGCCCCCGGAGAGGGATTTGAGCCCGCAGCAGTGACCCGGCTGGTCGATTAGAGGAAGGCCCATAGATGGAGCCCCTTCCCACCGGGGAATGGATGGACCCCAGGTGGCCTAAGTGAAGGAGGTCCCCTGACCCATGAGGGGAGGCTGCTCTCTCCCGCCAAGATCTCACATAACACTCCCAGGCCTTATCTTTTTCCTGAACATCCCAGTGTGCCCCTCTATGCAGCCCATGCTGCTCATGTAGGACCAGGGATGGAGGTATACATGGGGCCCTTTGGCCCCTGTTATCCCCCTGACCCTATAGTGAGTGTGTGTATGACCCTATAGTGAGTGTGTGTATGTACCTGCTTGAAAGTGTAGTGTGTGTGAGTGTCTAAGATGCATTCAAATTGTGGGTGCAGTTATGGCATGGCATGGGGGCCCCACCGTTGGCAGACGGCCGAGTCCCCCATGCCCCTCCCTGCCCCACAAGGCCCTAATGTAATATGGACTGTGTGTATGACTGAAGTGCATTAAAATAAGGGGGAATGGCCAGGGCCCAGGCCCCCTGCCACAGGTAGCCAACAGAGTCCCATGTGCCCCAGCCAATGTGATGTCTAATATGCGGAAATATTAAGATGGAGAGGCAGTGTCTCAGCCCGCCTCAAAAGGCCCTAGTGTTATAAGTAATGTAGTGGTGAGTACAGGGGAGCGACACCAGATGTTATAGGTGATAGGCCCTCTCCCCACCTGGGCCAGCTCCCCGACTGGCCCCAAATTGGACTCCGTCCCTGTCCTCGCCCCTGCTGGCAGCGGGGCCCAACTGGGGTGTGGCCACTGTTCTTGAAATCCTCCAAATTAACTTTGCCCTTGCCAAAAGGGGGAGGGTTCAAAAGGCAAGCCCTGACTGCCTATTTGGGAGCAATAAACAAACAAATAGCCAGACATCCAGTCTCCTAAGACATTTGAAGATCCTCACTCTCGAGACTCCGACACACACCAACTGACCCCCTTTTTGCACGCTCCACTCTGAATGTTTCAATGAGAAGAGAAAAGATCCATTTATGCATTTGTGTATGAAAATACTAATTTGTTAAGGTGTTTCTTTGATAAGTCGTCCTGTGTATCTGGTGTCTTCCCATGAAATTAGCAAATATTAATTGTGTGTGTCTGACCAGATAAGAGAAAGTCATAGCTCTTTTTCAAGTTTCTTTTTTGGCTTCATGGTAAAATAATCATGTATGGTCTTTAATCAATCAGTCATGAAATAAGTGAATAATCATGATACTCATTCATCTTAAAAACATGTTCTTAAAAGGATAAATGGAGAAATCCGGACAGCTCCTTAAGAAATTCATAAGCCACACAGCACCCACCCTTTGGCCCCGGCCATGTGGTCCGGACAAAGAGGACAAGAGATTTCTTTGATTTTAACTTACAAACTTAAAGATCTAAGCTTTGGGGAAATCATAACTGTTGATAGAGAAATTGTAATAATCATGGTTTGCACATTTTGAAGTTTGTTTTCATGAATAATTAGACTGTGTATACAAATTAGGACATAGTTTGATGAATTTTATTAATAAACTTGCCATGTTTGGTATTTGTGTAATTCTCTGAACATCACCATCACAACGCTGCAAGTCTCAATACCAGATTATGAACTGTACGGAAATTATGAAATTTATTCTGCCAAACTTTATAAGGTCTCATGCCTGGAGAGCAGTCATAAAACTGCCCCCCCTTCAAGTTTTAGGCCCTGCATCCCAGTGCTGCTTCTGACATCTGATTCGCTACTCGCGAAAGGTGGGGTTCACCCCCCCCCCCTTTCCTCTGGAGCATGTAAGCAGCCAAGTTGCAAACAGAAAATTGAGCAGAAAGAGAGCCGGACCAGAACAAGCCTTCAAGACCAGCCTTCTGCTCCACTGCTTCATCACCTCTGAGCCTTCACCACTGGAAAGAACAAGCCAATCTGCTTCCACAAAGATTAAACTCCTCAAGATTCATCTCTGCAACTTCACCAACTTCAGAAGAACAACTCCAAACTTCTGAACAACTCTGAACAACTTCTGCAACTCCTCTGAGACCCCAGATCATGGCTGAAATTCGACCTCAACCCTCCTGAGACTCTGAACGAAGCGAATAACAGTTACCTTCTCATTTTGATAACTTTGGTGCAAAGGTCAATAATATGTATACTTCAGATTACTGAGTTGTGTTGTTTCACGAAGCCACTGTTCAGGGACGTTTGAGTAATTTTAGCTTCCTTATCAATATCACTACACACTGCGTTACTAATCACATTTATTTTATTCTGTATTTGTATGTTTTGTGCTTGTCTAGCGTGGTAAATAAATCGTGTCTTATCGTGACAAGGCAAAGTCACTTCTTAGCTGCGATAACCTACCTGAGCTCTTCAATGATCAAAATTGATCCTGAGAATTCCCCCTCTTTTCTAAAAGCGAAGCTCTTTTTAACAGCGCAATTAAGAAGAGTTTTAAAGGGTTAATTACTGTACACCTGCTGAACTATTTTGCTGGCTGAATAGTTTGTGCTGGATTCCTTAATAAACCCTGCTTGATAGGAAACCCCTAAATAAATAATCAATTAATAATTGACAATTTATTAATCAATTGATAAATATAAAGGGTGAATCAGCCTACACTGATTCTGGAGAAGAATATCTAAATTAAACCTAAGTTTTAAATCCTACAGCACCTTTACTCTTCTATTATCCTTCTATTTCTACCCTTACAGTGGGGTTATGGAATGGTCAGTCTGCAGTCAGTAAATCTGACTTCGTCTCTGCACACACTAACCAGCTATCCCTTAAATTTATTGCACTTATTGAAAGCTAGATCTGGCCAGAAAATACTGCTACCCTAGCTGCACTCTTTACCAGCTATGCCCTTTTCCATACCTCTCATTTGTCTGGACGAGGAAGCAGTACATGCATTCTTATGTCCCCTAAATGGAAATTATCACCACTACTGCCTCCTCACAAGTACACCACCCACCTCATTTGAATGCAATACTATCCTGTTATCTGTTCCTTTGAAACTCTCTGCAATAGTCATTTAACATTCACCTGGACATTTGGGTCCCATTGTGGATGAAATACAGGCACTACTCTCTGTCATCCCTCACTATGATTGTCGACTATTCATCCTAGGTGATCTGAATATTCACCTAGACAATATCAGCTCTGCTGATATCATGTCTCTGATATATTCTTTTGACCTCAACCATGTTTACACTTTTGCAGTCCTCCAACCTTCAAAGCTGGCAAAGCACTTGACTTCATCCCTACTATGAACAGTGATATCAATTGCCTCATGGTCGCACCTCTACACATTGCTGACCATTAATTAATGTTTTCCTTTTTTTCTACATCTCAGGTCTCACACCGCTGCAACCTCAATAACCTCCTTACCACCCATTTTTTTTATTAACAGTAGTCTCTGCCCTGTTGCATCTTAGCATGGTTTCCTTGCTCTGGGTCAATGAAGCCACAGAATCTCTATGCTCTACATTAAGATCATTTCTGCATAGTCTATGTCCTCTATTCACCAAACCAACTTACTCTAGTCTGCCTCACCCATGGCTGACCGATACCATCGGAAAGATGTGTTCCAATCTCAGAGCTGCTTAGAGAAAATTACATATATTCAAGGACCGCGCTGACCTTAAAAGCTAACCACCACTCCTGTCCTCCTTCTCATCCAGTAAAACTGATGTCAAATTTGCATTTTACAATGACAAAATGAACAGCACCACAGAATCTGTTCTCTACCATGCATGTGGTTACTGCCTCTGTAACCTCTGGAACATTGTCTTCAATGTAGTCTTAAAACAGGTCTCAGAATTCCTCTCTTGGAATGCCTCCTTGATCGTAACCAATCTGACTGCAAGAGCCACCTTAAAAGTAGAACAGCAAATCAGTCAGTTCTTATCCTTCTAGATCTATCAGCAGCCTTTAAAACAGTTGACCATGACATCCTCCCATCTGTTCTCTTGGACATGGACATCTCAGGCAGAGCTCATTCATGGTTCAAATGTTACCTCGCTTTGCATTCATTCAATGTATCATAGCTGAGACAAACATCATCATCACATCAGCTTCCCACTGGAGTTAGTACTGGCTCAGTACTGGCCCCCCTAGACCTCAATTTCAATGAACCTGGATAAGAATGGAAGCAGCAAGATCGAACAATTGAAACTTGTAGGAAATGTTCTGGAGGACAGTGAGGCATTGACCACTTGCATGATAGTAGGCATGATAGTTGAAGAGATGGCTTTGAAGAGCCATTTGAGGATAGGGTAGAGTGGACATGTAGTAGGGGACAGCTACAAGTCATAAGTATGGATACCACACTCTCTGTAAGAGGGATAAAAGAAAGCAGTGGTGCACTTTTGACCAGAGTAGATAAAGTGGGACAAGGGTTGACCCTGTGTTATTAAGAGAATTGGCTACTGATAGCTGCCACTTTTTCTGTGAAGAATGACCACTGCTGAGAGGCTTGTGTCTGGCGGAGGTGGAAGAGGAGATGTGAGAATAGGTTCCGAGCATCTGTGATGCAATTAATTTTGTTGTAGTGGAATGTGACTTTGGCATCAGTGATGCTGGATGAGATGGAGGACAGGAGTGACTGATAATTTTTAATGTCTGTGGGGTCCCTGAACTTATGCCATTTTCTCTCAGTAGCTCTGAGATTGGTGCACAGCTTTCAGATGGCCTCAGTCATAGGTGAGGCAAGCTAGAGCAGGTTGGTTTGGTGGATAGTGGACACAGATTATCCAGACACAAGCTTAACCCTCTTAGGTCGAAATCCACCCTGGGGGACTTTTTGGAAGTTTTTGTCCTATAAACATATAAGTAACACCACTAGAAACCTTGAATCTTCCAGTTTTCAAATATGTGTGTTTTAAAATAAAATGTATCGATGGCGCTTTGCAAATAGAATAAAAAGAAATCTTGAGATTATCTGTGCCTCTCTTGAACTCTGAGTATTTGAGTATTTGTAAAAGATTTAGAAGATTTTAATATAAGCTTTTTTATTTTTGGGCTTCTTTTCTTTGCAGTAGTTTGTAGTGCTTTGGGGGCAGGGGCTGGCAGACAATGACAGCCACTGACACATGGCCATTGTGTTACTGAAATGGGGGGGGGGGGAGTTACCGGTGTGAAACACCCATCTAATGAATATGCATGTGAAAGAGCAGAGAAAACTAGGTAGTCTGACTTTTTTACAATTTGTATTGAAACTACATAACATTTCTGAATGCTCTTCCTACCTTTTTGTAGCCAAAAGATATGTTTACAAGGTTCAAACTTCAAAAGTCTGCTTAGATATATTTATAGTGTGTTTTTTTACTTTGTTTGAAGACCTCTGAAAATAGGTTTCTGTCATGTCATGTTTACACAGTATTAAAAAAAACTAATTTCATTACATTCACTTTACTCTCATACTATTATTGCTCAGGTTTTCCAGAATATAACCTTATATATGACTTTTGCGTAGATGTTTTTAGTTAGATTAAATACTTAAAAAAGTAAAGGTGTAGCCAACTGCCTCAATTGCCTGACAGGCCTCGGACCTCAGATGTTTAACACAGAGAAGAGGTTCTTTGGCTTCATTGACCTCAAGTGAGGAAAACATGCTAAGATGAAGCAATGCAGTGGCTTCCATTGATGAAAAAGGAGTGGTAGATAGGTTGTGGAGGTTGCAGTGGCACAAGACCTGAGGTATAGGAACAGGGGACTGTTCCAGAAGGCAGAAAATGAAATTAATAAATGGTCAGAGATGAGTAGAGGAAAGGCCCTTTTCTATTCAAGCATGTCTGTGTCTGTAACGCTCAAGAGTCCCAATACCTTTGTCCATATATTGTATTCATTGTGAGGTGTACACCCTCTGGTATGAGCACGCCAAGCGGGTTGAATTTTGGGGGCGGGGTGTAAGCCACACATCCCAAATACTCTGAAACTAAACAACAATTGGCTGACACAGGAAGTGATAATACTGAAATAGCACTAACTTTCAACTGCTATCTTCAGTCTTTTGGCATCGTTAAAATATTCCAAATCTTTAGGACTTACATAAAAATTCCTGGTTCACCAATGACACAGCTGAGGAAGCTGACAATTTGAAATTCACATTTCTCTGCCTTTACAAAGTTTGTGCTTCAATAATCGAATCACTGCTCTAGCTGTCTATGGGTATCTAGATCAGGAAAATAAAATATTGTCTATGTACGCCATGACGCACCTTCCTAGAAACTAAGGCAAGACCTCCTTAAAGAATACTTGGAAGACAGAGGGGGCATTAGTGAGTCCATACAGCATGAGCAAGTACTCATAGTGCCCTTCATGGTTATAAAAGCAGTTGTATTTCGTCTCCTTGGCAAAGTCTTACTAGGTTATAAGCCCTGTGGAGGTTAAGTGTAGTGAAAATGGTACTTCCTCTGATCTTTTCTATGTTCAAGGGAATGAGTGGCAAAGGAAAATAGTGTTTCGATGGTGACATTGTTTAGTGCTCGATAGTCAGTACAAGGTCAGAGTCCTCCATCCTTTTTCTTGATCAAGAAAAAGTCTGAAACAGTGGGTAAAAAGAACGATATATGTACCTGGGAGGAAGCACTTCAATGATGTAGTCATTGAGAGCTTGTTGTTCTGGAAGACAGAGGGGGTAGAGATGCCACTTGGATAGTGAGGCTCCTGGTAGCAGACTGGTAATGCAATCGCTAGCTCTGTGAGGGGAAGGAGTTCAACTTTCATGGGAGAAAAAAAATCTTCTTGAAGGTCTCCACATTCTGGAGAAATTTCAACTTCAGACTTTTTACTGACATGGTGTGAATTGGGATAATTAGACAATGATCAAAACACTTTCCTCATTTATTTCCAGTTTTCATGGGTTCTCTGTGATCTGGTGGACCTGAAGCTTCACTTGAGACATAAGACTGAGTTTTATGTGTATGCTATAGAAACCTCAGTCAGGATCAGGAGCAACTCCAGCAACATCACCTCCTGCTGTTTACACTGATGAACCACAACTGAACAGCAATGCACAGCTTAGACCACCTCAAGTTTGCTGATGAAACGACTGTGGATGGTTTGATCAGTGGAAACGACAAGTTGGTGTACAGACAGGATGTGCAATGTGTATCAAACTGGTGCAGAAGCGATAACCTATCTCTGAATGTGGCCAAAAAAAAAAGGGTTGGTTGTTGACTTCCAGAGGGCATGATGTGATTAATCTCCATGAAACTACCTCAGTTCCTCCTCGGAGATCATACAGAGCCCTAAGTTCCTTGGTATTAACATTATAGAGAACCTCATGTGGACCTTCAACACCCGCTTCACTGCCAAGAAGGCCTAACAGCGCAGAACCGAGATATAAAGCGCAGAACCGAGATATAAAGTGTGGAGTGTAGAACCAAGGGGTGAGTGATCTTCTTCGATGAGAAGATTGATGTCATTAGTAGATCTTTCCTGTCCATGATCAAGCCACCTGCCAGCCAGAGACCAGCCCAGGCCACCTAGTTTCTTGGCTACTCACCACTCTCTTCTGAGGATGTGTCATTGCTCCTGATGTCTAACCAACCCACCACATCTCCGGTTAACCCTATCCTGTCGAGTATGTTCCAGATCGCCTACATCATCAATAGCTCCTTCATGACTGGCCATGTCCAATCTGCCTTCAAGCAGTTGTCACACCAATTCGCCGGAGAAACCCACGCCAGAAATCAACTCATCAGAAATCTACTACAAACCAGTATCTCTTCTCTCCTTCCTTTCCACAGTTCTGGAATGTGCTGTTTATACCAACTCAACATCTTTCTTTCTCAAAACAAGCTTCAGGACCCTCACCAATCTGTGTTCAAGGCAGCACATTCTACAGAAACTGCAGTACTAGCCATCTCTGAAGAACTTCATGGAGCTAGAACAGCCAACCTGTATTCAGCTCTGATTCTTCTTGACCTTTCTGCAGCCTTAGACACAGTCAACCATCAGATCCTCCTAACTACTCTCTCCAGCCTTGGGGTATCAGGCACAGCCTGGCAATGGTTTGCATACTACCTTGATGACTGGAAGTACCACGTAGCATGGCAAGGCTCCCAGTCTGCCCCATGAAGATTGTCCAATTGAAGACTGTCCATTGTTTCACAATGGCTCAGTCCTTGGACTGCTTCTCGTTTCTCTATATACTGGTTCTCTTGGGGATGTAATAGCCTCATATGGCTTTTCGTACCACTTTCATGCAGGTGACACTCAATTTATTCCCTCTCTTTCACCTTCAATGATTATCAGGTCTCAACACGCATCTCAGATTGCCTGGCTGACATCTCTTCTTGGATGGCGGCCCACCACCTCAAGCTGAATTCCAGCAAGTCCGAACTTCTTTTCATCAAAGGGAGTCCATCATCAAGCCATAACCTCCCTGTTTCTTTGGAGAACTGTTATTGTCCTCTCAAAGAAGGTAAGAAATCTTGGTGTCATGCTTAGATGAAGAACTGTCATTCTTGACACACGTTGACCAACTCTCCAGGACATGCAGATACCATCAGAAGAATTCGACCCTTCCTCATCACTGAAGCTACACAGTTATTTGTCCAGTCTCTTGTCATCTCTAAACCAAACTACTGCAACTTTCTACTGGCTGGACTTCCACTGAAGGTAACAAGACCACTTCAGCTGATTCAGAATGCAGTTGCGAGATTAGTCTTCATGCACATTACTTATTAGTCTTGCCCCCCCAGTAGTGGAACGAATTCCCTCTTGCAATCAGATCTGCGGTGTCCCTCGCTGTCTTCAAGCGTTGTCTGAAGACCCACCTCTTCAAGGAGCACCTCGGTGACTAACCAGTCCTCTCGCTTATTTCTCATCCAACTTTTGCTATATTAAAAAAAAAACCTTGGGCACTTACCCTCTCAACGGTTACCCTCTCCTTACTTGTGTATTAACCTCTTTTTTCTTTTTGATAGGGTTTGTTATGATGTGAAACATAGCTAGCAGTAACTTGGTTAAAAGCAGATGTTGATTTAAGTCTAGCTATACAGGTATGTATGTCGCTCTGGAAAAGACCGTCTGCTAAATGCTGTAAATGTAAGAACAGATGTGGACTACTTAAGCTCTGATGTACATTGCTCTGGGTAAGAGTGTCTGCTAAATGGTGTAAACGTAATAATGGGTTATCTTGGCTCATCTTGTTTTATCTTATCTCACAATACCACACACGCACGCACACACACGCGCGCGCACACACACACACACACACACACACACACACTCTTCTGAAGATTAATGTAAGGTCAAAGCTCTCAACAAGCTTCAGCCAACAAAACTAACCTGTTTGTGCTGTACTTTTTGATATGCGTTGTGTTTTTGTTGGGCTGTTTGATGTGGCAGGATTGATCTAGTGAGAACTGGGAGCCTCTTTGTTTCACCTCCTATCCCTGTGAGCTGTCTGATCCCACCATGCAGTGCGACATGGAATCTCTGGGGTCACTGTCATCTGGGCAGACTGGGCAACTCACAAGAGAGAGCCTTGCTGGATTTCTCCTACGTGAGCCAGCTCTCCAGATGGCCTCAAAGAGCCACATGCAGCCAATATTTTAGCCCCAACACAAAAAAGGAGGCAAATGCACTCTAAATATTTTATAGATAATATAAATTTCAGCTTCATTGAAGGAATGACAGACAATGCTTATCACTGTGGAAAATTTAAAAAAGCAATTTTGATAAAAACTTTTTTTTTGAATACCATGAACACTAACATTGTTTTCTCACTCCTGATGAGTGATGAAGGTTTAAGAGAGCAGCAAAGATGAATTGGCTGATTGTTAGGCTGTGCTTTTGGAATGGAATCTGAAATCAAGACCAAATAGTTTTACAAAGCTTAATTTGGTGAGTTTGGTAATCATCCAAAAAGGACCAGTGAAATTGTGGATTACTTCTAAACCCTTGATTTGATTTCAGTGATCCACATCAGTGATGAGGGTACATATCTATCTGTCCTGGAGAAGTTTGGGATAGGGATACTCTGTTGACAAAAAAAATATGCCTAATTACTTTGTCACATTTTAATGTGAGATATTTTGTTTATGCATCAACAGTGGTGTGGATGCTTGATGTAATTGGTGCCTAATTTGTACACAAACTGCAGAGGCAGTTACCATCACAGTCTGTGTCTTTAAAAATCATTAATCTCTAATTAGGGCCAGTTGGGACCAGCAGTTAGAAGGTTAAAGAGGTTCTGACAGCCCTAATCATTGCTCAGGAAGCTGAAAATATATGCAAAGTCTCAGCAGATGGGGCGAGATTGGCCTTTGCCAAGTGATAACTGTTATTCCTTTGCACCTTCAAAGCTGTCATCCTAATAGGCACATTTTGAATGTATTAATGCTCTAGTTACAATGTCCACATAGTCCCTAATGGTATGTTAGCCAGGCCGTGTAAACCAAACAATTAACTTGGATTACCTGGTAATGATAGAAATGTTTGACTTGATCTCTTCATATAAAATAACATGAGACACACTGGCTCAAGAAGTGAATCCCCAGCACAACTTTCAAGCTAAAGTAATGTCTTTTTTTTACCTATTTTCTTAATTTTGAGAAACCAAAAACTTGGTATGAAGCATAGACTCCAGTAGTAACATACAGATGAGCACCCCTGGACAAATTACATGGTGAACTAACATAAGATAAAGTTATGACATTTTTATTTTGTTTTATTGTTTTGCACTATATTTAAACTCAGAAAGTAAATAAAATACATATCTAAATTTAGCAGGAAATACATATGTAAACTCACGTTATGACAGCTCTGATGTTCACTACCCCTGGTTTGTGACCTTTAAATATTCTATTTCTTGGAATATTTAAGAGCAGTGAGGAAGAGAAAATCTGAGGCTTGGATGAAAGAAGTCCTCTAGGAAGTTCAGGTTACGTTCCTTCATAATAACTAGAAGGTACTGTTTCCCGCTTTCATCAGTACTGAATTGTGTCTTTTGACAACATTGCACAGACAGTATGTGTTTCATATTAAAAAGTGCTGCAACGTGGTAGCTGGCTTTTTGTCACATATATTTACATATATTAGGGGTGTGCTGACCAGATACTCTCTGATAGTCTCAGTCTGATACCATCAAACCTATCACATTAATATGTAACTAAACTGTAAGGAATGTACCACATGGAGTGATACAAAAATGAAAAAGTGGTATTCCAGACTGCAACATATCTAGAAATATATTACATTTTTGTTTCATTCTTTCTGTCTTGTGCAATGTGCTAATCACATTAGAATACTTTAACATTGTTTTAAGAAACCTGAAGAAAGCACCACACTTCACCAGAAAACAGAAACAATAAATTAATAAGTAAATAAATAATTCTCTCCAAGGCTATGGCACAAAACATTTTGTTTACTTCTGGCACTTGAGAAATGGGCCCATACAAAACTTAATTTTCAAAGCCATCTGTTCTGTTTTTGAAAGCTGCAGTGCTAGAGTGACTTCACTTGTAAGAACAAGAATTCTAAGGACATACCTTCCACCTCAAAGGAAAAGTGTAGAGAATAAATTTAAATTAAATGAAACAATCTGTAATTAACTTCATTTTCACATTTTCCTTTCTGTCTTACAATTTTTATTCACTGAATCATGTCCACTTTGAATCAATTTAACTTTAACTTTATTTCCTTACTTAGAGTTTCTCATTCAGTAATCAGCATGAAGTTCTCGGAACAAAGACCCGTACAAATCTGATGTTTTCAACACAACCAGCAGGTGCAGCTGAACCCAAAAGTTAAATGTGTCCCTGAACCTTTTTTTAAAGTCTAGTTTGCTACATTTCTGAGTCCCTCAAGGCAAAGGTAAATGAAGGTTAGCCGTGGCCTATGGCTGCACTGACAGTGAGTGGTAGAGAGAACGAAAAAGAGAGAGAAAGGGAGGGAGGGGGAGATGAGCCTTAGAAAAATGTTAGTGTTTCTCTTCTCGATCTTCACCTTTTTACACAATAAGAACATTGTATCTCTTTATGCTTTAACTATGCTCTATAAATGAAATTCAGCTATTAGTAATCAGAACTGGTATTGGTCCAATGCGGGTCAACATCACTGATTTTGGAATACTGGGAAAAGCCTGAACTATCACATTAATGCGTAACTAAAACAATTTGGCCCTTGTCAAAGTCACTTGCCTATGTTACCTGCTTCCAACACATCAACTTCAAAAAACTGAAGTTGCTGTCTAATATATCCCACTCCTTGACAGGTGCCACTTTGACAAGATCAGTGTTATTCACTTCACCTGTCAGTGATTTTAATGTTGTGGCTAATCATTAAGTAAAGTGACCTTTTTGTCATATGTGAACACACCACAACACACACTGTGAACAGCACAAAATTCTTCTCTGCATGTAACCTGTTCACCCAAGTGAAGCAGCGGGTAGCCAGGAACACAGCGTCCAGGAAGCAGTGTGTGAGGACGGTACCTTGTTCAAGGGTACCTCAGTGGTGCCACTAGCAGTTTTAGGATTCCAACCCATGACTTTCTGATCACAGGGGCAGCGCCCTAATCAATAGACCACCAGCCGTTGTATTTGTGTACGTGTGCGTGTGAGCAAATTACTTTACATTTGAATAGTAATTTAGAAATGGTAATGCCTTTTCTAGAAATTCTTCTAAATATTATATGTTTATATGACTGCTCTTGAGTGTCAGGATATAGAAAGACCACATTTGTGAATAAAAGTGAAGACTGGAGGCAACTATGAACTCTGCCTTCTGCCAAGGTAGCATTAGCTAAAGTTCATTGCGTTTTCAATTAACAGGACAGAAAATATTGATTTTTGCCTGATCACCTCTCTCCTGTTCTCTGCTTATTTCTTCAGCATTTGTGATTTACATGGGGCATAATTTATGTCCAACCACAGAAATTATCCCAAAATACAAATTTTGCAGTTATGTTAGCAATAAACCAATTAATCAAACCACTATGCCAAGCCATACTGCAGTAAAGTGACAAAGAATTGAAAAATGAAAAATAAAAAACTAGAAAGCATCATCATTCCTACACATTAAAATTCATTGCATGTATATTTATGAAAGGCCACAGATTATACAGATCTATACAACACAAGTGCCACACATTTCTTTCTGATGGGACGCATTCTTCTAGTGTGTGGAAGGTCCTCAGATGGGGGCAGGGAGAGCAGATGCAGTCCACAGGTAATTAATTCATCATTAGCCTTTCTTTGGTAAACACAAAGCCACAATTGCAATGCTCCTTTAACCTTGAAGTTCAGGAGCGGCCAGCTGTGATAATCTTTCCGACTGCCGTTATTATCATCACAGCACTCGAATAGTACATACACCATAGAAAAGGAAAGGAGGGAGGGTATGACAAAATAAATGTGAGAGAGATAGAGAGAGAGAGCGAGCGAGAGAGAGAGAGAGAGAGAGAGAGAGAGAGAGAGGGAGATTTAAAGCCGTCTTTGGAGCAACCCTTTTGTCACAACAGAATCAGATCTGCATTACCCCTTGCACATCTGACGGATAGCATTTAGAAACAGGAGGGGGGTATTGACTTTTCCTTTCTTTTATCCCCCTTTTTCCAAATCACTGGTGAGGCATTTAGTGCCTGCAGGAATGTCAAATCTCCAACCTGCATTTTGATGTCTGTGCCCCGGGTTAGGTCTGCTCTGGCATGCTTCGAGCACTCTTGTTTGTGCTTTAGTATCCATTAAGCGTCCTTGACTCAATGTTACATAGGGCCTTTATGGTCAGCTCCTAATACTACAGTCAGAGCAGGTCTATTAAAAAAGTAGAATAGAAAAGGGATTTTAAATAATATTTAATTAAAACAATAAAGCTTTAAGTTTAATATTTACCATATATATGTTATACATACTTGTAATTTATATGTAGTTTATGGCAGTGCTGTTGTAAAATGAGTCGAGTAAGTAAATAACACTAGTCCTGTGAGCATCTAAAATACCTTAACTATTCAAAATTACAAGCTGCTTAAACTGTACTCACATGTTTATAGATCAACAGATAACACATTTGATCTAAAATGTTGCCATCGTTATGCAAATAGTGTAATAAAAGTCAGAATTTAAATTTTTGATATGTTGTCTGGTGTTTCATATGTCAGTGTTTAATCTAGATTGACCAAAAATGTTTGTGAGTGGTGTTGTTATTTTAGTGATAATATAATCTTATAGACTTGGTTTCAAAAGATGACAAGTGGAGTGGAAGTGGCTGGTTACTGTACTGGATAAGACAGATTCTTCTTCAGAAGACAATAGCAAATCAAACCACTGGCTCATTCCTCGGCCATCCACCCCTCTCCATCTCCTTTATCTCATGGCCCGTTCTGCCAGCACTCTCAGTCAGCACTTCCCCCACCCACCCACCTCTACACCTATTTCATGTTGCTTAATGCCACCCCCCTCGTTTGAAGTTTTCGAGCAAGGTTCAAAAGAGCCAGGTGCTGAATCATAATATTAAAGCAGAGTGGGGGGAAGGAGGAGGCTCCATAAAAGCAGGAAGATCTGAGCAGGCCAAGGCAACAAACATGGCTTTCAACTGCCTTTTTGTCGGCCCCTTCTGCAGATGTCACCAGTTGTTATCCCCAGCAGAGACTTCAAGCGTGGAGCAGTGCCCCTGGCTCAGTCTGTGCACACGTTTCAAGTGTCAATCACATGGGGAGGGCTATAGGACGCAGCCGGCTTCCTGGTCACTGTCCTGTGAAAAGTGCCAACATTTTGCCATTGATTTGACTCAGTATACAAAGATAGAGCCATTTTGTGTGTGTGAGTGTGTGTGTGTGTGTGTGTGTGTGTTTTGAGTGGGGGTAGAATTTGGCAAGGTTATATTTCTGAACAGTGGCGTTGCAAGTTCCTTGATATGCCTGCCACATAACAGCCTTTTAGATCTGAGTGGCAGAAATATAAAAAGAAGGAAGAAAGTTGTCTTACAATAGAGAACACATAAACATAAAGGGAGAGCCATGTATTGTGATAGAAACCAACACTGTCGGGCACAACAAAAACTTTCTTTTAACCTCGTTTAGCCTTAAAATGCCTCCTGGGAAGCAGCATTGTTTGACTCTCTTTAAACATGTTTAGCATTCAAATGCCCCAGAAAAATGAAACAAACTTTTAGGCTTGGTCAATGCCTGGTGAGGTGTTTTAGTAACTGATTGTTTGATGTTAGGGCTGAAGGGGACATCAAACCGAAAGCTGTGAATGGTCTTAATAAGATCCAGGGAAATGCCTCAAAATAGTTTTATTCAGTGGTGTTAAAAACAATGCTTATGCAGTTGCCTGTTCAGGGTGGAGTGGGGGAGGGAGAGGGAAAGAGAGATAGAGAGAGAGGAAAGAGACAGAAGGAGAGAGAGAGAGAGAAAGAAAGAGATGTCATCATACCTTCCAAACTTCCAAACATCCAACACAACCAACATACCATCCGGTTCAAACACTTTCTATGCTCCCAAAGTTTAAAAGAAACTATATTAGTTCAGATTTTTTTTTTGCTTTTTCTTTTTTTATGAGAAATACCATCACAGAAAATTACATGTACTCTGACCTTGGCATGTCCTTTTCCATTCTTGTGCCTCCCTCTCTCACCGTCATCCTGGGGCAAACACACAAGGAGCTTCCATAGCAAGGACACTGTCGGTCAGTGTGGAACATCCTGGATAAATAGCAGTTAGTGGTCATTATGGACTTCCCCTGCCATAAGACCTTTCAGCAGCCTTACTTTGGGAAGAATTATTTCAGGAGGCCATTAAGTAAACTACATACAAACAAAGCAATATTTTTAGATGGTGAAGCCTCACTGTTTACCTATTTACTTGTCACACTTTTGAATTTCTCAGCTTGTTTTAATGAGCATTGAATGAGCTAGTATGTCATAAATTTAAGGAAAGAGTGAAATAAAATGACAACACTGGAAAGAACAATTTTCTCTATATGAAAAAAAAAGAAAATATAGAGAAGGTTTCTTTGAAACACTTTGAAGCACCAACACATTTCATGCAAACAATTTGTCTCATGCTTATAAAAGAGTAACATGTTAGCTGTTCAACTAATTGATTGATGTTTATCGGGGGGTTTTTTCAGCTAAATTGTCACCCTCTGTCACTTCTATTGTTCCCAAAAGAAATAGAAAGCCTTAGGATTTCCACTGAATGTTCCTATTCAAATGAAAAAGTTAACAGTAGACAATGGCCACTCCACTGCCACTGCATCAGTAGGATATGAACACTATGATTCATAATGACCCACAGACTCTTCTTCCTACCACGAGCATATCGACACTACTTATTTCAGCATGAATGAGAAAAAGAAGAAGAGAAAATTACTGTATTTAAATCAATGCATCTGAAATGCTCTCTCTCTCTCTCTCTCTCTCTCTCTCTCTCTCTCGCTCTCTCTCTCTCTCCCTCCCTCTCTCTCTCTGTCCCCCCACACACA